>JAINUG010000011.1:7445000-8045000 GCA_029706075.1 Aldrovandia affinis
TGTCTTGGTACTTGCTGGAGTTCATGATTACACTGACCCTAACAAGAGCCCCACGATCAGTAGATGCAAAGCAACCCCATAACATCTAAGATCCACCACCATATTTCACTATAGGTATGACTTTTATTTTATTTTTATTTATTCTTTTCAACATAAGCATCCTTCTTCAAACACCAAATCCACCGCTGTATCCTTTTTACATCCTTTGACTATTGAAAGGTACAAAGAGGCAGGACATAACCCTTATATATCCACACACTTGCGGAATTGTGCAATGTACCACTGATCACACTAATCTTCTAATATGAACCCATTCTCTGAACGGCTAGATATGGGTACATTTCTACAGGACCAAACAAACCTCCCTGCTCTGAAGCTGACAGGAGGTTTCACTCAATACGATGTTTGGAAGTTGCAGTGGTTATGAAATATACAGAAACTGCCAGCCTCCATTACTTTAAGGATGAGTTCCTTAAGGTCCTGTAGCTCATCCAAAATACTGCTGCCACCTATAGCACAGGAGGAAAAACAATTAGGGTTTTTCCTGAATTTTGAGAAAGTATTTAATGAAGAAGTTCCCAGTGATGAATGAAGCCTGCCCAAACAGTAGGTGAAAGCCAGGAGACGCTGAAGGGTTGGTACACTGGTGCCTCGTCCATGTGCGCTAATTTGTTCACCCAGCCCTTCTCTCACATGCACATTCCAAAATCGCTGGTCTACGCAAACACCCGACTGTCATTACAAAGAAAGTTTAGCCCAAATTGCTAGAAAGACTTGGACCGAGAGAAGTTTTTTAGGTTGTGGAAACTTTGATCACTTGAATTCCTAAACAGAAAGCCTATGGGTAGAGAAAGAAGAAAATCCAGCTCAAACACTAAAATAAATCCACTGCTACATAGACCTAGTTTATTTATTTATTTTTTTGCTCATATGTTTCTATTTTGGACATTTATTTATTTATTTAGCACGCAAGAGGGACAGGCGAAGTCAGTCACACTCGACTGGTGATAATGAAAACACAGAGCATCATTAGTTATGAGGACGTTTCTGCCCAGTTCTCCCAGGGAGAGACTAAGTCTGAATTCACCACACAACGCCAGAGGCGCCATGTAAGAGAAACTAAACAAACCTGTCCCGCAGGGACACAAAACTGCCCGCAGCTGCGAACCACCTACTACATACTTTGCTTGCTGCCTTTTTGATGATATCATTTGTTAATTTCACAGAAAAAAAAATCCAATTATCAACACTTAATAAATGCATGATTCCTAATCATGTTTCACAATTTAGATCAAAGTTTTCCCCCCCCCCCTTTTTTTTTCTTCCAGTCCTCAGCAGGCTGCAGTGGTCACTGGACCAGAGGAACACTGATTGTTTGTGTCCCCATTGTAGTTGTCTCATTGTACAACACATTTAATCTCTTATACTTCTCTCTTCTTCTGAAATTACACTTTATTTGCTTTACACCTGAGCTGGTTTTAAGGGTGGCACCATATTATTATTATTAGCAGTAGTAGTAGTAGTAGTAGTAGTAGTAGTGTTATTATTACACCACTTTGCAAAAATTTCATTTTTTGCACTTAGCATTAGAATGGTTTTATTTTTTATTTGCTAAAAAGATAGACAAAACTCTTATGCCACTACATGAAACATTTGCAGGGCCAAGGAATTTGGAATCAATAGAACACATGGTTTTGCTGTTCACAGTACTGTACTTGGCTACATTTTCTAAAGTGCACCAAATAAAAAAAATCATAATACTGTCATACATGACTTTGTAAAGGACAATGTCATTTCACTTGATTTGGCAGCCATGTTGAAGAGGCAATATTAGTATTCACAATGATTTTGCATCAGTAATCTGAACTCTGATTGAAAAGTTGCTAAGAAAAACAATATGGCCTCCATTAATTACTGCCATGATTCTAGCAAATAATTTGATTTTATACAACACACTTATGAAACCCAGCACTTACTAGTTTCTGTTTGTTTCTTTGTATGAAAGGTGCTCTACAAATTATGTTTATTATTATTTGTAAAGAGGTATCAAAAAAGTAATTTTAAAAAAACTGAAATTATACACAAATTCAATACACTGCTTAAACAACCTGAATACCTGAAACAACCACATTAGAGGAATTTCTCTTTTCAACTAGCTCAATGAATAAGGATAAAGGACACTTCAAATGTGAATAAATGTTTTTACAGCAGCAGGCACATGGCTCTATTGTTCGGCAAGGCACAAAAAACAAACTGATGAGATTCAAAACACCAGCATCAGGGCATCAAATACGACTGTGAAATAATGTTTTCTCCCTTACTGATCAATTTTTAATTTACCCGATGCGAGAGCGGGGTTCTGAGGGCTCGCCTGGTAATTATTGCATTTTATTGACAGCTGCTATCTCGGGGGAGGCTATTTAAAAAAGTTTAACCCCAGAGCAAGTCGCTGTGTCTCTCCCCTTTGAAAGTGTCGAGTGCATCGATTTTAACTGCAGGAAATCCTATACCTTCTACCAAGAGATGTTTGCCCTGGACAGAACCACGATTACAAGGCCACCTCAGACCTCCCCCAACCCCCCACCCACACTCCTTCATCCCCCTTCAAAATATGCCCCCAAACATCGCCAAAGCCAACCAGCCCTCTCAATCGGCAGATAAACACAAAACCAGGCTCTGATCCAGAGATTTCTCCCTCCACTTCAACCAATATTTTGAGGAGAAAGAGAGAACTAGGATGGGGGTTGGGGGGGATCAGGGCTCAGAGCTGGAGGAGGTGGGGATTTGAGGGAGAAAATTCGTGAGGGGGGGGTTGGGTCTGGTGTACAGTACCACAAAGCGGAGGAGAGAAGCCGATATTGAAGAAGACATCAATCCCACTAAAAAAAGAGCAACATGACAGAAATTAAACAAGATTCCTGTGTTTGAGTTCGCTGTGACCCAGCCCCCTTTCAGCCTCCCATTGAAATTCTGGGCAGACTCAAACCCCTAGGCTTTTGACACACTTTTGAAAACACCACACCCCCTCTTTCTCTCCAGCAAGTCTCCAGAGCCGCTCCTAACTGACTAACAAGAGCGGGGGGGGAGGGCAGGGGGTGTTGGGGGGGTACGGGGAGTGTAAGAAATATGGATCTTATTTTTTATTAAAGACTTTATTTTTAATGAAATGCAGTTGCTCAGTTTTCTTCTGTTTTTCCGTTTTTCTCCCTCAACCCCACCCCCCCCTTGGCATGAGGAAAGGGGTGAAGGGTTTGGCTGAAGGCGTTTTGGGGGTGGGTGGGTGGGTGGGTAGAGGGGGGGCAACTGAGGGGTCCGTTTGAGAAGGGGGGGAAAACCCAGCCACATTGAAAAACAAACAGAACAAACAGGAGAAAGAAAGCAAAGCAGGGAAAGACTGAATGAGACACAGAGAGAGAGAGAGAGAGAGAGAGAGAGAGAGAGAGAGAGAGAGAGAGAAAGAGAGGGGGGAGGGGGAGGGGGAGAGAGAGCAACAGAGAGAGAGAGAGAGAGAGAGAGAGAGAGAGAAGGGGGAGCCGCAGTAGAGTTGCTGTATATTTATTGCTGCTGTCAAGAGCTCGTTTTCACTCATACTTCTCCAAAACCGCTGGGAACAGAGATCTCAACCAACTGCTGGAGCGTGCTCATCCTTTCCAGTCACGTCCGCTCCGCCTGCTCTGCTCTGCTATATTTTGGCTGGGTCAATGTCAAAGTAACAGCAAGCTAAAACAAGAGGCTCTGAGCAAGCAATCAATTTGATGTGGAAAAAAATGGGTACCATAGAGGAGGAAGGGGGAGTGTACGCTTAATTAGCCCCTGGCTTGTTCTCCTTAATACCGCAGCATGAACCAGCGGTTAATATCGCATGTCCCAGACATCACAGAAGTGCTTATACACTTCTAACACTCAGCCATGTGGAAAACTCCATAAGGTAATTGCAATCGAGGACACCAAATAGTTATCATCAGTACAGCTCTTTCACTCTCTTGCCCTCCTTCCTTCCTTCCCTCTATCTCTCTCCTTCTCTCCCTCCCTCCCTCTATCTCTCTCTTTCCTTCCCTCCCTCTATCTCTCCCTCCCTCCCTCCCTCCCTCCCTCTCTCTCTCTCTCTCTCTCTCTCTCCTCCCTCTCTCTCTCACAAATTCAGTCTTGACAGGGCCAGAAGGTAATGATACAGCTGCCATGATGCAACAAGCAGACCTGTCTACTGTCAAGAATTGAAATCATGAAGGAATAAGCTGTCATTAACGGGCTCTCTCCCCACAGTGGAGCTGTCATCCTCTCGCTTCCCTGGGCTGGCACAGGGGCTGGTGTCGGCTCCAGTCTGCTGTCAGTTTCTGCAGGTCTCTGGGATTTCAGCAATTCTTGGCTCCCTGCCGTACCGTGCTGAGGAACAGCGCGGCGAGGGGGGTTTGGGAGTGGGGGGGCTCTCCTAAATAGAATTAAAAAATATTGCATATTACCTTTAATGATGGGAGACTTCTCTGATTCGCGAACTCACACCCACCATGAACCATAAAACTTATGTCTTTCTTTGTTTTGTTTTCTCATAGTTCATAGTATATAGTATATACTTATTTTATATATATATATATATATATATATATATAAAATGTTTTGTGTGGTTGGGGCACAGGTGGTTTGGGGCTTATTGCCCCAAGATTCAACCCGCTGAAGAACCACGTCTCGTCAGTTCTGACGATGGGTGTCAGGGGCCTGATTAGTAATTGGGAAGAACTCTATGCTTCTTCGAACCCAGCAGTTAGAATGAAATCCCTTTAGACATTAGAGGTGCTCAACACAGTGGAGGCTTCAAACAAGATTTTGTGGAATTTCTTTATATATATATATATAGTGTTTTCAAATTGAGACTGTGAAATTCCCCTCCGTCGGCGGTGTTGGCAGTGTGTGCTGAATGTGTAATGTGTTACTGCTTATCCCTTAGCCTGGCCCACCGATGGCTTTTCACGGATGGGCTGTAGGCCCACTGAGTGGGCTCGTCTCTGCATCAACAGGTCTGGATCAATCTGAGCAGAGAGGAGGGACCCACCGTCACCATCGAGGTGGGACCCTGCCCTTTAACTTTGAGATGACTCTAAACAACGGCCAAAATAAAACGGTCGTGCGGCAGTTCTTGTTCGTTTGCGAAAGGCAACCTCTTGAACATTATACAAGTATAATAAGTATTGCAGGCGTTTATTTCAAGCAATACGGTAATACACAGTTTAAACACTCATTGTTGCTATTTTAGACTGAGCACTCTCATCACACTTAATTTGTAAGTTAAGCGCAACTCTGCCACTACAGTGCAGCTAGAAGAGGAGAAGCACATGTCATGCTGCTTGAGAAAAAGGGGGGAAATCAGAGGAGGAGGACATAAAGAAATGCCCACATTCTGAAGTGTGGACACTTGATCTTTAGGCCCGATATCAACAAACCTGAAATAAGAGCAGGAGATCAAAGTCTCCTCAGACCATTCTCACTATCACATTCAGGCCCCCCCCTCCTTCCCTCCCTCCCTCTCACTCACTCGCCCTATCTAAATAATCACAGTGCTTTCATTTTCAGGAGAGATTGGGCAACTAAATTGGTTCCTGGTATGAAATGTAAAAGTTATGAGGAAAGACTTAAAACACTCAGGGCCAGATTTACGAAGGAAATAGTCGCAGCGCAAAAACATTCGCTATGTTGCGGCTTTTTACGGTCGGAGATACCAACACATTAACGACAAATGTATTATGACTGGTTTTAATTGCGCAATCAAAGAAATGAACCGGACTTATTCACAGTTTTGCGGTAGGAGACACCCATAAAAAAACAGGCACTAGTAGCAAGAGAACCACGAGAAAAATACAACAGATCAGAAAACAGAGGAAATGGTCAACGAGGTACAGTCACAAAAAAGTGACATCATAAAAAAATTGAATTCATTAGGCATAATAAAACAAACAGTAAATGATGTAAAGAAAAGATGTCAAGATTTTAGCTGGTGTCTAAAAAAACTAAAACTTTCCTATAACATAATAGGGGAAAAAGACAGGAGGTGGTCCAACCAATAGAACAACAGGTGGAACTACCCCTGCAAAATGAGCAAGTCGTGGGGGTGGGGGGAATTGACATGGCTGAAGTGTGATGGGAGAAGGCCACAGAGCATCTTAAGGTAAAACTGTATTCACAATTTATTCTACACCCTACTGACAGCATACGCACAATAAGACAATAATGTTGTCTTTGTTTTAATCTGACTGCTGATGACAGATTTGTCAATATAAATCCTGCGCCTTTTCAATAAACAAATATCATTTTCATATTATATCTGAAAATAAATGAGAAGTTCTAGTAAACAATACAAATGCTATATAGGATATGAATTTAAAATTCTGAAACAATAATTCCAAGGCCTTACCTAACAGACAGGTTTCTCCCTAGTTCCCGTTGCATAGCTGTCTGCTGATACAGGTATTCCTGAAAATAAAGCTGTCGTGACATGGACCGGGGTACTTTGCAACAACATTTGTCATTATTTGTTTTGCATCGCTGGGACAAAGCCTCTTGTACCTCGGAAAGCGCAATACAAGTCGCGGATAACAGAATACTGCCTGCTTTCAGGCATTCTTAAAATTCTCACTCAAAAAGGATAGTCACAACTAAGGCATGCTTTTATAAATCAGACGGAATACTTGAACGGCTTAATTTACAAAATCTCCACCCTGTTTTAGCGTGTTCGCCCCATGTATACATATGCATGAACAGACTTAACCATGTATATAAATTTCAAGACTGAATGAAAAATGGACTTGTTGTTGATGCAGTATACATTCATTGCAAAAGTAAGAAATAATAAGATGAAAAAACAGTGGATGAATAAATCTTTATGGGAGATTTTGAGACTGTACAGAATATATAAAAAAGACAATTCAGAGAAAAACAAGGTAGATTATTGTAATATGTGGGGTAAAGCTAAAAAGGAAATAAGGGCAGTTAAAAAGCATTGTGAAATTAAATTTTCCCAATTCAAATTCAAATTTACCCACATTTTTCAATGTTGCAGTAGAAAAAGGAAAGAGGTTAAATGCATTAAGAATAAGGAAGGAGCTTTGGTTTATAATAAGAAGGATATCGCTGAAACACTAAACAGTTACTTTAGTGAGGCTTTACCAGAGAAGAGGTTATAAATATGCCAAAAAGTACAGCCAACATAATGTTTTAGAGAACATTGAGAAAAGGAATGGCGACGTACTAGAAAATGCAGCAGGCCCAGATGGCAAATATCCTAGTGTACTCAAATAACTTGGAGAAAACTTTTCCTTGTTTACATAAATGATTTTGATAGGGATGTAAGAAGCAAAACTTGGGGGTTTAGCAAACAGTTTGTAATTAACTAAGGTAATCAAATATGATTTAAGCAATGGGCAGAAACATGGCAGATGACATTCAATATTGCTAAATGTAATGTTACGCATGTGGGTAATACAAAGATAAGACAGGAGAATTTTATGGGAGGAGAAAAAATTGAAGGTGTTCATTTTGAAAAAGACTTAGGAGTTGTAGTTGATCAGAGCCTAACTGCATTTAAGCAGTGTGCTGTAGCAGTGAAAAAGGCCAACAGGATTCTGGGTATATAGCAAAAAGTATTGAGTATAAATCAAAGGAGGTTATATTGATGTTATATAAAGCCCTTTTCAGACCTCACTTAGAGTACTGTGTGCAGTTATGGGCACCACTACAAGAAAGATAAAAGGCTCTTGAAAAAGCACTAAGAAGTACAATTCAAGTGATACCTGGTATGAAAGGTAAAAATTACGTGAAAAGACTTTAGACGCTTAATCAATTCAAGCTCAGCAAATGGAGACTTTATTGAGTTTATTGAGGTTTTTAAATTCCTAAAAGGGATTAACAAAGTGAACTACCAAAGATAAGATGAGTTCGGTTAGGAGAAAAAGAGGGCACAGGTGGAAATTAGTTAAAGGCAAATTCTGTGCGGATATCAGGAAGTTTTTTACACTTGTCAATGCGTGGAATAGCTTTCCAGGTCAGGTAGTTGAAGCAGAAAGACTTGGGGTATGCAAGTCCAGGCTTGATGCAGTACTGGATATTCTTTAGACTAGGAAATGACGAATCTAGATGAGCCAAACGTCATTACGCACTCTTATGTTCTTATCTGAAGGAAAGTTGACATAACCACTGAAAATGATATCTTACTCGCCATCTTAAGACCGTTTAGTAAATCTGAGATAGATATTGCGACCTTGTAGCAATCCTTTAGTAAATCTGGCTCTTAATTTAATCAAGCTGAGCAAAAGGAGACTCAGAGGGGTTTCACTGAAGTTTTTAAATTCATAAGAAATGAACAAAATGAGGGGCTGGCGGATAGCGTAGCGGTCTAACGCACCACACTTTGGCTGGTCCGGTGTGGTGTGCGCTGCCTGTCAGGGACGCGGTTCGAAACCCGCGTCTCTACCAGACAGGGACTGGTCGTCAGTCCGATCGGAGGCGGCATTTGGCTGTCCGCCTCCGGGGGAAGGGGGAGGGTGAGCCGGCACGAGTCCGTCGAGGAGCAGGAAAAAGGCATCCGTGGTAGAATTCCGTCTCGGAAGAGGCGGATAAATTCGGCCCGGAAATAATGTCTCGCCCCGGAGGACGGGCGGCAGACTCATGGGGGAGGGGGAATTGAGATAACTAGAGGGTATAATTGGCAACCAAATTGTGAGGAAAACGGGGGTAAAATTAGAAATAAATTTATTTATTTTTAAATAGAAGAAATGAACAAAATGAAACACATTCTCAGGTTTAGCAAGGGGGCATAGGTGGGAACTAGTTAAACTAGTTTTACACAGAGAGTTGTAAATGTGTAGAACAGCTTGCCAGGTCATGTAGTAGAGGCAGAGACACTTAGGGTGTTCAAGTCCAGGCTTGATGCAGTACTGAATACTCTAGTCTGTATGTAAATGATGGCCTTTTCTGGTCATTATGTAATCTTTTGTTCCTATGCCCTCAAAGCTTCACAGCTTTGTGACATGAGGCGGCTATGTCTGTGATGGCTACGTCTGGCGGCTATGTCTGTCACCACAGACATAGAACCGTTTCTGTCTGTTGTGCATTACTCAAAAAGTGATTCCTTGAAACATATGTCCTTCTGTTAATAAACTTATCATGTGACTCCACAGTGCAATGTCAGCTGAGGTACAGTACTTTGTATTATATTATATAAGGAAAGGTTAAAAAAATACTGTCATGAAAGGGAGGCTTTTCAAAATCAGAAGTAACGGACTGGGGATGTTCAACTTCAGTTCCAGTATGAGTCCACACATTCCTAATGTGATTTAAAGATTGTGTTTCTTATGTACGATGATAAATGGGCACGAGCACAGGCTCTTTCCCTGCCTGGGTTGCAATAAGAACCGGCCGGTGACACTTCCGTGTCTCCTCTCTGGCAAGTCGCACTGCTGTCGCACTTTTATGAAATTCAGATGGAGGACTGGGAAATCTCAAGTCGATTTGATGACCGATTAAATAATTTAGCTTGCAATACTCCAGTTGACAAATGACCATGAAAATGTGGATAAAAACACTTAATGTAGGAAAGAGTGGGAAAATATATTTAGTGGGGCATTACATATATATATACACACACTCAATGACCACTTTATTAGGTACACCTTTCAAGTACTGGGTAGGACCCCCCTTTGCCCCCAGAACAGCTTGATTTCTTCAAGGCATGGATTCAACAAGGTGCTGGAAACATTCCTCAGAGATTCTGGTCCATGTTGACATGATAGCATCATGTAGTTGCTGCAGATTTGACGGCTGCACATTAATGTTAAGAATCTCCAGTTCCACCACATCCCAAAGGTGCTCTATTGGACTGAGATCTGGGGACTGTGGAGGCCATTGGAGTACATGTCATGTTCGTGGAAATAGCTTGAGATGACGTGTGGTTTGTGACATGGCACATTATCCTACTGAAAGTAGCCATTAGAAGATGGGTAGACTGTGGCCATAAAGGGATGCACATGGTCAGCAACAAGACTCAGGTAGGCTGTGGCATTTACTCAATTGGTATTAAGGGGCCTAATGTGTGCCATGAAAACATTCCCCACACCATTACACCACCACCACCAGCCTGAACCGTTAACACAAGGCAGGATGGATGCATGGATTCATGTTTTTTATGCCAAATTCTGACTCTAGCATCTGCATGTCGCAGCAGAAATCGAGATTCGTCAGACCAGGCGACACCTGACTTTCCAGTTCTTAGCTGACAGGAGTGGAACTCGGTGTGGTCTTCTGCTGCTGTAGACCATCCACTTCAAGGTTCAATGTGTTGTGCGTTCAGAGATGCTTTTCCACATACCACTGTTGTAACGCGTGGTCATTTTAGTTACTGTCGCCTTCGTGTCAGCTTGAACCAGTCTGGTCATTCTCCTCTGACCTCTCTCATTAACAAGGTGTTTTCACCTATAGAACTGCCACTCACTGGATGTTTTTTGTTTTTCGCACCATTCTCTGTAAACTCTAGAGACTGTTGTGTGTTAAAATCCCATGAGATCAGCAGTTTCTGAGATACTCACACCACCCCGGCACCAACAATCATTCCACTGTCAAAGTCACTTAGATCACATTTCTTCCCCATTGTTATTTTGTCTGAACAACAACTGAACCTCTTGACCATGTCTGCATGCTTTTATGCATTGAGTTGCTGCCACATGATTGGCTGATTAAATAATTCCATTAATGAGCAGGTGTACAGGTGAGTACACACTGTATAGACACATGTACAGTATAGTAAAAAATGGCATATATACAAATGCAGGTAACTGCAAAAATAAAGGAAACACAAACATAGTGTCTAAATAGTGCTGTAACCTGACCATAGTTTTCCGCTCTGTGAAGTTCTCGATGAACGTTTCTTGATTAAATTTACCTGTCAAGCTCTAGATTGATATTTTCAGTCAATTGATTCAGAGTTTCTAATCTGTTTTGCCTTGCAATTGCATGGATATCGTGGTCAAGGAGTATGCACTTTCAACCACAGTTGCCCCTTGTTGATGATGCCTTTCCCTCAGACTTTCATGCCAACATCACCTGAGCCACTGTTCCTCATCAATCATGAGTAACTTTAGCAGTGTTCTTCACTGAAGCTTCTGCCAAACATGCCCCAACAATCACCCCTTTTTCAAAGTCACTGAGATCTCTTCTTCTAGCCAAGGCAGCCAAAATAATGGCGTGATGGGATGTTAATTAGTTAACTCATGAACCACACCTGTGTGGAAGCACATGCTTTTAATATATTGTAGCGATCCAGGGGGGGGTTGTGTGTTTGTGCCTTTTAATAAAGTGGCTATTCGCATAGCCATTTTTGCAACTCAGCTGGACTATGTGTGACTTCATGATACATCACCTCGCGCATGCTCGCTACAATATGTTGTATCTCATTTACTCAAGTGTTTCTTTTATTTAGGCAGTTACCTGCTAATTCAATTTGATTTAAACAAGTTTTCATGCTTTTAATTGTAAGTTGACTGCCAAAATGTTGTGCAAGGAATGAAAACAATATTACTGGCTTAACTTGTTACTCAGAGATTTGCCCAGGGGTGTCCAAACTTTTTCCACTGAGGGCCAAATACAGAAAAATATACGAAAGGCTGGGCCACTATTAGAGCGCTTTTCTTTCTGTCGACGGGGTGCTACGAAAAATTTCTTGCGCCCTTCGGATGATCTGTCGACGGGGGGGTGCTACGCGAAAAAAGCTGAGACCAGTTCGTTTATTTCGCGGAGTGTTCAATGAATACGGGTGGCTCCACTAGTGGTGAAACTAAGAATTACAATTCAAGTTTCATGCGCGGGCCATATTCCATTATATTGGAATGCGGCCGCGGGCCAATTATAAATGGACCGCGGGCCGTAGTTTGGACACCCCTGGATTAGACCAAACTGGACTGCCCTCAGATTGAATCTAGCAAGTCTTGAAAAGGTTGCATTCTTGATGGAACTGAAATAAAAGTGCAAAAGGAATGTCACAATCATGTTTAGTTTAACATATATTGTCATCATTTTTCACCCAACAATGAAAGTTTCCCCTGCTCTGAAAACACTTCTGCACGTATATTCATGCTAGGCATACACTTAGGTAGTGTTTCCTGTTTCCAATTAGCTTATTAGTTTTTTAGCTATCTACATTAAGACATCTAGAGCTCTAACAAGTTAGCTTCCTGTATTGAATGTTAAATCAAATTTCAGATGACTCATTGTCTCATTTTGTTTTCCCACCTAAAGCTAGCCATTGCTGTTCTCAATTGGCGTCAAAAGATTTGATCCATCATTAAAAATCTATTTAACATTTTTTCACCAACACTTCTTTCTTTCCTTCTTTCCATCCTTCCTTCCAGTAGATGAAAGGAGCTGGCCCTCCCATGAGTTGTATGGGGATGGAGTATTCTGGGTAAGAGCAAAAAAAAAAAAAAAAAAAAAAAAAAGTGACAAAAATAGAGACAAAAGTTTCCCGTTGCGCAGAAGGCTAACCAAAGATGCAACAGTGAGGCGCGTGATTGAGGCGCGTGAGCAAGGGGTCCCTCTGAGTATGAAGGCTCTCCGAGTAGAGTGTGGCCCACAGTTGCACCAGCCTGCTGTTCTCCTCAGGAAACAACAACAACATCAACAGCTACAATAGCCTTGCACCGAGTATCCAAGTCCTGTGGGAGGCAATTCTGGGACGCTTTCCAAGTGTTTTAAGAAGTGGAGGAGCAGTAATAATCACGCATCCAGCAACATTATCTAGCAGACCCCGGGCCAGACCTCAAGCTATGACTACAGATAGATTGGGGAGAGATCACAGCCTCTTAGAGCAGCCAGCAGCCCAATCATGAGGGACTGAGCGCAGTCACACACACACACACACACACACACACACACACACACACACACACACACACACACACACACACACACAAGCCCACAGATACGCTAACACACACACACACACTAGGGCTGCACAATATGGATTTTAAAAAAATCCTATTGCTATTATTTTTGCTATTTGAATTGCGATATCGTAAACATTTGGATCAAGACTTCACATTTCCTGGTGACATGGTTAAAGGTACATGTTCAGTTGGCCTACTTTAAGATAGATCATAGGAATTAATATAGCAGTAATGTTATCATAATAACTTAAACTAATTAGGCTATTTCAAACAAGAGTTGATTTAATTGACTGAACCATTCAAAACAATTATTAGAGCTGAACAATACAGCTGTCCTAATAGCTGTCATTATCTGGAATGAGTAGGCCCACATGTGAGTGATGGTCCTACAGTCTACCTGTCGAAAGTCGCAACCGTGCATTTTGGGCCGTACATGAAGTCAACCTGACTGGTTCTGAAACAAGGCAGCTAGCTACCATTACAGTGAAAATGGTCCCTTATTACCATCGATGTAGTGAGCTTCACACCCAAGGTCGGATTTACAATTTGTCAAATAACGATAGCTAGCTAACTTAGTTCATTTCACTGTCACAGCCACATTTCCCCACCAACGAGCGGTCGTTGTGAACAATGTACGATCAAAAAGACACAGGCAGGGGCCTCCCGCGTGGCCCAGTGGTTACAACGTCCGACGCTGGCCACGGAGTCCGAATTTCATTCCCCGTCTCGCCAGAGTCGGCTCTGGCCGGGGGCGGCGATTGGCTGTCCGTCCCAGGGAGGGGGGAGGGAAGCCGATATAAGATTCGCTGCACATAAGAGTGGCCCTGCAGTATACCGGGTTACAATTGATACTTGGGCGAGTGCCGTCTCGGAAGAGGCGTCAGGTTGCAGGACCACAGCAGCGAACTCACATTACATGGGGGGGATTGACTTAAATAACGTGTCTAATTGGCTACCAAATTGGGAGAAAATGGGAGAAAAATCTGAAACAAAAATTATTAAAAAAGACACAGGCAATGTTCCAGGCAGAAGTTCAGATTTTGTATTAGATTTTTTTCTATGTTTATGACACTTTGTTTGTAATCACTGTCTTGGCAGATGGGGGCTCCCTGGTGGTGTAGCGGTAAGGGTGTCCTACCAGGACACATGTTGCCCACTGCGACCGGGGTTCGATATAAGCCGATTTGAGCTTGCTGCATATAAGAGTGGTTCTACATGTACCGGAGTCTATGTGTACCTGGCGAGTTCCGGTTTGGAGGAGGTGGGGGATAGTTGACATGAAAAGAGGGTATAATTGGCTACTAAATTGGGAGAAAATGGGAAAAATGTGTTTGTTGCCAAAAAGTGGCTAAATGATGTTATGACGTCATTGCGTAATAACATAAATTGCGTCAGGGCTAATTTGTTAAAGTAGGCTAGTCCAATATTGACAAAAAAGGGAAGAAGATCCAACAAGCTTTTTCATGAACAAGCTCAGGGGCGTCATGCATCAAATACTTTTGAAGGGGCATAGATAAGCAATTTGACTTGTTTAATCAATTCTACATGCCTTTTGTATAAATTGTAGGATTGTATACATGTGTTGTCCATTTCAAACACAGTAACCTGGGACAATCAGCCTTTTCAATAAGAGCCACAAACTACTGTAACTAACTCCATATGGATGTCAGAAACTGCACTGCTTAGAACACTTTTAAACTCAAAACTGAAATCAAATGTATTCAAATCTGAGTAATTTATTGATTCCAATGCCCATGGTGGTCCAGGGCTCTATCTTCATTGCATTGCATTATGTGATTATACTGACATTTTAATGTAGGCTACTGTGATATGTAATGTATATGTATTGCTCATAGGGTTTAGTGCAGACTTTACACATGAATTTAGGATCAAAGTTGCACATTGCTGGTGCAACTGACAGGAGGAGGGTGGGAGAGGAAGCCAGCCAGCAGCAGCAACAGCCAGTGCCTGGTGCAAGTTCTGTTCAAAATGAACTTTCACGATCAAATACATTAATTGGCTTTTAACGGTGGTCGTTGAACTATTTAAACTTAACATTGGAACCAAGTCAGTTGAGAAATACATGCGTGCCTTGAGATTAAACCAAATTTTAAAAGCCCGTTTTCAAGACTATTAATGTTCACCGCGCAGTGTAATAGCATATAGCCTAGTACTGAAGGCTCAGCCCTTTCCAGATTCTTAACGCTACCTAACGTAGTGTGTGGAGAACATAAATTCCAAATTTGTCTTTTTAAATGGTGACGTCAATTGAATTCTAAGCCAAGCAGCTGTTTCTGAATATGTTTAAATTGTTCAACCAAAAATAAAAGTTCAATGCGTCTTTTCAAACGCATGCTGTGTGGGGACACGGTGTGTATGCATCTTAAATTCAGTGGTATGCATGCTGCAGCAGCCAACATTCATTCCACCTGCACTGGGAGAGTTCAGTTATGCGGGCTGCGCCGCTGTCAATGCTACTACTGGCTCACTACAGAGAAAATCAGTTCTGCGTCAGAGGGAAAATGTTCAGTGTGTGCAGCAAATGCATCTTAGCAACTCAACCATAACATTTCCAAGACATTTTTCGAAAGTTGCTAAAAGTCTCCGAGCAAATTTGAAAAATGGCTGCATTTTTAGGACAATCCGAAAAGTCGCTAAATCTAGCAACAAAGTGGCTAAGTTGGAAACACTGCATGGCTGCCTTTTCTGATAGTCATGCTATCGCCTGGATAGGCAGGCAGTGTGGTATAATGGTTAGGGAACTGGGCTTGTAACGTTAAGGTTGCAGGTTCAATCCCCAGGTGGGACACTGCTGTTGTACCCTTGAGCAAGGTACTTAACCTGAATTGCTTCAGTAAATATCCAGCTGTATAAATGGATTGTAAAGAAATGTAAAACTGTAAGTCGCTCTGGGTAAGAGCGTCTGCTAAATGCCTGTAATGTAATATAATGTAATGTAATCGCCAGTTGTTCAAACGAATTTTCCCGGATCAACTAATAATTCATTATTTCACAACCAACGAAGTTGACAATAACAGAAATAAAATGTTAATTCTGTCCAGTCAGCATCTGCTGCATGTACACTGTCGAGTGTCTCCAACAGACGCGTGTCCAAACTATTTTGTTACATTTAAATTCAATTAATCATGTAGCCCCAGCATGCACATACATACACGCTCACGCACACAAATACAAATAAACACACACATGCACACACACACACACGCTCACTCAAACACAGGCATTCACACACAGATACACACACACACAGACATGCATGCACATTTATTTACACACTGATAACACATAGCAAAACATTGATATGTTTTGAATTGTTTTTATTTTTGTCTCGTGTTGTTTTAGTAAATGTACCCAGGACTCCCTGGAAAACAGTATTATTACTGAGTGGACTATACTGGTGAAATAAAGTTGAACTGATCTGATACACACACATATAGTAAACATACAAACACATGCATGGGCACACATCCTCCCACAAGCATATACGCACACACACACACGCTCATAGCACACCCACAAAAACACACACAAGCATATATGCATCTGCAAAACACATATATACAGGCAAAGACACATCAACACATTTATACTAGGCACGTAATAATGGTATACCGCAGTATCACATCTACAAACATTTAGGGTATATGCTCACGGTATATTTTTATTAAAAGAAGCAAAATAAATAAATAATGCTATGCCGAAAATATGCACCCCAAAACGAACCTAAGTAATTGAGATTCAATTTCACTTGGTGCAGACACATGGCGGCTTTGCGCGCGGAGTCAGTTGTGGAGTCAAAGACGTTGATTCAGTCATGGCAGCCATTTATACACATCCAAAAAAAGACTTGCAAATATTTTGTCACACCATGTAAAAATGCCAGGAGCAGGCAATACCTCAAACCTGAGATCTCCGGGCACCAGCACTCCTCTTTACTGACAGCTGCTAGTAAACCAAAGAAGTGATGAAAAATCAGAATAACGTTAGGGGAGCTGATTACTAGCAGACCCTCCGTGGTAATGGTATACCGCTGTATTTTTTCCCAAACTTGCTATGAGGCTTTACTGACAGCTGCTTGAGTGATGAAAAATCCAGATTTACTAAGATGAGGGCCAGATTTACGCAGATCAAAGACGGTCACTATTTTGTTGCGGTTATTTCACCTATCAGATCAGGAAATAGAGGTATTGGTCAATGAGGCACACCATCACAATGGCGTATTTCAGCATAGGAAAACACCCCAATGGAGAAGAAATACATTTGGAGTGACATCAAGAAATGAATTAATTCATTAGGTATAACAAAACGAACAGTAGATAATGTAAAGAAAAAGCAAACAACCGATAACGTAAAGAAAACATGACATGACGTTAGGCGGCGTCCAAAAGAAAAACCTTCCTTCAACATAATGCAGGAAAAATACACTGGTGGTGGTCCAAAATAAGAAAGAATAAGATTTTAGTAATATTAGAAGAAGAAAAAAGAATAGAAGCAGCTAAACTTGTGATGGGAGAAGGCCACAGAGCATCAAGTAAAACTGTATTCACTATTCATTCTATACCCTCCTGACCGCATATGCACAATAAGATAATTGTTCAAATTCAGAACTGCGTTTTTATACTGACTGCTAACTGAAGACAAATACGTCAATAGAAATCCTGCATCTTTTCATACATATTTTTTTCAAGTTCTAGTAAATAATATGTATGCTATAGAGAATATATATTTATGGCTATGGCTTAGCTGTCTGAAGATACAGGTATTCCTGAAAATAAAGCTGTTGTGACATGAACCAAGGTACTTTGCAACAACATTTGCGATTTTTTTTTGCATCACTGGGACAGCGATTAGCACCTCGGAAAGCACAATACAAAATAGGAATTGTGAAATATCTAGGCAATATCAGTGCTTATAAAATATCGCCTGGTTTCAAGAGTTCTTAAAATTCTTATGCAAAGAGGAGAGTCGCAATTAAGGCATGCTTTAGTAAATCAGAATACTTAATCGACCTAATTTACAAAACCTCCACCCTGTTTTAGCGTGTTCACCCCAGATATACATACAGAATGCATGAACAGATTTCACTATTCATCTAAAGGAAAGTCGCAAAGTGACCCCCGCAAATTACATCCTAATAGTGATTTGACTCATTGTGACCATTCAGTAAACCTGATGTAGATATTGCAACCTTGTAGCAACTGTTTTTGCATTGGTAAAGCAGTCCTTTAGTAAACCTGGCCCTGAGACTATGGGAGTAGATCCCCCAAAAATATAGTTCAGGTTTTAGGACCAACGTCAGCATGCTGGCATAGCCGCAACGTAAACAGAAATGTTGTGGGAGCACTCCTGCCTCCAGGCTCAGTCAGGAAACAACTGCATAAAAAGAGCCTGACCCCTTCACGCTCACACATTCCAATTCTGTTAAATGAATGAGTGTAGAAGAGAGCGCAAAAAGAGAGCAGCACAGTACGTGAGCTTCGTCAGGGCCCAGGCCAATGTCCCCAGTCATGTAAGCCGGCAGTGAGTCCCTCCAGCTAGACGCGGTTTCACTAGTCACATTCCGAGCTCACTGGCACTGCACAACCATGGTAAAAGTTCACTGCAAAACAGAGTCTGAACAGAAGGTGTTTACATTCATATTGGCCTTTATTTGTGTTGCCATTCGCACCAGCACCACTAACCCTGTAAGAGATCAGATATTTTGGGGCCCCACTGCACTGGCGTCCCATTACCGCTGAACGACGAAGGAAACGACACGCGGCTGTCAAAGTTTGTGTCAGCGCCCGCCGTAGGCCCATCACTCTTGCCGAGCCCGGCTCGTCCCCTCTCTGCTCTGTCAAATGCAATTCTGGGATTTCAAACGGCGCCTGTAGACAGGAGCCGATCTTCGGCGCGCAGGACATCGAAAAAGCGCCGACGACAACTCCCGCCGACACGCTCGCCGTACCCCCCAACCAGAAAATGACAAACAAACTCCCAATCAGACAGGCGTACCCGTTAGCGCTGCCGTGGCCCACAGGTGGAGAGGGGGGGATCCTGCATGGGCAGCGCGCTGTAAAGCGCTAAAGCTAACCAGCACTGACATTCACATTACACCGAGTCACTCTCATCCAGAGTGACTTCCCTCGCTTAGCCTCATTTTTTTACATGTATTATCCATTCAGACAGCTGGATACACTCCCCAACTCAGTTCAGGAAAACTACAGTGCCAAGCTCGCAGGTAGCAACGGCTACGAAACCCTCCCCGAAATGTGATGGCCCACCTGCACCTACCTCCATGGCCCTGGAAATGAAGGGGATCTGGGAGCCACTGTTCATGTCCTCGTTGATGATGAGCCGACGGGCCCACTGGCCAGCGCGCACCACTCCGCTCCCCTGGATCAGAACCATCAGCTTGTCCGGGTTGCTCAACGCGTCCTCGCTCAGGTAGATGAAGCTCTTCGGCTCTTCCTCTGCCGCATCCACCTGGACAGACGCAGGCGTAGAGAGGGACTCAGGGCCTTTCACATTCAACTCAACTTATCTTTACTGACTACTGGCCTTAAAGGAAAATACAGTACATGTGCTGCTAGTCAGGTTTGCTTATAGTCAGGTTTAGTATTTACTGTTAATCTATGTATATGTCACATGTGGGTCACTCTGAAAATAATAATGATCCTGTGTTTTTCCAACTGAAGAGAAAATACCCAAATACTGGCTACTAGTGAATTACTATGCATAGATAAACCAAACAGCGCCCAAATAACTGGCTACTGGTGAATTACTCTGCATAGTTAAACCACACAGTTTCATTGTTCTCATGTGGAAATGTGTTTGCTTTTTAAATCTTACTTTCTGTGGTTCCATTTTATGCCCAATACATAAGGTGCGGAAAAACAAAGGTAATGGATGACGTTCCCGCAAAGACGGGGAGAGGAAAAAAACAAAAAAAAGCCGCACCAAGGATCCGCTGAGATTATCGTTTAGACGATGAAAGGAGCTGGCCGACGTCCATTTGTGAGCAGCTTATTCAGACTCGGGGACTCCGCGAGGAGCTGTTTTCGTTCACTTCACGGGAGTGAATCTGAATCCGGGAGTGGACACGCACTGTCCATAAAACCCTCGGTAGCTTTCCTTCCTAATCCGTGTGAACAATGAGACGCAAAGAAAAGAAAAATCTTGCTTTCTTTGCTTAAAGCCCTTTAATCTGCTTAGAAGCGGCGGTCAGAAGTTCAGCCAGGCGTAGGTGATCAGAGCCTCCCTGCAAACGGACCAGGGCAGCAGTCTCCCCCGCCCCTCCCCAAATAAAAAACGTAAATAGCCTGCCGAGATGAACTGGGCGCAATCTACATGGCCTAAACACGCTCATAATCCTCAGTGTGATTAACGTGAACCATTACATGGTTAACACGCACTACTGTAACAAGACAAGTGCTTTATAAGCAGTGCCATTTGAATAATGGTCGTACCGTCAGATGCTACACTTTCCCCCCCAGTAAAAAACATGCTATGTACCAGAACAGAGAGTCTGCAGTTGCGAATAACTCCTGACAGCAAATAAAGGGTCTATGAGCACATTTAAATGCAAAACGGATTAAGGATTAGCTTTTCTTACTTTTAAATGACGTGTCACAATACATTTAATTTGTTGACGAGCGAGTTTCACAATGAGAGAAGGCGCTGTGGAAGAAAATAAAATATGATTCTGCATCCTCATTTTCAGGGGACATAGTGTATCATAATCTGGCACTGAAGCAAGCGTATTTACATTCATTTCCTTATTAATACCCACTTCGATCTTCAAAAGCATAAATCAAAAATGAAAAAGGCTGCTTTTCTTATTCCTCAGAATTACTTACGGGGACTATTTCTTTCGTCATGTTGCATTCTTTCTCCAGCAATTCGTAAACATGCTGTGTGATGATCTGGAGAGAGAGAGGAGAAAAAAAAAAAAAAAGAAAGCACACGTCAATCAATTAATAAATACACTCATCTGATAATGATGTCAGAATTACACAACGCATATATGCACTGTCCTGAGCACCCAAGGCAAGAACATTGAAAAACATCTATTTCTTCACATATCTTGCTGTGTATAGAGTCAGCCTCTAGACACCCACAATGTGGGAGATAATTGGGACTGTCTTGAATTCTCTTGTTTTGAGCGCAGTAAAGTGCAGGGGAATTGTCAACCAAAGGAGACAATCTTGACTACAAGCCAAGAGCTGATGTAAGGTGTGTTTATCCCCAAAGCTATATCGCATGGAACGTGTATATAGTGTAATTTTACCCTCAGGCCACAAGTTTCATGGTTCAATGACACGAACAACTTTTTTTTCCCTTTACACCCCCCTCCTCCCCCAACCCCTTTGCCGACAGAAACCGTAAGGCTTTATCGGGTGCCTTTGGAAAGGGGCATGAAGACGAGGGCGCATCGCTGACATGAAAGGCAGGGTTCTTTTATGACACCCTCCTTTTTATGTCTTCCACAAATGACCCCTGGGCTGAACAGGGAAGGGAGGGTGGGGGTTGGGGCGAAGGAGGGGCGGGGGTGATGTACAAGCCCCGGTCATCTGTCTGTAATTGCTCCAAAAGCAATCCTGTGATCTTGTGTAGCCCTCGTGAGAAAACAGATTGGCGACTGTGTGAGCCTGGGAGCGGAGACAGTATAAAGTGTCTCTCAGACGTGCTGCACCTCCGTGTTTTTGATACTGATGTTACAGGCTGTCGGGCACAGCGAGCCATGGGAAAGTCCCTTACAAAGAGTGGTGCAATGCAACCTGGTGGACTAGTGAACCTGTTTGTACAGTACCATAGCCAAGAGGTGATTACGGCTGGCATCTAGGCCTTCCCTCTGCAGAATTATTTATCCCTACGTTTACCATCCAACATTCTCAAACGTGCATTTTGGCTGAGACCACCAATCAGGGGAGGTTGGGTGAGTGTAAGGAAGCGGTGGGTATGCTTTTAAAGAAGTATGCTGTAAAAACTTCACCTAATTCACAAAATGTCAGACTAAATGATTGCGGACCCCAACATGCGTGTGTTTAATGACGGCAATAAGCCTTGCAGGAAATTTCATTTGCACTATATTATTTGTTCAGCGCCTCAGGTGGCTGAAAAGCCATCAGATATAGAGAGGGAAAGAGGACTGGGGAGGAGGCGGGGGTCCTTTTTAATGTGTGTGTGTGTATCTGTCACTCAACAGCAATATTGAGAGGCTGTGTGTGTGTGTGTGTGTGTGTGTGTGTGTGCGTGTGTGTGTGTGTGTGTGTGTGTGTGTGTGTGTGTGTGTGTGTGTGTGTGTGTGTGTGTGTGTGTGTGTGTGTGTGTGTGAGAGAGAGAATCTGTCACTCAACAGCATTACTGAGAGGCCTTTGTTCAGCTGGACCAAAAAGCACTGCGTTGGAGTGTGGCCACTGGTTCGAATCTGCCGGGGAGCAGAAGAGGTGGATGCCTGAGGGACCCCTGGCCTCGATGAAACCAGGGCGTTCATCGCAGCAGGACAGCATGGCTGCCAACCAATAGCAATGCAGGCCGGGATTTGGAAAGACCGATGCGGATAGGTGACCCGAACATTAAGAGGCCATACATCTGGGTTTTGGGGAAGTAGCCTATCGTGAAGATCTTCAGAAGTCTGAAGAATAGGCGCAGATGTTTTAGCTGAAGCGTTGTCTTTGGCCTTAAAATGAACAGGAATACGCTTACTGTCATTTCTGCAAACTGTTCATTCTGAGGGGTGAAAAACATTCACCCGGTCCCAGACAGCATGTCGAGAGAGGACAGAGAAGTCTTCCTTCCTTAGTAAGACCGCCAAGTGGTCTTCTTCTCTTCTACGTGTTGCTGGCGAATGTGGAAAAAGTTGCTTTGTGTAAGTGATAAAAGCATCTTGCAGTTGGAGCACCGCAAGCGGCCCTCCCCCCAGCAGAAAATGGTCTTCAAACAATCAAACCAACGGAGAGAGTTTGGGCCAGTTCACCGCTCTCCAAACCACATGGGGCTCATCTGCTGGAGTGCAGGGCAAGGGGGCGCCTGATTAGGTGGAGCTGTTTTTTTCGGCCGAGTCGCGCCTGGACCAGGTGAGGGCGATCGGTACTGTCGGATTTATGTCCACCAGATTTCATACAGGTGGCAAGCGGCAAAGAGCCCATCAATCGCCCCACGCTTAGCCAGGGAAGAATGAACACTGGAGATATCAAAGCTGTTTACATAATGAAAGTGAGGGGCTCAAGACTGTAATAATGACAGCTCAGAAAAAGAAAAAAGATATATATATATATATTTTAAATAGGCAGAAAATCCCCACATAAGAGAGAGGTGAGAGAGAAAGAGAAAGAGAGAAACAAGAAGAATACTGTATTTTAAAGCTTGTGTAACCGAGCACTAAGAATTGGAATAGAGCACATCGTTATCTTATTTCAATTTTATTTTTTTTCACGCAAGTCTGGTGCTCGGAGGAACAAAGCGAGTGCACTTAAATAAATTCCCACAAGGCCGTGTGTTGTTACTCTGTCTGCAGCAAGTACGCTCTCTGTGCACTGATGAAATCCTTCCCCCTTCTAACGCAGCACTCGCTGTATATGCCACTTAATGATGCCTAATGACCACCTCAGGTGTTACCTTAGGAGCTGGCAGAGGGGTAATTCAGTTTGAAAATACACCCTTGTACCCCGCCCCCCCCCCCAAACACAAACAGGGGTTTGAAAAGAGACATTATAAATCATATGAGACATCGGCCATTACGCTCCATTTCAGAGGTCTTCTTAAAGCAAACCTAACAAAACGCACCTGACTGATGTGGGCATGGAGGCTTCCACAGAGCGCATTCTGTCCAGCTGGATATAAGAGGCTTGAGCTTCAGTGTGTGTGTGTGTGTGTGTGAGCGTGTGTCAGCGTGTGTGTGTACATATGTGTGTGTGTGTGTGTGTGTGTGTGCATGTGTGTATGAATGTGTGTGTATGCATGACGTGTGTGTGCATGTGTGTGTGTGTGTGTGTGTGTGTGTGTGTGTGTGTGTGCGTGTGTGTGAGTGCGTGCAGCTAATGATTCTTTCTGATGCCATTCATTTTCGCGACATGTTTTTCGTTACACCCAAGCTTCAACTATTTTCTCCATTTCATTTTTGTCCAGAGGATTTGAGTTTATTTTATTCAATGAAGTCTTCAGACCAGTATCGGATCACATGGATCAGGGAATCCTCTGACCGCCCTTAAGAATGTGAAAA
This sequence comes from Aldrovandia affinis, assembly GCA_029706075.1. Taxonomy (NCBI): domain Eukaryota; kingdom Metazoa; phylum Chordata; class Actinopteri; order Notacanthiformes; family Halosauridae; genus Aldrovandia; species Aldrovandia affinis. Next base: position 7,469,145 of record JAINUG010000011.1, read on the forward strand.
CAAAACCCTGATGCTTTGAAACGTGATTACCAATTCAGCTCAAATTTGAAAGCTGCATGTGGACCGTAAAAACAGAACACAGTACGGGCTCACGTCTCCAACAGATGGAGCCTCTCTTGTCAGGCTCAAAACCGCAACTTACTGTGAGCCTGACCAGTTCGACACTCTGATGCGAGATAAATCTGCCCTACTTTTGTGACTTTGCTAATAAACCAACAGTCAGCTACTTCTTCAAACGAATCATGATCTTGAGTAGGTGAGGCTCCGATTGGAGGCGACGATTCAAACCAACCCAACCTTTGACCTGTAACATAATGCTGGCTAAAACTTTCTAGCACCAAACAGATTGGAATAAACCAATCTCACAAACTGTAACTTCCCTTTCCAAATGCTCTAGGGAGAGAGAGTCTGGGGGCGTGACTAGATGGAGCCAAAACCAGGAGAGACAACACATGGATAAGCCCAACTCTAATTTTGTCCTTCCAGACTAGTTCATTGAGCAACAAACTGTAATGTCAGGAATGAAGAAAGGGGAAAAAAGCACCATAACACAGCCATCTGGCTAGTCCCTTCTTCATTAGAATATCCTCTCTGTGTTTGTCATTCCACAGATGCAGAAAGAAGAAAAAATCCCCATTTATTAACAGCTTAATGTACTTCAAGCTGGACTTGATCCCATAGTTATCTCCTATCAAGAGAACGATCACTTACAGCAATAATTACACTTTCTGGGCCCCACAAGCCATATCCTGGCACTTTCGCAGCCAAACCCACACACACTGGCGCACGCATGCACGCACACACGCAAGCATGCACGCACTACGATAGAATAGTAAGGGATACACAAATACAAACTCAAACTGACATGGACATAGGTATACCAAGGGACACGCTAAATCAAAACCACACACACAGAAAAATCACGCAAAGGACAAACTCACACAGACATATGTGTAGCACAACACACAAGCAGACAGAAACACCCAAACAAACTCCACTCAACACTCAACCAGTCACAACAAGCCACAGAAAGAACAAACATTCTCAGACAAACATACACTCAGATAAAAACTAATACTGACACAAGCAGAACCCCCCCCCCCCACCACCATTCACTATACACACACACAATACAATATTCCACTGCACCCTCTAACAATGATTACGACAGATATTAACATGGAAGAAATAAGGGTTGCCTGACTGAGCACAATGCAGGCGTCTCAATTTCACTCCAGCACACTGGTCCCCTCAGGGCCCATGCGCAGATTGCATTAGGGCACGGCTACACACTCCCAGCATTGCATTATATCTGCATTATTTAATCAGCATTCCCCCCATAATCAGACTGCTATGGACCTGTAATCGTTTTACAGATATTATTTGTCAGGTAAGGAGTGTTCAGTCTGCCGTGCTGTTTTGTGCGGGCAGACAAGCGGTGGCAGCTAATGGGTCAGGGACTGTTTAAGTTGGTAAACTGAGCACTAGGTAGCAAAGGGTAATCTAATGCAATGCACCAAAAAACAACACAATATCAGAAAACACCTCTACTAAACAGATAAATAAATAACCAGCTGTAAGCCTTCAGGTTTCATCAGATGTGCTGAAAACTTTGGGATTCAAAAGGTGACTAAATATAGACCATGCAATTTTGCAGTCAAGCATACCTGTGTATGCAGATACATTTACATAAAAATATGTAATGCTGTGGCAAAAGCGCACAACCACAGCTGTGAATCTTTACTGCACACGGCCGAGAAATTAACCACGCCATCCATTCAACACTGAAGTGGAAATTGGACATCTGGTGCTGAGATTTCTCTTACAATGTGGCTGTGTCGGGCTCGGAGCATGTGCGCCACCTCTTCACAAAGACATATGGCCATGTGAAAAAAAGACTGCTGGAGACTTGTCATTCCACAAGAGGGATCAAAAAGGGCACAAGCTTACTGCCCTGTCTCCATCCCACACAAGGCCTTCTGGGTAAGGCGAACACCCACGGCCCGCAGAGATTCAGAGATTCAGAGATTCAGAGATTTAGAGATTTAGAGATTTAGAGACTTAGAGACTCAGAGACTCAGAGACTCAGAGATTCAGAGATACAGATAGAGATTCAGAGATTCAGAGATTCAGAGATTCAGAGATTCAAAGATTCAGAGATTCAAAGATTCAGAGATTCAGAGATACAGATTCAAAGATTCAGAGACACAGAGACACAGAGACACAGAGACACAGAGACACAGAGACACAGAGACACAGAGACACAGAGACACAGAGACACAGAGATATAGAGATTGGCCTGGCTGGCATCTCAAGGATACGCAGGATTGCCGCATGACTCCTTTTTCTCAAAAGTAAATGTAAAAGTTTTCTCCGTGCCCGGCCGCTAAAATATATATTTCAAAATATATATAAAAATGCAAGAATGAGCCTTTGGCTCTGCTGCTGTGACCCATGTGTTGCTAATGCTAATTATGTTGTGCATGGAGTTGTAAGAGAGGAGTGTGTGTGGAGTTAGCCATACTAATGTATCCATGAGACTGAGGACTGTATCCATGAAATGGGGTTTTATGATACACTGTTATCAGTGGCATTCAGAACCAGTGGAAAGTACCTCAAAATACTTTCAGAATGACTTTAAACTAACATCACAAATGAGTATTGTCCACAGAACATATACAGTATAGGGAAATGAAATGCAGTAAATTTCCGGTGCTTTTAGAAATATCCACCCTTTTAGTACACTTTCATGTTCAGAGGTTCATGAAGCCTGATACTCTTCGAAATCATAGATTTACCATTAGAAAGAATTACAAAGAAAAATACCAATGGGAGAGTCTTTATAAAAGCCAAACCTGGATTAACAACAATGCATGCAGGTAATCCTACAAAAAGTGTCATCTTTTCTTTGAACTTCAAAGAACAAACAAAACAATTAAATGCAAAGAGCAGGAAGCACATTAAAGAAAAGAAAAAGAAAGACACAAATGAAATAAAACTAATGTGCAGTACTTGCTCATGCATATTGCATGCACGGTGAGTGAATGAACGCTGTTTGAACTTTATCCTTGTTGACACTCGATAACTTGTGGCCAGGTGAGTACAGCAAGTGTAGTCGCAGCTGAAAGTTACACCACGCTCCTATCGACGTTGTGTCTTGCCACTCTGAACCTTGTTTAAGTTGTTTGGTATTCAATAAAAGCTATTTGATAGCTGAACAGTTTTATGCAACCTCTCTCCCAGGTGTAGCACGCAAGCGGGGCTATGCAAGAGAGACAGAGACAGTAGGATTAATGGCTGCTAAACCGTGAAGCTGTAAACAGCAAGTACGGTTATAAATCACTGCGTGCCGGGCCTCATCGTGCGAAAAAACGTACACGGAGCCAGGATCGCCGTCACAAATGGGGAAATCGTTTCTTGCAGAGATGCCCAGAAAGTGAAACATTATTTATATATTTTTTATTCTTTACATGATTGCGTACTGAAATCTGTAACGTCGCAATGGAATTCCTGCATTAACAATACCTGCAAGGTTCTCTGCCCTTTAGCCCCGACACTGTTCCTTAGTGTCGACAACATAAAAAGAGTATGGATGAGAATTCAGTGTGGTTTGCTGACACTGCGGTGCTCAGAAATATTCTGTGCGTGTGTGTCCACGTGCAATGCAATTACATGGAGGTGCTGCTGCATGTTTGAGTGTGTACATTCAATTACTGCCCGGAATCCAATTATAATTATGTTATTAGAACCAGGAAACACAGATACATCAAAATCATCATCAAAGTTTCTCCCTTAATAGTGTACTATGATAGATTTTCATACTATAATTATTTATTCAAATTTTTTTTTACTGTTTTCCTTTCTAATTAAGTACCTTTGGTGGGGTGTGGGGGAGCATCTCAACTCAGAATAAATGTTCTTTGAAAAGGATGATGATTAATGCATGTATTAGTATAGAATGTATACAAAATTATAAAGTAATTAAATAAAGATGAAACATACCTCTCCCAGTGCCTCATACCGCTTTTGGTTCCACCTGTGTAAATCCTCTCGGTAATTGAACACAAATGGTTCTCCAGTCTTAATGTGCCGGAGTTGTCCCTCTAAAGACAAAGACAAACTGTGTGTTCACCACTTTAGACCTGTACACTTCCCACAGGGCTGTTATGTTCATATCAAAACTGCTTTCATACAAACGCAATACGTGTCTCACACTTTTACCATCCACATCAAAATCTGTCATACCTGTGATTTCCGGAGTCTTGTTATCAGAATTTTGGGAAATTAGAATGAATTTGAGGTGTGCAATTTGAAATCAAAAGTTATCCATTGTAAAAAGAAGTCGTAAGTGGAATGTTTTAAAGTTTTTTCCTCTTTCATTTTAGTTTTTCACATAAGGGGACAGGAGTAAATAAGAAAAAGACTAAATGTTTGGGAGTTCAAGCCCTCTCTGTCCTTTACACCAAAAACAAGAATACAGAAGATGTGCAAATAATCACCCAAAACATCTCTAACTAAACACTGGCACCCCTCTTTCTCTATTGTGAGTTTTACGTCTGTGGCCTGCACTTATAGGCTGTCAACAATCAGTGGACCATTTCTTCAGTGCAGCAACCCTCCTGTTAAAATTAAAATGCAGCAAAAGCATGTTGCATTAAAATAGGTGCTATTCAGGGAATTCATTTGGCATAAAATCAGCTGTTAGTCAAAGGACAGCCTTTACAAAAAAAAAGGGTAAAGAAAAAAAGGTTTCAGCTGTTGCGCTACTACTGTACTTCTGTGTCCCTACACGAAATACATCAGCTCACTTTGACCTTCGCTTCCAACCGGAGTCCTCTTCAGGAGTGCCTTTTTTTCTTCTTCTTCTTCTTCTTCTTCTTCTTCCAATTCGTGCAATTAAATGTGTCCGGCGCGCAACATCCATCTGGCAGGAACGAGGCCCGAAGCTGAAGGCCTCCTCCAGTCACAACGCTGTCCTCCTTCTGGGACCTCTCGCAGGTCTGGCCCGGACAGCTGGCCTGGCGCTTCACCCCCGCTCCACACCGTGCCCGCATCCACCTGGGGTCTGGGGGGAATGCCACCGCGCTGCCCGGGCCTCCTCCGTGACACGGCTTTGAGCCGTGGCCAGTGGGCTGCTTTCCCGGACCGCCGGGGCCCGCTGCCACACCGTCCTGCCCCAGCTGGACAATAGGAGTCAGATGGTGCCAAACGTCAAAGCGCCAAAAGCTCCTAAAGAACGACTCTGTACATAGAGGGGGTTGCAGTTCGGGGGAACGTCCCGGTCTTGTAAATAGCATGTCACTGCTGCTTTGTGTGTGGGGGGGGTTTTGTGGTTTCTTGAAGTTTTACTTATTTGACAACTCTGATTAACAGCTAAAACTAGGCGGTAGTTTTGCTGGTCACTGTGCTGCACTGTATGAGTAGAGTTATTCTAAGGAGGTGAGAAGGACAGTGCGGCAGACCATATTACCTCCCTTGGATTACTCCCTTGGATACACTGACTTTAAAAATGACAGCCCTCGATGCTGTCAGCACACCAGCTTCCAGTATGTTGGCTATAAGCCAGATGCCAACCAGGAATACTATCAGGAATATTTATGCCGGTGTAACTTTTCACTCAGGAAGAACTGAGCATGCTTGCGTTTGGACTTTTTTTTTTTTTTTAAGTGCAGATGCGATCTGTCGCTTGTATAAGACTGAACTGGGAGCACAGGGGCCTGTGTGAGAAGCTTCCCCAATGTCCCCTTTGAACTTCACCTTAAAATTTAGAGATTTTGAGACAGCCTCCAGCTGGGATACACCAAAAAGAAAAAACATTCTTAAATGTGTAATTTAGATACAGTGATGCATTTCATGGGAAAGCAATTTCCAGTCTACGAGTCGTGGCTTTACTTCTGAATACCATTATTTGCAACTGTGGTTAATACTCCCAAATACAGTATTTCAGGAATGAGGCCATTCATCGTTCTTTTGACACTACATGATATTAAAGCCCAAAAACAGTGTTAAATTTAATTGTGACCTCTACGATTGGAAACACAGAAAGACTTAGAACAAATACAAATTTAAACCAAAGGACCCAGGGCTCATCATTTCTCAATTATTCTGCTATGGCACGCAGAAAAATCATTTCAGGACAAAAGATGGTATTAAAACGCTTTGCTTACAGACAGCAACCACGCGATAAATCTTCAGTCAATCTCACTCCCATATAAAATTACACTGTTTGTTTATATCATTAGCAGTTCAACAACATGCAATGTTAAAAGCTTGTCCGTTCCCTTGGAGATACAGGGAGGAAAAGAAATTGGTTTGAGAAGGCGACCGAACTAAAGCACCTAGAAGAAATCAATTATGCATTCATGGACGGGAGACATGAAATCTTCTAAACAGCGGCGCCTAACAGAAGGGAGACAGGATTATAATGAAATGGAACATGCAGTGAAAGTTCAGCTCCATCGGATTTACAACACAGACTCTCCAAGGAATATGCTTTTCCAACTTTTTCCTTTTTTTCCCCGATAATTAGCATGCTGTTCTAATTTTTTTTTAGCTTAATTAGGTGTACATAACCTTGGATTTCCAGTAATGAAAAAGCTGAGGGCTACTGCGATGAAGCCGTCAGCTTTATGATTAAAATAAGATGTCTGGCATGAAACGTATACGGAGTCAGCGTATTTATGTTATTTTTCTTTTAAAGCTTCGCTTTATTTTTCAAAACGCACTAGCTGGTCTCTCAAACAGGTTACAAAGGGCCACATTACCTAAAATACTTTCAAGGTACCACAGACCATGGCTGTATGCATGTCCAATATTTCTTTTTATGTTTTATTTTAAACTCATGAAGCATTTCACTTCAGGGTTTTCCATCAGCAAAGGCCTACTATTAATGTGGTGGAAGGTTATGCAAATATCCTATCAGTCTCAATGCAAGGATGAATGAGTTAGTGACAGCCCATACCACACACACTGCGCCATGATCTTCCATTGAATCTAAAACCAAACAGGTACAATTATGATTGATCTGAGAGAAGATTTTTATCATACGGTGATCCCTGTTAGACACAGTGTATGAATAAAAACAGCTGACAAGACATGGTGATACTCACGGTCGTTGAAGGCATACTCAAATTCTTCGAGGGTCTTGGGGAAATTGAGAGGGGGCTCGTCTTTCTTCATCAGCTCATCCAAGTCTATGCGGGACAACAAATCTGAAAGGAAACAGGGGCAGGAGGCGCAATGATAAGGACCTCTGCCTTTCCAAAAAGCAGCAGGGAGCCAAATTAGTACTACTGTGCGTTCTGCCCTACCTGTGGCGTGTCAGCATACGTGCACTGTTGTCACTCCACACTTGGGCCTTGTGCTCTCACCTGCTGCAGCTAATTAATCCAAGGAATCACTCCAATTCACGCGCACAGTGTTTAATGAGCCACACACACACTCATGTTCTCACAATTGGGAAAAGATGCTGAAAAAGGAGAATGCTGTACAGCGAATAGAAAAAGCAGCAACGGTAACCGTGACCACAACCATGGTGGAGCTGGCAACGCCCGTCTCCTTGGTAAGAGCAGGCTGCCATATTCAAGAAGACTGTGACGATCCCGAAGGGCCATCTGAACATCTCTGTAGGCTCCAGCCAGAAGTGCATACAGCCCTGCGTGATGCCAAACAGCAGTGGCAGGGCGTAATATTAGTGTGTGCTGGTCACGTTACAATGAGGCAGAGGTGGCTGGCCTCTACGTCGAGTGGGGCCCTGTTAGCTGGCTCTGGCTCAGGAGGCCTACGTGCTTGCTGGCACTGCAGGTCCAGAGACAGCTGCTCTTCAGTGCCACATAGGCAATCTGTGTATCCATTACTAGTGATGCTATTTTCACCATCACAAATACCACCAGACTAAAAAACACTGCACACCATGGGCTACATGCTGAACTTACATGGGCCAGTGACTCATGGCAGGACTACATTTCAAGATACATTTCACTGTTTTTCAGTCCAAAACTGGACATATGTATGCAATTGAAATTGTTTTTTGCCCTTGTTTGTTTTTTATCTTTCAAATATGGTCACAATTTATATTCCTCCAACCACACTTGCTATCACACCAGTTAACTGCCTTTGTGACAGGTGTAGTTCTGCTGCAGGTTGAGCTAAAGACCATGGTTCTCTGTCAAGGTAACTAAACACTATCTTATTGAAGCTCAAGAGGGTAAGCTCTAGGGGAGGGATGAGTCCTCTTCATGCTCACATGCTCAATGATGTCTCCAAACAACAACTCTACACCTCTATATGCTAGCTAATCAATTGTTACACTCTAGTCTACACAACACAAATAAAATGTAACATTATTCATTACATTTTACATTTACATGCAGATTACTTGTACTGTAAGGATACAAAAGCAGTACATTGCCTGGGAATAGAATGAAAAGGTGTTTGCGTGAAACCCCAAATGTTTACCCACTGCCTAACTTCTCACTCTCATATTAAGTGTCATTGAACTTCCAACTGCAATAGAAGGTGAGCCTAATGTCTATACTATCAAACTTGGCTCATTTTGTTAACCTGTTCACATTTCCCTTAGAGCAAACCTCACCTCTGTAAGAAGCAAGGAGTCTCGCATACATAGCACTGCCACGTTCATGAGCAATCGTCCCAAATAAGGCACAAATGAATATTTCTTAATCTACTCTATGAACCATAACTAGTGGGGCTGCTGGGTGGCTCATCCAGTTAAGGCACTGTTCTAGTATGTGGATGAGCCCCACAATCTGGTACAGAATCCAGACCATGTCGATTGTGGCCAGCTGCCCCACAGTGCAACGCATTATTGACGGTAGTATCAGAAAGGAACCATTGTGCCCAGGAACCTCTGTGTCACGTTGTGCCCAGTCTGCCAGTATAAAGCGGCATATGAAGCTTCCTCTGACTGTACAAGTAGACTGTGGTGTGAAAAAAGCAGCAGCTAACATCATGTGTTTCGGAGGAGAGGTGTGATTCTCTACAATCAGCAGAGGTTACAGCTAGTGCATTTTAGGAATATGATTGGACATTCCAAATTGAAAGAAGATAGGGGAAAACCTTAATAAAAATAAAATACGTAACTAAAGTTACTAGGAAGGTTTGTAGCCAGTGCTATACTAGAGTACATGTATAAAACATATGGCTGCTTTAGTGCTTCTCTGCATTGTTGGCAAGGCACTCAAAAAATGTCAGAAACGAATATATGTAAACTAATAATATGTAGGTCGCCTAGGATCAGCGTCTACTAGACAAATTAATAACAATGTCACTAGCTAAAGGTAAAGGTAAAGCCAATCAAAAAGACCGCGAAAAGGCCATTATTCATGATTACTTAAATTATGGCCATGCAGTTATTTCACAAAATCATCAAACCTTGTACCAACTCGAAGTCTTCTGAGCCAAAACAAAGCAACAGATACATGTCAGAGGGAGGAGACACCACTCACGGAAGATGTGTTTATATTACTTACCTTTAAGCGCGGTAGTTTTCTCTTTTTCTTCTTGGCCCCCCAGCTGCGCCATGTTTATCCACAAAATTAATAATATATAAGGTTGGTGGTTAACACGCATGGATCTTCTTCCTCACTTTATCACTGCAGGAGGTCCTAAATCGATTAGAGGAGAATATTTCACCAAATAGCTAATGCAGTAATCACAGAGATTACAATAAATCCATTTGACATTTTTCAGTAGTGTTATATTCCTAGAGCTATAAAGGAATAGAATAAATTAGATATATGGCTAGCTAGAAATTTTATTTTTAAGTAACTAACGCTCTGTGGCATCGACGAATATTACACGCATATAGCTCACGAGCGTATTACTCAGGTAGAAACAAGGAGCATATTGCCAAACTAATATGTTCATCAAAGTGTTGCCGTATAAAACAAAAGCTAGATAGCTAGTCAGCTACGTACAATTAAAACCTAGACTGTTAACTGAAGCAGTTGTTCAAAACGACAGTTAACTAGCCCACTGTATGTTAGCTAACATATAAGAACAGCTCATATAGCCAGCTACCAATCCAATATAACTTTCCTTTTTTGTTGTCATGATCCATGTGTTATCATCACTTTGGTTGAGCCAAACACAAAAAGTCCTTCGTGCAGTAGCCCGCTAGCGACTGAGAATTGGGTATGAGGAATATAATAGCACATTGTCTTTCCATTAAAAATCAATAACACGCTTTAATGCATCGATCACTTGATAGCAAACTAGCTAGTTACTGTGCTAACAGTGTGGGCAGCAAGGAAGCTAATCACCCATGTAGCTGGCTAGCTATCTTATGCTTAGCTACCTAGCTAGCTTGTTCCATTTCTCCACACAAGCACGACAACATAACTAATTCGTATGCATCAAAATGTTTTAATTCAGAAAATATACATCGATACATCATTCTGTCTGTAAGACTTGGAAGTGAGAAACACGACACAATAAGATGAGAAATGGCCTGTGCAACGTAAAAGCCGCGTACATGTCTATTACACCACGCTTGTGGGCGTAAATTCTGTAACGTAAATAAAAATGTAAAAAAGCAACAACAACAAAAAAAGTATCGAAGGCCATTGTCACCCCTGCTGTAGCCAATATTTACTTCGGTCATGAAAACAGCAAGCTAATAATTCCGGGGAATATCAATTCAAACACTATTCATTGAGCAGTGCATTCTTGAACTGGTAGACACCCTTTACTGCACCAGAGATCACGGTTATTATTTTGAAAAGGACAAAGAGAGAATCCTTGAGCATGCATTTTAGCATAACACACATACCATCATCACAACTAGACAGTAGAAAACACAAACATCTTGCACATCCAGCTTCCTCAAAGTCTCACAAAAACAGGAAGGAACCATATCAAAGCGGAAACGGAAGTTTCGGGCTCCATGGAGATACGGGGCGGGAAGGAACATTCAAAAGCACAGCGCCACTGCCTGCTCCCAGTTTGATTTGATTATGTGCAACTTTGACATTGTTTTGTAGGTGGCTTGCTAAGTAGGCTACCTACTTTGCTTTTGAACTGGGCTTCAAGGAGTCGTTTTAAAATAATATGCTGTTGTATCAGTAGAAACGCAATAATACCCAAGCTGTAATTCCTTAACAGTTTAATGCATTTTTAACCACCTAGTTGTTAACTTTCAAACACAATTTCATGTTCTTAGAATTGGAAGAATACAATTAAATTGCATTGTCAGGCCATGTGACTGACTTAATTGTATATTAGAGAGATATGGCTGTGTTCGAAACCGTTCCCTATTCCCTAAATAGTGCACTATATAGTGTGTTCGCCAATTTGTTCAACACACTATATAGTGCACTATTTAGGGAATAGGGAACGGTTTCGAACACAGTAATAGACTACCCTGTCAACGCTGCTACATAAAGAGGTCATTTGGAAGGGATTTGACTCCAGTATATGTTTTCTGTGTGGTAATTTCTTCAAAAGTTGTCAGCTCTTAACCAAATATACAAAAGGGGCCTATTCTGCAATTATGGATTTTTAATTCAAACAGGAGATATATTTATTTGTGTTTGGAATGCATCACACAAACAACTAAAATGGTTGACTGTAATGTTTTTTTAACATTTTTGTTTACCCCCTTGCTGAATTTAACTTATTGAGTTTGGATAAATTGTTCCCCACTGGGGCCACATATACTGAAAATGTATGGATTCACTACTGTAAGTCGCTTTGGATAAAAGCGTCTGCTAAATGGCATATATTATATTATATATATTACAACTTGGCTCCCCTACCACCAAATTAATTGATACAGTTATGAGCTGACTGTTCCAACAAATCTTCAAGAGCCTCTAGAGGAGATTGTACTATACCAAAATGCATTACAAAATTTGGTCAATCAGCATTTTCTATAAAAGCCTAAACTAAAAAGGTAAACAACCTCAAAAGTAAAAATATGTCAAAATCAGATCTGTTTTCATCAATCATAACATATACTCTTGATGATACTAAAGATCCCACTTGCTTTTAATGGTATTTGAATACAGCAATAATATTTATAAACCTCTATACAAGGTGATCAACTTTTTTATTTTGTAAGAAGGGGGGGGGTAACAGAAAAGAGATCATGGGGGTTAAAGAAGAGAACACAGATGCTAACAGCACAGTACAATATCACAGTATCATACAAGGGGAAAACTGACAGAAGTATATTAAGTAGACATACATAAGGATTATGGGTACAAGAATAAATATAAATTAAAATGCATATATACAGTGCCTATAGAAAGTCATCATACCCTTTTGAAATAGTAACTTTTTTTTGTCTTACAGCCTGAAATGAAAGTACATAAAATCCATATTTTTTCAGCTTTATTTACACATTTTGCCTTACAACATTCAAGTGAAAAAAAGGACACAATTTCTGATAATTAATAAAAAATGAAAAACTAGAATAACAAGGTTGGAAAAGTGATCAGTCCCCTTAGAATAACCATTATAAACTTGCTCAGGTATAACCAATCACCTTCCAGATCACACACCAAGCTAATTGGCCTCCACCTGACATCAATTGTAGTGGTTTTGATTATTTCACAATAAAATCAGCTGTTTCTTGAGGATTCCACTCCTAGTAGTGCATGGTAACGCAAAGAATTCACAATGGCTGCAAAAGGACTCCGGAATAAAGTTGTGAATAGGCACAAGTTAGGAGAAGGATATAAAAAGATTTCAAAGGCTTTAACTATCCCTCTGAGTACTGTTCAGAGTATTATTAAGAAGTGGAAGGCATATGGCACCACCCACACCTTGCCAAGATCGGGCTGTCCCTCCAAACTGGATGGCCGAGCCAGGAAAAGATTGATCAGGGAAGCTACCAAGACGCCAATGGCAACCTTAAAGCAGTTACAAGTCTTAAATGGCAGAGATTGGGGGATCTGTGCATGTGACAACAATCTCACAAGCTTTACACAAAGCTGGCCTGTATGGCAGGGTGGCAAGAAAGAAGCCTCTTTGTATGGCAGGGTGGCAAGAAAGAAGCCTCTTCTGAAAAACTGAAAGAAGCCTCGTTTACTTTATGCAAAGAAACACATAGAAGATTCTGATGCCATGTGGCAAAAGGTTATATGGTCAGATGAGACCAAGATTGAACTTTTTGGACTGAACTCCAAGCGCTATGTTTGGCGGAAACCAAACACAGCACACCACCCAAAACACACCATACCTACAGTGAAGCATGGTGGTGGCAGCATTATGTTGTGGGGGTGTTTCTCTTCAGCAGGGACTGGGCAATTGGTCAGGATTAAAGGGAAAATGGATGCTGCCAAGTACACCCAAATTCTTGAGGTGTAGCCCTTTGCTAGACAGCTGAAGACGGGCAGGTGGTTCACCTTCCAGCACGACAACGACCCAAAACGCACCGCCAAAAAAACAACGCAGTGGATAAAGGACAGGAAGGTGAATGTCCTTGAGTGGCCTAGTCAGAGCCCTGATCTACACTACCGTTCAAAAGTTTGGGGTCACCTGCTGGAAACTATTTTTATCTCATAATTGACAATGCTTTACACCGTATACATTTCTGTAAATACTTTAAAATGACAAAAAACACATGTAACAATGAACAAAATGAACATCAAAGAAATGTTCAAGAAAATTATATTGAAAATTGAATCTTGGATTCCTCAAAATAGTCACCCTTTGGCGTGAGAATAGCCTCACAAACAGTGGCCATTCGGTTAATAAGTTTTAGCAGGAAATCACCCGACATGTTTTCCCAGCTATCCTGCAACAATTCCCAGAGAAACTTGTGGGTTGCTTTGCTTTGACTCTTCCTTTCCAGTTTGTCCCATACAAGTTCTATGGGATTGAGGTCTGGACACTGGGCAAGCCAGGTCTTTAGTTTGAGTTGTTGTTCACATTCCTTCTTCACCAGATAGTTCTTGCACAACTTCAAGGTGTGTTTCGGGTCATTATCTTGCTGAAGAATGAAGAACATCTCCAAATGGATGACCCCAAACTTTTGAACGGTAGTGTAAGTCGATAGAACATCTGTGGATGGACTTGAAGAGTGAAGTCCATTGCCGCTCACCACAGAATTTTACTGAACTGGAACAGTTCTGCAAGGAAGAATGGGCAAATATTGCCAAATCTAGGTGCGCAAAGCTGGTAGAGACATATCCAAACAGACTGATGGCTGTAATTAAAGCAAAAGGTGCCTCTACAAAGTATTAAATCAGGGGACTGATCACTTTTCCAACCCTGTTATTCTAGTTTCTCATTTTTATTAATGATCAGAAATTGTGCCCTTTTTTTCACTTGAATGTTGTAAGGCAAAATGTGTAAATAAAGCTGGAAAAATATGGATTTTATGTACTTTCATTTCAGGCTGTAAGACAAAAAAAGTGATTATTTCAAAAGGGTATGATGACTTTCTATAGGCACTGTATTATAGCAAATACTAATCACATCCATTGCAGCTTAATAATGCTATAATTACATCTAGTAATTTATGATACTATCATTTGAATTATTTAATAATATTATTAATGTATCAATAATAATTATGCAATAATGATAACAATAATAACATCAGAGCTACAATTATAATGGTTAAACACACAGTAAATATGCATTTTTTTAAATAATATTTGATAAGATATACATCCCAGGTGTGAGTTATAGAAGAATGTGATTTATTATTACATTCAACAGAGCTTTCAGACAAAATAATGTATTTAAAATGGTTAAGAACTTTTGTACTTTTTATAAACTTTTTTTATTAAAGAGGTTTTTAAAATGTTGAAGCAAATTTATAATGACCTATCTTATCAATACCTTCAAAATATATATTTTCAGTAGCAAAGGCATGCACAGGGGTCATAGGGTTTAAAGTATTGCACTTAAGCTGAATATCCATCTGTATCAGTGGATAATGTGAAACATGTAGTGACACATGCAAACATGTAACTTTAAGTTGATTGGTAGAGAGACATCACCAAGGATTGGTAAAGTGCTGCCATGCTGGGATTTGAACATAGAAAATAGTAGTCTACTGAAAGCCTTTTATTTACTCATGACTTGATTGATGTTGATGTGATTCCTATTATAACATTCGTATAGTATTCATATACAGTATGTCAATTAATATTATGTCAATCGATATGGTGTTATCTGCAGTTAAAATATTTTTTCAGACATGCCAATGCCTCATATACATTGTCACTGAATCATTTAAAGAACAGAATGACTTCAGAACTGAAATACATTTCTTAAAACATGCTATAAGAAAGGGTTCCTATACACTCTTTAACTTTATCTGCACTAGTACAGGAATTAAATATAATTTGGAAGGGGGAAAAAAACTGTTCAACAGAAATTACTAAGTTAGTAAGGTCAGCACACCCATTCACACATATCCGAGTTGGGTGCAAATAATGACTAGAATTACTAACGTCTGAGACAGTTCCTAAGAGGAACAAGAAAAAAACACATCCCTTGGTTATTCATAAAGTTCTCAGTAAAAGTGCATCTGACCTGAATTTTTAAGTGTTATTCCGTTAGTTTTCTCATGGTCTTCTACAAGTTTACTTCTAGTATTGTAACCTCAGTGGAAGTGACATTTGATAGCACTGCAATATGTCAGACATGGGGGATCCTTCTCTTTCCAGATGCCCTTATACATGGTGACTGACATATCGTAGTAGTATTAGTAGTAGTATACTATTGTATGTAGTATTCATGTAGTATTCATGTGGTTCTCTGGCTCAGTTGGTAGAGCACAGCTTTTCCAGGTTGTGGGTTCAATCCCCACTGGGGCCACATGTACTGAAAATGTATGCATTCACTACTGTAAGTCGCTTTGGATAAAAGCGTCTGCTAAATGGCGTATATTATATCACTACATTTCACATTGTCCACTGATAAAGATGGATATTCATCTTAAATGCAATCCTTAAAACGTATGACCCCTGGGTATGCCTTTACATTTGGCATATACTGGCCATTTGTGATATATTACAGCATCAGCCAACTGATCTTGTCATTATAATGTATACATTTTATTATTCATATGTATGTACAGTATGGTATGGTATTGTTCTGTGTGCTCTGCTTGAATTATTTTCATTATTTTGTACTACACAGATGTTTACATGTTGTAAATTGCCCTATACATAACATTATTATTAGGGAGGCAAGCAATAAAGACTGAAGGTGCTGGGAACCCTATTGATTTTGTTAAGTGTTATTATAATTATTATTACATTTTCTCCAGTTCTGGCACTTCTACTGCTCAACTGTTTACCAAACTTGGTACAATTGTAGAGGGCCATACCAAACTGTGCCATGCCAAAAAGAGAAAAAAAGTTGGGGTAATTTGGGCTATAATGGTCAATTGAAATTCCAATCTTTAAACATTGATAACTCCTGCTGCCAATGTCCCTAGATCTCCCTCCTCACCATGAACAACCTTTTGCCATTTGGACCAACAATTTTGTTGACAATCTGCCATTTAGAATTTTTGGAGAAACCCTTAAAGAAAATCTCCTCCTGCCAAGCCACAGGATGTGCTGGTTTTTCTTGTTATTCAGCACTTAATTGGTAAATTAAAGCAGTTGATTACACAGTTAACTCCCCTCACCTGTTTTTTTGGTCTGAATTGGTTGCTGATTTAGGGTGAACACAAAAGCAGACCTTGCGTTCCCTAACCCTATCCTAGACCATTTAACGCATCAACATGCAACCTCCACCAATTTGCTCTCTGGCATCTCTTCCAAATTGTGAGCCAATTAACTCATAGTAGTGTGTGGCTTTTTACATTAATGCCAATCATAAAATCACAAAACTTGGTTTTCAGTTATGGCCCTTGGTGGGAGCCGAGCCCAACACTAACACTGAAATCAAACACATGGCGGCGCTATAGATTATCTATAACCCAAGGGGTTATCTTATGTATAGTGACACAGATCTTGAACAGTCCACCATTTTGAATTGTTAAAATTCTCAAATTTCCATATCTTTCAGATAGATCAACACAACCTGACAAAAGTTAATCAAGTTGAAGAGGCCCATGGCAGTATGCCAATCGCAGTGTATGGTGCTGATCGGCCATATGGTGGCGTTACGGCAAAGCATTGAATTTGCACATTTTCACATAAAGTGATCAAACTTGGTATTTACATTGATAGGTACATCACAACTCCAGCGCTAAAGCTTTCTTCCAATCAAAAACACATGGTGGCGCTAAAGTGCTCCATACATTACAACATACAACATACATTCATACAACACCAAAATTAGCTAAAGATCACTGTTCCTTTGCAGAGGTTTCAGACTAATCCTCTCATTAGGTACATGTATGCCTGATGGGTCACCACCATCTTCATTGGCTTAATCGTGGCTATAAGTGCTTGGCCCCTGTAATCGCTGCTTGCAGCTATATTTATGATTATGATTATTATTATTATTATGTTACATGTTCAAATCCAGAATGAGTGACTGCTATTGTAGCCTTCAGAAAGATTCCAAACCTGCTTCAGTAAATATCTTCAGTAAATGAACAACATATAAGTTGTGTAAGTTACCATTGATAATATTGTCTGATAAGCAAGCAAATACTGTGGGTGAAGTTCCCCAACATTCAGATCATGAACATAACATTAAAACTGCCAATTCGGCAACGGATAAAATTATTTCAGCTCCTCTGAGAGAATGTTCCTATTTTACTATTTTTAATAATTAAACATTTTTAGGATAAAACTAAAAAGAATAACTACTAAATTAATTCCCTTTCACATAATTAATGCTTACTAGTGGAGAACAGTTAACTGTACTTAATTGACCCTAAATTTGAATACAGAAAATGACACCTTTTAAACTTTTAGTTTTTAATATGTTCTCATATGCAATATAAAATGTACAAATGAAAGCCTGATGAAGCATACTGGCAAAGATCAACACTGGGTTTCACACTTCAATTTACTCAGATGCTTACAGTTCCAGGGGACACAAAGATTTTAAAAGATGCATCAATGCTAGTCTAAGAGGGAGAACAGAATGAAAGTATTTTTGGAACTAACGTCTACAGGTCACACCAAGTTCTATAACTTTGTGAATCAGTGACAGGAGGCAGTGCTAAAGTCAGGTTTTATTTATTCTTGCCCTCTATTCACAGAGGGTTCTGATGTCAGAGGATACAGCTTACAAGAGAACGCCTTGAAAGCACAAAGCCAGAACTAGACAGTCAAGATGTCAAGAATTAGACAGAAGCATGTTGATTTTGTTAGACATGCAGAACGGTGTCTGAGAAAGCAGTGTTCATGTTCCTCCTTTGCAGTGAACTCTCATATTTTCACTCTCGGTTACAAAGATGCCTCTTTATACAAAAGGGCTGCATTCTTTAAGTGTTCCATGCTGTATATCAAAAAATGATTTTCTTATTACTTCAGTGGTAAAATGTCGGGTTGAAGTTTGTAACAGAGGAGGATAATAAAGGAATAGCCGCACTTCTTCCATGTTTTAAGGCTTTAACCCTAACCCTTTCCTACAGATCCCACTGATGCCAGGGAACAGAAACACTAATTAAATGACTTCTGCCTTGCATTCCAATACCAAAGAAGAATCGTTACTATGTAACTTTTTCAATTTAAAACCAAAATAACAAACCCTTGATGATCATAGCCCCTCCTCATTTTGATCTGATGTTTTATCCTCAATAGCTCTGGCCATTTATTTTTCAGATTTTGGGGAAAACCTGGTTCAGGATTGGGAAGTCATTTAAATCAAGCACATTTTTAATTGAAGTTGTTTGCTGCCGTCTGGCAATGTGAGGCTCCTCAGCTCCGGCGCCCCACACCGGTGGAGCTCTATGATCCGGGGCTGTCGTTGAAGTAGACTTTTCGCAAGAGATCCACCAGAGCTCTCTCTTCATCTTCAAGCACTGCGCCATCCTGCAGGTCCCACCTGAGGTGCAGAGACAGAACTGTGTTAGCGCTTCCCCTTCATCACCCCTATTGCTGCAGCACGCAGGCCGCGTCTCTACCAGGAGCTGGCGCGTACGCTTCCCAGGCTTGGCATGGAGATCAAGCGAACAATACCCCTATGCCCAGAACCGCCCTGGCACACCCGCGTGCACAGTCAGTTTAACACAACTGCACTGTTTTTCAGTATGTACAGTTTGCTCAATTTCGTGTCTTTGTGTATGTCAAATTCGAACACCCTTCAATCTGTGGGGAAAAAATTGGTCCACATCAATATTTTACTGTTTCACGAACAGGTCTGTAAGCATTACTAGAAACATTTCCATGAAACGACATACACGGTATGACATAAAAAATAAATAAACTAAAGACATATCAAGCTGACAGATGTAGAGAGTACCTATGCAGTCTGCAGGCTTTTGGCCAGTGAATTTCAACAACTTTTCAACAGCACTTGAAGAAATAGAACTCTACTTTTCCCTTGATAAGAGAAGTGCAGGTATTCCTTATTCCTGTTGAGGAGGCAATGCTCAATCATCAATGAGGGTACTCTACCTGTACGTGAGCAAGGAATGATCAACCCCTGAGAAAATGGGTCCTAATGTATCAAGCAAGTTAAAAATAGGGGAGCTTTGAGCATCTTAAAAGTCTGTATGAGGCAGCCTGAGACAGCCAGACAGTTGTTGGCCTCTTGTCTTGTGAGTTGTTCAGCATAGTTGTAAAGCTTTAAAGAGGTACAGCTAACACAGACGTCCAGGGAAAATGAACTGCCGGTTATAACATTATCTGGAGCCAGAGCACCAAGTTTTGACTCATAATGTGTCAGGCAAAATGTATAATCTGACCAGGTGAAGTTCCCCAATGGTCAGATGAGATACCTTGGTGGTTATTTCTGTATAGGGTAAATAATGTGTCTATACATTAACCTTATACTTAGATAGGACATGAGAATAAGGTATTTTGTCAGCTATTATCCTAACATATTCTACTCTTCTTAACAGAAAATGATACAAATTTCATTGGATAATTTTGAAACATTATTTTTATTCTGTCCTCAAGACAGGTAAATATGAATGTGTGGTATATGTGAGGGGAGCGCTGCACTGTTTCATATGAGCCGAGAGCTGATTTATTATGTTACAACACTAAAACAAAGACAAAATATTCAACATCAAATCTAGATGTAGGTTAAACTACCTTAACAAATACTAAATCCTAGACATAAAAATGATATAATACAATCACAAAAGAGATTAAATGGAAGTACATTATACCAAACCAAGTTTGTCTCTCACAAAATTCATCCAACACATGCAGCGAGAGAACACAGCAAAAAAGAACGCAATAACTCCACTAAAGACAAGGGACCAGTGAGAAAGTCTGGTTTGAACCCATTTTCATATTTTTATTTTGGGTCACTTACTAACACAAGACATCTTTTCAAAGTTATCATTGAAAAGGGAAACTACCTCAGGTAATGAATGTACCCTGTAACAAGGCCAGTAGTAACACTCTAATCTGGTGGTACACCCACACCCACACACACAGACATAGACACACATGTGAATTACCCTAAAGAGCCATTAAGAGGCCCCTCCCTGGGTTATGGCTGGGTAATGGTTGTTCTGTGGTCTGTTCCCCTGTGTTGAGTCTTATCTTAGCTTTTGCCTCCCAGAGCCCAGAATAGGCCACATGCTGTTTGCCTGGACAGGACCATAAAATGCATTGAGCTATCCCGACTATATAGTCTACAGTACCCATAAGCTTATCAAAGCTGCACTGCTAGAAAGATTTGAAATACCAAAGTCGAAAGCCATGGCTGAGTTTGAGGGGGAGGGGATATGTGAGTAATATTTAAAACAAAAACACAAAAAATCCAATCACTTCAGTTTTCATCCCTGGTCAGTCATTATTTCAAACCAACAAACAGATAACGGGAACACAAAAAACATCATATTTACAAATGTCAGGAACATGTGAGATGGCAGGAGGGGAGCAGCGGGGGTGGATGGGGGGAGAAATGGTAAAGGTTTTTCAATGTTTAATTTTCAAATAGGATTAAGCAGAATGGCATTTAGCTGAAGGTTACTTGCTCCGTAGACCAATGCATTGTCTTAGCGGGTATTGATATTCAGGAAGTGGTCTGCCTGTCAGGGGGACAAACAGAGCTGATAAATGAGAAGCCTATCCACTGCAAGGTGTTAAGTGCAAATTTGAGAGAGAGAGAGAGAGAGAGAGAGAAAGAGGGAACAAATCAGGCAAAGGAACACTGTTGCCGTGTACACAATGGTTTCATGTTAGCTATCAAAATCTTTCAGCACATAACAGTTCAAATGCAGTCCCATATGACCTCATTTGTTGCAGATACTGATATAACAGATTACAGATTATCTGTCCTTTCATGATCTATAATCTCAGACAATTTATTACTATAAACATGCACACATAAATGCAAGCATATGATTATGTAATCCATAAATAGCAAAGTGTAATGAGCTCAGCTGTGTAATTTGGTGCTAAGCGCATTAGAAGGTGTACTGGTTCTAGGGTTTTCAGCATTGCTCAGAGAAGTTTCCCTTTATGGCATAACACATTTGAGATGAGGGATGGTATTCTGAAACAGTTTCTATATTGCTTCAGTTGTCATGATTTGGAGACAATCGCATGCAGAAAGAAAACACTGACAAGTGGTTAGTGAGAAAGCAGTTCATGTTTCTGTGTATCAGGAAATCACTAATCCTGTGTTTAGATAAGGTGCTCTTTAAGGCATAGGCAAATAAGTCATTTTTAATAAGGCACCAAATAAGGCATCAACTCTCATAGATTTTCTCTGATGTTTTTTTATTAAACACACACATCATTGCAGACATGTGTGAAGTAAAATCCCTTTTATTTAACAAATTCCTTTTTTTGTCAGGGCAGTGTGAGAAGTTACTCTCACACAGAGAGAAACTGAAGAAAATCTAAGATATAATACAAGTCAATATTGGACTTGTTCAAACTGGACAGTTGTTTATAAGCCATAGCATCCCCAAGCACAAATGATCCAATGAATTCTACCTTAAGGTGAACTGAACTGATTGGTACACATTGGTGCCCACAGATCTGACTCAGATAAAGCAATAACAGGCAATTTATCAACACCAGCCCGATCCTTCTGAATTTTACATCCAAGGGTCAAGCTTTAAATTCAGACAGCGCTCACAAAAGACATTCAATCTATAAGCCATCTATCTTAACAGCAGGCTCCCATAGCCTGGTCAGGCATAGGTCAGTCAAAGGTTGCACTTTGCTCACCGTTCGCAAGTAAATCAACACGGCGTTGCTGCCCGCTTTTAGAAAACACCGGTTCAGAGAACACACTTTGATGCTGCGATTCGCTGTCGACAGGCAAAAAGGACAAAAAAAGAACAAAAAAATGAAACAAGCCAGGCCATTATAAGAACTGTCAGAGCTAGAGTGATTTTCTTCGCCAACATGTCCTCATGGTGTTGGGAGGCCGGCTCAATCTCGAGACAGGTACCCGTGTTTGTTTAAAAGGGAGCCTGTCAAACAAACTGCGACGCAACGCGAGACGCGGCACAAGATCAGGTTGACAAGGAGCTAATCACGGACTTTGCACGGGCTTACCACTTCAAGGATCCATCATAACCCAAACCTAAATATTTAAAGTGCTAAACTTTCCAAAGGTCACAGCTTTCCATTCCTGGCAGGGAGAAGCATGTCAAACTGAGAGAGCTCGATCTTGGGGCTTCATTTGGCCTTCTTAAAACATTTACTGTACTGCAGAAGCACTATGCGGAACAGCATAGGCCAATTACTATTGTTTAAACTCATGTCAACACCTTAATATTGCATAATAGTCAGATTTGTCAAAAGGCTGTTGATACTGTCAAGTACACTGTTATATGTTATGAATACTGCAACAGGGCAGAGAAGAGCCCACTAAGACAAAGTTAATCCAAGCACGAACGCATGCAGGCAGACACACACACACACACACACACACACACACATTATTATCGGGCACTATTATGGTGCTTTTCAGACAAAATAAAAGCCTGAAAGCCTGTTTGGATGGGCATAACAAACATTCATGCTCACTATCAATCATATGATAATGCAAAACTGGGGCAAAGGTTTAACAGGTGTGGTTCAGAGCTGAGGTTATCTGAAGCGGAACTCCCAACAAGATTCTTTCATCTCTTATCATCACTGTCTGTACCACACACATATTCACAGTAGGCTCTGCCTCTAAGATATGCTGCATGGCCCCAACTGGGGCTGGAGTCCACAACTTTGACCCCCAATGTTGGTGCTGATCACCAGACCCCAGTGAGCAAGGTGTGCTTTAAAAACAGTGGTGTAGGTGTGTGTGTGTGTGTACATAGGCCGGCCGCCAGCAGAGACGAGGGCGTCCCTCTCTTTCAGGCAGGCTGGTCCGCTACGCAGCAGGGCAGGGAATCAAGAGCTCTGAATGAAGGCAAGCGATGGAGCATGTGATCAAAACCCACCGACAGATCTGTGAGTGCCCTTTGAAACATTGCGCGCACAAGGCTCCTCATCCATGCCACCGTTTTAAACTCCAAATCCCAGCACTGATGAGACTAGCAGATCAGAGACCAAAGTGCCTTCTTCCAAAATAAACGAGGACTTGAATGTAGTGAAAGTCTCAGGGCCAGATTTACCAAGGTTGTCACAGTGCAAAGACGGTCACTATTTTCTTGCTGCTATTTTACGGTCACAAATAGCAAAACATTAATAACCAATTTACTAAGACTGGTTCTAATTACACAATCAAAGAAATGAAACGCCCTCATTTGCAATTTGCGGTAGGATACACACATAAAAAGGATCCAAAACAACATGGCATGCTCAAATGTCTAAATCACACTAAAAGGTGGACACCCAGGACCCAGGCACAAGTAATTAGGGAATAACGAGAAAAATAAAACTTTAATTTACAGATCAGGAAATATAGGTATTGGTCAACAAGGTACAACACCATAGAATAGCTTTGGAAAACAACACCAATGGAGAAGAAAAACTAATTTGGAGTGACATTATGAAAGAAATTAATTAATTGGGCATAACAAAATGAACAGTATGTGATGTAAAGAAGAAAAAAAAACCAGATGATGTAGGCTATAGAAAATACGACATAACATTAGGCGGCATCCCAAAAAAATATTTCCTACAACATAATGCAAGAAAAAGACACAGGTGGTGGTCCAACTGATAAAAATATTAGAATAAGAACAAAGAATAGGAATAGCTAAACTTGTGATTGTGTCAACAGAGCCTCTGAAAGTAAAACGGTATTCAGGATTCATTCTATACCCTCCTGACCACATAGGCACCATAAGATAATTGTTCAAATTTAGAACTCGTTTTTATACTGACTGCTAGCTGATGACAAATTGGTCAGTAAAAATCCTGTGTCCTTTAATGTAATTTTTTATTTTAAGTTCTAGTAAATAATATGCATGCTATAGAAAATATATATTTATATTTAATTCTGACTTACAGTAGCTGTCTGTAGGTACAGGTATTCCAGAAAATAAATCTTCCATGACATGAACCGGGGTACTTTGCAACAACATTTGTGATTATTTGTTTTTCATCACTGGGACAGCGTGTAGCACCTTGGAAAACGCAATACAAAACCGGAATTGCAAGTTTGAAGAGTTCTTTCAATTCTCACGCAAAGAGGAGAGTTACAATTATGGCATGCTTTAGTAAATCAGTTAGTAGACTAGTTTTAGTAACAGTAGAGTTGCAGCAGTAGTAGTAGCAGTAGTAGTAGCAGTAACTGTAGGCTAGCAGTAGTAATAACAGTAGAGTAGCAGTAACAGAAGTCGCAGTAGAGTAGCAGTAGTAGTACCCGTAGTGTAGCAGTAGTAAGTAGTAGCAGTTGTAGCAGTAGCAGCAATAGTAGTAGTAACAGTAGAGCAGCAGTAATAGTAGCAGTAGTATTAATATTACAGGAGATGTAGTAGTAGCTGTAGCAGCAGTAGTAGTGGCAGTAGTAGTAACACTAGAGTAGCAGTAGTATACAAATCCAAGGTTAGCAGTATATAACAGTGGATTCAGTTGCTCTATAAGAATGATACAATTTATTCTTACTTAAGTTATAAGTTCTAAGTTATTTAGAAGGTTTTCGGCTTTAAACCGGAATGCAGTAAAGTAAGGCGATGGTGACTGATGGTATAACCTTAAATTAATGTATGAGCTTTACATATTTAAAGTCTCCTGTGCAATTGTGTGGGGCTGCTTCTAGGTCTCAAATGTTCTCCAAAGTCAGTTAATGAAAGTTTGTGCAAATTTGCTGTGGATTAATTAATGAATATTTAAAGCCATGCTTGTAATTAATGGAGACATTTCCATATTAATTTGTTTGCCAACTGGTCCAAGCATTTATTCACATTGCTGCCTTGAAATCAGAGAAAGCAATATGGTTCTGTGTATGAACATTATTGGTTATTTCATAAATTATTGTTGTTATTGGTCACAAATCCACAAAGAGGGGGAGGAATGCCCTCTCTTGGGAGGACAAAGAAGTGTTTGCATTCCAGACAACTGGTCATTCAAACTTATCAGGTACAATCAGAAGACAACCAGCAAATTTTCATTCCTCACCCACAATCTATAGAATTGCAACTCTGCCCTGGTCCAAGAGGCCAGTAGTGTCAGCAGTTTTTCATTACAGCTGTGCACTTTAAACCGGATTCATCTAATCAGCACCTCCACTGAGCTAATAGAGCTTTCTTCTGTGCCTCTGTGAGCATGAGTGTGTTAGAGAGCTGACAGAGCTTCTGGATTGCAGCCCTTCAGGACCAGAGTAGAGTAGGTCCACAGTATATATAAACCTACAGTCTCTGCACTGTACCTGTCCTGGCCAGCTCGAAAAATCATTGGCTTTGCTTCTTGTTACGAGCTCACTGACTTTTCTACTGCTGATCTTCCTCACTAAAATAGCAACCATTAAAGTTGTGGTTCCTGGGTGGATGTAGTCCAGGAGTCAGGGACCCCATCATCAGTGGCAGATTATTACCCCTGCTGTAGCAATGCTGTTATCTCAGCCTGACAGTCTTGTAGAAGACTGTCTCAAACTCTCTGGGAACAGTGTGCTGAACAAAAAGGAGGCAACTGCCATTTTCCCCCCGCGATCCCAATCACTCCACTGGCAGACCTGCATAATCTTTGTCAGCCTTTTCCCAGCTGCAGGCTCCAGCAGACTGCCGTGGAAATGACGTGTTTTAATATCTTCTTTTTTTTAAATTCATGTGTGCGCACGGGTGAAAATGCAGTAACGAGCAAAAGAACCCAACACCTTTCCGGTGGCTCTGTGCGCTCCCCCACCCCCTCCACCCCCCCATACCCACCCCCTGTACTGTGGATCAAACAGCTCCATGCTGGCAATCTGTCTTCCCTGACACGGCAGGGCAAAGTAAAGAGCAGCATACGACAGGTCTTATTTTACCACAGGGCCCCCTCCAACACTGAAACTCAACATTCCGACACTTTCGCGAGTGGAACACAGCCCCCTACAACTCAATATAAATAAAACATAGCCGTATAAATTAATGAACAAAGATTTATACTTATAAACAGGCACCTACTGTAGCTGGGCCTGATACAAGCAGCTCATTCCCTACTGAACAGAAAAACAAAAAGATTTCACCTAGATATGCTTCCCAAAATGTAGAACATCATTTATTCAGTAGTTTTTTCTCTCTCTCTCCCTCTCTTTTTCTCTCTCAGTTATGCATATTTTAAGTAGAAAACACACTCAGACACCCACACACAAGATACAAACCTAAAAAAGTATGACACATGCCTTGCTCAAACAAGAAGCGATTGAGACAATGACAGAACATCGATAATCTTAAACCATTTCCATCAAATGTATTAATTAACCTACTTAATTATTTTGGCAGTAGATTGATGATCAAGCAACAGGCATTTGGAAGACATGTCTTTTTGTTCTATTATCCTCCTATTTTCTCAAAAATTCTGAGTGCTTTATGGCAGCCGTAAGTCTATCCCATTGCTGCAGTTTTCTCTGTCAATTTGGAGGGGGCTAGTGCAATGGGGTGGGTCTGCTGCGGGTTTCGAACCATGGCCCTCGCTGGCTGCTTCGCACAACAAGAGATACGATCAGCCCAACAGGTGTGTGAGCCAACCCCTTCTTTACCACTCTGCAATCCGCTAGCTAAGCCACTGCAGCAACTGCACTGGAGCGCTACGCAGCTGACACAGGGAAATCACAGACACCTGATTGGCCAGAGAAGTTGTAATGGTGCAATGACAATCTGCTAACAAAAACCCTGCCTGTTATGGGCGACACCGTAGCCAATCGAGCAACATCTTAACATTCTGGACTGGACCAATCAGAGAGCACATCACCACCCCAACACACTCATCTTAAACCCATTATGACACTCAGGATGTACATGTAAAGTTATCCTGGATTCATGAGACTGACTGAAAACTGTACTGTGCGGCAACTTCCCTGGCAGTTCACCATGTGGAAATGTGGGTGATTTCAGTCACTTTAATGACATTATTAGTCCTGTCGTATGATATTTTGTGTCAGGGCTGTCGTGAACCGATTAGCCTGCGAAGGCATTAATCTCACCTGCCCCTCTGAATATGCAACAGGAGGGGGCTGGAGTTTGAGCAAAGGAGCGTTTCAAGTTGGGAAAGGGGGCTTAGGCAAATCTGATCACATGCCAGCTCTCTTACCATTTCAAACAGCTCATTTTACAGCCTGCTAAAGTTTTCAGGGTTAAGAAGATAAATAAGTTCACGCTGTCGCCTCATTTAAAATCAAATGCCATCTAATTATAACTGTATGTGTTTTCAAACACTTTGCATAATTTATTGTTATGCTTTCCTAATCTACAGATTTTTATCAGGAGGCAGTCATTTTGTCTTATAATGAAATTATAATGCACTCCAACTATATCAGTCTACAGAAGCATGAAACAGATAATGAATGTGAAAATCTTTCTATTTTGCCATTCACCTTGTAGTGATTTTACAGCAGCATGGGCTTATTGTTAAATTTAGAAAATAACGGCAATAAGCCAAAGAAAAAATACAATAACCGACGAGCCATTTGCATTCATTGAATCTCAACGAGGCCTACTTCAGATATCGAATTCTTATGATCTGTAATTTAAACGGAATTATTTTTCTAAAATATCTCAAATAGGATATATCTGCACAAAATGCAAATATACAAAATCTTGCATTGTAGCACAGACCATGTTAATATTCATTAGTAATTAATAGAAAAATCTGACTGGAGCCAGAAACCTCAGATATAATAACCCCCCAAAAACCTTCTGTAATAACCTGCTAATGAGTGGCTTTAGGCCAACGCTTAAGAACATGCATGCCAGAGAGCACAGGCTGAAGGCCAGGACACCCAATTACTTACTAATATTTAACAGAGGAAGAACATTTCTGATCAAAACAGTGGGATCATTGTGCCGAGTGTAGTAATGTTTGTTCTGGATTCATTAGCCTCTTTCTCCGTCACGTTCACAGCCAGGCGAGCCAGCCAAGAGAGCGGCCATCAACCTCCTCCACTTCAATCCCTCCCACCTGCTGGCAAACAGGATATGACATCATCTATTAAAATCAATAACGAAGGAGAAAGAAAAGGACAAACCTATTAAAGGGCAATCCATCAATGTACAATCTATTTAGGGGCCTTTTGTCCATTCAGATTCTGCTATAACGTCTTACGTTACATGGCATTGTTGTGTTGCATTATCTTCGACTGGGAAAGACAACTCCAACAGAACAACGGACAGATGGAAAAGTCTTTATCGGTGAAAAAAAGCTGCCCTATAAGGTAATGAATATAACAGAAAAAAATGATCGGCAAGACTATGCTCCTTCCTAATGTGAACAATTTCAGACTATTGGCTTTCTTTAAGAGTTCTATATTCTTGAATCTATATTCTAAGGGCACATTCTGCACTGATCATAAATACATATATCTATACGTGTGTATATATACAGACACACACTTTTTCACATTTTATTTTCTTACTTTATGTTATCAAAATGGACTTAATTGGGATTTATTTCCACTGATCAACACAAAATACTCAATAAAGTCAAATAAAAAATAAAACTCAATAGCTTTTTCTTAAGGAATTACAAATAAAGAACAGACAATAATTGTCTCTATAAGTATTCACCCCCCTTGACTTGTTAGAAGCACCTTTAGCTGCAATTACAGCTGTGAGTCTGTTTGGGTATGTTTCTACCAGCTTTGCACAGCTGGGCACTTCAATTTTTGCCCATTATTCTTTACAAAATTGCTTAAGCTCCATCAGGTTGGATGGGGACCGCTGGAGAACAGAAATTTTCACAGAAATCTTTCCACAGATTTTCAATGAGATTGAGATCTGGGCTTTGACTGGGCAGGACATAGATTTTTTTTGTTTTTAAACCACTGCAATGCAACTTTTGCTGTATGCTTTGGGCCATTGTCCTGCTGGAACATAAATCTTCTCCCAAGTCCCAGGTCTCTTGCAGACTACAGCAGGTTGTCCTCCAAGATTTGTCAATATCTTGCTTGATCCATTTTGCCCTCTATTTTGACAAGTTTTCCAGTCCCTGAAGCAGAGAAGCATCCCTATAGCATTAGGCTCCCGCCACAATGTTTCACGGTAGGGATAGTGTTCTTGGGATGATGCACAGTGTTAGGCTTGCGCCAAACATAGCGCTTAACATTGAGGCCAAAAAGTTAAATCTTGGTCTCATCAGACCATATAATCTTCCTCCACTTGGTTTGAGAGTCTCCCACATGCCTTCTGGAAAACTGTAGGTGAGAATTAATGTGAGTTTTCTTCAACAATAGTTTTCTTTTTGCCACCCTCCCTAAAGCACAGATTTATGAAGCCCCGTATGCTATTGTTGTCCCATGGACAATTTCTCCCAACTCTGCCATGGAAGACTGTAACTCCATCAGAGTTGCCACAGGCCTCTAGGTGGCCTCCCTAACAAGTGCCCATCTCGCAGAAAGTACTCAGTTTTGAAGGATGGATTGTTCATAATAATTATGTGACCTTTGAAGACTGTTGATTGCACCAGTTTATTTAGGTGTGTCTTAGAAAAAGGGGTGAATAATTATGGAATCAATTATTGCCTGTTTTTTATTGGTAAATAGTTGAGAAAAATCTCTATTGTTTTCACTTTGACATTATTTAGCATTTTGTTTTGATCTGTAGCAAGAAATCCCAATTAAATCCATTTTGATTTCAAGTTGTAACAAAATACAATTTGGGAAGGGGGTGAATTTTTATGCCAACTGTGCATATACGTATATATATATATACAGTACATACAAACAGCCAAATAAGTTTGGTTTCAGTTCTGTTGAGAAATCCATTACTCACGCACTGCAGTTTTCATCAATGAATGCTGATGAATGAACAGATGGCCCTTCCATACATAAAAATCTGTTGTTCCAGTCCTTGATTAATATGCGGAGGTAATTGATGGGAGGAGCATGTAGTCTTGCATCCACTTAGAGGCTTTCCACTTGCAGTGGTCGATTTTCCCGAGACAGAGAGCCCAAGAAAAGGAGGAGGAGGGAGACACCACAAATCACATTGGCAGAGTCTATGGGACACTTTAGATCCCTGGATATTGTCCCTGAGTGATGGGACTCAATAAAGGGATTTCCGTGGGAAATGACAAAAATCACCTGCTCCAGCTCTTTAAGTTGAGTTGTATCAGCGCATCCTCTATGGCGTTTTGGGACACTAAACTTAACAAGAGCAAAATTGCTTTTTGTCTAATATCATACTCAGTATCATTTCAGAAAGAGTATGTGAAAGGGGGGACATTAAGGGATTATGGCAATAGAAATCATCAGACTAGCGTGTAACAACTTCGACTACCTTGTGCAAATGGATTTGCGCAAACCCCACATAGTTCATTTGATGTATGATGTATGCCCATAAGCAGATGAGTACTGGATTTAGTGCAGAAATATCTGAATGTCTGAAGCCTGCCGCACTCCAGTGTGTCATGTGATGCGCGTCACATGGAGCCCCTAGCACCAACAGGATGCGTCTAGACTCCCGCAGCATTTTAAATCCATGCATTTTAAATGGTGCAAAAAAAGTTTCCCATTCTTTATGAAAAACTGGGATTATGTTCATCGTATAAACGGTCGGATGTTTGGTGAAATAAAAAGTGCTAGTCAAATAACAAAATTAACATCCAAACAAATATTTTGACACCAGAATATTATATTACTAAACGGGTAGTTCCAACCCATATTTTACTAAACGAGATCATTATTTGCAATAACATCAATTCCAACCCAAACTTTTGTTCAATCTTTATTTGTCAGCATTTGAATTCTACATTTTGAGATCAACCAGAAAACCATTTTGAAAATTATTCCCTGACCCCTTAAAACATCAATTCCTGGAAAATTGTGGGCTAACCAAAAACTTTCAGACCAGAAGAAATATAAGCTCTAAGTCCCAAACATTCTGATATGTTCGAACATTTTTCTGCCACATCATTTTTCTAAAAGCGATAATACACTCAAGGGTGTGTGCAGTTGCGATTACTGGCACCCTGTGATGCCGACGGTCCTTGAGTTTCACCTTGGACTTGTGGTCACAAGTTGTGCAAATAGTCGCAATAACATACACCCTCTTGTGTATGATTGCTTTGATATGTTTGCATCGTTCTCTACACTGGTGTCCGATGCTCAATAATTCTAGCAGAGGCAGGAGTCAAAGCTGGGCATCAAGCTCCCATGTGTCCAGACGCATGGCACCCTGCACCGGTGTGCGTGTTTCTGCTGCTCGACCAGACGCATGGTACCCTGCACCGATGTGCGTGTTTCTGCTGCTCGACCAGACACATGGTACCCTGCACCGATGTGCGTGTTTCTGCTGCTCGACCAGACACATGGTACCCTGCGCTGATGTGCGTGTTTCTGCTGCTCGACCAGACGCATGGGACCCTGCACCGATGTGCGTGTTTCTGCTGCGCGACCAGACGCATGGCACCCTGCGCCGGTGTGCGTGTTTCTGCTGCGCGACCAGACGTATGGCGCCCTGCACCGGTGTGCGTGTTTCTGCTGCTCGCCCAGACGCATGGCACCCTGCACCAATGTGCGTGTTTCTGCTGCTCGACCAGACGCATGGCACCCTGCACCGGTGTGCGTGTTTCTGCTGCTCGACCAGACGCATGGCACCCTGCACCGATGTGCGTGTTTCTGCCGCTCGACCAGACGCATGGCACCGTGCACCGGTGTGCGTGTTTCTGCTGCTCGACCAGACGCATGGCGCCCTGCACCGATGTGCGTGTTTCTGCTGCTCAACCAGACGCATGGCACCCTGCACCAATGTGCGTGTTTCTGCCGCTCGATCAGACGCATGGCACCCTGCGCCGGTGTGTGCGTGTTTCTGCTGCTCAACCAGACGCATGGTACCCTGCACCGGTGTGCGTGTTGCTGCTGCTCGACCAGACGCATGGCGCCCTGCACCGATGTGCGTGTTTCTGCTGCTCGACCAGACGCATGGCACCCTGCGCCGGTGTGCGTGTTTCTGCTGCTCGACCAGACGCATGGCGCCCTGCACCGATGTGCGTGTTTCTGCTGCTCGATCAGACGCATGGCACCCTGCACCGGTGTGCGTGTTTCTGCTGCTCAACCAGACGCATGGCACCCTGCACCGGTGTGCGTGTTTCCATATAAAATAACCGTGGCGGCTGCTGGTGTCTGAGGTTTTGGTGTGTGTCAAATGCACCAAAACATTTGAAATCAATTGGAATTTTCTTATAATGGTGTGACACCCAGAGAGGTGGAGAGGGCTGCTTCTCCCCTTTAGCTGCTGTCAGGATTTCCTGTTCCCTCCCACAGCCTGGAGAGTACTGCAGGACCTTGGACAGCAGCGGTCTCACCTACAGGCAGGCTCACCTGAAGCTGATCAGCAATCAACTCGGGTGTTAGCCATTGCCTTCGTTAGGCCTTCATAAAAACACAGCCTGCCGCGCCTGAGATAGAGTTTTTGTTACATGGAGGAAGAGGTGCTGGTTTTTGTTGTTGTTGTTGTTGTTGTTGTTGTTGTTGTTGCTGTTGTTCTTGTTCTTGTTCTTGTTGTTGCCCTCGAATAACATGGTTTAACTTTGTTTTCGTCTTTTGTTTTATCTGTTTTCTCTTTTGTAATAATATAAACATAATAAATTGGCTGCTGGCTAACTGGAACACTGCCTTTGGTTTGTTTTTCCAGCCACTGACCACCTGGCATGGTGGCCACCCCTGCAACCCTGCTACAAACGGGTAAGTTGTAATGGAGTTCGCCAGGAGCTAGGAATACACCTAATAGTAACAACTGCATGTTTAAGACTTCCAGTTTTAAAAGCAAGAGGAACATTCCTATGGTGCAAAAACAGAATAGCAAACCTCTTATTATTCAGAATGTAAAACCGTATATGCCTATGGGTATGATTTAAAATGGGCCTCCAAGATTCTGATCTCACTCATTTTCAGCACTAATTTGATTTGATTCAATCTGCATAGGATTACCCTGCCACCCTAACATGTGTGTTTGTTAGACACATTACTGCTGTTCTTACTTAATTATACTCTTTGTACTTGTGTGATTTATTTGAGGATAATGTGCTTATCCATGGAGCTAATACATTTCCTATTGACAGGATACGCAAAATACACTTAGGCATTCTTTTGACAATTGTTATTCTTTTTTTCATTGAAAAAGTGTTGTGACTTTACACACGTGTCAGACTTTTCGCAAACAACGCTTTTCATCGGTATCACAGAAGTCTCCGTTCCATGTTTTCTTTAATCGGGTCGATGTGGGACCTTAGTGGTTGGTTGACCCGTCCACGTTGATTAATTCACGGAGGGCGCCTGTGCACTGGGTGCCTGTCAGCGGCTTCCGAGTGCCAAGGCTGGTGTGTGGGACTGGTGCACCGCCCAGGTGGCTGCATTCGGGCCAAATGAGCTGTGAAGGGTTTCATCTCTGCCCTCCCAAATCCAGAGGCTCAGCGGTTCTCGCCCACATGCTCCAACACGCTCCGCTTGTCACTCCATCGATACACAATAAATTATTTCCGTTCCAGCTTGTCAATGAGCTGCCTTCAACCGTGGACCCTGCCCGGTGACTGAGAGCTACCTGTAGAGTATGCCGGGGGCGACCGAGGCATACTGCTCCCCCAGCAAGGCTGGGCTGCTTCGCGTCGGTAATAACACATTCCGCCTCAATGGAGAGTGTGGAGACCTGCTTCAATTAAACACCCTGGTCCTAACTGCACAGTCCCCAGCTGTGGACCCAGCGCGAGGTTGTGCATGAGGACACGTGTGTACAGGGTGGAAGGAGGTGGACGGGATCGACTCCCAGGTGGAGAGGCACTTATCCTGAATTGCCTCCTCAGAGGCAATGAACGGTAATACTGTAAACTCCTGCTGGATAAGGGCCTCTGCAGCGTAACGTATGTGTAGCTGATGCAGGTGATGTTTGTTCCATTTGTGGACTGAAACTGAGACCTTGGTCACTCATAAACTCTATATTCTGTAAAAGCCATGGTGTATTCCAGTAGATGTTTCTATAAGGCAACAGGTGAAGCACTGCTTCACCAAAAAACACAACACACATATCACAAAACCCTATTTAAAAGTATCTTCACAACGACTATTTCCTCTGTGAATCAAGCCAAAAAGGTATTTCTTAAAATAAAAAAATGTATCATGCAAAACAGCACCACCCTCAGGTTATTAAAAGGTACTTCAGTGAAGCAGAAATGTATCTGCTTCAATAACCCAAAACAACTCAATGTAACGCAAATGATATTTTATACATTGTTGATTGGACAATTACGGCTTATGAGGTGTTTTAAAGCTCACCCAGTGAAGCACTGCTTCACCCAGTCTTTCGAATGATGCACGATCTTTGTGTGTTCGCAACATCAAGTTGATTGACATTTATCAAAACCATTTAGATCAGCCTAAAGCGTAAACGTGTACTCGAATCTTCCATCATTCATTTTCCTTTTGGAAGTCGAAGCATGCAGCGACAGAGATCAAAACAGAGAGATTATCATAAATTAGTGATTGTGTAGTAGTTGTTGGCAGTTCTTGTATATATATATATATATATATTGTTAATAGTATAATTACCTGTAATCAATTAATCTGTTCATATCGTTATTGTTCAACTTTATATTTACATTTTTAACATTTTTGCAAGACCTTGTGTCGAGTTGTAGGCTAGCCAGCTAGCTTAGCTAGCTCCTGTCCTGTCTTTTGCAAGGGAACAATTTTTGCAAGAATAATTATGGATACAATTGTAAACATCGTCTATCGCATTCCACAGGAATCATTTTACACCACCTCCTATGAGGAAAAACTAAGAGTGAAGGCAGAAGGGGAGACCAAAGCCTCCTATCAAGCTGATGCAGGGAGTGGGCTTGGTAAGTCAGTAGTTTAAAGATTGCTTGGTATGACAAGGTGGAGTGGCTAACAGGGAGCTTGCTAACAAACCGCATGTATTGCTGGCCTTGCGTGATCTTAAGTGTGCTGCTGCAGGAGATGGGTGTTCGAAGTTTCGCAAGAGATGGATTTGAGGATATATGAAATTTTGACAGGTCTGTTAAGATTCATGCAAAATCAAAGGAACATGTCAGTGTAGTCGTGCAATTAAGTCTGTTGGGAAATGTGATTGATTGATGAAAGCGTGCAACTCCTGTTGAAAAAAACATAACAAAATGGTCCGGAAAAAACGTGACAGTTGTCCATAATTGTACGCTATGTTGATGCTTCAGAAATCATAAAGGAACGTCTTATTGGATTTTTTGTGTCAGGAGGCAGGGATGCAGTCTGTGTTTAATTTTGTAGACAGAAATATGGCTTGTTATGATTACAAACAGAAACTTGTTTGTCAAACGTATGATGACGCGGCTGTCATGACATCTTAATTGAGCGGGGTTTAGGCAAAAATAAAATGGTTTCACCATACACTGAGTTTGTTCATTGCTATGTCCATCTGCTCAATCTCATGCTGAGTCAAGGAGCAAAATGCATACAGGAGGCAGGTTGCAACTTTGTTAGAGTTTTCCACATTTTTTAGCAAGTCAACAAAGAGAATGACTTTTTTAGAGGAAAGTGGTTGCTCAAGGCTTCCGAAAAACGCCCCTACATGTTGGTTCTTCGCTTCATGCATTGTCAGCACTGTCATATAATTCTATGCTGTCAGAAGTCCAAGTAACTCCTTAACCTGAAATTTCCATTAACCTGAAATGTCTGTTTATTTTTTAATGTATTGCATCAAATAGGAATGCCCAGTTACATGTCTTTTGAATATAAGCTCATGGACATAATATTCTGGGTTTATCTGCTAAATTAAGATGTTGTTTATACAAATATAAAGACAGAGTGCTGTTTTAAGGGGGGGAGGGGGGGGTTGCTTGGGTGGTTGCTTCACCAAAAATGTTGGTCACCAGCCACCACTGGTGTATTCAACCTTTCCCATTGGTCAGTAAAGCTGATGTAGCAGTTACTGAAACTCCTTATTCTGCCTCCAAGTTATTTCTCTTAAATCTTGCTGTCGTCTGCTCTCGTTGGGTGGACTACCTTCTGTAGATGACAGGTTTATTTGCGGTCTTCAGTGGGTGACTTTTGGCCACTCTAAAGCTATCTGCTGGTTGTATTGTTCAAAGCTGCAATACAGGTGCCAGCATTAATATACAACCTCTCCACTGCTTCAAGAGTGCTGGAGAGGAGGTATGCCTTTATTCTCTGTCCACTAAGAAAGTCCTGGGTTTGCAACATTACATTTTATAATAAAGTACAACTGCCTCAGCTATACAGCACACAACGTGGCATTCACATGACACACACAACACAGGCCACTGACGCCAGACTTATTCGGCCATAGATGGCACAGCACTGTTGAAGTTATGCACTGCCATGCTAGTGCTCTTTAGTTGTGCATTATAGCTACTGTTCATCGGATTCAGTAGGAGTTTTTATAGATGCTGATGTAGTTGCAGCTCTAATTTCAAGTTGACCTCACTATGAAGGGGATGTGCAATACATAAAACAAGCAATATAATGAATTTCCTTTTCTTTTGTTTATTTATGGATCTAATATTGGTAAGTATAACATAATGTGTATTATATTGCTTAAAATAAAGGAATTTCCCCAACACCATTTCACAGGGCATTACAAATAAAGGAAATAAAGCATCTGCCAACATTTAATCAACATCAAGCCAGCCAAACCAAAGCCGCTCTGTTCAAACCCCAGGAGCAGAATGGCTTTGGTCATGTGCCCCAATGCAAATCAGAGCATGACCACAGGCCTGGGAAAGCATGCAATAATCATGAAAAATGTTGCCTTTACCAGAACTCCGTAATCCCCCTATTTCGCCTAATTACAAAAACCATACAGGTAATAAAAGTCTGGAGCCAATTAATTATGATACCTTATCCCAGGAACTTTTAAGGCTGCCTGTTAGGTCCATAAATCCAGGCTGAGGCCTCACTGGCCTTGTAGCCTTGCATCGCGAGGTGTAGTTGGGGATAAGCTAGGCCTGGGCAAAGCAATCCATAAACCGGAGGGGGGATCCGTCTGCAAGCACGATGTGGGAGAGGAACTGGATCGGGTGGGGTCTCCCCCTGTTTTTCCACCGTTCCCATCAGACACTCGTCTGAAAATCCCCCTCATTTTCGTCGGAACACACCTGCGGGTGTTTTCACTTTCCTGCGATGTGGCGAGGTGCTGGCCAAAGTAAACTCTGCGTGATGGATTATTTTGTTATCACTCTTGCTCTCACCTGATGCATTGTGCGCACACCTGAGCAAAGCCTGGTCCCTTTATGCAGTGCACGCTCTAAGTGACCTGAATGAACAGCAAGTGTGAAGCAAAACCATAGCAGAGCCTTCTCTGCACAAAGGGCTCTGTCGACTACCACCTTACTCATTATCATTTTACATCACATAATCACTCCGTTTATTCCAACTGACTGACCTTAAATAATACACTTTTTTAAATTCGATGGTAGAGGTTGTCTGTAAAAATAGATACCAAAAACAAAACTGACTAAACTCTCTCTCGGGACTTGTCCAATCAGTGACTGGGCATCAGTTCTCCAGGTGGAAATGATGCTTTCTGACACAAAACCTTTAGAGGATTGCACCTGGTGCAAATGGAGGATCTGGGCTCAGGTCAAGTTAATTTAATGACAGATGTTGTGTGAGGAAAAAAACACTGGTAATTCCAGATGCCGTGAGGAGGGGATGGCGGGAGACCGGTCTAAAAATTCAGAAGGAGAAACCTGAAGTTCTTGGAGTGGCGGAGGGTAGCCACCTTCTTGGATGGGCTCCCCCCCTTTTAGTCTGGTTCCTCCCAAGGTTTCTCCCTACCAAGGGAGTTTTTCCTTGCCACTGTTGCCTTTAGGCTTGCTTTTGGGGGAGTCTAGGCCTGGCTTCCCCCTCTGTTAAGCGTTTTGTGACAATTCAATTGTGAAAAGCGCTATACAAATACATTTGATTTGATTTGATTTGATTCTTGATTTTTAGTTTGATTCAGAAAATGTGCAATATACTACGGCTACAAAACTGACAGGGGTGTTCTAGGGTGAGCACACTCCAACTACTACCACGAGTAGTGAAGTGGAGGGTCATCATTCTTCTACAGGTAATTACTCAATACATCAATCCAACTGATGACTGTCATTAGGGGAACTCATGTAGAATCAAATACGTCTGGCCATGCACGTATGCAGGACATGCGTTTTTTTGTACATATTCATGGTCTTTGCTGCGGTTTTGAGACAGCGTTTGTATGATGTTTTTTGTGTTTATTTTGCCACTACATGAAAACAAACTCAATGCCCATGTCAACAAATGGAAAGACAAAGCCGCAAGCCTCAAGTCTGAAGCCCATAAACCACTACAGGAAGTGCAGGAATTGCACTTATTAGTTATGAACAAAGGTATCCCCCTTTATCCTTCTGCAAGAACGGCTATAAGAAGAATCATGTCTGTTTAATTCAGCGAAAAACCACCAGCCATAGCAGATATGTGTTTAGCCACCAGGGTTGTTTGATAATTACCTAAATGTTGCTGTTATGAAAATATACCTTTTTCTGACAGATGTCATGAAGCAGTTGAGTTACCGCCTTCTCTGACTGTTATACAGGAGGACAGAAAAAAAACAGACACAGGCGGAATCTAATTCAGTGCCTTAGACACAGGCGGAATCTAATTCAGTGCCTCAGACACAGGCGGAATTTAATTCAGACAGATCGTCATGAAAGATGACAGTCCCACAATGGTTCCGTTCCTTCGAAGTGTTCAACTTTTATTTCTCTCTTGCGGTGTGCTCCGCACAATCCCGGAGACAGATACTGATATCCTTGGGGCTTAATGACAAAGCATTTCACCTTCAAATCGGGCTGTTTTATTCCTACACTAAATGAAAGCTGAAATGCGCACACGAGATGATGCGCAAG
The DNA here is from genome assembly GCA_029706075.1 of Aldrovandia affinis. Taxonomy (NCBI): domain Eukaryota; kingdom Metazoa; phylum Chordata; class Actinopteri; order Notacanthiformes; family Halosauridae; genus Aldrovandia; species Aldrovandia affinis. The sequence continues at coordinate 7,508,630 of JAINUG010000011.1, forward strand.
GAAATGGAAATAATATACTGACTTTTCTTAAGAGGTGGCACTGTCTATTAAAGGGATTATCCCATAACAAAAAACATGACTAAAAAGCTTCTGACGTATACATAGGGTAAATTGATTTATTATCTCCTAACTCATGGTCTGTGTTGCTCTGTGTATAAACAGCAGCTTTGTATTATAAACAATTATGGGTCTCTCTTTAAAGCGTTCGTCTGGAAAACATGATGCAAGTGAAACACATGCAGGTCGTATTCTATTTCCAACCTGTAAGTTGTTTTGATTGATGGCTGTGAGGTGGAGGGGGGTAAGACTCATCCCCTTACTCCAAGCCTATTTCAGATACAGTATATGCAAAACAGAATAAATACGCCCCCCACCCCCCATACTACAGAAAGCTGATCATTGTATAGGGATTATGCTACACTTCAGTGTCATAAATTTCAACATTTTGTCCATAAAGTTTTTTTTCGAGAGCAAACGTTTGTGCTTCAAAGCTCCTTTGGCTCAATTGTTGTCATGGTCGCCTATTGTAAATGGCCGATTTTAAGAGAACAGCCATAATTGGGTGAGAGCTTGGTAAAGGCCCTCTCTGTGGTATTACTGTAGTGCTTTCTTCATTGCGCCCGGCGTATGGGGTGCTGAAAGGATTCTCCAATTGAAGTTCTGCTTTCACACAGGATAAACACCATCATGGCAAAATACCTTTTAAGCACTCCCTTACAGGGAAATACAGGTGAGCCGCACATTAAATAAAAAGACCCTAACAACGCCCACCCTGCTACCCAATGGTGAGCTAATGCTGGCTTTCAAAACCATGCCTTTCTGAGTGCATCACTCAGTCTGACTACTATTGTTTTATCCCTCACAGGTATGACTCAGTCAGCAGCTGAGCATTTCTGAAATGTAAGTCAGTGCATAGAATATAATAAAATAGAATAGAATATTCTTTATTGCCATGTTACACATGTTACACACAAGGTAATTGTAAGGTAAGAGAGGTCAGAGCGTCAGCCATAGTACGGCGCCCCTGGAGCAGTTAGGGGTTCAGTGCTTTGCTCAAGGGCTCAAGGGCACTCGAACCAGCAACCGTCCACTTACCACCCCAGGCCGCTAACCACTGAGACACTGCCGTATGTGCAATAAGGTGTGGCATTCGCATACAAGAACATAGCTGTGGCTGTTCAGTATATGATTTACACCTTGTTTGTAACTGGTAAGAAACCGATGCAATTATATAGATTTATACCATGGCTTGGATTCTGATTGGCCAAGAGGGTGTTGATTATTTGAGTAATTTCAATTACAGCTAAAGTGGCCTTATCACAGTTCTAAATGAATACACATGCACGTTCACTATCTATTTCAATTGAACATTCGATTCACAACTGAAAATAATGGCAAAAAACAACACCAAAGGACTACAACTTTTTGGTAGTAGTTTTGAGTGTTTATTTATTTTTGTTATGAAAATAAACCACTTCAGGGTGGATAACTCTTCGACTTTGCCTTGGGACCACATCACACTACCCTGTCATGGTTTGATTTCATACAATTGCACAGCTTGTTGTGGTTAATTACAAAATTGTAACGCATGAAATGATCTAAATAACTTATAGAATGAATTTATCAGCCTTCCATCATAAATCAGTATTTCCATGGTTTAACTATTCACAATCATATTTGTTTAAGAACAGGATCTCTCCACAGGTTTTGTGGATGGGTGTTCAGCCCGCTGGCTGGAAGGCATGCGCTCATATTCGTATACGTGTGCACAGGGATCGGGTCTGGACAGCCCCCGCCTGGGGGCCCAGACGGACCTGTCTTAGCGGCGATATGCAAACGAGCCGGAGCCACGCCTCGCATGACGGCTCGGACAGGAACACGGTCCCCGGGAAGCGGGCCGCCCGCGACGGGGGTGGACTCCTTAATATGGGAGACAGGAGGGGCCAGGCACTGCACACCACACTGGCAACTGGGAAATCAAGGAGCACTTTGTCATGCATCTTTAAGGCGTGACAAAACGTCCCCGGAGATGCTGCTGATTTGTCCGTACGCAGCGGAGGGTGACGGATGAGTGACGGCGGAAAATGAGAGATTGGGATCATGGTGACATCCGAGGGGGGCCCGGCGGCACAAACAGCCTCTCATCGCGCGGTGGCCCACAGCCGAAGAGGAGGACCACATCGGAGGGTGAACGACAGCTGCCGGACGCCTGATCATCCTTGTCCTCCAAAACTGACTGGCTACCGTGAACCATCGCATGCTTTCACACCAGCCAGTCACACTTACGACTGCAATACTGACCAAACGAAACAAAACAATATCAACAACAATGATGCAAATCATAGTTATATATAGACAGACGAGTATCATTCAAACTTATATATAAAGTAAAACACACATATCCACTGTGAAATGCGCTATTATCTCTACAGAAAATATTTTGGAGAGAATATGATGACATTAGTCAACCACAATAATGATCATTTTGAGACTTTCATTCACTTCACTTATGGGATCAAAAGGGCCCCTAGTATTAGAGCTCAAATTAAAGTGAGTTTAAGGGCTATTTTTGCTCTTGGGGGTCCCTTGTAGGAATCATATATGTCAATGAATCATTGCTGACTCCATACATATGTATAGTAATGCACACGGCAAGGAGGACTGAGACAATTACACTATGTATCCTTCATGTTTACAGTTCCTTAATTAGTTTACAGAATATCAGGAAATAGGTCATACAATTTTCATTTATTTTATTTTCGGGAACCAGCAGCCAAGTGCAAAAGTCTTTAACTTTCTCTGAGTCCCTTTTTGCACCTCTTAATAAATGCACAAACTCAGGCGGGGGAGGGGAAAAAAAGAGAGAAGACGATTTACGCTTGCCGTGCATTTTCGCCCAATTAATAGATTGCCTGCACGTTGCGTATTTTGCATGACAAAGAGGGTAATATTAAACTGCCATTCGTAATGAAAATGCACTTTGCAAATTAAAAGTGCCGAACCCAAATTTTTTCAACCTCTTTAGGAAATAAACAGTCCTTAACCAATTAAACCACGTCGTAATAATTCTGTGATTTATGGCAAGTTGTTTAACTTTCAAAACTCGGGTAACCCACGTTAAGGTCACAATCCATCATGTCTTGCTTGGAGAGCAGGGGAGTAATGGCTGTTGTATTAGCTGCTTTTGATGATAGTATGAAAGAAGTATTAGCGCTTGTCAACAAAACTGCTTACAACATAACATTAGCATGCATGAGCTCCACTGCCTATTTATTATTCTGCCAGCTTCACACACATTGTTACGAGCTTATAAAACATTTTGTCGGCAGAAAGCAAATGTACACTGTTTGGTTTTCTGATAGAGTGGCAGCGCAAATGTCTGGCCTGCTTCAGTTTGGTTTCAGTGCAAACAGACACAGGGATTCATTCCCCTTATTGATATTGAAGAAAGAAAAAAAAAAAGGCTGAATAATTCAGGAATGCCACTTGTATGTTTGCTCCTATCGCAGTTATCAATTACGCATCGGTCTCTTGGCCGTAACAGAGGATATTCATTTAGCTGCAGACACACACACGCCATCGAAGAGGTGTAGGGTTGCCAGACCGTCATGGAGAACCTCAAGCGGTGACATTTGCTGCCACAAATGGGTTATTTGGCTTTGGTGAGCTAACGACTCCCGCATGGCAGCCAAAAATGCACTTAGTGCGATGCAAGTAAATTCATCTGCTTATTTTTACTTCTAACATTCCTCTCAGTGCTGATAACAGACTAGCGTAAAGTAGCCTTCTGTGGAAGGTCTGGCATTCTTGAATGCTTAAACAATCTATCTCCACGTATTAATTAGCATGCTTCATAAAGGGAATAGATAATAAAGAATGGTGCCTTACGCACAGGCGACATACAGAAGATGCATTCACCCATTTGTCCACCTCTTTCATGCTTTGTTTACATTTGTATTCCAGCCACAGCCAACTCTAAATAGCCTCCCATTATGGATCACCTCCCGTTTTGAGATCTGTCATTAATTAGCAATCCCCATTTTTGAAATAACCAAGATCACTCACATGATTACCGCTAACTCAGGAAGTAGAGTACTGTAGCCAGCCATTCGGGTTATGAAGCCATACCCACTCCCTTCCACACACTTCTGCATATTAGCACCTTAATTGAGGCATCTTTAAGCACAACAAGACAACAGAGTATCGATGGCTTTTCTCCTTGGAGTTCTTCATTGAATATTTGAACAAAAGCATCAATAATACGTTCAGTTTCAATGAGTTAAAATCTTTGTGGGTAATTCTCCAGAAAGAAAAAAACCTCACAAACAGCGCTTGCCGTAGAATACCTAAGAATGCCTCTCATAGAGCCTCCCAGGGCTATGCAGCATTTATCTAGTCTTAGAGCGAAAGTTTACTTTTCTATCTATCTAAAGCCCAGTAAACAGTTAGCATATGGCTCTTCCCTCATAACAATGGCGCCTTGGCACATGTGGACATCTGTGCATCTCTTGTACAAACATGTGATTCGGTGCAGTTAATTGCTTTGCCAATGCTGTCTTACAACTGTATCCACACAAACCAGAGCTTCACTGGGCTTCCGTTCCGGTAGTCAAGCCTCAAAATGGTACGGGGAATTCTCAGTGCGCACACATTCAATTTGGTTACTATGTTTCCCTACACAGGCATACACAGACATCATCTCCTTACATCTTGAACAAACATTGTCATTGTAACCAACCCCCCTCCCTCCAAATACACAAAGAACATCTCACTTGCTGGTTTGAGCCTACTGCTTGCATTTTTATTCTTGCTTAATGTCAACATATGGGATCTTAAAAACCTCTGCATTTCCTACAACTTCACCCGTTTTCCCAACCACAGCGATCTATGATTATTCATGTTAATTTACCTCTCTAGCGTCCCGCATTATCTCTGACATTCAGGGCCATACATTGGACCAAATTGGCGTGCTTTGACATACACAAACCGGCGGAAGAGGGAAGGATCAGGAGGAAAGTGGCAGCTCAATTAATAAATAATGATAGTAATGATATAGAATAACCAACACTTTAAATATCAGGGCCCTATTGTGCTTCCAGTTACTTTGCAGTGATTGCCATCTAAATTACAACCCACCCAGGGTGAAGGAGACGCGGCGCCCCTAATCTGGAGGCGTGTCTCTGGCTGGGTTTGCGGGTGTCTCCTTCTCTGCGCGAACGTGCCAGTGAGGGAGAAATGACAGGGGCTCACAGGGTAGGTCTGCTGTGACCACTGCAGCTCCACCCCCGAACACTCTGCCCACCGCTGCACAATGGCTCTGTACAGGGAGATCCCAGATCTTAAGACCAACTCCGATCCCGACAATCTACAATCGTCAAAACTCAGGTCATTGCTTTTCTGTGTTTCAAAGACTGTTTAAAGAAACAAACCATCCATGAAGTTGAACAATGTAGTTTTAATAAGCTATGGTTGATCTAGTTATCAAGCCCCAGTTACTGCATCTACCCTTCCTGAATATTTAAAAAAACTAATTATGAAACCAATAAAATAAATATCTGAGGGGAAACCAAAAAACAAGATGTACCTTTCATGGTCACATGGGGTTACTTTCCATTCATAAAAGCATAATACATTCTAGCTTTTATAGTGGATTTCAATTACTGTAATCACTGCTAAATACTATAAATATGTAATAATGGGGTTGGGAACAAGGAAACCATTCCTTATGGACTCATTTTGTATTGGAAGGGGGAGGTGATTATTTCTTTTTCATCCAGTCAAAAGTATTTGAACAGAATTGTCACATCTATACAGTCTGTCCACATACTATGGCAAGGGAAATGACATTATCAGGAGTTTGAAGGACAGGTCTGGCAAAAACAGCGAGGCAAAAAATACTGTAAGAAAAACAGAGGACATGGCAATTATTTATCATTCTCAAGGTTCTTCAGAAAGGATAGCATTCCTTTGGGCCTAAAGAAATAAACACACCCCTAAACTTTGACAAGAATGGAGTGCTTGTATATTTTTGATCCTTATATGAAATGTCACATTGACAGATTTCTCATCACAGTAACACTTAATATCCTAAAAATTCCAACAATTCTGACAAATTGATTCAAATATAAGTGGCTAAATATAGACACCCTTTTATGGAAGAAAAGAGTTAAGCATGTTTATTGCTTTTATTTGATTTGCCAAAAGAGGACATTTTAGTCCAGGCATATCATAAATTATCGACTTGAACCACACATATACATTTGACCTCAGATGGACTGAAAAGAGAAAGCATTAGAAGGACTGTGTGATAAGACTGTAGCGCACGATTTTATAGCTCCCTGTCTGAAATTGATTAATAACTCTTGAGTACTTTTTGGCAATACCACTTCAGTACAAATTATGATTGAATTTCCGAGTAAACCTTTCAACAACTTAATCAGATCAGAAATTTCCAGAAACAGGCTCCCACGGTGCTAACATTACCACATTTTTTCCTTTATTAAGTTAAAAACAACAACAACAAAAATAATTAAGAAACTGTTAACAAAGGTTTTACAAGAAATTATAATAATAATGTGATCATTGAATGGAAAATACTGGCATTTCTCACTGAGAAAACAATGGACAAAAAAAGTCAAATAAACCAAACACTGTGATCTAGACAACATTTTATATATCAATTATGTGGTAAATTTTATATTTCTAATATCAGTTGCTCATGTGACTGCTATCTCACACATAGGACATGTGTGACACCATTTCACATAGGAGAAGCCCTGGAGGAGAAACAGGCAGATTTCTGGACAGCTCAGGGGTGGCCTAAGCACACAGGGCCCACAGAGTACCAGAAAACCTTTAACACTCGAGCCCAAAACCGCAGCGTCTGAACGTGACCGTGACCTGCTGGTGCAACTGAAAACAGTCACACGCAGCCCGATTCCACCCTGCACAACAGCAACAACAGCAACCAGAATAGACCTTTATTAGCGGGATGCGCCATTAGAGTCAGGAGTGAGAGCAAGAGTTGGGCGAGGACGAGTCGGCGAGAGTCTAGCTGGGCTGGGCCACTGCCGAGCCCTCCCCTCTCCCCAACAATGTAGAAAAAACAACAAAAGACATGAACCGGCAGGCAGTGCACGGGACGAGCCAGCTGTTTGCCGCCTGTGGTTGGGTACAGATGGTCACGGGCGGGGCTGTAAGTGATCTCTTTCCAATCAGCGCACAACTTCACAGAGTGCTACCTGGCTACCGTTTTGATGAGAGATCTGCACCCAAAACTTCCTGCTGCCCCTAGTGTGTGTGTGTGTGTGTGTGTGTACGCGTATGTTCACATGTGTGTGTGCCTACGTGTGTGTGTGTGTGTGTGTGTGTGTGTGTGTGTGTGTGTGTGTGTGTGTGTGTGTGCATGCGTGTGTCTTTTGTCAGTGTTGAGTCGTTTGTTCTGCGTTTGTTCGCGCATCAGTGGAAAACACTGAAGTCCTGTTCTGAACCACAAAAAGAAAACTCATTTTAACATCGGAGCACAGATTTTATGGGGGCTGAGTTTGTTTTCGGGGAATGAGGGATTTCTCTCTCAGTTAAAGGTGTTATGGCTTGTCACGGCCAACCCTCCGGGGATTTCAGCTAGTGTACACTGCCATCTTGTTGTCAGTGTTGCAATGACACAACCTGATCCCGCATGAGGGGAAACTGACAGATGCTTTGAAGGGAAAAAGTTAGTAGGAAATTTCATTAGAATATAAATATATATATATATCTTTTGTTATGAGAAAAGAAATATGGCATTGGATATGATTGTTTTACCTTGTTTTGGTGAGTTTAACTGTGTTAAGATGATGCATGTGCCATCCTTCCTCTGGGGTCCTTAACTGTTTGAGTGCTGTGAGATGGGAGGGGAGGGCACTGCCTGAGTGGAGGAGGCTGCTTCAGGGCCAGGGCTGTACGTCCCAACGTTATCCACATTCACCATTCAGCTTTCATAGGTCAAGGCTCTACTCCAATACAGTGACATTTCATTTGTTATCAATACAAACAGCCAGATGGAAACACATATTCTATACTAAAGAAATGGATAACAGTATATTTTTTCAGATACAAAAAACGGCACAGGCATTGATAAAGTACTATTTACCTGAGGAGGTTAATAACAGTTCTACACTTGCTTTGCTTTGAAAACAACTAATCCAATTAGGTGACATTGGTGCATTTAATTCCTGTCTCATCAGAGCTGTTATGCGGTCTTGCCTTGCACAGCTGGCACTGTACAGTGCCAATAAAATGTTATAATTAGGGCTGCATCAGTTTACAAGAAGTCCATAATGTGAAAAGAATTCTTCCTAACTAACAATTTTAAAAAGGAGCGAAGTAGAGGAAATAACTCATTGCTTTCCACAAATGAGAGTTCATGAGGTAATTGTGTTTAACAGCTGGCATATTTTGTATTTATTTATTTTTTGGGGTGGTCTGCAATAAAACAATAATTGAATTGCCACAGAAGCACATTTGCTATGCACATATGTGCTCAACAATCCCCTACCTGTAATAGATTTGGTTTTATGCCCCAGTACTTGTTTTATTGAATACATTAAATCAGTAGATGCAGGCAGTTAGCAAGCTTAACTTTGGACAGCACAGTAGTCACTGTTGAAACACTAAAATAGCCTCCCTAACCACACCACCCCATAAAATGTAAAAGGAAGTGATGTTTTAACAATTAAAGTGTAATCACTAATTATTATTTTTTTAAGTACAATACAAAGCAAAAATATTTCCTTGTTTTGAAATGTTATTGGTCAATCAACATAATTCCTCAAAGGAGGGTTATAGAAATGGATGAGGTTTCTGTAAATTTAGTATAAAATCATGTTGAATTACAGACAGTAAATATCAGGTTTGGCAAACACACATCCCGCCACAGTAAACAGGAAACATGGATATGTGAAGACCGGAGAGATGGAAAGCAGGGTGGCTGGTGGAGGAGATGTGGGTATGTATTGGCTGGTGTAGGAGATGTGGGTCTGTGTTGGCTGGTGTAGGAGATGTGGGTCTGTATTGGCTGGTGTAGGAGGTGTTGTTCTGTATTGGCTGGTGGAGGAGATGTGGGTCTGTGTTGGCTGGCGGAGGAGGTGTTGGTCTCTGTTAGCTTGTGGAGGAGGTGTTGTTCTGTATTGGCTGGTGGAGGAGATGTGGGTCTGTGTTGGCTGGCGGAGGAGGTGTGGGTCTGTGTTAGCTGGTGGAGGAGGTGTTGGTCTGTATTGGCTGGTGGAGGTGTTGGTCTGTGTTGGCTGGTGGAGGAGGTGTGGGTCTGTGTTAGCTGGTGGAGGTGTGGGTCTGTGTTAGCTTGTGGTTCTCTGTGGCTCAGTTGGTAGAGCACTGTGTTGGGCTAGGTGGGTTCAATTCCCACTGGGGTACTGAAAATGTATGCATTCACTACTGTAAGTCGCTTTGGATAAAAGCGTCTGCTAAATGGCATATATTATTATTATATATGGAGGTGTGGGTCTGTGTTGGCTGGTGGAGGTGTGGGTCTGTGTTGGCTGGTGGAGGTGTTGGTCTGTGTTGGCTGGTGGAGGTGTGGGTCTGTGTTGGCTGGTGGAGGTGTGGGTCTGTGTTGGCTGGTGGAGGAGGTGTTGGTCTGTGTTAGCTGGTGGAGGAGGTGTGGGTTTGTATTAGCTGGTGGTGGAGGTGTTGGTGTTGGCTGGTGGAGGAGGTGTTCATCTCATCAATAAATCTCATAAAACATTATAGAAGATGTTAATGCATATTTATTTTTGTTGGATTTTATTTAAAATAATTATTAGGGGTGACAATAATGTGTAATAATCTTCAGCCTCACAAACACGGGCCATTCAGTTAATAACTTTCAGCAGGAAATCACCCCACATGTCTTCCCAGCTCTCCTGCAGCAATTCCCAGAGACATTTGTGGGTTGTTTTGCTTTGACTTTTCTGTCCAGTTTGTCCCATACAAGTTCTATGGTATTGAGATCTGGACACTGGGCAGCCCATGTCATTAGTTTGAGTTGTCCTTGAAGTTCCTCCTTCACCAGATAGTTCTTGCACAACGTCAAGGTGTGTTTCGGGTCATTATCTTGATGAAGAATGCCCAATAAGCCAAACTTTTGACTGGTACTGTGTGTGTCCAGACCTCAATCCCATTATACGGTATATATATAAACCTAGTTTATACTCAAACTTTTGACAGTATATACTGTATATACACACACATACATACATTGAAATTGAAATGGATTTAACGTCCTCACTCCATCAGACATTCCCCTCAAAGGTAGGAGCCCTCACAGTCAAAACAAAATAATGATAATAAGCAGCAGCATTAGACTGATATCCATAATAGCAGTGGTGCTGAGCATCTACAGTCCATCTGCAGAAGATTTGTGTGGTCCCTACTGAGGTCTTGAGTGTGAAGATCTCTAGTTCCGGAGCAGGGGAAGAGACAGACATGGACAAGGGGGAGCAAGGGTGAGGTATAAAGTCTCAAATATATGAGTATGGAACATGGAACCCCCCCCCCCCCTCCCCCCTCCCCCATCCACACACAATGAGCTCTGGGGGAGAGGGGAATAACTACGATATGACACCCCCCTTTCAAACACACCTGTCTTTGTCAAACAGGTCCTCGCTTCCGTACCCTGTACAGTCTGTTCCAGCACGTAGCCGGCACGTCTCTATCCGGCATGTAACCAAGGTGATGCAGTAAGGTAGGCACCCTGGTGTGGAGTTCAAAGTGCTAGTGAAGAAAGGCCCCAGCGGTAGAGCAGCCATTTCCATATGAGACTGGAAATATAGGATCACGGGAACCGACCGCAGTTCCCCTTTGTGATTTATAGTTTTTTTACATTATTTCATCCCCTGTCATATTTCAGCATGCGATGCACTAGTACTGTTATGAAAATATTAAATATAATAGTTGTAAGACGCAATTCTGGGGTCCAAGCACAAGTAGCTTGTAGGCCATATGGTTGCCAAGTGTCCAGATTGGTGCCATATATGTAATATTTTGCCTTCCTTTGAAGCATAATTTAGTGATCACAGACATAAATTGGCTCTAAAATGCTGGGTCTACATGCTTTAATGTATATTGTATCATTATAGTACTGCATGTGTGCTCCAAGTTCACTCCTGCATTTGTGGAGAACTTTCAACCGCAGACATGTTAAGTAGCTAAAAATACTGCAGAAGAAAAACGATTTTTGTATTTCAATGGCAGAAAATAAACAAAAAACTAAAACCTGGAAAAAAGGCAAACTGCATTTTTCCTGTCTGATTTTAAATATATATAATAGAATGACAGGGCAAATGATGTAGAAGTGAATGCACTAAGCCAGTTTGTTCTGAAAATAATGAGGCTGAATTGTCTACTTTAGCCAACAGTTGCTTTCAGTCTGTTTGATAAGATAATCTGCACAGTATTAAAACAGCAGATACTGATTGCTGATGAAATGCACCTATTTTATGATGGGCTTGGCACACCAGGGCTACGGGTGCTAGAGGGGAAGGGGAAATGAAACGCACACAGACCCAAGTACTGAAGCTCGTCGCTTCCACTGCTTATTCTGACAACACAATGTGCATCATGTCTGGTTGTCTTCTGCAAAGATTCAGAGGATGCACCTAGGGGCATCATGCACCGAAATATTTTGAGGGAGCACTGATGCAATGAGTATACTCCTATCCCAGCTGTATATTTCTACTAGTTTTCATATGACACAACATTTATCAGTTATAGATAGTGAATATACATACACACACACACATACTTTATATTCTTGTCTCCAAAGCCACTTTCAAGTCCTTGACTCCATCACTGAATATGCTGTTGTGTACTGTTCCAAAAACTGTACATGGAAAACTAAAAGCGGCATCTGACATTTGCTACATTCCAGCCACTTGTATTTTTTTTAACCAGTTACTGATGATGCATCTTTTCTTATTTCTATATTAGTTTAGTAGGTAGGAGAACGTACCTTTAAATTGACCATTGACCTCAACCTCTTTTCTTCGTTTTGCTTATATAACAAGCGAGCCTTATCTCTTTTTTGTTCTAGCATTTTGATTTAGTGTTCTTTCTTAACGTCACATTGGAGAAAGTGAATGGCAATGAGAGGTTTAACTAAATAAAACTCAACTGAATAAAATCACGCTTTTTTTTTAACCTTACAGCTGTAGGCTACAGTGCTAGTTTGCTATTGTCCGTTCAGTGTAAAATTCTGTGCTTTTTCATAAGCATAAAACAACTTTATGGGCACAGATCAGATTAACGGACGTTAATATTATTGAATTTGAGTGGATACATTTATCCACATATTCAGATAATCTGTAGATATATGCAAATGCTAAACAATTTTGTAATGTAAATAAAATAACAAAATAAAATTGGGAAGCTGTAGGCCTGCCTATTGCTATTGATTATTATAATGAATTGCTTGATTTATATTCAAGGGATAGGCCTATATGGCAACAGGTTGAGTTTAATCATCAATTTAAAGGCATGTGATTTGCTCATCCTTTATTTTAAGACAACTCGCTACTGCTGTAAATATGTTTCATTATATAATCTTCATTGACAAGTCAGTCTTTGGGGATGCTTAAATCTGTACCCTCCTCTGAAAAAATATGTTCAGACTTTAAAATACCTCAACAGTACGTCTCTAAAACCAATTCCAGTTCACTACAATGTGTTTAGAAATGATGTTGTGCTTTAATTTACAAGTCTATATGTCTACTCTTTAAGTTGCCTGCATCTTCCTCTCTGATTGTGAAAGGTCCTCATCTCCCTCAAGGCCAGTGTATGTGTTTCTTTGCTAGTGCAGCTAAATAACATAATAATAATAATAGTATAAACGTCAGCCCGTTTTTTTGCCTCATGCACATTTTTAATGCATCATTGACGGGTTTTAAATAAACACTTTTAAATGGTATGCTTCAATTGCAAATGTTGGACAAGCCGACTAGCAAAAATAATCAGTCTAATTCAGTATGAATGACCGTACAAAAACAGAAAATCCAATGCGCTAATTGCATATGTCACGTTGTTGAGCTCCGATATGGACTACTAGCTAATTACGGATTACTTAGATATTTAGATAATTACCGTTCAAAACCAGTATGTAGACGTAGCTTCACCTAGCCTTGCTAATGAGTTGAATTATGCACCACGTCTCAGTTAATCCACAGCGAGCACAATGATTATTAGAAGCAGTGTTCTAAAACCCCTCTTACTGAAGGTCACAAGACTCACTCCTCCTTGGTCAAATACGACTGATTTTTAATTCAAACACTTTTCTCATAGTAAATTTAGCAATTTAGTTAAAGTTAATTGGCACCTAAGTCCTCCTTCTCGCACTGCCGAAACAAACGAAAGAAAACAAAACCTAATAAAAAACAAACAAAACTTAATAAAAGTAGCCTATAGGTTTAACAGCAGGCTATCTAGAAACTATGAAAACGGAAATCCCTATTATGAATGGTCGTGTATCACTTGAGCAACAAGCCACAATACAATTTGCCTTTATTTACATGAGTTCACGTGAACATTTAATAAAAAGGCATATGAATATATATGAAACCTTTTTTTTTTTTTTAAGTGGCGTTTAGGCCGCCCTTACCCTCATCTAAGTAAGCACACACCCCTGATTGCTGCTCTTTTCATTCAATCTACACGCCGCATCGCTGTGCTGCTGCTGCGACGCGGAGTGTAGACTCGGCAAACACAACAAGATTCCAGCTGCTTTGTTTGCTGACATAATTGTTTTTAGTTTCTACATTTCCTAACCTATCTACACCATTCGAATGCTGTTTATTTCGGACTGATGTGGCCTACGAGACAGATAAGTTTCAAGTCAATATGTAAAGTCTTACTTACAGTAATTTGCATAATTTTACCAGAAGTAGCATAAATTGATTTGCATACCAAGCCCATGATTTTTTTCCATTTATAACATTTTAGAGGAGAAGCCTATGTCAAATGGTCTAGGAGGAGATTTTTCTAAATGCCTGAAAATCCAATATGGCGTACTTTATGGGTCCTTGAGGCAATGTTGTGCTTTGTGAGGAGGGGATCTATTGACTTTTGTTTAGGTCAAAAGGGGCATGAGTTATGCTCATTAAAAGATTGCTCATTCTGTTATAGCCACACCAAGAGGCCAATCAGCACCAAATTAGCTCATTAGGCCATTTTCATAAGCCTCTTGAGGGGGATAATAATAATAATAATAATAATAATAATAATAATAATAATAATAATAAACCAACAAATATAGTAGGGTTCCAGCACATTTGGACCACGAAATATAACATTATACTATATATACATATAGTATAATGTTATATTGAGTAACTAATAAGGGAATTATTGAAATCAAGTACTTGCTAGTGTCTTAGACATTATCTAATTAGCTATTATTAGGATTTTGAGAACACCTAACATTCAAAACCACCAAAATCTACAATCATTATCTTCACTGTTTCGTCGCCTATTTGGTTGAAATTTGGCACATCTCCTTGGATAGCCCTGTATAATACATTCCTTGACTCTCAAAATGATCCATTTAGCCATTTTCTTGAACCAAATCCCTGGTAACATTACTAAAATGTTGTAAGAAAATTATCTTGTCAAGGCCTAAATATCCACAACACTGACAAAAGATATGATGCATACAAATGTTGGTACAGATGTCCTACATCAACCTTTGGGTGACTCAACTTTGTAGGTGTTTTACTTTTTATTCAAATCATCATTTATTAACTCAACATTGAATGCACACATCCATTGACCTTGAATGGTGAGCTACCAAAAGTTAGCATTTTTACATTGCTAGCAAACTAGCACCCACATCCAACATTCTATCAAAAATAAATAAAACAGGGCCTGGCGGATGGCACAGCGGTCTAACGCACCACGCTTCGGAGTGGTGTGCGCTGCCCGTCAGGACCGGCCCTGGTCGCCCGATCGGAGGCGGCATTTGGCTGTCCGCCTCCGGGGGAGTGGGGAGGGAGAGCCGGCACGAGTTCATCAAGGAGAAGGTTAAGGAGTCCGTGGAAGATTTCCCGTCTTGAAAGAGGTGGGAACACTCAACCTGGAATGTGTGTCTCGATCCCGGAGGACGGGCGACGGACTCATGAGGGTGGGGAATTGAAGTAAATAGAGGGTTTAATTGGCAACCAAATTGGGAGAAAAAACTGGGAAATAAATTTATAAAATTAAAATTAAAACCGGCAACTACTAGGTGAAGGGGATGGACAGACAACAAGCTAGACTTACCTGAGCTAATACTCTCTGGTAGTTTGTAAAACCATGCATATAATGCTGGCCAGGACAAAATGTCATCATTCAATAAAAAAAGTAAGGACAGTGCTAGCTGACCCAGTTATGCTGCTCTTGAACATATCTTTAATTGATCGAGGCTAATCATTAAAATAGTTGGCTAGCTACTAACTACCTCGGTCGCATTAACGTGCATAATGTTACCTGCCGAATGCTAGCTAGCTGCTGTTGTATTGACTTTGCTGGCTATCTACTGCAGCAGTGGTTTCTAATAGTTAGCTAATCACTGGCATTTCCATGTATGTATATTCTTAGCTAGGTAGGTAGGTAGCTATTGATTTAACAATTTTAGCTGAAACAGTCTTTTGTGCTCGTTAGCTATGCTAGAGCGAAATATAGCATTCACTAGATGGGGATCACATATGATTGGAAAACTAACTAGTCAGCTAGCTAGCTATACAAGCTGGGAGTTGCATCTGACTAGCCAGAAGTAGAAACTTCTTACCAGTCGGGAGTCACAGCTGACTTTATAAAGTTATCCAGAGATGAAGCTAGTTAGTTAACACCTTATAGCTAACTATTACTATCTAAATAGATAGTAATTGTCTGTAGCAAAGGGGCTTTAACTATACCAATATTAGCAAGCATTCAGGATTTCTTGCTAATAGGTCCATGAAAAACAGCTCAACAAAACAAACACCGTTCCTTATCTACTGACCATCAGATGCTTGCTTATAATAACAAGTTCGCTGAAGATCACTCAACAACCCATCATTACGGCAAAATAAATTTAGCTAATGTTCCATAACATCGTGTCAGCAGACACATAAACAAGCCAGAAGAATTCATTCAAAATGTATAGCAAGCCAGCTAGCTAGAAAAACATGGATATTCCTGTCACTAAACTGCATTTCATATTTTAAATGCTGGCTGGGAATTGCATGTTTGAGAGACACATCCAGAGCAACCTGCCCATGCCCAGTGGTGAGTAGCCTACATATTCTTTGAAGTACAGTAGACCAACATACTTACAGTATTGTAGCAGGTAGTCAAAGCTGTGTGCAGGAAAACCTTGTTAATGCATATGTGAAATTAATGGTTTTGGTGCTCACTTGAATTTCCTCTTTTTCGGCTTTTGATAAAAACCTTTACCTTCTCACTTGAAACATAGTTTTGGGGATTTAACATGAATTAATCCATTCACAGACACATAATAAAGCAGAAGGCAAAACTGAGTGTCTGAACTCTATATAGTAGTGTACTATATAGCATACTTGAACTCTATAATACAAGTTCAATGGGAATATAAAAACCTGTGATGCTACAGAGACACGATTGGTTTGCAGGAATCCCCCTCCCAAACAAAACATCCCATAAAGAGGTCTTGTGAAAGCGCTTTGTTGTGGATTGTGGAAGGGGAATAAAAAGCAGGTGGACAAGATAGTGTTGCTGGCCTGTGGAAGGCCCCCGTGGCACTGTGAAGGCTAAACTCTCTCTAGTGTTGGACCTTGTCTCCCACATCACTAAAACACATTCTCACCAACACACGCGATACTGCTCTTAGTATGGCTGCTCCCAGGCTAAGATGTCAGGAAGAGAGGCCTCAAGAGTGTTGGTGGGATATGGGGGGTGACTGTAGTTAGGGTGGTAAGAGGGGGGTTGGAGGTGGGGGCTATGGGGTGCGGGGAGGGCGACAGAGGCGGGAGATCTGAGAGACATTTGCAATTTAAAATATCATTTAGCATAATGAAAATGTAAAGCGCTGGTTTTATTTTATTCAGTGTGGCAGGTTCGGGAATACCAGCGAAGGTACACTCAAGCAATCAGTCTATTAATAATTGAATTTGGTTCAGGAATGGTGTGAGGCAAGCCTCCTTGCGCTTTTATTCTCTTCCCAGCTGCTGACCCTAATATGGATTACCCGCTTCAACGTCTTTATTTAATTGTTGGGCGACCCGTCTGAAATGCGGTGAGGCATTCTCCCCCCCTCGGGAAAGCATCACCTCCCCCCCAGCCGAGATTCTGGGCCTTGACACCCAGCCCAACCCCTCTCTCCCCCTTCCTTCAGGGAATTTGGCTACAGAAAAGGCTGCATCATTTAAAGGCCATCTAGAGTTAGAGTTAGAGAACACTGTAATATGAGGATCACTCCCTACTCTGCCCTCCCCTGGAACTGCGTTAGCCACCATCTCCAATAACCCCCCCATGCACACACACACACGCACACACACACATAGCACCTATCTGTCTGAGGTTCCTCTTGCTGGCTGTTGACAACCTAGGCTATGCAATTCCTCAGTTGATGCGGCTGCTCTCATTTGAGGAGGGGAGGTAGCCAGTTATCCCACCAGTGTATAAAAGGCAGACCATAATCCTACCAGCGCTAGACTCTGAAGGCGAAAGCGCTGCTCTGTGATTCGGTGGTGGTGGGAAAGAAATTTGCATCCTTTCTGTATCAAAGGTCCAGATTTCACAGATTTTTGCTTTCACATGGAGGTGTTAGAGACTCTTGTCTGAAGCAGGTGGAGATTTTAGAGGCTCTTGTCTGAATCACATGGAGCTGTTAGAAGCTCTTGTCTGAAGGACATGGAGGTGTGTGTTTGAAGCTCTTGTCTGAAGCAGGTGGAGGCGTTCAAGGTTCTTGTCTGAAGCACATGGAGGTGTTAGAGGCTCTTGCAAAGCTATTCAGCTGAATAGTCACTGACTCTCTTGTAGTACTGTGTGGTTTGAAGTGTGTGGAATAGTCACTGGCTCTCCTCAGCTGAATAGTCAAACTGTCACTCTCTCCTGTAGTACTGTGTGGTTTGTAATGTGTGGAATAGTCACTGGCTCTCCTGTAGTACTGTGTGGTTTGTAGTGTGTGGAATAGTCACTGGCTCTCACTGTAGTACTGTGTGGTTTGTACTGTGTGGTTTGTAGTGTGTGGAATAGTCACTGGCTCTCCTGGTGTGTGGTTTGGAATCAGCTCTCACTGGCTCTCCTGTAGTACTGTGTGGATTGTAGTGTGTGGAATAGTCACTGGCTCTCCTGGTGTACTGTGTGGTTTGTAGTGTATAAAATAGTCACTGGCTCTCCTGTAGTACTGTGTGGTTTGTAGTGTTTGGAATAGTCACTGGTTCTCCTGGTGTACTGTGTGGTTTGTAGTGTATAAAATAGTAACTGGCTCTCCTGTAGTACTGTGTGGTTTGTAGTGTGGAATAGTCACTGACTTTCTTGTAGCACTGTGTGGTTTATAGTGTGTAGAATAGTCACTGGCTCTCCTGTAGTACTGTGTGGTTTATAGTGTGTGGAATAGTCACTGGCTGTCCTGTAGTGCTGTGTGGTTTGTAATGTGTGGAATAGTCACTGGCTAGCAAGTAAGTCTATCTCCTTGTGCAGGTTTGGGATTCACAGAGAAGAGGCATTACTAGCAATTCCAAAATGTTTAGAAAAGGGGGGGACATTTTTTATTTTTTAAGAAAAGGAACTTAAAATGGCACATATCTCATAAAGAAAGTAAAGCAGTAATCTAGTAAAGCAAAATTACAAATATAATTAAATTGTAAATGATAAAGCAAAAATAAGTAAATCATTTATGACAAAAATACTGACTAATGAGTTCAAAAACAATATCAATCAGATATCAATCATCCAAAAATTACAATACGTAAATGCCATTTCAAAGCACATTCTAAAATATATGTACATAATGACAAGCATTCCAGTATGAGATATACTGTATGTATATATTCCTCAGATTTGTAACTATCAAGTGAAAACATGTAAGGGTAAAGCACCTGGCTACATCTCTGTGGCACAAAGAGCTGGTTTGTTTTTGTTTCAGTACTTGGGTTTCTGGACCCATTTGGGTCAAAATGTCAAACCCCTTGGAACAGGTATAAGTGACTGAATACACTGTGAAGGCTATTTGAACCAAAGGTTCTCTTCCTCCAAAGGGTGACATGTGTCAAGGGCATGAGCCAAGGGTTCAAACCCAGGTCCTTGCCTCACTTCAAACACATTCTATTCCATTATAAGGAGGTATTTCAGTACTGGAGCAATGGCTAGAGCAATATATATATATACACACACACACACACACACACACACACACACACACACACACACACACACACACACAATGAGTATAAAAGTTGGCATTTTTCACATTTTATCACACTTACATCATGGAATCAAAATGGATTTAATTGGGATGTCTTGCCACTGATCAACACAAAATACTCAATAATGTAAAAAAATTAAAAAACAAAAGCTTCTTAATTAATTACAATTAAAAAACAGACAATAACTGATTGCATAAGTATTCACCCTTTTTATAAGACACACCTAAATAAACTTGGAAGAGCTAGAGAAATTCTGCCAGGAAGAATGGGGAAAAAATCACCCTTAACCAGTTCCAGTTGCCACTTTGGCCAAAAAAACATAAAACTGTAATTGTATTGAAAGGTGCCTCCTCCAAATATCAATGCAAGGGGCCTGAATACATATGCAAGCAGCATATTTCATTTATTTTATTTTTTTCTTTAAAATATTTGTTGACTTCTTTATGAAGAATCGGTTTGAGCATGTGAGTTTTGAATACAAAAAATATAAAATGTAAAAAAATGTCAACATATCATTTGTAATCTAGCAACATTTGAAAACTTTCCAAGGGTCTGAGTAAGCCACTGTGTGTGTGTGTGTGTGTACATATATACATACATATATATATATATATATATATATATATATATATATATATACATGGCCTTTTTCACATTTTACTTTCTTACTTCAAGGAATCAAAATGAATTTAAGTGGGATTTCTTGCCACTGGTCAACACAAAATACTCTATAATGTCAAATTAAATAAATCTCTACCAGCTTTGCACATCTGGACATTGCAATTTTCCCATTCTTCTTTACAAAATTTTTTTGAGCTCCATCAGGTTGGATGGGGACCATTGATGAACAGAAATTCTCAAATCTTTTCACTTTCACTTTCAAATGTGTGGAGTAGGTTCCTAAATTAAAGTGGTATAAATGAAAGCAACAAAATGTGAAAATTGTGCAAGGGTCGGAGTACCTTTGGAAGGTGCTATATACACATAAGTGGTACGCTAGTACGCATTTGTGTCCTTAAACATTAATTGCGTACCAAGCAAGATGACAAACTTTTGAAACATACACAACTTTAAATTTGATCAGTCCATCACTGGTAAGTTAATTAACTAACTAACTAAGTTAATTAACTTACCAGTGATGGACTGATCAAACTTAAAGTCGCGTATGTTTCAAAAGTCCTCAAACGTTAATCACATCCTCAAGCGTTGATTGCGTACCAAGCAAGACGACAAACTTTTGAAACATATGTGACTTTAAGTTTGACCAGTCCATCACTGGTAAGTTAATTAACTTAGTTAGTTAGTTTATTAGCTTACCAGTGATGGACTGATCAAACGTAAAGTCGCGTATGTTTCAAAAGTTTGTCGTCTTGCTTGGTATGAAATTAACGTTTGAGGACGCGATTAACGTTTGAAACGCGAATGCGTACTGGCGTACCACTTATGTGCACCCCTGGCTATATATACATATATATATATATATATATATATATTTTTTTTACTTTCAAAACTGCAATAATTTTAAATGGTGCTGGTTCATGTTTATTAAAATGCAAACCTAAATGAACCAAGGAAGAATAAGTAGAGGAAGAAGATGAAAAAGGACTCTAAAAACCAACGACAGCATTTAACAGGCCCAGGGGTGGAAGCTGGCCTCTCTCTAACACTTCCACAGAGAGAGCCAGCGCCTCTGGCTATCTGTGAGAAAGAGCATGCACGCACTCTCCTCCCCGACAGGAACACCCCCCGAAACGGCTCCCAGCCCAGCTTTAACCCGCAAACCCCGCTTCCGCAACCTGCACCACGGCACGTTGCATGACGCGCCGGGCTCCCCGATACACACCCGTAGCGAGAAAAATTCCAACATTTCTGGAAATGACGATACAAAAAACCCACATAGTCTAATCTCAGGGCGCCGAGCTACACAGGGAGTCCAAAAGTATCATTTACAGCGCAGTGTTAATGTTGTTTTTCTCTCACTTCCACGATTTAGCCGGCGCAGCCTTGTTCTCGATAGAGATATTCACACTGTCAGTATAAACTGCTCTGTTTTCATTTTGCATTTATTTCAATGCCAGACTCAAGGCATACATTTTTCATCACCTGCTAAGCTATGAATAAAAGATTAAAAAAGAACTGAGGGGGGAAAAGTCTAGCAGATGCAGTGTGTGCGCCGCACAATGTGCAGACGCTGTGTGCATAACGAGAGCCCCTCTCTCTCTCTCCCCTCATCATTCTAACATCAGGAGCGCCGTGCCGGGGCAAAGGCACCGTAATGAGGCCCAAGCGCAGGAACTTCTAACCTTGCCATTTTAAAGGATTACCTGGGAGGTGAATTCTTCTCCCCCCCTTTCCTTTATTTATTTATTTATTTATTTTCCTCCTTGGTTTCCCCCTCCGGTTTGACAGTCGGAGCTGGAGTGAGATGTAGAGCCCGCGGAAGTTTCCAGATACGGGCTCTTGACAGGTTCACGGGGCGTTCAGCTGTTCTCTCGCGTGGACTGTGACAATTCCTCCCGGAAAGGCCCCTCATAGCAGAGCTAGACCCCTCCAATAAGGACACCTCTGCCTGGCAGCAGCAGGCTTTCAATTTACACAAGTGAACTGGTGAAGACTGTTGTGCCTAATACCGCATAATAACCGTCAGAAAACAAAGCCTGGCCATATAAATGTATATAAATATATATATGAAGAAATAATGTGATTTCGTGAGACTTGCCGGCGTCTTGATCTCAAGAGTGAACCACGCAAACGGCACTGCACATTATTCACCCCTGCGTCTGATTCGCCAAACCCGCCAGCCTCACTGGGCAAAGGCGTAGCTTGTCCCCTTAGCGCAAAAGTGAGTCAGGAAGTGCCTCTGCTTTAATGAACCTGTCAAGACCAACCAGCGTTGCTGAGGAGGATGGACGGTCCGGGATAAGCTGACAAGGAACGCACCTGCGCAGAGCCAAACCCAGCGTCCATCATTTCCTAGGTTACCACCTTCTGCAGTAACAACTGCATTGTACTACAAAGACTAAACTACTACTACTGCCTAAGCCCCTCTCAATAAGATCCTCCTCATATATGGGCGTGCAGTAGCCCAAGCCAAAAATGGCAATCTGAAAGGCGCCAATGCCGTACACTGCGGGGAGAGCTCTAGAAGTGGCTGTAATGAAGACGTCTACGGCACACTACCACAGAGTGAGAGATCGAGACAGCGGGAGAGTGAGCGAGCAGGAGAGAGGGCAGGAGAGAGGGAGTGATCAAGAGAATGGGAGAGACAGCGAGAGAGCAGGAGAGAGTGGGAGAGTGAGAGAGCAAGAGAGCGGGAGAGATCTGTACAGCGTGAGAGAGCAGGAGAGTGGGAGAGCTGTAGAGTGAGAAAGCAGGAGTGGGAGAGTGAGAGAGCAAGAGAGATCTGTACAGCGAGAGAGAGAGCTGTAGAGTGAGAGAACAGGAGAGTGAGAGAGCAAACGCCCACAGTGCGTGAACTCCTCAGTAGATTACCTCCTGGAGGAGAGGACTCCGGGATGTCACCACTCAAGGACTCCCGCAGGGCTCCGAGCACCGCGAACCTTCAAGCTTGGGGGGGGGGGGACCCAAATACAGGTAATGAACCCCCCCCACCCATCAGCCCTCATTCTACCATGTGGAAAATTAATGCAAACTTACCTGTACTGCACCCCCCAAACACCCACACACGCACCCACCAGCAGAGTCCCTCGAACACCCCCTCCCACCCCCAGTCATCCGCTTCCATGTGCAGAGAAATTCATCTCGTTAGAACGGGGCTGATATGTCCCACCAGGACCCCAGTTCCTAGTAGCAATTTAAAATAATTATTGTGAGACTTGATGCCAGACATCAGGTTTGCAATTGAATCACAATGAGGAGGGGGGTTGAAGACGCAAACACTGCCGCGAGGAGGGAAGGGTAGGGGAAAAAAACCTTGGTAATGGCACAATTTGGCACCCAGCCTCAATTCCAGAGTAATGGATTATCTTTATGGATGCAGAGAGCAGCGAACGCATTCGGAGCATTTAAATCCTGCTGCAGCCGCAGATTACGGGCTGAATCAAGGGGAACACAGCCGCAAATAAGTGCCATTAAATGAGAGGTTGTGATGCAGTCTGTCTGTACCGGCGCAAACCATTATGGGCTTGACTTAACGTGCATTCTTCTATTTATCTGTGTGCTTATGAACATATCTGCTTTATTGCGCCATGAATACCGGTGGATGTACTTGTACTTGTGTCATAAATATTACACCACATCGTATTATTTGTTAAGTACTTTGCTCAACAGCCCCTTCTGGGATTTGTACCTGCAGAACTCCTGGTTGGGAGTGGATTTGTGCCATCGCTTTGCCCTTCCCACTGTCGCCAGCTTGTGCGAACGAACAGACCTATAATTACAGGTCTGAATCTGGAGCCAAAGCTGTGTTGTAAAGCATGGAAAAAAATATATTTTAAAACTATGTTTTCATGGTAAAAGCGTTTACATGTTGCAGTACCCTGCCTCTTGTGGCGTCTCCTGACTCCTCTCGGCCTGACAGTGCCAGAGGCTGGGTGGGAGTGTTCCACAGGACGCTTGTGGGATGGATTTACTGTACAACAACTAATCAAGGGCATGCGTAACATTCCAGCATACTTCCACAGCTGATGGTAATCATTCAGAGGAAAGGGGGGAGGAGTTTACATGAAATGCTGTCAGAATCAAGGTTTTTGATGGGTCATTTGAGTTGCGTTGGTAATAATTATACACGTATATTAAGCTATATATAAGCTGAGCCCACCCAGCTGCTCTGACTTCACCTTGGCCGGGAACGAAACAGAAGAACCACAGCAGAGTTTCACCTGCAGCTGCACTAGCAAACGTCAAGACGTGAGTGGGCAGGGGAACGGGAGAGCGGGGAGGTGTCTCCGGCGAGGGAGCAGACGAGAGCGTGCGTCGGGTCCCGCTGCTGCTAACAAGGGAGGAAAAATGCCCTCTCAGCAGCGGCGCACGGAGCGGCGCAGGCCACGGAAATAAAGCAATAAGCCTCTAAACACAGCGCAAAGCAGGAAGGGGCAGGCGGGGTGCTGAATTGCATCCCTGTGGGGGCAGAAAATGAGATCCCGTCCCTTCAGGTGGCTCAGTGTCATCACTTTGAGCCCCCCCACCCCACCCCCACGTCACAACGTGCACAGATCTGGCATCTGCCTCACCCCACCTCTCCGCTTCCCCTCCTGCCAGCCCTGATTACACAAATTAACTGCGCCTCTCTCTCTCTCTCTTTCTTCCACACGCTCGCTGGCTGCAAAAAAAAACCCGGGGTCCACGCGGCAGATGAGAACGGTTACAATGGCCAAGGCTGCATTTCATTTTAATTAAATTTCATTCTTCTGCTCACTTTTCTTCCCCTCCCTCTTCCACCACCACATCTCCAAATGTCAGCAGGATTTAGGCAAATGGAGTGACATCTGCTGCCACATCGCACACATGCCTATAAAAATGTTCCCCTGCACGCGTTTCCAAGGGGGCCTTGCTGGACGGCCGCCAGTCGCCGTTTCCGAGAAGCTCCAGCATGGCATCCGTTGCCATCCCCCACCTCACCGCCCTGCACTCCGAGATACAGACAGACCTACAGACAGACAGACAGACAGACAGACGATCCCCCCCACAGAACAGCGCCCCACGTCTCCCCTCGCCTCTCATCTTCGCAATGCCTGCTGGGTGCCAGGATCTTTCAGGTCTGCTGGGGACCATCCAACGAACAGGACACACTGCGCACACACTCACACACGCACACACACACTGCACACACACTTGCACTCTCACACACACACACACTGCACACAACTTGCACCCACACACACACACACACACACACCCAGGCACACCCAGTCATACACCCACACACACACACACACTGCGCAATCACACACACACACACACACACACACACACACTTTCATACACAAACACATGCACACACACACACACACACTGCGCAATCTCACACACACACACACACACACACACACACACACACACACACACACACACACACACACACACACACACACACACACACACACACACACACACACACACACACACACACACACACACACACACACACACACACACACACACACACACACACACACACACACACACACACACACACACACACACACACACACACCCAGGCACGCACCCAGTCATTCTCGCACACACACACACACACACATGCACACACCCTGCACACACTCTCATATACACACGCACACACCCAGGCACACACCCAGTCATACACCCACACACACACATACATACACACACACACACACACTCTCATACATACATACACACACACACACACACACACACACACACACGTACACACACACTCTCATACACACACACACACACAAACACACTGAGAACGCACCATTAATTTTAATGTGGCTTGCGCCAGCCAGGGGGTTCCAGGTTAGCCGTAATGACAGGCTCTCGTCTCTCCGCAACGTGGAGACCCCTGGGGCTGAGCACACTGCAGTGGTGCTCCTGATTAGCCTTCTATTGCTTATCTATGCAGTAAATACAAACTCTACACAACATCAACCACACACACACACACACACACACACACACACACACACAAGTACCAACATACTGAAGCAGGTGACAAAATGTTTTTTTGTTTAAAAAAAAAAAAAGGATTAAATATATATTTTTTAATACATATTGTCCATTCAAGAAAACTAAAAAAATAAATAATAATAATGATATAAATATATACACTTAGGGTATGTGACAGATTCATGTCAATCTCCGCCACAAACATCTCACCAGCTCAGAGGCAGAAAACCTGAGGCCAATACTGAAGACAAAGGCCATGCATGCTCCCACATCTCTGGTCTCACGGCACACAAGCCTTCAAATGAAACACCACCTTTCCGCCAGCGCTATCTGACGTATGGAGGAGTCACTGTGCTGGGGCACACTTTTCTGCCCTGTTCTGAGGAGACCTGCCTATTTCCATATAGCATGGTACACATATATCAAATCAAATCAAATTTATTTGTATAGCACTTTTCACAATAGAATTGTCACATTCATTCATTCACATCTGTGATGACTTGATGAGCTTCATCCAGCATTCCCTGTTAAGCATTGCATTGCGACGAGACAATCCTGTCTCCATTTCGATTGTCACAAAACGCTTAACAGAGGGGGAACCCATTGTTAAGTGTACCATTTCAACTGGAGGAATTCCGTCAATGAACAGCCGTATGGCTGGACAAATGAGCAACAAATGAATTTGATGCCATCAGATCAGATTCACTGCTCAAGGCGGAGGTGAAGGTGAGGCGAAACAGTACCAACAGAGCAAATGAGTGAGTGAACGGCTGAGCGGTGGTGTAAGCGGGCCTTGAACTCTAAACAATAAGGCCTCCATAATGCTGTCATAAGCGCGACATAACACCTGCCAACAACAGCTATGAGAACTCCTTACTGCTCATGAAGCAGTGGTTTCAGGGTTTTTAGCAACTATGCTGTTAGTTAACTAACTCGAGAACAGTTTTTTGGCGTATGCCGTCATGATTTCTGACACTGTTCCTGCCGAATTTGCTGGCAATCTCAGGCACTAACTATTTGACCTCTTTCAAAATGTGTCAGATCTACCATGTTGCTTGAGAAACCCAAATATTAAAGTTTTGATTTTAAAACGTATTTTATAGCAGAAAAGCATTGGTAATTAGCATTGACATTAATATGAAAGACGTGTGCAGACTTTAATTGCGATTTAGTTGTAATTTGGTGTTTCCATTATTTTGTCTACCCCCTGTACATACATCTGTTTGTCCCGTGAAAGGAGAGGCCTTATCATTACTCTTGTGCCAATTCCTGCACTCTTCTGCAGGCGAGGCTCCTCCCACCTAACCACCTGATGATGCAGAAGGTGAGAGTGAGTCAGGTGGTCTCACAGACTCACCTGGGCACAGGCAAAGGTACATGATTTGCGCTCGTGACAAGGCCGCAGGCTCCACCCGGGAGGGGTGTCTGACGCGCCCGCTGGCACTGTGTCTGCAAATCAGATGCCCGTCCGCCCGGTCTGGCACTGAGGGCTGAGGGGGTGTCATTAGAGGGGAACAGGCTGAAGTTTCGGGACCGCTGTGACTGCCTTACGTGAGGTGGGCCGCCACATTGTATATGAAAGACAAACCAGAAGACATCATTAGGAGAAGCGGATTGCTTTAAGATTGCCCGGATCTGACGCTTAAGCGCGGGCTACCTTTAAGCTATTAGAGGCTTTTCCAAGGTTCTGCAGCAGAGAAGGCGTTTTCTCTTCACAGACGCAGCTTCCAGGAGGCAAACTGAGGGTGTGCTTCCACCAAGGACATGGGGAGTGGGATAACCGACAGTGGTGACCTTGTAAAAAGGAGGAGGAATATCCTGTTTGGAATGTCTGGAAATGCGATTCCGCATCCCAACCTGAGGACAAGGAAAGAATATTCAACACTACAAAGATGGGCAGCAGAGGGGGGGTCTACAGATGGAGCCAGATTTGTCTTGATCATTGCACAAGGCCCTGTAGAAACACATCTCTGTCAAATTTAATCTGCGCTGTCTGAGGTAATAGCGTTTGACCCCGGTAAAATGCACAAAGGCTTGTCCTGAAAAGCATCGTATTACCCCGTGTCATATGCCTCCCACGTTTCCAAGTCAATCAGTAAAGAAAGCACTATCTTGACATCCAGTTTTTTAATTTGCTCCGTCATATTTACGGCCATGAATTACAAGCAAAGCGTAGCGCTTTGTAAATGATTCAGTGAGTTTAATGTATCTTTGCGGAAATGAAAAAATTAAAAAAGAAATATGTGCACGCTATGTCATGGTAAAAATTAAAAAATGTTCATGTCAGCGGATTAATGGTTGCGTTTTTTGATCTCAGATTTCTCAAAAGACCTTGACCCTTCGAGCAGATGCAGAAACAGGCACTGTGCACAGTGTTCAGTGTTAGGAAGGTTGAGAGCACACCTGCTGGTGTGGTTCTTAAGGACAGGTCAAATCAGAAAGGTGGGAATACCCCTTAGCCTGTCCGCAGAACCTCAATCCACATGTATTTGATGTGTGATCAATGCCCACACTGAGAGAGAGAGAGAGAGGGAGAGAGAGAAAGAGAGTGGAGAAGTGCAGTGCTTGGCTCTGTCCTCTCGCTCCCCCCACACATTTCAGCCCGGCCCTCACCCGCCGTCATGCAGATTGGAGTCTACTCTCAATTACGCAAAGTCTTTCCCCAGAAATGACAGACCAAATACAGTAGAGATAAAACACATCAGGGTTTAAAATGGGTCCGTTCAGCCCCAGTGCAGCTTCATCACGGAGGGCTATAATTCACTGATGCCTCCTCGGGGCCTAACATATGTTCTATTCACATCCGCGTCACTCTTCATTTGTAATTATTTCTTTTTTTCCCTCCTTTTTTCCACCCTCTTGTAATACTGTGCTTCGCTGAAGACAAATACCAAAAGCCGGAAGAATGTGCTGGCGTGATGACCGGTTCCAGGGCGTTAAGTCCCTGTCATGGTTTGACTTGAACACGGGGTATCGATGACAGAGTGTCAGCTCAGGCTTCATTGTCTTGAATTAGACTGTATTAATTATCCGTTGCGCGCCGCACATGAAAGGGAGCCGGCTCGTGCGCCCTAAACCCGACTGAACGGAAAATCCATTTCTCGTCCGCTCGCAGAGAGCGAACATCCTCTCTCTCTCGGTCTCTGGCAACGCTGATATTTTTGGTTAACTGCATTAACCGTGAGATGACTTCACCGAGCAAAATGCCCTCCGTGCCGCACAGGGCAAAGGGCACCCAGTACCTAGGTATTGTAGCGCTGGCCCTGCCATTTGCTCTGAATGCCCAGTCACAGATCGACATCTCCAGCCAGGCATTAATCAGGCAGCACCGAGGCTGTCTTCAGAAACCAAATGTGGGTTATGGTTTATAAATACGCGCCGCTCTCAAAATGGAGAAATAAATTGGAGTTTTATGAGCGAGAACTGGGAGGTAAGCAAGAGTTCACCAGGGATTTAAAAGCTCCCAAAGTTATTTATTTCCTAAATCATTAAACAGGATAACACTGAGGGGGAAAAAGGGCTTGGCAACACTCGTCGGGTCTCTTTTTGGTTTGCCTTTTGCATTTCTGACAAACACAGTTTTTACACTTGAATATTACATTAATTAAAAGACATGCATGCATCAAATCAAACTGATCTAGTTTCCCCTGATTACAGCCCTCTAATTCATCAGCTAAATATTGAGTGTTGGATAGTGATCAAAAGCAGACAGTGTGAATTTACATGGTAAAGCATAGGGAATTTTCAGGGAAATTAAACACAGGATGCACATTGCAATCCAGAGAATATTTCAACAGAGTGGAAGCATGGAAGCATTTGGCTCGCACATACATGTGCTTGTATGACAGCAAAATGGTCTGCCACACTTTATATCTC
This sequence comes from Aldrovandia affinis, assembly GCA_029706075.1. Classification (NCBI taxonomy): domain Eukaryota; kingdom Metazoa; phylum Chordata; class Actinopteri; order Notacanthiformes; family Halosauridae; genus Aldrovandia; species Aldrovandia affinis. The sequence continues at coordinate 7,538,506 of JAINUG010000011.1, forward strand.
TAATTGCTCGGTAGTGAATGAACTTGAGATGTCTTCATAAAACTGATTTGTTAAGCAATCGGGTAACACTAGTCAGAAATTCTGAGAGAGAGAGTGAAAGAGATTCCTGCCACTTGAGACCTTAAGACCAACTGTCCTCACTGAAGTCCGAGTGCAGCTGAATCCAGAAAATGACACTAAAGCTAAAGCCCTCACACCGAGGCTTCGATAAGGCGCAGGCCCGCAGAGAGTCCAAGCTGGTTGGAACTTTACCCAGGGGGTCCCCTCACCCCACGTGTTCCAGCCCCCACCTGGCATCACACACACACACACACACACACACACACACACACACACACACACACACACACACACACACACACACACACACACACACAAAGACACATATACACACACACAAGCACAAAGACATGTACACACACACACACCCACACTATCACATACATACACAGCCACATATACACACACACAAGCACAAAGACATGCATGCATGCACACACACACACACACACACACACACACACACACACAGACACACACACTATCACATACATACACAGCCACATATACACACACACACACAAGCACAAATATGCGCACATACACACACACACACACACACACGCGCACGTGTGCACGCACACGCACACACAGCCACAGATACACACACTAATGCACAAACACACACATACAGCCACAGATACACACACTCATTCACAAACACACACACACACACACACACACAGACACGCACACACGCACACGCACACACGCCCCGTTTACCCAGAGCAGATTTAATTCAGTGGCCGGGGCTGGGCTGGGCAGGGGACAGGGGGGTCTGGGAAGTGCAGGTCTCCCAGCAGTCAGCAGATTTCCTACAGGCCGCTCGGCTCTCTCCATTACCGCTGGCCCTCCACATACCGCCCTCTCATTCAATCTGTCAGCATTTCCTGACAGCACATTACAGGCCACGTGGCTGAAGACCAGAGCCCATCACACCCCCATCATGCACCTATACTATTCGGGAGGCTGGTAATGGGGTCTGAATCAGATCAACCGGCCCCCACTGCCTACAGCTGCCATGTCAACTCCCCCAACCACCCCCCACCCCACGTCCCAATCCCTCCTCTTGCTTCCTGATTTTGTTTCTCGTAATAAAACTTCGAGAGAAACAAGATTAAACCTCACCGTTTGTGGACATGTTGAGTAATATAGTCAAAGCCTTTCTTCAAAGCCTCCAGATATTAAGCGCGAGCATTAGCGAATCGCAAAATACATCCGCAGATGTGTTCGCAGCGGTGTGATCTATTGTGCTCGTTTTCATATTGAAAAGACTCCAATGAAGGGATGTCACCCCAATCAATCCGAGCTTTCAGACACCTGCAGCCTGCGCCCACAATGGGGAGTGAGTGGCAAAGGAGGGAGAACGGGACAAATACAGGGAAAACCAGAGCGCCCGTTCTCCTCTCCTCTACCCTCGTTTGCCTTAACGCAGTAATTGCCGAAACGTCTGTCACTGCGATTGAACGTGGAAAAAGTGCCTTCTTCAGCTGCTCCCGTGCTTGTTGTCTTGTAAAGTGGGAGAAAATAAGTGTCATTTAATGAATAGCGCTTCTATTGTCTGTATCTGTAAGGTGTAGGAGGCCCCAAAAGCTTCCCTACTCCTTGTAATGTCTTTGACAGAGTGCTAAATTCCAGTCCCTGCCTCCCCTCTCCTCCTCCCCCCTCCATCCCTCCCCTACCACAATAAAGAGGAAGGCATATATTATTCTGTGAAAGGGGTTTGTCTGTCCCCCTTTAACCCCCCTCGGTTTTTTTTCTTCCATTAATTGAGCTGATCAGATCCAGCAGATGAATTTGTCTTTGATGTATTCGGATGTTTAGTTGACGTGTCTGTCTCTCCCGTTGGCGGCAGACTCCACCGGCTCTGCTCTCACAGACAAATAGGGCTGTTGCCATGGAAACAGCAGACAGCCAGGGATCCTCTTGAAAAATATTTTTTATTTCGAAAAAGAAAAAGATACCCGAAAAACTGTACCTCCACCTCCCCCTCCCCAGAAAGAAAGAAAGAGGAGAAAGAAGAAAAAGCACTCTGAGTGAGTTGGGAAGGGGCAAAAAAAAAACTCAGGAAGAGGAGCAGGACGAGGGAAAAGCACAGTGACGGTGGTGGCTGAGCTAACTTGGTTAATGCAGAATTAAAATTCAGTAGCGGGGCGCCATTTGGAGGGGGTGATGAATCTGAGAGACCCGCTTCTGGAGTCCGTGGTAAACAAACTTGAACCCACCCACCAGAACTCACACCCCACCCCGCCCTGCCCCGCCCTTCAGCAATGACACACAGGCTAAGCATGTCAAACTGAAGAGTAAAAAAAATCATAATAATAAATTAACTGCCAAAGCCAAAAAAATAAACAATTAAATGCCAAAGAACACAAGAGCGATGATCTGGATATATGAAGTACCTGATCATACAAATCACCTGGACATCAAGGACTGAGACAGGAAAGAGTACTGTTCCATCTCATATTGCAGTGCCACAATGACAGTATTGCAGTGACGCAGTGATGCAGTACCACAGTGATGCAGTGACAGTATTGCAGTATTGCAGTGACGCAGTGATGCAGTATCACAGTGCTGCAGTACCACAGTGATGCAGTGACAGTATCACAGTGCCAGAGTGATGCAGTGAAGCAGTATCACAGTGACGAAGTGACACAGTATTGCAGTGCTGCAGCATCACAATGATGCAGTGACAGTATCGCAGTGATGCAGTGACACAGTATCACAATGACGAAGTGACACAGTATTGCAGTGCCGCAGTGGCAATATCACAGTGCTGCAGTGACAGTATCACAGTCATGCAGTGACAGTATTGCAGTGATGCAGTGATAGTATCACAGTAATGCAGTGAAGCAGTATCACAGTGCACCTGGAAGGTTTCTCAGTCAAATAGAAATGAGTACACATGCAGGTCTGATACGTATATGGTTTAGTAGTTCAAAAAGTTCAAAAAGGCATACTGTACATATTTATCTGTTTAGATAATCTAAACTCTTATCTATGGTAATTCATAGAGTGACTATACATAATTCATATGCAATTAGTTACTTAACTGATATGAATACAGTACATACATATTAGTTATGTTAGTAATAAAGACATAATCTAGAAATGACAACACTTTTCCTGAGGAATTTAAACCAGGAACTAAACGATGACAGCGACCAAAGAGGCTGCACATTTCAAAACTGAGTCCCATAAAATGTACATCATATCAACAGCACCTCTTTATATAATGCTTTTAAACTGCAGTTCACAGTAAATAAACAGAGACAAATGAGCTGTATTGAAATGCGGCCATGGAATACATCTTCCTGCTCTCGGAACGTAAGATTGGTGGAGAGGCCCGCCATATCAAAGCATATTAGCTGCAGCTAAGGAATGCAGTGTATTTTTAGCCCCAGCGCTCTATTGCTATTCCTCCATGATCCTGAGGGTGGGGTTGGCCTCTTGGCCTCCCAGCATTTGGACAGTCAAGCCCGGCTCAGCTGCACAGGCAACACCACTGAAAGGGCAATACCCTCAATATTTAAATAATGTATTCAAATTTAATTTCCAGCACCTGGAAGAGTGTGTTTGTCCGCCTGTTGATTGAGACAGTTGGCCCTGGAGCTGGGGTACATGTGGAGCTATCCCGCAGGCCCATTACAAATAATTACAAGTTATTTGTACACCCTTGGACCGGTCAATCGATGAGACGTGCTGGGTGTCCCCTTAGCCCTGGTCGCACCCCCTTAGCATGGGCACGACTCAAGGTCCGAAACAAGACAAGCGATGAGGCCGGGAGTGGAAACTCGGCTAAATACTGGGGTAAGTTTTGCCCCCAGGTGGCAAATTAAGAATGATGTCATCCTCATTTGTGGTTTTACATCTTCTTTCCAGTTGGCTCAATTGTGGAATTTATGTTTTTTCATTCTCTCTGTTTGTGAATGGCCCTACACAAAAATAAAGATTGATTGATTTGTAGGAGATGTTAAGATTAACGGCCTATGGCTGACTCAGAGAGGAGGGCTGCTCATTACACAACATTGCTAGATTGTCCCTCCTTCATCCCTCATTATCTTCCTTAAAAATGGAAACTTCATGACGGAATGAGATTTGCATCTTTGACATGAGAAGCCCCCTAATATACACAACCATTTTAAAAACATATAACTAATATACATGACCATATATAAACATACAACTAATATACACGACCATATACTGTATAAACATACAGCTAATACAGGGACTACCTGGGTATCCGGGTTACAAACGAGATATGTTCTTAAGTCTGTCTTTAAGTCAAATTTGTATTTAAGTCAGAACAGGTACATAGAGTTCTTATTAATCGTCACTTAGTCAAATGTTTGTCTTAGTATAGTATTTATTTGACCTTTCTGTGCATATAAAACACTTAAGAATAACTTCAAAATACAATAAAACATCTTAAACATAACATTCAGTACATAATAATACTGTAATAATAATAATAACAATACTGTAATATTGATAATAATACAGTAATAATAAAAGTAACTATGTACATACAGTACTGTACTGTACTGTAAAAAAAACATTAAAGAAAGGCTTTGAGCCTTTTCTTGCACTAAGGCTAATAGGCATATTACACTGATTTTGGTCTTCTATCCAAATTATCAATAGCCTTTCCATCTCAATAATTAAACCACTGCATTGCTTGGTAATAATCGTGGCATTCATCGGGGCATGGCCTTTCACATGCTCCATTATTCTCCCTTTGTCTTTTAATATTGTTCCGATCGTTGACCGGCTGTAGCCTAATGCTTTCCCAATGGCTGATGGCGTTTCACCTCTCTCCGATTTCTTTATTATTTCAACTTTACTTTCCATGGTGATTGTTTTCCTTTTCTTTGATGCATCACTAGCACTTGCATCGGATTTACGCTTTGGAGGCATCGTTGTAAGGGTAAGAGAAAGAGAAAAACGGGACCGTGATCTGACTTAAGATAACGGACGGTGATCTCTGTTCCTTGAGCCGACGGACCGCTGAAACCGTGCAATGTTTTCATGAGCATCGCAAAGTAGTGCGTGCATTCGTTATTACAAACCATTGTATTTAACTAAAATTGTTTTAACATAATAGGCCTTATGGCAGTCCGTTCGTAAGTACGAGTTGTCCGTAACGTTCAACAAGCCGGACGTTCGTAACCCGGGGACTCCCTGTATACACAACCATGTATAAACTCTTAATAAAAAGTCAGTAAAGTAAAGTATAGTGAAGTATAGTAAAAATTCTCCAAATAAATATCTCTCAAACTAAAACAACTTTCAGCATTTACTTAAAAATCAATAGCTTTCCATCAAAATATTTTATGCGCATCAAAGTATATAGAAAAGAAAAAGCTATATTGAGAATGAATCATGATTTTGAAATAAAACCATTAAGTGACAATAATGAATTGACCCAGACCTTGGTTCTATCTTGAAGGCACTGTTTTGAACTATCTATTAAGCAGCTTTTGAATAAGTAACCTTTTAAATGCCAAGCACACAGCAAGAGCAGTAAACTGGAGCAATTTACAATGCCTTTAAGTGTTAAGAACACACAGTATAAATGTACTGGAACACAAACATAAAAGAAAAAGAAAACTAAAGATGCGTTCCTTTCACACAAATGATTCAACATAAAATAAATAATATGCAATAATAATGAAATAGAAAGGGGGTAGGTGTTGGGAGGGTCCCTGTATAAGCAACTCAAGTGCGCTGGAGCTCAATCAATGAGCATTTTGGACAACTTTTTACATTTGTTTTGGCACCCTAGTCTATCCTTGCCCGGTATTGTCTCAGAGCAAAAAGCTTCTCATTGGCAGGTCTGTCTGCTTGGATCCCTGGCACTAAGGAGATTGTGCGAGGCGCTGTCCAGGCCCCATGCCAATGCGGATCTCGTTGGGATTTCAAGCGAAGGAAACCCAGTTTAATATGCACATCTGAAGCGCCGAGAAGCTCCCTGGATCAGATCTCTCTCCTCGTCCGCACAGCGCGTTGGCCGCGCTCCACTCTTGTACAGTGCATCAAGGGGACTTTCACTTCATCGTTGTTGTTGTTGTTGATGCCATTTCTATTCTGCCGCACCTCTTTAGAACTGGCGATGGCGTGCAGCTCTCCCTCTTTGTCTGTCTCTCTCTTTTCTCGTCCTTTTCCCCCCGCTCCCTCTCCTTCTTTTTCTCAGTCTCCCACTCCTCCTTCCATCTCCCTCTCCTTTTCCTCTCTCTCTCTCTGATCATATTGAGAAGAGCGGCTCTTAAGGAGGGTACGGGAACATAACGTCCTGAGCTCATTGCGTGCTAAGCTTATGGAGAATACCATTCCGCCCGGGCTGTAACCATGAACGGAAAGGGCAGAGCGACATCTAAGACGGCCTCTCACCGCATAGTCTATAGCACACACCCCCTGGCACCGTTGGCTATCCTCCACCAGATTTTAAGGGTGTAGAAATAAGTCCGGCACAACTAGTTAAGGGATGGGAGGGGACAGGATGGCCGGTAGAGTTCAACGCGTGTCAATGCAGAACTGCACGTAAAAAGTACCCGTCTGACAGAATACAGCCGGGATTCAATCAACATTTTTCATTGACTTTAGCTTTAATTGTATTCGTTTTTGTTTTGTCACAATCGCAGTCGGACGAATAATTTTTTGTGATTGCTGAACTGTGATTGCTGAACTCGTCAGACTGCGTTTGTCAAGGAAACCAAAAATGAAAGAAAATACAAAATATTTGCATTTCAATTGCGAGTCAACGTTAAGAACAAACTGTTGATGTAATCCTGTCCACTGACTCACACTAGTGTACGGACAGAAGAGCCTGTACCAACAAACCACTGCTGCGGAATTTCACCTCTGCCAACAAGGAAAAAATACTTCAGTAAAACGAGTGGTTCATTATAACATGTTCCCATAAAAAGTCATTTTTATCCTCATCCTGCTGCTATTGCTGTAATATTGATACATTTGTGCAAACACCTATGGATGTTTGGATAGATTTATTTTTTTGCCCTTGAATTCAGACACATTTTGATTAATGAATTTATTAAACATTAATCAAGTTCATCTCTCTGAGATGACAACCACAGACTGGCGTGCCCACAAACTCATGTATACACATACACATATGGATGCATGCATGCACAGACACACACACACACACACACACACACACACACACACACACACACACACACACACACACACACAGACACACACACACACACACACACACACACACACACACACACACACACACACACACACACACACACACACACACACACACACAACAAGTTTGGTGTACCTCTGATAATGTAATGAAACCATCTGATAAGCACTTAATCTAAACAGGGCCCAATCTCGCCATTAATAATTAATGTGGCATGCTAAAAGGTTACTTGAACTGGTGAATTCAAATTTAATTGAGGTTGTGTACTGAATAATTAATTTTCCAGCAGAACAGGACGTTTCAGCGGGCGACTGCTACGTGGACGCAGAAACGGGGCGACAGCACGCCTACCCCTGTCATGATATGATGGGCTGTGGCGATGAAGGACCCGGGGTCGCTCTGTAGAGCAGAGCACAGGGGGAACCATGATGTCATATGCATCACCGTGGAAACCACCAGCTTGGGGGAGAACAACAACAACAACAAACAAAAAAAACAAAAAAACATGCTCGACACATAATGGGATGCATCATGACTGTTGATTTTCTATCACAAAGAACACATGAAATAAGATATTTTAGAGCCCTTTATTGTTTGGATGGCTTTCATTCATGCCTTCTGTAGGTATTTCTGTCTCCTCAGATCTGGGCCTTTTAATGCCGGCTGCCGCGGCTCTTTTTTGTTTCCACTACAAAAGCAACTGGCAGTAAACTCTCCCCCTGAAGGAGGGAGTGTTGTTGGGATAGCTCCACTCTGGGGAATCTCCAACGCTACACCGCCATATCTGAGGACGGGCTCAGTCTTTCCCCCTCTCAGCTGCAAACAAAGCCCATTTCAGAGCCCATTTCACTTCATTCATTTCATTTCTCCAGTAAAATATGAGAAATAGGCAATTAGCATTATTCATTTTCAGTTGGCTTTTGATTAGCCCACTCCCTTCGTCTCTGTTGGTTTTTTTCCACGTTTGAAACGTTCTCTGAATAAAAAGATTGTTGTTATTCTTTTTTTCTCTCTCATTTTTTTTGTAGAGATGGCAGATTGTGTTGGTTCATGAAACTGGAGGAACGATTCTGTCATATATGTGCCTGTCCTTTTATTCCGGACCATTCTTATACATAAATATCAAACATCTGAAGGACAATGCGATGACCTGTTATGACCTCTACGCCTTTCACAGACACACACATACACACACACACACACAAGCAGCAGCAGCAGCAATGGTTCTCAACCTCCCTCTGCATGCGTGCCGCGATTTATTTTTTCACCGAAACCCCCAAAAAAAAAACCCCAGCCGTCCAATGATGTATTTGCGACATCTGGCGGCAAGCGCTATTTTTCAGAGACATGAAAAATAATAAAGGAAAGGGAAAGGGGAAGGGGCGATAAAAGAGGGGAGGGGGGGTGGAGGGCGACAAGAGGAAGACTACACCAAAGAGGAAAGTTGCGTGTCTGAGGCTATAAGCACTTCAAATTCCACACCAAAAGGCTTGGATACCCCCCAGCGGGTGGACAATGGTGATGGGGCCTGTAAAAATAAGGCCATGAATCCACGGGGGGGCAGGGGTCATCCTTCTTGAGATGCGGTGACATCATAACAATGGGACACTTCTACAGCCATAGAAACACAAGCTGATCCATTTTGTATATAAAAAGGACCATGCCTTCCAGTTCCCACACATTCAGTGAAAGTGCCAGACAGAAAATTAAAAGGGGGGAAAAGGAAAAAAAACAAAAACCTTGGCTGGAAAGTAAAGTACGGGCAGCGTGATCGTGTGGGCCCCACACAGGCCCCAAACTCAGGCCTTTATTTCTCCCTTTCAGAGGGATGGATTCAAGAAGATGACTTAATTCAAGCCTCATTATCTGCCAGTAGTGCGCATCTCTCTCCCTCTCGGTGCAAGAGCACTAATTAGCCAGTCTGATTTCAGTGCTTCTTACATGAGCTCTACATTTTAACGTTGTTACTCAATGTGATACATCTTTTTAAATGTTTTTTTAATAATTTTGTATTTTTACATGTTTTGTTCAGCCACTGTAAGTCCATGATTTGCAGTGGAATGCATCTAATCAAATACATTTGGAAACTTTTTTTAGCATTAGACTATATAGACTATAAACTATAGACTATTGTCAATAACAATAAAATAACTTAAAAAATATTATATTATAATATCATAATTGGAAATATGTATTACTGTTATCTCAACTACACATGAATCAAGCTGCATATTTTCCTGCCATTTGTTATTGTCCCACCACTGATTGGACTAATACACTTCCAAATGTTATTGTAAGACTGAGAGGAAATGGTAATGGAGACATATATTTGTGGCAAATAGGTAGGACAGAACGTCTTTAATGTTCTTGAAAGTGAAGTGATTATTGTTCTACAAGCATATACAGATTTACACAATAGGCTTTCATCTGAAAAAAAGTCCATGTGAAATAAAGACCTCAGTGAAATAATGTATTCAAGTTGAAACTGCTAATTAGCATGTGTGCTTACGGGGACGATAGGAGAAATAGATTCCAGTGACTACACTCATTGTTTTCCAATTCTCTCGGCAAATTTATATTGTATTGTGTTGTGGCCTATGTATGGAGTTTTTGAGGTTTCAGCTTGGCCATATTAAATGTGACTGTAGAACTCGCCGTGGGGAATCAGCTGTCAGGCGCTTTTTGACAGCTTCATTTGCGGATGCCGGATTTGATTGTTCCTGTCAATGATATGCAGCGGCAGCGAAAGCGCCCAAAATTTGCGAAATAACAGAAAGCTCTCTTAAGCAAGCCTGACTTATTATACATCTGCTTAAAAGGAGCGTGCGGCTCCTCTCCTCCGCCAGCCCCTCGAGACCAGTGTAAACTCTTCGACGTTACAGACTTAGCGCCGTGTGTCCGTCACTCAAAGCCCTCTCAGGCACCGTGTTCACCACATGCGAGTCTCGGAAGGGTTCCTTTAAAAAAGTTGATCTGAAATAAATCCGGACTACAAGAGAGTCGCAGTTTATCGGCTTTGTCATGCCAAGCGACGTTTGGCGCATAGCTGTACTTTTTCAGTGTTAGTTTTAACTTTCACCGCGACCAGAGCACTATCTCCCGGTTCAAACAGTTTCCACCTGTTCCGTCTCTTGACTGGTGACGCGTACGTTCGTGAAACTCGACTACGCCGGGACAGCGTGAAGTAACAGGACACAGCTCCTCTCTTCTTTCTGGCTTTAAAGTGAAGAGGTATCAGTACGATTTGGGTTCTTGAGTCACTTCTCTACCGGACTGGAATTTGACTTCTGTTGATGCAATACAGAGACGCAACAGAGAATGCCTGACTGAAAACAACACTAAATGCATACACATGTAGTCAGTTTGTCCCACGCCTCTCTCTTAAGTTGACACTGTAGTGTAACTCCCTCATTATTTCCAGTGGGACAATAAATATTTTGTAATGAACACAATGCTCCAAAACAGTGCTATTTTTACAGCTTTTACAGGGATCTAAATTGTCATCTCGAAAAAAAAAAAAAAAGAAGAAGCTGACTTTCACATTCCATTGAGTTTTTATGTGGGTCCATGTAAAAAACAGCAGTGCTGGCAGGGCACACAGCAGTGCTGGCAGGGCACACAACAGCACAGGCAGGGCACAAGCAGGGCGCACAGTGGCACAGTCATGGCATAGGCAGGGCATACAGCAGCACAGGCAGGGTACACAGCAGCGCGGGCAGGGCACACAGTGGCACAGGCAGGGCACACTCGTACCCACTGGGCCAGGAGGGCCCCGGGTTTGTGCGCAGCCTGCCTCAGGCTTCGGCCTCCTGCCACACACGCAGCGCAGTGGCGGAAACTGGAGGACTCCCAAGGCTACTGGCAGACTCTATAGGAAACTGTGGGCATTCTGACCTCTTTTGAAATTGGAAGGGGGGTATTGAATGGTGGGCATGCTGCCACCGGGTGGTAGGGTTTCCAAAAAAGAAAAAAACTGAAGCAGGGAGAAAAAGCACCCTCCAACGTATCGCGTGTCTGGGAAGCGGGCACGCGGGGGAGGTGGGGAGGACAGTGTGTGTGCCTAACCTCAGATCAGCAGGGCAGAGTGTGTGTGCCTAACCTCAGATCAGCAGGGCAGAGTGTGTCTTACCTAAAATTAGCAAGGCAGAGTGGGTGTGTCTAACCTCAGATCAGCAGGGCAGAGTGTGTGTGCCTAACCTCAGATCAGCAGGGCAGAGTGTGTCTTACCTAAAATTAGCAAGGCAGAGTGGGTGTGTCTAACCTCAGATCAGCAGGGCAGAGTGTGTGTGTGCCTAACCTCAGATCAGCAGGGCAGAGTGTGTCTTACCTAAAATTAGCAAGGCAGAGTGGGTGTGTCTAACCTCAGATCAGCAGGGCAGAGTGTGTGTGCCTAACCTCAGATCAGCAGGGCAGAGTGTGTGTTCCTAACCTCAGATCAGCAGGGCAGAGTGTGTGTGCCTGACCTCAGATCAGCAGGGCAGAGTGTGTGTCTAACCTCAGATCAGCAGGGCAGAGTGTGTGTGCCTAACCTCAGATCAGCAAGGCAGAGTGTGTGTCTAACCTCAGATCAGCAAGGCAGAGTGTGTGTGCCTGACCTCAGATCAGCAGGGCAGAGTGTGTCTTACCTCAGATCATCAGGGCAGAGTGTGTGTGCCTGACCTCAGATCAGCAGGGCAGAGTGTGTCTAACCTCAGATCAGCAGGGCAGAGTGTGTGTGCCTGACCTCAGATCAGCAGGGCAGAGTGTGTGTGTGCCTAACCTCAGATCAGCAGGGCAGAGTGTGTGTGTGCCTAACCTCAGATCAGCAGGGCAGAGTGTGTCTAACCTCAGATCAGCAGGGCAGAGTGTGTGTGCCTGACCTCAGATCAGCAGGGCAGAGTGTGTGTCTAACCTCAGATCAGCAGGGCAGAGTGTGTGTGTGCCTGATCTCAGATCAGCAGGGCAGAGTGTGTCTAACCTCAGATCAGCAGGGCAGAGCGTGTGTGCCTGATCTCAGATCAGCAGGGCAGTGTGTGTGTGTGTGTCTAACCTCAGATCAGCAGGGCAGAGTGTGTGTGTGCCTAACCTCAGATCAGCAGGGCAGAGTGTGACCGAATAGAATACAGATTGAGAAGAAAGAAAGAAATGTGCTGTTTCCAGTTGCTGGTCATGAATTCAAAGAAGTGATCAGGATTGCTATATTTCTTAGCGGATTAAATAAAATCTAACAGGTAGAACTGAACAGACCTGACAAAATACAAATATAATATATGCCATTCAGCAGACACTTTTAAACAACTTAGAGCAGTGAATGCATACATTTGTCAGTATATGTGGTCCCCAGTAGGAATTGAACCCACAACCTAAGCGTTGCCAACGCCATGCTCTACCTACTGAGCCACACAGATCCAATCCAAATACAGAGAGGATACAGACAGAAACAAAGACGTTTGAGGTAAAAAAAATCAATAAATAAATACATGAAAAAATTGATTTCACTGACTCCAATCTAACTGAACAGAAATTCAATGCACTTCTTTTTTTCTTCTTTGTGTCAAAAACAACTTGGACTAACATCGCAACCTGTCACATCAAGGCAATCCATCGCATTTTATAAATAAATACAAAAAAATTGCAGAATAGTTTCTTTGAACTTAACCACCGTTTACGAATGTGAACAAGGCTGATTCTTCTTCATACCTGCTTTTGCCCCAAAGGGAACCATCATGTCAACTATACCACCGTGGGTAAACTACTGTATGCACAACAAAGGCTACGCACACAGTACTTAAATACGGGAAAAGTCACTAAAAATATCTTACAGTGCTAATGTTTTCCTTTCAGACAGGGGGAAATTGAACATAGACTGGCCTCGAACTGCTTGCGTTTGACAGGAGTGAATAGGCCTTACACTGAGAAAGAGCTGGCGATGAAAAGAGGAGTGCAGATGAAGTACGAAACAGAAGATCAGAGCACACAGAAGCACTCATCAGTGGATGTGGCCGAAACTATCACCATGTCATTTTCAGCGGACCGCGCTTGAGGGTGGACCGAGCCTGGCTGTCTCCAGAAGAGACTGAGGTTTGAACCGGACTCAGTTACATTCATATATATATATATCCTGTATATCCATACCGGTCAAAAGTTTTAGAACACCCCCATTTTCCATTTTTTACTTAAATTTAAGCAGTTCAAGTCCAGTGAATAACCTAAAATGGTACAAAAAATGGTACAAAGGTAAGCGGTCAGAGGTAAAAAAAAAAAAAAGTTTAGGTTACCAAAAACGGAAAAATTATGTAAATTTCAGAGCTATAAAAAAAGGCCCTTTTCAGGGAACAAGTAATGGGTTAACGTGAGTTAACAGCCACTCTGTGCAAGAAACCGTTGCTCATTGGCCACCGCACTGACTTTGAACCTGGTCTCAAGGCTGAGTGCATCTTACTGCTTAGCTCAGCACTTCCTGGCATTGAATAGTGAAATACAGCACAGGTAAGGTAAATACAGCACAGGCGAATTAATACAGCACAGGCAGGGGGGGTGAAATGGGATTGCGACTGTGAACACAAGTGCACCTCGCCGCATGTTGGCGGAAGGGGGAAAGGAGGGCGGAAAAACGATTTGAGTCCGGAGGAAGAGCAGAATACACAAATTGCGAAGGCACAGTGCCACCACCCCCCTCCCCACCGGCCCGCGGCCACCATTCCGGCCCATTATCAGCACCTCTCTCGGCCACGGAGGCATGAGCATTGGGACCCGGGTCACCGCAAAGACCTCGGTCTGCTGCCGCCACTTGCCCTTCTCTGAGAAACTAATGTAGGCCACTTCACACCATATCCATCCACATCCTCTCTCTCCAGTCTCTCACTACTCTACTGCCGCCACCCTCCCTGCCCTTGTGCCCCCAACCCCCCTCCTTCCCCACCCTGACAGGAAGTTCACCTTTTTCAATGACAGTCAGAACATATTTCTGGAATGACTAGGTCACTACAGGGTCTTCTCCACCCACACACACACACACACACAGATGCGTACACACATACAGACACACATACATACACACACACACAAAGACACACACACATACACAAGCAACACAAACACACAAGCGCGCAGACCCAGTCCATAGAGAAAGTTGAGTGGATAATTGCTTGGCTCGGTGAACTTCTATTCTGAGGGGCGAATGAAGGGGAAGGGGGATGACAGACTCTCCTTATCAACAACCTTCACTCCTCACCAACTTTCCCCCCTCACTTTGGAGAGCAGAGGAGAGGAGCGATGCTGAGTGCTGGTAACGAATCTCAATGAAGGCCCCAGTGCCCTGGCTTTCAAAAGGGCTACATGACCATCTGCCCAGGACCCCCTCGTTACCCGGGACTCAGGGGGGCCGCTGCCACCTCTGGGAGAGGAGGAACGCTGCCTCCTTATTGGCACTTTGACAGACTTGTCTTCCACAACCCCTTCTCCAATGACACCAGCTTTTTTTATCCAAAGCGCGGAGCAGCGGTGTGGCGTGTGTGCATTCTGCGGTAAATGCTTGATCCGCACGGAGATGAAGGGGAAACAATAACATGCAACAAATGAAATGGATATGTTTTGATAAGCCGTCCTACTGAGAGAACGCGGGTATGATAAAATAAGAAACAAGCAATTGAACAAGTTCCCCGTTATTTATGAACTGATACTTTTTTCCTTTCCCCTCTCCTTTCTGCTGGAATGCGGCGCGCTCCACATGTAAATGCGGCAGTTGTTTGTTGTTAAATTAGCCACGTAATTACCTGAAGGGGCTTAATTGTGGCATGTTCTGCTCTTAATACCAGTAAATGCTTTACCGGTTTTGGAACTGCTATTTATTGGATAAATCAAGGGAAATTATCTTAAAACAGGAGGCACGCCAATCAGGGGGAGCGGCGGCGATGTGACGGAATGGAGCCTGACAGCTGGTCTGTTTACGAGCTCCGCTAAGCCTGTGCCAGCGTACCACAGCACTGCCATTTCAATGGAAAAATAAAACGAGTAAACGCAACAATAAACAACTTAATTTCCTGTGCCTTTTTGATATGGGGCGCTCGAGCGAGCGAAACAACAATAAGGAATTGAATCATGATATTTGCAGAAACTTATTCAGAATCGGGAGGCAGGGGGGGGGGGAGGAGACACGGGAGCTGCAAAGTTTTGACTATTGCGTGCGGCCGGAGGAGTTCTACCACCATCTCTCCTTGTCACGCCGTTTCACCGAGGCACAGATTAATTGTGACAGGCTGGAATCCTCTAATTATCTGTGCCTGACGACGATGCAAATGGATCAGTGCTTATGGGGGGGATAATGAGACTGGTGCAGTGATAGAGGGCCCCCTCCCCACACACACACACACACACACACACACACACACGCACACACAAACACACAAGCGCGCACACTCACACACTCACGCACATGTACCGGCATTCACACACACAGACACGCACATACGCACACACACACACACACACACACATGCGCACGCACACACACATGCACACGCGCCGCACACACACACACGCACTCACACACACATACACACACACACGCGCACGCACACACACAACACACACACACACACACACACACATACACATGTACACACTCTCTCGCACACATGCACACACTCGCATACGCACGTATTCACGCACGCGTGCATGAAAGCACACACACACACACACACACACACACACACAGTGCCAAATTCAGCTGCCGGACCTCCTGTGTTGAGGGACATGGGTCCACTGGCAGGGTGGGTCTGTCACTCAGTTACTCAGCCGTCTGTGGCTGCCTGCCGCACATTGCAAGGATCCGCGGTGGACACATCCGATTGATCACCGGGTTCGTAAATTATGTGTTAGCTCCACAAGAGGCACCAAAGAGGAATGGGCACCGCCAGACAGTAATTTGCCAGACACCGAAGGATAAGCCTTGCTTTTACAATGTAACAGTAGGGTACTCTGTCCTGGCATCCCTGCTGTAAATATAAGTCAGTCAAAAACCCAAAGTGAAATATCCCAAGCAGGCAGGGGACGGGTGGAGGGACACAGCTGTAGAGGGGATGTATACAGTGTCTGGAGCTCTAGACGGGGTGTACAGGGTGTCGGGAGCTGTTGAGGGGGTGTATAGGGTGTCTGGAGCTGTAGACAGGATGTATAGGGTGTAGGGAGTGGAGTGGAGGTGTATAGGGTGTAGAGAGCTGTAGAGGAGATATTAGATTCCAGAAGGAAACAGACTCATATCAGCAATCCTGAGGATGATCTTACCAGAAGGGCAGAGCTGCCATGTAGACATGTAAAAATAAGTTGTGTGTAGATGATTAAATCCAATGCTAGGATATCAGTCACTGCATTCATGTGAAAATCAGCCATTTTGGAGCATTTTAGGTGCTGCATCGTTAACGGAGAACCCCACAGCAGACAGAAGCCCAATAGCCTGGTACAAGTATCGCTGATAAACGTGATCTGGCTGGTTCACACCTATATCAGACCTAAAATGTTTTCACCAAGGATACGTGTGCAGGCTGCAGCTTTAGCTCCTTATCAAAACATTTCAAATTAAGAGCAGAGGTTGGCATGAAATCCCAAAATGGATCAGCCCTTGCTGTGCACCTCTGCATTGCCCCATGGACTGTAGCTTAGATCGATGCTTGCATTCAAAGCACATAGAAAAACAATAAGAATCATAACAGCACACATTTCTACAAAACCTCAACTGTGTGCCAGTGTGGTCCATTGAATATGTGTTCTATGTGCTAACTATGAATATTGTGCAACATTGTGATTAAAACATTGTTTTGGGATTCCCCAGCCCCATTTTGGTATGAATATATGCTTTGTTTTTAACATAATTTATTTGCAAGAATATTTAACTGATTTCCACAGTACAGTACTAAAATAATGCAATGTTCAAAATAAATGTTCACCATTGGTTATTTTAAATGTGTTTCTACTGAAGAATATACATGTATTTGGATTTAATCCTCTGGCCCACAAACACAGTGGTTTAAGCATGAACACAGGACAGTTTCTATATTAATGGCATCCATGAGAAATCCAAAGCAATAGGAAATCAAATATAGCAATACTATGTCACAAAATTAACAAACAAACACAAAACAAAGGGAAAACTATATTTATCTGGCTAGCACAGAATGCCTTAATAAATGCTAAATTCGGCTCCTTAGTCATAATTTGATGTTGCCACTCGAGGTTATCTTTTCTTGCCAGCCACAGAAAAGGAGGAGTATACAGTTGCTTCAAGCCCCATATTTAAGAGCTTCCATTGAATTCCATTCATATAAATATACAGCCCCTTGAGTTCATAACCCTCAAGTCATCTTCAATGTCCAGAGTCCCACAATTATTCCCATCAGTCTAAATTCATTGCGATGTCGCGAGGCATAGTGGCCATTTCGTGCTCAAAGTAAATGTACGCTCCATGCTCTGTTTCGTGTTTTCCGCTGGGGAGGGAGGAATATTCCGCATGCAGCATACCAGGACATCACGGTGGAGGTGAGAGGAGAGAGGGGAGAGAGAGGAGAGAGAGGAGAAGTGTGCAGTGGCCTGCCTAGTTGACAGTTGAGTGTGTTGGATGTGACTTTCACAGTCTGCTGGCAGTTTGTGTGGAAGCCATCCCATCTGTGACTCGGTCGTTGATTAATGAGCCTTTCAGCTCGTCTCTGCCATGTGAACTGGGGCCACGGCCTTATTCCAGGCCCGGCTGATTTATTCGCCTTCGGTACAAACCGACAAAGATACCCGCTCCATAAAGAAAACCACACCTGGTTAAAGCTAATGAAAACCTCAATATGTCAGCGCCGCTCAGAAACCAGGAGTAAGACAAAAAATATGTTGGACTAGACAAAAGATGCATTCAAGCAACACGAACGCCATTTTGTCACAACCTGTCAATCTGAGGGACACTCGAAAAGGGAGGGATGGGGGGGAGAGGGGGGGAAAGGAGGATAAAAAAGCCCTCCCTCAATGACATGTCGTATAGCTTTGATTTTCAGAGTGACAATCTTTGGAGTGTTTTTCCAATACAATGGGGAGAAAAACCTCTCTAACCTTGACAATGTTTTATTTCAAAGCCGTGAAAGGGAAAAAAATTACAAAACAAACAGAAATAAAAAGCATTGTCAAGACAAACGGACTCACCCATTGAGTATATAAAGAAGTGAAATATCCTTTTTTTCCCCAAAGCTGGGACTCAAAATAGCGATCTCAGGCACATTGAGATTAAGCTTTGTGCACAAGGCTGATCAACACCCCTGAAAACCCTCTACTGATCAACAACCCCAAAAACTCCATTGATCAACACCCATGAAAGACTCTGCTGATTGACACCCCTGAAAGACTCCATTGATCGACACCCCTGAAAAGCCTCCGCTGATCGACACCCCTGAAAGCCTCCGCTTTTTGACATATTTGTTTTTATTTTATTCCCTCAGAGAAACGCAGACCATATGGCCATCGTTTAGAACAGATGGTATTTGCCTACCTCCCAAAAAACGCTCTGACTATCATTTCAATTGAAAGTACTGTACTTCTGTATGCCATAAAAGGACATTTTATATAGAAAACACACACCACCGTGGATGGTAGTTATAGTGCTAATGTTATAAAAATGTTATTGTGAAATTTTCTGTACCATATGTTAAGGCCTGAATCGTCTATATAATTTCTGTTCAACATTTTTATGATGACCAAACACCTGTCTTTCTTATTTTAAACTGAATCCATGTCAAACATCACAGTCTCCCATTTGGATCTATAGTGAAATAGATGCAAATGCCACTGTTATATCCCTGAAAGCTAATTATAAATAGCCCATCATGCAGTTTTACTGGGATGGTGGCATATATGCCAACCGCCAAGTTACGGACAGTTGGCGGGGCATCGCAGTACATAGCCTAGTCTTGTACAAGTCCCGGGTACAGGCAAAACCGGTTCACATGGTTCTCCCCCCTTCAAGGTACGACACAATGACACAACGTGGCGTGAAATAGCAAGAAGGTCACCTAGTGAGCCTTTTACTCCCCATCCCTCATCATTCACTGTTTAACCAACCGGCGATCATCTCCTGGGTCCAAAGAACCAATAAACTACCCGGCGCTGTGGCTGAGGTCTCCCATCACCCCTGACAACAGGCCGGGATCTGACCTTAACAAGTGACAAGTACAAGGATGGCAGCCCTTACTTTGCTCTTCGTCCTTAGACCGCGCACTGTGCATCGCTCCTGATTTCATCTATTTATGTTTCTGTGCTGTAGACACACGCATGTAGCAGCAGCAGTGCATGTTGCTCGCGTTTTGTGGGGCACCTTGAGATGTCACACATTTCAATAAAGGCGCAGTGCAGCTCCTCTCTCCCCTTTGCGTAAGACAAACACAATGGATATCAGCGCATGTGTTTGAAGCCAGTCAATACAACATTCATTAAATAATTATTCTAATCTCATAAACTTTAAATAAGACACCTTGTGCCAAAGGTAGCATGAAGTTAAACATCACAATTACATTCATGCCATTGACATGCTTATACTTGTATTCTGTATAACGTATTCACTTATTGTATAATGGAGTCCTTTTTTCACTTTCTGTAGCTACTGCTTAGATTAATCAGAAATTATACAGCAAATTTGGTACAAAGAAGAATGGTGGCACTGAAAGCGAACTGCACACAGTTGCGTTTCACACACTGACTTAAAAGGATGATAATGGTGTCATCTTCTTGTTTAAAATGGGCACAGAGTAAGAATTTTACATTATTTATATGCATCCATATGATACATAACTCCATTTATTTATATAACTCCACTTACGGCTGTACAAATGAAGCAGGGACGGCCTGAAAAGGTGATTGAACATTGATTTCTGTAAAAGTCAAAAGTTGCCTTGGGTCCTGTGCGAAAGTTCTTCGCTCCAGCATGAAAAAGCCCAGGTGCATTAATCAGTGTGCGCCGCTGAAAAGCTCAATTTGAGAATGATTTACGACATGCGCAGCCGAGATTCTGAAGTGACAGGTGACAAAAGGGACAGCTATAACTTTATAAATCCAGCCCACGCCATCTGCCGCAGAATCGTCAGCGCAGCATTGAGAAAGTTCAGCCAGGGCTGTCGATAAAGTTGGCGCTGAAGTGATTTAATAGGTAGCCCTTGTAGAAAGCGGATGGCTTCAGTCTGTTTATTATAATGTGGTATAAAGCCAGAGATGATAACAATGAAGCCAATGGCACAGTATGCTCAGCTCCGATAACTCCCCCAGCTCGCGCATCAGAAAGGAGGCGGGGAGGGGGGAGAATGTTCTGGAAGCATTAGAGAGGACCAGAGAAAGACCAGG
Organism: Aldrovandia affinis; assembly: GCA_029706075.1. Taxonomy (NCBI): domain Eukaryota; kingdom Metazoa; phylum Chordata; class Actinopteri; order Notacanthiformes; family Halosauridae; genus Aldrovandia; species Aldrovandia affinis. The sequence continues at coordinate 7,559,087 of JAINUG010000011.1, forward strand.
GATTTCACTCCTACTACTTTTGCAGTGCTGGGGGAGCATCTCCCTCAGTCCCCTACAAGGAGAGGAAGAAGAAAACAACCACCGTCCCCACACCCCCAAAAAGTACAGCAACACATAAAAGACCCTGAGCTTTGACTTCATGCCACCTCAAAGATGAGTTCTCGATGAAAATACAGGCCCTTTTAATGCATATTAGACAGTAGAGTTGATTGTACAAAAAAAAGATTACTACAGCATGTTCGGGAGTTCAAAGGAATACAATCTTTGCACTTTGCTGCATAGGATAGGAACAGCTAACATCAGTGGACCTGAATATAACGCATTCACCTTTAGCCAAAGGAAAGATCCCCGAGGCAAATCTCAATGGGGCTTCGGTTCTGCACCAAGAACAACAAAGACAAACGCCAGAGACCCCAGACAGCTTAAGGAGATCCGTAAACACCTCTGCCATATTCCCATTAGTGATTCCTCCATAAACCGCCGCTACTGCCTCAACAAAGGGGCCACTAATGAGGGAAACCCTGGACGTTTAACACAAGATTACAACGCATCATATCATATTTACACCCTCTCTCCCTCCCTCCATCATCTCTGAATTCCAAAATGTACCCTCTCTTTCTCTCCCCGTTCCCCTTTATCTTGGCACCCCGGGGCTGCGCGTGGCACAATGGTAAAGGTCAGGATTACCCACTTGGGGCTGTTATGAATAATCCCGCTCTAATTCGGTCCGGGCGAGGAGTGACAGTATCTGTTTTTCACACGTGTGCACCAAAGTGGTACAGGAAGCATGGGAGCAGGCAGTAGAAGCTGGCTACGTGGGCGCCCAGCCCCTCACCTTTATCATAACACTGTCCTCAGCACACACACACACTGTGTTTGCCCTTTATTATAAGGTGCATGTAACAATGAAGGTGATTTCAAATGGATTTCATGTAGCTGCTAGACAAGGTGTAGCACCCGCACAGCGGCTGATAGTGCCCAGGATGACAGCTCAGAATTGAGGGCTGAGAGCGGGTGAAATATTGCTACCTAATACCTGTCACATACCTACATAAATATTTATGGCACGCGTCCAAGGCTCCAGAATTACAGAACTTCGGCGCGGGCTTCAATCAGACGTTGGACGGGACCCTGATCGGCCTTTCTTCGGTTAACCCTTGCAGAGCCCCGGGACTGTCGCGTGAGTGAGATTGCCTGTCTGGCGAGGGCGACCGCGAGGTAACCGGCTCTCTTATGGGTGCGTGCCCCCCTTCCCCGATCCAATCCCATCCAATCCATCCCATCCCAGGGAGCAGACGTTCCCTCGGTGAGAACCCCCATGCACAGAGACATCTCACGGTCCCCCCACCAGCTGTGCAACTGCACAAACATCTGGAGGCTCCCTGGGCAATAGTGAGAGGGGGCGGAGGGGCACTGCGGTTAGGGCAGGCACATGCCCCCAGGTCAGATCAGTGCAGCTGACCCCCCTCTCCATCCCGCCCAGGCCCCGAGCCCCACCACACCCCCATCCCACCCGCGCCCCACCACACGGCCCATCCCACCTTAGCCCCACAACACACCCAATCCCAACTGAGCCCCCAGCCCCACCACATGCCCCATCCCACCCGAGCCACACCACACACCCCATCCCACCCGAGCCCCTCCACGCAACCCCTCAACAAACATACAGCTTTGATCCATCTCACCACACCCCATTCCCATAAGCATATCTGAGGGTGAAATAACCCCCAAAATGAGCGCCGCTCATGACAACCGGGAGTGGGTGAGAGGGCGGGGGTGAGTTTCATTTTTAGCTCTGCGCTGAGAAATGCAAACCCTCTTTTCAAAGTTAGTGGAGACAGCGTAAGCAGAGAATTCAAATGTGGTACAGGTGGGCTACACGGGCACCCAGCACTCTACCCTTATTATAACACTGTCCTCGACACAAACGGCAAAAACCGCACGCACATGGGCATGTAGGGACAAAGGCACACAAACACACACACACACACAGGACAGAGTCCCCACTGAACACACCCCAACACAAAGGTGGAAACACTGACACAAATCTACAGGAACGCCAGCGGGAATCAGCGCAGAGCTTCCCACTTTCCACACCTGCCTTATATGGGCAACGCGCGGTACAGCACAGATACATTTATAAAAGCAGGGACAACCTCTGACATGACAGGCAGCAGTTGTGGATATAAAAAAGAGGAAGCTATTACCTGTTCGCCAGGAGTGTTCTCAAGGTCACCTGACTCATTCCCTGATAACTTGGCAGCAGTTGGGCCCAGTCCCAGTTCCTCTCACTTATGGCTGACTGTTGATGTATGAGTAGAAGCTATTGTTAGTTATTAATCACAGTTAATATGATCAGTAAATTACAGCCCCAGCTGGGGTGGACTAACTAAGGAGGAGGGGGTCCAGAACAAGGACTGCGGCAAACGACATCCATCATGTCTGCACAAGAAGGTTTTTATTCCAATAAGACAGCAATTAATTTATAAATCCATTCGGGGATGTAGCCATCATTTATAAAAAGATAAATCAATTTTGGGGAGTCGTTATTCTTCCAACTGTTTTAATGGCATCTTGCCCGGCCCCCTTGAAAAGCGCGAGATTTGCTCTTTGTTGGTAAAGGCGAATAAAAATCGGATTGCTCTGATTGCTCAAATGTCACTGCTCACTCCGGGCAGAGTTTTATTGACAAAGGGAGAGAAACACAACTGCTTCTTGATTGATGGATCTGCTTTTTCCCCCACCTCCTCCCGTTTGATCTGACAAACAGTACGGCCACCTAAAGCGGACGCGGCAGTTTAATCACTCTCTTAATAGGGCGTTTTATACAGAGGCATGCAGCCCACGCTGATAAGGAGTCCTGCTTGAACTCTGTTGCATGAAAAAGTGACAGTGAAGGGAAGAGAGCGCTTTGGAGGCAGCGACACTGTGCGCAGGTTCTCCTTTTTACAACACACAGGGGTTCATTGGAGGCTGGCCTCCCGAGGCGCTCAGCCACTGGGCCTAGATCAGGGTGTCTCCAACCCTGGTCCTGGAGAGCTCCAGGGTCTGCTGGTTTTCATTGTTACTTAGCACTCAATTAACCAATTAAAGCAGTTTATTCACCTCACCTGGTTTCTTTGGTCTGAACTGGTCACTGATTTTCAGGAGAAGACAAAAAGCCTAAAAATCTGTCTCTCCAGGACCCAGGTTTTGGACCCCTGCCCTACACAGATTCACCCTCAGCTATGCCATTAAACAATTATGAACAAGAGTCCGTAGTAGTGAAACACAGTTGTCATTGTACCACCAGGGGTGGGCTTACGTCAGGGTGTGTTCCTTAGTTAACTTCTCCCAGCAATGTGCCAGGCACCCACAGGCTACCTGTTATTATCAGTGAGAGATACACCTCTCCTCCTCCAATCAGCAAGAGCTCTCTTTGAGTATGGTTTAGCCTGTTGAGTGGAATATAGACCCTAGCATGTGGGTGAGTGCTTCAGAGAGGCACAGTGGTACTTAAAATATCCCCAAAATATCCAAACTATGAGGACTCAGGTCAAGTTTTATTTACAGTACCTACCTTACACCTAAGGAAAAAATGCTGATTTTCTGGAATTCTTTTTGCTTTTAAATGGTGAGAAAACCTCACCTAACTCTATAATATTATTTTAGAGTCAGCATTAAATGTACAATATTGAGGATGCTCTGGGGAGGAAAGGTCTTTCCAAGTCTCCTTTTTTACTACCTGAACCATTTCAAGACTCTCTTTCCTTTTTTCCTTTTTATGTCTTTGTCGCTCTTATCTATCAAACTTTTGCTCTGAGAACGACCTATTGAGAATTGGGAAGTTGTGAAAAGCGCAGAGCTTGTCACTGTGCTCAACCTCACCGCAAAGACACAAACAGAACTTTAGTGGCCTTGACGGAAAATAAAGTTTCAGACTAGAGTTGCACTCACCGTACAAGAACACCATCATAACACCCTGACCTGCTTTAGAGCTAACTAAATGTACTGCAGACTGGCTGGAAATCTTTTTTTTCTTTAATTAACAGACATAATTAACATCTCCTTCATGGTTTAGAATGCTCTATGTGTCAAATGAGCAATGCTGCACCCCACAGGCATATTTGTGGTCATCTACACTCTGTTCCCATATAGGTCTCTAGTTATCCTGCAGGTATATGATGTAACAGATTCAAACAGAAGATAAATGAATGGAAAACACGCACTACTGGGGGAGGTGTTGAGAAATGAACAGACCTGGTCAAACTCCTTGACACCGATGTGGTTGAACTGCACGAGGGGATTGAATCGGGGTCGGGGGCCGTGAGGGCCAATGCCTTCCAGGCTCAGGGTCAGGGCGGGGGCCTGAGGGGCAGCCGGTGAGGGGCCTGCCAGTGCTGCAGAAAGGCGGCATGCCAGCAGCTCCTTCACACGCAGTCAGGGCAAGAAAGGAGAGCAAGAGAGGGGAGAGAGGGGAGAGGAGAGAGAGAGAGAGAGGAGAGAGGAGGACAGGCAGTGGGGAGGACAGGCAGAGGGCAGGTAAAACAGTACAACTCATTTACAAGACTTTCAACTGTTAACTTGCTCTGTAAAACGCTCAAGCCGTGAGCACTCAAATTTAACATGCTCTACTATAGTGAGAGAGAGAGATCTACTATATTACTATCTACTGTATTACTATATACATTATATATATATATACACACACAGAGAGAGAGAGAGATAAATAGATAGACAGACATAAGTAAATAGATAGATATAGGTAACTGCCAAAATACAACAAAACCTTAAGAAAATTAAGAGTTCTGGCGGATGTGTTATGGTTTGGGGTGCATTTTCCTGGTTTCCATTTTCATGGTGTAGGTCCACTAAACCCATGGAGGACAAGGTAAACACCAATAAATACAAAGCCATTCTGAGTGATCATTTCTATCCTGATGGGAGTGGTCTCTTCCAGGATGACAATGCCAGAGTACAGGGCACGAGTGGTCACTGAATGGTTTTATGAGCATGAAAATGATGTAAACCATATACCATGGCCATCTCAGTCACCAGATCTCAACCCAATTGAACAGTTATTTGAGAATCTGGAGTGGCACCTGAGATTTGTGTTTCCCACCACCATCAACAAAACACCAAATTATGGAATTTCTCATAGAAGAATGGTGTTGCATCCCTCCAGTAGAGTTCCAGATATTTGTAGAATCTCTGCCAAGGCACATTGAAGCTGTTCTGGTGGCTCGTGGTGACTCTATTAAGAAATGTATGTTGGTGTTTCCTTTATTTTAGCAGTTACCTGTTACCAGAATAATAAGAATACGAATAGAATAAGTACGGGCTGAAGGTGCTTTCCAGCGTAAAACAGTGCTATGAGCCCCTCCACTGTTTTTGTAGACTTTTCCTGGATTCCCAAAGTGAATGGCCCCACAGAAGTACAAATTAATCCGTCTGCTCAGAAATAGAATTGAAACAAAGGACGATAGGACAGGATAAGTATAGACACAGGGCTGTTTAGGGGGGAGAGGAGTGTTTCACTGCGGCACCAACTGGAGATCAAACTTTCTCTCCTTCCCCTCCTCCTCTGTCAGGGTCGTGTGGGCGCGTGAAGGACGGGGTGCGGCACCCCCGCACGCTCGCCCTGCACCCCCATCACTCACGGCTGATCCAGGCCTGTCACCCTCCAAGCCTCCACGCCACGCCTCTCCTCTCCTCTCCCCGTCCTTCTCCTGACCTTCTGTGTGAGCACGTTCTGAACCCCCGCCCACCCCCACCCCCATTACTGCTGGTACCCCACACCTCTCAGCACCTCCTGCTCTCACATCCAGGAGCAGCTGGGGTTCGCCCGTCCAGATGTAGTGGCCATGCCAACTGCAGAAAACACCTGCGTGAGATGCCTGACATGCCTCCATCTTCAAGGGTTTTGCCATTATGGAAATATGTAATGCGGAGATGAAAAGTAAGTCAGAAGTGCTGCCAGTGGGTGCCACAGTATAACAATGGTACAGAAGGTGCTCTTAGGAAAGGGGCCACTCAGTTAATCTGGAAAAATATCACCAAGGCCCTCCTCTTGTGTCAAAAAGTTAACAATGCCTTTATTGATACAGTATATCCACTGAGGAGATCTTTAAAATTGTATTTTTAACTTTTTGACAAGAGGAGGGCCTTTGGAATATTTTTCAGGATTATGTAATAAGGAATCGGACCCCACAGTGAATGGGTTTCCCTGTATGACTGACTGGATTACCCGAGCTGTTCTGTGAATGCACTCTGGGACATCATAATTTATTTCACCGTTCATTTTTAGAAGCAGTTATTTTATAAGAAACATTATTGCCAAATAGCTGATTGTTCCGGGTACAGCATCAGCAGCAGTGAGCCGGCTGCCGAGGGGACAGGAAATGAGGCCTGGGGGTCTGGATGAGCTCCCCAGGGGTGTAAGGCCTCTAGTCCCTCCCCAGTAGTGTAAGGCCTTCTCTAGTACCTCCCCAGGGGTGTAAGGCCTCTAGTCCCTCCCCAGTAGTGTAAGACCTTCTCTAGTACCTCCCCAGTGGTGTAAGGCCTTCTCTAGTACCTCCCCAGTGGTGTAAGGCCTTCTCTAGTCCCTCCCCAGTGGTGTAAGGCCTTCTCTAGTACCTCCCCAGTGGTGTAAGGCCTTCTCTAGTACCTCCCCAGTGGTGTAAGGCCTTCTCTAGTACCTCCCCAGTGGTGTAAGGCCTTCTCTAGTACCTCCCCAGTGGTGTAAGGCCTTCTCTAGTCCCTCCCCAGTGGTGTAAGGCCTTCTCTAGTACCTCCCCAGCAGTGTAAGGCCTTCTCTAGTCCCTCCCCAGTGGTGTAAGGCCTTCTCTAGTCCCTCCCCAGTGGTAAGGGACTCTACCCCCACAGCTCAGCAGCTACCATCCCGAGGAAGCGGCCCCAGATTCCATTGCACAGCTGATCGGAGCGCAAGGAGGGGGCAATTGGGGGGGGGGGGGGGGGGGGGCTACGATGCTGCCGATGGCAGGAGTGGCTCCACCAGTAACCCCTAGCTGTGAGCAGACGCCGCCTCAGGCCAGCACACACCTAATTGCTCAGGAAAGAGAGCGTTTCTCTACCTCATTGAGTTGGATGATGTGATAAATTCGCCTCAGGTACTCGCTGCCACCTGGTTTGTGGCAGATCTCCAGGACCATCAGGCTTATTTTCTGCTCAGTCAGTTCAGGCGCAGTGCCTCTCTCCAGCGGCACGCTGGTCTCCGCTGGCTGGAACGCGCTGACAGGCAGAGGGACAGAGAGAGAACAGACACAACATCAGAATATGTTCCAAAAAAAGGGCTTTATTTTAGTTTTTAAAATGTTAAGGAGATCTTTTAAACAAAAATAAAATTGCTTGCAGAAGTACTGGTCTCTCTTCCTCAAGGTGACAAAGAGAATCCACCCACCCACAATGTGTAGTTGTAGAAGTAGAGGCAAAAGCACAGCCATGTTATTCAGTGCTCAATACAACAAGTGATATCTCTTAAATTGGAGAGTCTGGGCATTGCACATTTGTCAGTTTGTTGAAAACCAAGCAATGAACTGAAGGTAAAGACACAAAAATATCAGAGCAGGAAAGTGAGCTGCTGAAGAAAATGCAGCCAGCAAAACAACCCCCTTCCTTAAATTCTCTCATCAATCTCTACTTGTGCTTCAGTAGAGGAACATGAAGAATTTGCCAAACGTTTTACTTATTGATGAGGCATTCAATGATGACACCCCCACACTCACGACGTCTAAATTGTGATACAAATTAAAAACAACCCAGATTATGAATGGCTGCTGCTGTCACTGCTCCAAATTCTTTCATTTAAAAAAAAAAATTCCCCTCTAGCTGTGTCTCAATTAGCCATGTGCACAACACTGATACTCTCACTCTTCATTCACTTCCAAGACAATTCCAGCCAATCTCCTCTGACACAAAGGTGCTGATGAAACCAAATATTACTGCAAAAAATACAGATGAAGCAGGTTTATATTCAGGTATTAAAGGCACATGCAGACGAATCAGAGAATCACTCAAATATGAATACACAAACCCTTTTCAGTCTTGGTCTGTATGCGTATGTTTTAGTTTGTGTATTTCTATGGAGTGTGCATGTGTGTACATGAGCATGCCTTTGTATTTGTGTGCATGTAGGGGTCCATGTGTCCGTGTGTCCAGTCTTGTCCGTGAGTGTGTCTGTGTCTGAGTGTGTGTGCCTGAGTGTGTGTGTGTGTGTGAGTGTGCGTGCCCGAGTGTGTGTGTGCCTGAGTGTGTGTGTCTGCGTATGTGTATATGAGTGTGTGTATGTGTACATGTGTGTACATGTACATGCCTTTGTATTTGTGTGCATGTATGGGTCAGTTTGTCTGTGTGTCCAGTCTTGTCCGTGAGTGTGTCTGTGTCCGAGCTTGTGAGTGTGTGTGTGTGTGTGAGTGTGTGTGTGTGTGTGGGTATGCCTGAGTGTGTGTGAGTGTCTGTCTGTGTCCTTGTGTATGTGTGTGCATGTGAGCGTGTAAAAGATGATCTCAAGGTCTTCCCTCTATTTGGCCCGGCAGAGCCGTGAGTCATTCCACCGCCCTTCCCCACTCCATATTTTTATGACCGCGGCACACACGTCAAGTTAAAAAATGAACACTTTCCTCTAGATAGACTTCCTGTCATTGTTTTTCCCCTCTCTCTCTCTCTCTTTTCTTTTCTCTTTTTCTCCTTTTTTTTTTTTTTTTTAATTATAAGGTGGCAGGAACAGCGGCGCCTGTCAGGCAGCTTTTAGCAGGCTGACATTGAGAAAGCTGAGGCCTCCCTGACCAGGCAGTGTATCGGTGTCAGCACCTGCCTTGTATCCTTTCCTGTCCATCACTGTGCAGGTGAAGCAGATGATTGGATTCAGTCAGCGCCGTGATTAATGAGTTCCTCTCCGGATTTGGGACAGCCTATCAATCATGTCATTAGAGCGAATGTGCCCTGAAAGAGGCAGACCCCAGCCAAGGAATAACTGCATTCATCTTAATCTGTGTATGCATCCCGTCAGCCAAGTCAGGGTCACCATGATGGAAAACAATAATCTTCTTCTCTACAAATTACTTTGCAAAGATGGTGGGGGGGGGGGGGGTTCATTTTTGGACTAGCAAGCTCCCTCCCGGAAGATGCACTGTACCCTGATTGTTTACAACTCAGGCATCACTTGAAAGTGAAGGTTATTTTAATGAATAGTAATGATTTGGGAGAGTGTCTCAGACAGGTGATACATAATCACTCTTTCCTTCTGCTCTTTTTTTCCCCTCTATTTTCTGTTTTCATTCTGCTTTTCCTGTTACTGAAACCACAGAGTTTCCTGGAACACAAAGGTAATCTGTTTATCTTTTATTTCTGTTGTGGTTGTTTTCTGTCTTGGCTAAATCATTTTTAATAAGGATGGATACTTCCATGGCCCTCCAAACATCCCTCACGAAATCGTGAGCTTGTGTCGTTCAGAGTCAAAAACATTTGTTCTCAGGATAAGTCACAAAGCAATGGCTCATAGCTTTATAATGAGAAAACAAAAAGAGCATTTCTTACAGCCTGATTGTCTTTATGGGTTTGATCGATGCATGAACATGGCAGACATTCAGTAACACACTGAGCCCTGTCTGGGGACAACAGGACTCTATGGGATATTCTTAGCAAGGAAATTTCCCCTAAACGAATTCAAGCATTTGAGTTTTGGATCCAATTAATTAAGTTAAAAATGCATTTCAGAATAGGAATTAGAATTTTCACCATGTCTGTTATTGTGTTATCTGAATTTCATGAATCTTCTTTGCCTCTGGTATGGTAAAACTGCATTAATCATCCATACCAGTCTTATTACACAAAGCAACTTGTACAAGCCTAATGAAATCTTACCCATCGGTAAAGTACCTGATGGCTCCTCTTATTTTACGGTTTGCTTGCATTACTCCAACAATGACCGTAAAATGAAAAATTTCCCAAATAATTTTCAAAACACAACAATGACAGAAATATTATCTAATTACGACATGGTAGAAAATGGCACCAGTTCCAGTCAGTGTAGTGCTGAAAGGGCTCAGTGTCCTCTGGGGGCTCCCAATGGGCCGTTTTAGCTTTGTAAAGATAGATAGCTGCTGAGCAGGGAACAATCATCCACTCATAAGTTCTGTTTATATAATTAGACAAATAAGTGCATGTGTACACGAATTGTGGCTTTATGTTTCAGGTTCCATATAGGCCCTAGATTTGTTCCGATATATATTGAACAGAAATTTGTGCAAAATGTTGGAAATTGCAACATGGTTTAAACAAAATGTATTTAGTAAATGTGACTAGCTGGAAACCTAGTGGGTAGTTAGATGACGTGTGGTGCCCTGTGTTCGTGTATATCTAGGTGTGAGTGCATGTTCTGAAATAAAAGTTTCCCCTGCTTCTCGGGAAGGTTTGGCCCTCACCTCTCGCTGCACAGTTTTCTGGCTTTCTGCAGCTGCGTGGAGCTCCATTTGGGACGCTGCTCCTCCAGGGTCTGCAGCACCTTGTGTACCGTGGGCTTGGGGACACCCTTCTGCTGGCCCATGGCCCCTTGAAGGCACTCGGCCACCAGTGCCAGCTTCTCCTTGCCCCCCCGGTCCAGCGGGTGGCCGGTGAGGCTCTCCAGGGCGTTCCCGTCCTCCAGGCTCCGGCAGAGGCAGCTGAGCAGGCCCCACAGGAGCAGCCCCATGGGCTTCAGCTGCCGGGAATTCTGGGAAAGACGCTTCTCAGCCACGTGGAAGAGGAAGCGCACAGGGAGGGGTACGGACGCCACCAAAGAGGGAAGGTTGGCAAAGACACAGGACACTGCCTGCATCACCAGCCCGGTGCAGCCTAACACCACAAAGAGAGCACAAATCAGGGGCAGGAATATCCTCTGAGCATTTCTGGTTTTAATGAAATGCATAATTGCATATAATTGTATTAATAAAAGAATCAAAACCTCTTCAAAGTGTGGTTTGCTGATATGTCTTTCAATTGCTAGTCTTTTAATTGCTAGTCTTTAAATGGCAATGTGAAGCCAAGTTTTCACAGATACAAGGATTGCCCCAAAAATATAAGAACCACTTTAAACACCAACAAGATGAACAGATTTATCAGCATAACTTTTCCATGTAATCCTCCCTGTGGTTTGATGGTTGTATCAGAATGAATGATATTTCTATAACGCCCTGAGCGATGCTTGTTTAATTGTGGGGTCCGTACTCTTGCCAGACTCCCTTCGTTTGTCCCGGGGCATGTAGTTCCACTCCTTCGGGACTTTGCTGAGCACGCTCTCTGGGACGTCCTGCCTGAGCAAGGGGGTGCTATGGCCCTCAGATGCCTGCCAGGACATCACCATGGCAACGAGCTGGCCCACGATGCTGCTGATTGGCTCAATCACAGTGGCTCTCACGCACCTCAGCACAGCGGGCTCTGCCTGTCCAGAATCTGTTTCCACAATGAGAGGAATGGCGCTTAGAGATGACATCACTGATGACCACATTACCTAACCTGCCTACACCACAGCTGCATTATACATATCTCCCTAACCCTAAACAACCCATGACAATTCACACATACATACACACACACACACACACACACACACACACACACACACACACACACACACACACACACACACAAATGTACACACACAGACACACACACACACACACACACTCATACGCACACACACATTCACACACACACAAGACAATTCACACACACACACACACACACACACACACACACAAACATGTACACACACAAACGTACACACACGACAATTCATTTGTCATGCTTTCAGTCCATGCCAGAATGTCAATCACTGGTTGTGGATGGATGTCTACACTGGCAGGGTTCAAAATCGCCACTCGAAGTGACGGAAATCATATCAAGCTGGCCAATCGTACAAAAGGTAGAAAATCTCCTGCCGAAGGCAGGGCGGTGTGGAAGACACCATTGACCATAATGAACATGTATTCTAATTAATTTTTTTATTCACTCAGCTTAAATCACCTGTTGGTGTGGAAATCATGTCAAACTACCAAGTGTAGCCCAAACATGAATATAAATGAAAATAAATAAATATTATAGCAAATACTAATCACATTGGTAGCAGCTTAATAATGCTATAATGACATCTAGAATCATTTATGACACAATACTTTTAATAAACCTTATATAATGTTTTAATGGCATTAATAATAAATATTGTGCAACAATAATAACAATAACAACATCAGTGGTATATAATGGTTAAACGTAAATATGCAATTATTGAAATAATATTTGATAAGTTACATCCCAGGTTTGAATTATGTAATGATGGGATATATTAATACATTCAACAGAGCTTTCAGACAAAATGTTTTTGGAATAGTTAAGAACTTTTGTACTTTTTATAAACCTTTTTATAGTTTTTATAAGCATCTATGGTTGCTCTCATTATGCAATTGCTTACAAGTTGCTTGTGTTTTATTTTGTGTTATTATTTGCTAATTTGCTGTATTGAGTGGCTGTACTTTTTATAATGTGCTCGTGCATGTATTTTGTTTTGTTTGTTTTTATTTTTTTCTGTAGTTTATTGGGGACAGGTGTTAGAAATGAGCCTTTTGCTATAAACACTCAATGCAATGCATCTAATTATTGTTTTTAAAATTGTAACAATGTTTTTTGCTATGTCTCTGACAAATAAACAAACAAATAAATACATTTAAAACATCACATAGCCAGACCGCCGTCCCCTACCCTCACCATAAACTGAACCGAATATACAGGGGTATTCTGCATAAAGAAGAAGAAAAAATCTGAGATGGATTTCCCTCTAAAGCCATGTTCTACCCTCAAATAAAGTCCAAGCTCAGAAGTCAGCTGCTATGCACAAACTCTAAGCTCAAAGTCCTCTATGCAGGCCGAATTCACATTCAGCCCTGACTCGACTTACAAGTCTGAGTTAGTATTGGAAGTCAGACTTCCAGCAGAAGTGCTAGAGCAAGAGCATTGCAGTGTGAGAAAAACACAGGCGTGGCTGATTCATCCACAAGTGGGCCCAAGCAATCCTAATAATAATGTTCTGCGCTGCTGACAACTGACATTATCTTTCACTCTGTAAACGCTGAACAGAGTTCTGCACATACACAATCTTGTCAGGGATATCCTTTGTCCAAAATTCTATTGAATTTCACGTCATTGAATGGTGTGGGTAATGACAAAATTTCTATAATTATGCTAGGAGGACTATAAAATGTTCAGTGACATTGAGATTACGGGACTTCTACATGCTTTCTTCCACTTCTCTGATAACCCTCCTCTCCAATTTGTCTAATTTATGCAACAATAATCACCACTTGCATGGAATAATAATACAAAATAGAGGGTTCTTTCTCCACAGGAACTGTGATTCAAACCCAAAATCAAAGCACTCGCAAATAACTGTAGTCCCTGTTTCAGCAGATTAGATTAACATCCTGCGATTACCTCCATGGGAAACATTCATGCTAGTTTTGTTTTCTTGAAAACTCCCACACACAGAAATGGATATTGATTATATTCTGAATATGCCCAGCTATCAAGCTGAAAGAGACGCACTTCATTACTGCTCTGATAAGACGTTATAATGAGACGCTCTCTGTGGGGGAAAAAAGAGATCGCCAGCCATGGCTACACCTGTGTCGAGTCTGATCATTCTAATGACTTCGTTCATATTCCACCTCGCACTACATGCTGTATGTAACTTAGTATTTCTGTTAGCAATAAATCAAAGCCCTCACAAAGTGGATTTGTGGGAAGAAAACAGTGTATAATGGGTTTAATCCCAAATTCACCGCAGAAACCTGAGCTTGAAGGAGGATCCAACAAATTACCTGCCAGGTTATATAAATGATCCCATAAGTGTCTCTTGTCAAAGTAGCCTTCGAGCACAAGAGCCAGGGCCTTAGGGAAATAGTTGAGGGTGGACAGCACTGAGAACACAGCCTCCACGAAAGCGTCTCCGTCCTGATGATTCTCCAACGGGTCTTCAGCACCATCATCTGCAGAGAAATCTGACAATTCAGTGGAGACAGAGACACAAATGGGAACAACAGTGTGAAGGACTGCTGCAACACCACAAAAATGGTGATGGGATCCAAAAGCCAGTTTTGCGAGAGTGCACTTTTGTTAAATCGCTCAGATTTGACAGTGAACCCCTTCGAGTCATGGTTCAGAAATAACCAGTATGCTCCCGTTCCAACTTAAACAGACAGGATATTCAAAGGAAACAAAACACTTTCGCAAATCACATGCTGATGAGTACCAATGCAAAGAAACAAGTATACACAAAAGAGTTAATTGAACCAAGTCTGTTAAAAAAAAGTTAAAAAAAGAAAAGAAAATAAATGAAAGTGAGTAATACCAACGCTACTGTACTGAAAAATTCAAGGCTGTAAAAACGTAAACGTGGTAAGGTAACCAAAGCCACAAATGTGTAGGCAGGGTGGGAAAAAAGCACTTATGGATAGATACCCAGCACACAAATGTGCTAAATGCAGATGAATAGCCTTTGACAGCACATCCTTGTGGGTGTTAAAGCAAGCGGGAGGGTTTGAGATGGCAGCGGCAGTTTGCCACCAGTGGCCATGATCCAGCTTCTGTCAGCCTTTGTGGGTGACGACAGGTATTTGAATAGGTGAGCGAGGCACTCAATTAAGATCTGGATTTGGAAAAGCGAGGTGATGTTTGCACTTCTTCCGACAAATGTTGGGCCTGGTTTTAAATGACAGGCCTAAATGACCTGCTGTATTTAATGGGGCCTAATATCACAGGCTTCATGAGAAAACAGAAAGAAAAAGGAGAAGTGTGAGGGAAGGAATCTTTTTTTTTTTTTTTTTTTTTTTTTTCCCCCTCCTTCCTTCTCCACAGAGGGACGTGGTCAAACATCTTTTGACCCACAATCCCTCCATTATGACGTATTATACAGACGGTGGTGGCGCCTCGCACTCTGTCAGCTTAGTAATTGCCCCTCGAGGACAGCCTGCATAGGATGCCACTGCGGGACGGCTGGGGATGCGACTTGCATTCATTTCCACTCGGGCGCTGAGGAGCACAGGAGGTTAACTACCTGGCTTTTAATAATGATCCCATTACACAACTGCAGATGAGTTATGATGAATGAACTGCTCTCCTTCTCTATGGAGTTCATACCGAGTGGGCGCGCCCAGTCACTCACGAAGCCCTGTGACCTTTTCCGGCAAATATACCTGCGTATAGCCCCCGACCGACCTCCTTTTTAAGGGGTAACCCAGGACACTGCAATTGAACTCAAAAAAAAAAAAAAAAAAACAGCAGATTTTTCCTGCTGTATGAACAACGCTCGACACACGGTCATAACAGCAGAGCATATGATGCAGTGTATCCTAATAGTAAAGCAGCCGGTGCTGTACTGATGTGTTCAGTCACACAGGGAAACGGTGCACGCCGGATCTGATGGACGCGGCTACTGCTTGTTTTCACCCCGGTTATGATCTCTGCGGCGTTGCTGGTGTGATTTACAGCGACGCGGCGCTCAGGGTGAAAATAAAAGGAGCAGACGCATTTATTAATGAGATCCCTATAATATAAATTAACGTGTGAGAGCTAAACAGTCTTTAAAGGTTAGACTTTCAGATGGGGGGGGTCCCTCTCTATTTTCACTCATGGTGCAAGCACTGCTGATATAATAACAATGATCAAATCTGCATATAACGATGGGACCCATCTTTGGCTACGTTTTCCCCACGTTAACATTTTTATCATTTCCCAAGCAGTAAAAATATTACAAAATACTCTCCCCGTGAGTACTTTCACCGTCAACATCTGTCCTTGGTTGCGTCAAACATGCAGAACATACAGTAGATTTTGCCATAAAATGTATTTAATCAAGGGTGAAATTTCAGGGACTAGGAGAAAAATAATTTTGTCATAAAAAATAGGAAAAAAGAGACCTTGGAGGTCAGATGAATTGCGCTTTTGTCACCAGGGACATGTAGTGACCAAGCACAGCAATCGAATGCCCATTTTAAGCAACAAGAGAAGACAAGGAGACAGGAAAGTGTTTTTCTTTTATATTCTTAATGCCCAAATATTAAAGTAAATGGTCTTTTGAAACACAATGACACATTGTATTCATTAAAATTACTTTTGAAAAAGTACAATTCAATCATATTGGCATGTTCAACCTCAGTAATCCCCATTTTCATATTTCAGGTAATTTTTTCATACACAATTTTTTGCTCCTCCTCACTCTCCACAATGAGTTTAAACATTAAAACCACATATACAGTATATATTAATAAATGGTGATAAAAACTCAATATACACTATAAGTATATATATGTATATACAGTATATATAGTACCAGTGAAAAGTTTGAGTACACCTCCTGGAAACTAGGTTTATCTCATAATTTACAATGTTTTACACCATATAAGTTTCTGTAAATACTTGAAAAGTACAAAAATCACATGTAACAATAAACAAAATGAACATCAATACAATGTTCAAGAAAAGTGAATTGAAAATTCAATCTTGGATTCTTCAAAATAGCCACCCTCTGCCGTGATAACAGCCTCACAAACACGGGCAATTTGGTTAATACGTTTCAGCAGGAAATCACCCAACATGTCTTCCCAGCTCTCCTGCAGCAATTCTCAGAGACACTTGGGTTGCTTTGTTTTGAATTTTCTGTCCAGTTTGTCCCACACAAGTTCTATGGGATTGAGGTTTGGACACTGGGCAGGCCAGGTCATTAGTTTGAGTTGTCCTTCACGTTCCTCCTTTAAGAATGAAGGAGTGGCCGATTAGCCATAACACAAATGGAAGGTGTACTCAAAAAACCTTTGACTGGTACTGTATATACTGTATATACATGTATATATATAATAATAATAATAATAATACAAATATATTATATATATATATATATATATATATTTGTATTATTATTATCATTAGTTATTTATTTATCATGAATATACATTGCCCCTTGAAAGTCTACACACACCGTCTCAAAAATGTAATCTTTTGGTGCCTTCTAGGATGAAATTAAAACATATTAAATCAAATTTTCCACCTTTATTTACACATTTTACACTACAACTTCCAAGTGAAAACAATTCTCAACATTTCTGAACATTAATTACAAATAAAAAACAAGAATAACTTAGACTGATCAGTCGACACCCCGCTGAGTTAATACTTGGTAGAAGCACTCTGGGATTACAGCCATGAGTCTGTTTGGATATGTCTCTACCAGCTTTGTACACGTAGATTGGGCAACGTTTGCCAATTCTTCCTTACAGAACTGTTCAAGCTCAGACAGATTGCGTGGGGACCGTCGATGGACTGTGCTCTTCAAGTCAGTCCACAGGTTTTCAATAGGATTTAAGTCAGGACTCTGACAGCCACTCAAGAACATTCACCTTTTTGTTTTTTAGCCACCCCAGTGTTGATTTAGCTGTGTGCTTTGGGTTGTTGTCATGCTTTCTCCATCCATTCTCCCTTCTATCCTGACAATCCCCTTCAGTAGGGATGGTATTCTTTGGGTGATGTGCTGTATTGTGTTTTCGCCAAATGTAACGTTTTGCATTTAGGCCACACATTTCTGTCTTGGTTTCATCTGACCACAACACTTATTGCCACATGGCTTCAGAATCTTCAGATTTTTTTTTTTTTGTGTACTTCAAACGGGACTGGATGTGGACTTTTTTGAGTAGTGGCTTCCTTCTTGCCACCCGACCATACAGACCAGAATTGTGGAGAGCTTTCTGTATTGTTAACACATGCAAACATTGACCACTCTTTGCCATGAAGTCCTGTGGCTCCTTCATAGTTGCCATTGGCCTCTTGGTGGCCTCTGATCAGTCTCATTCTTGCTTGGTCATCCAGCTTGAATGGACAGCCTGATCTAGGCATGGTCCTGGTGGTGCAATGCCCCTTCCACTTCTTCAGTCTTGGTCTTGACCATGCTCCAAGAGATATTAAAGGCTTTTGAAACCTTTCTATTCCCATTTCCTGATAGGTTATCCCAGATTTCTTTTGAAAGCTCCTTGTTGCTCATGGTGGATTCTTTACACTGAAATGCACTACCCAGCAGTGGAATCCTCTAGGAACAACTGATTTTATTCTGAACTAATCAGACAATTGGACACAGATGGAGGCCAATTAGCTTGGTGTGTGATCTGGAAAGGTGATTTGTTACACCTGAGCTAGTTTACAATTGGTATGAAAAGCAGGGTGCAGATTTATCAATCAAAGTTATTCTAGCTTTTTATTTTTAATTCAAGTTTAGAAATGTTAAGAATTTATTCTCACTTGGAAGGTAAAATGTGTAAATAAAGGTGGAAAAGTCTGATTGTTTCTTATGTTTTAATTTCAGGGTGTAAGGCAACAAAAGGTGACATTTTTGAGATGGGTGTAGTCTTGAAAGGGGCATTGTATGAGTATTATTTTTCCATTGAGGATCTTGAACCTTATTCCATTTAGCTTGAATGGTGAATAGTAGTGGTCTTACGAGATTCGTTGAGCAGGACCTGGAACAGGAGGCAGTCGGAGTGCAGAAGGGCCTGCAACAGCAGATTATACCTGCAGCAGGGCTGACCTGACACCAGCCGCATCTGACCCAGCACCGCCAGTTCACCCGCCACTAACATCCTTCAGCCAGGGAAACAACAGAGAATGGCCATCAGATGGCCACAGAGATGAGGGGCCCATTTATCTGTGAAATGAATAGCCTTGAACTGTAAGCGTAATGCTAACTTCCTTAAATGTCAATTCCTCCCAGATTAGTCGGCAAATGCCTTCATGCTTCCTTAGCTGAAGTATGCTCAGGGAAGGAATTACTGTATGTTTAAACTTAAAATAGCTGAAAGCAAATTAGCATTTGGTAAGATGCCAGCTATGTAAAGGTATCCCATATCCCTGCTCTCTATCTCTTTTGGTGGAACCAGGAACTTTTTTTTTTTGGGGTTCCACAAGGCTACAGCTGATTTTTTTCTCTCTCAGTGAAGGAAATATGGGACATCTTTATGAGTTTGCGAGGGAGTGCTTGTATTTTGGGGAAATCTGATGGGGAAAATATGGTGGAGGAGACACAGGTTTAGCTGTTAAAAGTTAGCCAAAAAGCAAGTACACGGTGCACCCTGCTGTTTGAATGAGGAACATTATGTTTTAACCTGACAGAAGAATTTATGAAGTCACAAGATACTCCCTCTTAACAACTCAAATAAATCAAGCGGATATGCCATGGGGTCAGTTTTCAGCATTAAATACAAAAAAGAGACGTTCAAGGCTTTTTACAGCATATAATGCTACTTGATTAATTTATGTGCTTTGCATTTTTTATTATTGTTTTATTTAATAATCATAACAGTCGGCTCATCAGGAATGTACTGAATTCAGCCACATCCAATCAGTGGTTTGGCCGGCTTGGACAGCAAGGGGGCTTCTTCAACACGATGAAGGCAAAAAAGAGATATAAAATAAACTAATTTAAGCCCTGAAGCAGTGGGACCGGCAACAGAAGAAGCCTGTGATTTGCACACCCGTATGCCTGATAATATTGGGGGAGGGGGGGAAGGGACAAGGTGATGGGGGCAGAGTTCTATGTGTCTTGGCTCTGAATGGAATCGGGTTCCATGTAGCCAGGACTCTGGCTTTCCCCTGACACTGGTCTGTTTGTCCGTTTGTCCACAGTTTGCCCCAGAGCAGAGAGTCCCAGAGCCGAAAAGAATAAAGAGTCCATCATGGAGACTTAGTCTTTTATGATTTACCACCCTGGGGACTGTGGACAGGCCAGATGGAGGAGTCAAACGTGCAATGCAGAGTGCAAGCTTGTTCAGTACTGCTGTGAAAATGTGCTTATGGTCTCCCAGAGTCAGCATATACAGGTTAAAATAAATAACAACACTATCGGATATATGATTGAAGTCCATATTCAATCCCACCGCAGAAAAACAAAACCTAAGAGAGGATTTAAAATCCTGCATTTCCAAGTGGTGAAGGGTAGAGTTGTGGCTATGATGATATAACACAACTTACCTCACTGGCTCTCCTGAAAAAAGAGCAGGGCTGATGTGACATAGCCACTGTGTGCTCGCATGGTAAGACTGCGTCTCAGTCACTGACCAGGGACCTCTCTGAAAAGTCCTGCATCACATGAAAACCAAAAAGAAGCATAAGCAACCTCAGTCATGCAAAAGAGTTCATTGATTTTTTTATGGAGGCGCAAAAGCTATGATTGCTTAAAAAGCGCTTGAAACTCAAAGTATACTGGGACACAGTGACTCAACTTATACCTGCAATATCACTTTGCAGGCCATTACTGACAGGGGGATGAAGGTTCATTTCTGAATTGTAAAATTGGTTAATAAGGTTAATAAGGGTACTCACAGGGAGTACGCAATGCTTGGGCACTGCAATTGTAAGCACAATCGCTGCCCTGATAGCTCTGAACTATGGAGCAATTATGTAAGCCCTGTATGGATGTGTGTATGACCCAAGGGCTTCATTGTGTTATGAGCTACAGACCCTTTAGGAAAGTGTAAATGAGCTATGGGCCCCATAGAAAACAATGTACAGTCTAGCCGGAAAGTCCTAGAGTTCCTAGGACTTCATGGCTTGGTTTTTACTCTGACATGCACTGTCAACTGTGGGACCTTATATAGACAGGTGTGTGCCTTTCCAAATCATGTCCAATCAATTGAATTTACCACAGGTGGACTAGAATCAAGTTGTAGAAACATCTCAAGCACTATCAGTGGAAACAAAATGCACCTCAGCTCACTTTTGGGTGTCATATCAAAGGGTGTGCACACATGATATTTTACATTTTGATTTTTAATAAATTAGCACAAATGTCTAAAAACCTGTTTGTCATTATGGGCTATTTTGTGTAGAATTTTAAGACAAAAATGAACTTAATCTATTGTAGAATAAGTCTGTAATGCAATGAAACGTGGAGAGGGTGAAAGGGGTGTGAAGACTTTCCGGCTTGACTGTATATTAGTGATGTAGGTGGAAATTGCCCATGCTCGCTGCTCTGAAGTCAGTTTTGCAATTTCCTTCCTAATGGTCTGTGGTAGCTCAGTTGGTAGAGCACGGCATTGGCAACGCTTAGGTTGTGGGTTCAATTCCCACTGGGACCACATATACTGAAAAAATGTATACATTCACTACTGTAAGTCGCTTTGGATAAAAGCATCTGCTAAATGGCATATATTATTATATATTTAATGGTTAAGGTCAGAATTTAGATAGAGATAGCTGGTCCTGGATCAGTGCTTTGGGGCAGCTTCTACCTCATTGTATATGAGCTATGGTTACTACAGGACCCGGGGACAACATTTCAAAAGTGGTTACCAGCTAAGGACCCTATAGGAAACCTGTTCAAGAGCTTTTGGCCCTATTGGAAGAAAACCTATGATTTCTGGGTTATGTCCTGTACTTGTAGAGGGCTGTCAGGGGTGAGGTCACAATGGCCAGCACACTCAGCAACTGGTTGCAGAGGCTGTGGATGGAGGAGACCCAGGGTCTGGTGTAGGAGTCGGGCCTGACCAGGGCTTGGGGGCTGTCACACACACTCCACATCAGCTGCTCCACACACAGCAGGATGGCAGTGATGTCAGTCCTGTGAGGGGGAGAGAGGTGATTGGTGAAAAACGCCCAAAGATCAAAGACCCACTAAAAGTTCCTGGTAGTGGGGTGCGTCTGCATATTCCACTATGTTTGGTTATGAACAGCAACTTCATTTGTTGTCTTGTTGCTAAATTATGTTACACATGACTGCCACATATTGCCCCATTAACTTAATAGATTATAATTCAAACTCAATGCATCAGTGATTATGTAAATGTCTTAAATATATATATATAAAGACATGTTATTTTCTCCTAAGCAAACTAACATATGAGCACACTGTCACGGCAGTTAAAAGATATCTTGGGCTTGTGTTACTTGTTAAAGTTCAGATCCTGCAGTTTTCCAGCGCAATCGTCTTGCCATTTCCAGGTATCATGGTTTTACAGTATTCCAGCTGAAGGTTCTTGAGGGTATGTCATAACTGTAAGCTGTACAACAGGAGGCCATCTGTTTGGCAGACGGCAGGGCTGCAGTCGCTCTCCATTTCTCCCTCTCTTCCGCTAGTATCTGAGTAACTGACACCCGCTCGTCCTTGTAAGAACGCACATCGCCTGGAAATGGCGGAATAACTCACCCTGGGGTGTGGGGCCTATCTGCACATTTCCAGGGGGGTGGCAGGGTGGGGGGGCGAGCGTGCGCTCATGGCATATTTAAACATTTTGAGTATGTGCTAATGCCTTGCACCAGACCCCTGGATCAGGCACAGGGAGAATCACAGGGTGGACAGGGGCCAAGGCTGACGGAACGCAGACAGGAGTTAACAAAGAGAACTTGTTCTGCAAAATCTGGACCACAGGACCGGGGGGAGGTGCTGACACAGAAACATCTCAACCATGGATGCGTTTAGCGCAATCTGTTCTGTCTCTTTGAACAAAGGGTGGGTGATGTTACCCATTTATTGCCAATGAGTTAGTAGATTAAATAAGCAGTTATCACTCTAAACATGTAAAACTAAAAAGGACAAACATATCTTCAGAATTCCAGAGATTTCTTGTTTTAGAAAGAGCCTCGTAGTGGGTGCTTAATGGTGAGATTGAATAAACACTGCCATAACAACGAATGCTGACTCTGGGACCAAGCGCTAAAAATTAATGTACAGTCATCAGTAAAAACTCACACAAAGGCCTGGATTCAATCATCATTTGTCTCACATTTGTCAACTTTGACTGACATGTAATTTAAAGTGTTTATTATTTACAAAAAACAGTTTGGGGAGTTAATCTTGGTGGTCACTGAACTTACCAAAACTGTGTTTGTGGAGAAAAAACAAACACTCATTTGCATTTGCATTGAATTGTGTGTCACAAGGCACAAGGACAAATATAGACTAAATCCAAGCCCTCGATTCTTTATTTCCTTATTGTTAAGGGTTCTCTTCTCAGTTCTGAGTAAAACAAAACATGCTGACTGAATCCAGGCCAAAGCCATTTTCGACGTGAGCGACTAATATGGAAAATCTCCATATTGACGCTGCACATTGCCACCATGTCCAGTACCTGATCTGCTGGCTCCGGTTGTAAGAGGGACAGGCCTGGGAGTACCTCTGAACCAGCACCTCCAGCGTGTGGCTCAGAACCTGGCCCAGAACCTCCTGGGCCTGGCCGGATGGGAGCACGGCCCACAGGTCACTACGCAGGCCTGTCAGGAAGTAGTGCCACATCTGGATGGAGAAGGAGCAGCGTTCCCCCTATCGAGAGAGAGGGACAGTCTGTCAATCGACATCACCTGTGCCATTCCAGATTTTGACTTAAAAACAACTCCAAGTGTTTTTCTCTCTTTTTTAACAGTTCGGCAAGTTAATTTTGGTGATAAGGACAAATGCTGCTTTCATCTGGATCCTGGATCCTGATGCTGCTCTTTACAGTTCTGACCCAAACATCACAATGGATGGAAAATAGTGATGGGAGATTTGTGTGCCCCATAATCAGCAGAATGCAGCATCAGTTGACCTGTGTTAGGCAATCAAAAGATCCAAATAGTAAAACAGTACAATTGGTTCAAATCAATGGGTCACTTCTATGGTAACAGCGACACCCATTTTGGGGTTTCAAAGCCTCACATAGTGTTCTCTAACGGGGTGACAGAAAACAAGACAGAGAGGACAAAGTGTATTTGAGTGCACTGAAAACAGATGTGGAGGTTTTGTAATTTTAAATTTGGGGATGAACAGAAAGTCATTACGTTCGGTCAGGGCCATAGCATAACAAAGGTCGAAAAGAAAGACAAAGAGAGACAGACAGACACAGCCTGGTTTCCTGTGGGCTTAATTGCTTTCAGATGGAGAGGAAACGGCAATGGAGTTTGTGGTATGACTAAAGCAAGATTATCAACAACATGTACAGTATCCCATAATGATCCAAGGACGCATCTCGTGTCATCCGAGCGGCGCGGAGCGAGGCCGTTGCCGCGCCAACGACCCCCCAGCTGGTCATTTTCAGATTCACACTGGAGCGTGACGGAGCATCCGGGATTATGGAGTGGCACGGACCCGCAGGACCTGCTGGCGCAGAACCAGGAGGAAATCCATGTGTGGAGTCAGAATAAGAACACGGTCACGCTGGGCCAGGATGACGGAAGCTCCGGGGAGGTGCCGACGGCCTGGCCAGCGGCCTGTCTGCTCTCAACTGCGCAGGGAGAGCGGGGCAGACAGGATGGACGAGGGGAGGGGGTTCAGGTAGAGGCCTGCTCTCCACCACCATTACTAACCATTACAGACTGTTACAGACCATTACAAACTATTATAGAGCATTACAGACTGTTATAGACCACTACAGATCATTACAGACTGTCACATAAACTTATAGATTCTTATAGAACGCTATAGACCATTAGAGACTGTTATAGACTGTTACAGACTAGACTGTTCAGCCCCACTCCCACAGCTATGTGGGACCCACATGTGTGCTGTGAGACCACTGCCAGGATCGTAGGCACAAAAACAAAGAGTTTAAATTTTCCATGGCCCCAGTGCAAAAGTGTGTTATTTGACTTTTTGTTTACACACAAGCCTTAAGCTGGGAGACTGGAGACGTCATGACCAAGGAAGATGTGTGTCTATATGAGCCAAGAATTTGCAATGAATGCACAGACCAGCCGTGTTACTTGATATGTAGCATGCATTAAAGATGGGCTAGTGTTGGATAGTGTAGTGGGTTAACGCACCACACTTTGTCTGGTCTGGTTTGGTGTGCGCTACCAGACCGGCCCTGGTCATCAGCCCCGATCAGGGGCGGCATTTGGCTGTCCGCCCAGGGGGGGGGAGGGTGAGCTGGCACAAGTCCGTCGAGCAAGAAAGGCGTCCGTGGTCGGGTTCCATCTCAGAGGAGGCGGATCAATCGACCCGGAAAAATTGTCTTGTTACCTGGAGGATAGGCGGCGGAGTTGTGGGGGTAAATTTAAATAAATAGAGGGTATAATTGGCAACCAAATTGGGAGAAAAAATTTGACTGTACAGTGTGGTGTCATGCATATGCATAAATATGATTAAAAGACAGAGGACCAGATTTACTAAGGATATAGTCGCAGCGCAACTTTATTCATGAAAAAATAAGACTGCTTCTAATCCCCTCCAAAACATCCAGATAATTTGTCTGTTCCTCACACAAGAGGCCACACAACTCTTGATCCAGGCTTTAGTAATCTCACGTCTGGACTACTGCAATTCCTTGCTGGCAGGCTTACCAGACTGTAACATCAAGCCACTGCAACTAGTGCAGAATGCCGTCGCACGCCTAGTTTTCAACCAACCAAGTTCACGCATGTCACTCCAGTACTCACCACACTGCACTGGCTCCCTATAGCTTTCAGGCCGCAAGGGGAACCGCTCCCGTCTACCCCAGCCAGATCCCTGCACTCTGCCTCCTCTGGCAAACTGACTGTTTCATCCCTCCGGGCGCCCGGCAGCTGCTCCTCGCGGTCTCATCTCTTCTCTGTCCTGACCCCTCGCTGGTGGAACGATCTTCCGCAATCGGTCAGGACCGCGGAATCACTTGCGATCTTCCGCAAGAGACTCAAAACCCAACTTTTCAGACTCCACTACTACTGATTCTCTACATTAATTAACTGCCATCACTACTGTTTATATGTTTAAAAATGTAATACAAATAAATAAATAAACGTTTCTTTCCCTGTGTTTTAGGTATGGTGTACAGCTGTCAACAATGATATCTATTGCACTGCTACACCACTAATCTCTTGCACTAACCATGATTAATCTTATCATGTTTAAATGCACTTTTTTTATGAAGTCACTCTGGATAAGAGTGTCTGCTAAATGCCATAAATGTAAATGTAATTACGTAATCATAGAAATGATATACCCTCATTCCCAATTTTTTGGTAGAGGACACCCATAAAAAAGGCCCCAAAACAATATGTAAAGAAAATAAAAATTATGTTAGGCGGCTTAATC
The DNA here is from genome assembly GCA_029706075.1 of Aldrovandia affinis. Classification (NCBI taxonomy): domain Eukaryota; kingdom Metazoa; phylum Chordata; class Actinopteri; order Notacanthiformes; family Halosauridae; genus Aldrovandia; species Aldrovandia affinis. The sequence goes on from JAINUG010000011.1 coordinate 7,585,134, forward strand.
TTTCCTACAACATAAACTGTGCAAAACACCAAGGGAACAACAGGTGAAACAATCTACATTGTAAAACCCTTGTTTTGTTTGTTGCTCAGCACCTCGGAGAGCGTAAAACATGTGGATTGTGAAATTCCTGCAACCCTGAAATACTTTATTTGAAAATATCAAGTCTAATTGTGTCTTTGATTTTTTTTTTATATCCTTGTCAGACAATTGACTAATTGATCTAGATCATATTTGTCTGTTATAAACCTTTATTGTTTTATTTGATTTTTAAACTTTTTTCAGATCAGTTTAGACCCATAAGAATTAGTTCCTTATTGTGGTCACATTCTTTTAAGAGTTTATAGAGTGTGAGCTAGGCTATATCAGCGCTCAGCAAAATATCTCCTGATTTGAGTGGCTCTTAAAATTCTCATGAAAAGAGAGAGTGGTAATTAAGGCATAGTTTAGTAAATCAGACGGAATACTTAATGGGCCTAATTTACCAAATCTGGCAGAACAATTCAAAAGAATATACAGAATTTTCTTTTTTTTCTTTTGGTGTGTATTAAACTTTTAACAGCAATTCAATAAATACTGAATATCGATTAACCTAATTATTTAAAAATGCAGTAAACAGCAAATTCAGAACCAACACCAGAATCGTAGTTGATCCAATCCATCATGCAGACCATGCAGACCCCTACCGATGCCTTCTGCCTTCTCCTGTTGAGGAAGCATCATCCACCCTACTTTCCTCTCTCTCCTCCTCCTTTGATTCACTCTGTCCTCTATCCACTAAACCTGCTCGTCTTCGACCCCCCACCCCCTGGCTATCTGACTCCATTCGGGCTGACCAACTGAAACTGCGAGCAGCAGAAAGGAAATGGAGAAAATCCAAATCCCCTGTGGCTCTGACTGACTTCCACACACTCCTGGTTACCTTTTCCTCTAACCTCTCCTCTGCTAAGTCTGCATTTTTCCTTTCCAAGATTCAATCTTCTGTTTCTAACCCTCGAAAACTCTACTCTACGTTTTCCTCTCCGCTCACCCCTCCTCCTCCCCCCCCCCCCTCCTCTCTAACCGCGGATGACTTCGCATCCTTCTTTTGCAAGAAGGTCGATGACATTCGTTAACTCCTTCTTCCCATCCTCTCGCTCATCTAAGTCTCCCTCACCCATCTCGCTACCTAAAGCCTCTCACCCCTCTGTCCTCATGTTGTCCCCCTCCTCAAAGAACCCTCTCTGAATCCTATCATCATTTCAAACTACCGACCTGTCTCTCTCCTCCCATTCCTCTCCAAAACATTAGAGCGGGCTGTCTATAACCAACTGTATGCTCATCTCCTACAAAACGACCTGCTTGATCCTAACCAATCTGGGTTCAAGGCAGGCCACTCCACAGAGACTGCTCTCCTTGCGGTCACTGAGGCTCTTCACGTGGCTAAGTCCCAATCCCTTCTCCATCCTCCTCCTCCTCGACCTGTCGGCTGCATTCGACATGGTGGACCACCAGATCCTGCTCTCATTTCTCGTCAAGATGGGAATCTCTGGATCTGCATTGACATGGTTCGAGTCCTACCTGGCTGACCGGTCCTACCAGGTGGTCTGGAGAGGATCCCTCTCCTCTCCCCACACCCTCTCTACCGGAGTCCCGCAGGGCTCGGTGCTAGGCCCCGTCCTATTCTCCCTGTACACCAAGTCACTTGGTTCTGTTATTTCTGCTCATGGTTTTTCCTATCACTGTTATGCCGATGACACTCAACTCTTTCTCTCCTTCCCTCCATCTGAGACCCAGGTCCCGGCACGGATCTCTGCATGCCTGGCTGACATCTCCGCATGGATGTCCACCACCACCTGAAGCTGAACCTGGGGAAGATGGAGCTGCTCTTCCTCCCAGCGAAGGGCTCCCCGATGATTGATGCGTCAATCACCGTGGAAGGCTCCATAGTGTCTCCGTCCCAGTCTGCCGGGAGTCTTGGAGTGACCCTGGACAACCAGCTGTGCTTCTCGAGCCACATTGCAGCGATCACTTGGACCTGCCGATTCTCCCTCCACAACATCCGGAGGATCCGACCGTTCCTCACCCAAGAGGCCACACAACTCCTGGTCCAGGCCCTGGTGATCTCACGTCTGGACTACTGCAATTCTTTGCTGGCAGGCCTACCTAGTCCAGAACGCTGCCGTTCGTCTGGTGTTCAACCAGCCGAAGTTCACCCACGTCACCCCTCTACTCTCCTCTCTGCACTGGCTCCCCATCGCAGGACGCATCAGATTCAAATCTCTGGTGCTTGCTTTTCAAGCAGCTAGAGGTACTGCTCCCCCATACCTCCAGTCACTCATCACTCCCTACACCCCAGCCAGAACCCTCCGCTCCGCCTCCTCTGGCAAACTGACTGCCCCATCCCTCCGGGTGCCTGGCAGCCGCTCCTCGCGGTCTCGTCTCTTCGATGTCCTGACCCCTCGCTGGTGGAACGACCTTCCACAATCGGTCAGGACCGCGGAATCACTTGCGATCTTCCGCAAGAGACTCAAAACCCACCTTTTCAGACTCCACTACCACTGAGCTCTGAACATCTAGCTAATTGTCACCACCACTGCCTATTTGTTCAACATTATATACCCCTGCTTACTCCATTTAATAAAAACTAAAAACAAACTAAATAAAACTTTTAAAAACGTACTAACCTTTTCCTTCCCAGTGTTATAGGTATGTTACACAGTTGCCTGCAATGATACAGTCTATCGCTGTATTACTGCACTGATCTCTTGCGCTAACTATGATTGTTCCTACCATGTATTTATGCACATCTTGTAAGTCGCTCTGGATAAGAGCGTCTGCTAAATGCCTAAAATGTCAATGTAATGTAATGTAGGTAAGCATTCTGAGAATAGAGGGCTACAACACTTTCAGCTGGCTCTCCACCCTGGAGCCAGACCATCATACAGTAAGAGACAAAGGCTTTTCAAGCACCTCGTAAAAAGGTTTGGGGTCGCCCCAGTGATGGCTTTCAGGGTCCTGCAGGATGCAGGTGGTACACGCCTGCACACAGTACCCCGTCAGGTGTTCCTGGAGCGCCCCTGTCAGCTCCTGGCACTTCTGGATGGGCAGCAGGGAGAGAGGCCTGTGCCGGGAGATGAAAGGAACAGGGAGAGGGAGAGATTTAAGAACAGTGTATGGGGGTTGTAGGGGGTTGGGGTAGAAATCCCTAAGCAGGACAAATGGCTCAGATTATTGGGTATCAATCATGTATTTCCTCCTCTCTCTGTGCCCACATCAGGTCTCAGGCCTCAGCCACATTTTAAAAACAGCCTCCGTGCCTCTCATTCTCCCTCTCCCACACTCCCCCTTGGTCCTTTCAAAGAGAACATCTGTTTTCTAACAAACACACACTCCCCCTTCAGATGAATTGCACTGTCAGGACGTCACTTACACAGATATTAATATTCTTTACAACCCAATTATTGAGTTTTAGTATTTCTGGCAATGCACTGACAGTCTCCCTGGCCGGAGACATATACTGGATGGCTGTAAATTCAGAAACTTTAGAAAGCCCCTCAAATGCCCCTCCATTCATCTTAAGACTTCATTTTCCAAGCTGTTTTCTTTCTTACTATTCCCTTTTTATTACCCACGGAGAGATCTAAAATGGGTTATATTATTATGATTAAGATTATGAGGATTATGATAATTATGGTAATACTATAATAGTAGTAGTAGCAGCAGGGGTAGTTGTTAGTAGTAGTAGTAGTAGTAGTAGTAGTAGTAGTAGTAGTAGTGTATTAATGGTGGGGTGGTGTACTAGTACTCCACCGAGCCACAGTATTCAGGGAAAGCTGCTCTGTGCTAGGGGTGTAGGAAAGACCCACCTCCAATGGACCGTTTCTTTCCCTTCCGATAAACACTAATCAAGACAGCTGGGACTTTGCTGCAGGCACAGGTGGAACGTTATGTCATGAAGAAACTCAACTGTTTCTTGTTATATGTCTTCACTTGCATCACTGAAGCCACTGTATCCTTTTTGCTGTAATGTGTCTGAATGGTCCAGAGATTGCTCTTTGCATTAAAGTGAAGTCTATACACATCGTCCTTGTTAGATAAGGAGAAGTACAATCGGAATGACGAGCAGCTGGTTTGTTAGCGTATTCCCTGCACAAGAAAAGTATTTTGAGTTCAAACTGTGAGCGACAATCTCCCAATCACTCCAGCGTGGGTTGTTTCTAATCACTAGCTAAAATGTCTCCTGTCAGCACTAGAGACCTTCTGCTTGGCCACATTTAAGAAATATTCTTATTCAGTGTGATTTACAGCATGTCAAATTCTGGTACTGCTTTGTCCTAAGTTAAAATAGAATAGTTGGTGTAAAAGAGCTGTTGAAGTAAAATGATTCATCATTCCTCACATAGGCATTGGCAGAGATTTAAACACATAATGAGGGTAAAATAAACTAGTAATGAGCAACTCATTATTTAGGACATTGACTTTGGGTGTGGATCTGACTTCTGTAATGGGTATAAATATAGTAAAAATTCAGGGTAAATGTGTTAAAAATGTTAAGTTCAGATGTAAGGTACTAATGTTGTACTCGTAATAATAATAATCATCATTACTATTGATTTGACATGTTAATAATAATAATAATAATAATATGAAAATGATTGTTACAATTATGATGATGATGATGATGACATTAACAAAAATAGGAATAAAGACAAGGTATTGGGAAAGGTCTGGACCGCTAGCACTACACAAATCAGCCCTCTGGGCTAGGTACAGATAACTCACATGCGAGGGGAGCCCTTGAGCTGGGCCTCGTAGTGGCAGAGCCGCTGCTGGACGTAGACCCCGGAGGCCAGCAGCACAGGCACGTTCTTCAGGGGAGCCGAGGCAGGGCCCTCTCGGCCCCGCTCCTGCAGCCGGCCCAGGACGGCCGATGTCACCTTGCCTGCAGCCTCGACAAAGCTCGCCCTGACGTCCAGCAGAGAGTCCTCCCGGCACAGCAGCACCAGGGGAAACAGAGCGTCGAGCTCCTCCATGATGTCACCACAAAACTGGAGGGTAGGAACAAGGTATGAGTCTTAGGATCAGTTTGGTCGCATTCCAGAACAAATAAATAAGGAATGAAACCAAGAAATACAAAGCAAAAACCCCTGCACAGCGTGTTCTTGAAGACGATCTCAGTCATTATGGAACAATTGACAGAATAGCTGGAAACGTATATTCATTTAAAGAGAAAGGAGGCATGTGGTTTCGGTTCATGGCATTTTTAGCAAAGATCCGTGGGTAGGTTCTGTATCTGTCCACAGTCAACACTGAATCTAATCATTGCATGCTCTCTGATGCTGATCCTGGAATATTCTACCCTCATTCTACCCTCCCGGGTAACAGGGCAAAGTGTTGATCACCCCTCTCAGGGCAGCCCCCCCAGCACCCCAGTGTTGAGAATCTGCAGGATTCCTGTACACACCACAGCTCTCCTCATTCTTGGCGGAGGTCAGCTTACTATTTTTATTAATGAAAATGAATAATAATAGTATTATTAGTTGCTTGAATTTATTTTTTAAGTTATCTGCCACAATTTAATAAGTGCTAGCAAATTAAGCTTGAGGAAATTATTTGGTTGGACACACAAAGCCTGTCAAATGCCATCTACTTGGCAGGTGCTTGGTACATCTAACCAAACACTTTGCTTTGGTTTCATCATCACACTTGTAATATCGTGCCTGGGAGCCTCCTAACAAAACACATACATTCTAAATAATAATAGTGAGCTGAGCTTGTGGTGTTCAGAGAAATCCCCCAGGTGCACTTTAAAAACAGACACTGAAGCCACTGCTGTAAATTCCTGGCTATTGCATAGACGAAAGTCCACACATTTCCTCGTCGTGTTGATGGCAGACATTTCAGCGCACGCAGCAGATTTATTGTATCATGACAAATCAAAACCTTGCTTGTCCGTGCACAGAACCATTTTTCCAACAACAGGCAAGAAAGGCTCTTCCAAAATTCCAATGTGTGTTTTATTAGCTTGATTTGAGTGTTGCTCCATTCGATTTGTCAGACAGGGCAGCGCCTTTATGATACAGTGACTTCCAGCTCACCTCCTCCCGGGGTGAATGGGAAGGAAGACGCAACACTTATCTAATTTTTCCACGTTTGCCCTGAAGAAATGTTTTACTCAGCCCCGTGTTTCTCTCCGAAACCCAACACGGTGGCAGTATGGCGGAGATATGCTGTTGGCACGAGATTGATTGTGTTGAACATGATAATAGTTAGTTAGCACTGATTTACACCTGCCCTGTACAGCAAATATTGAGACCTAGTTCACAGAGATAATAAAAAGATTCCAACCTGGTACCAGAGGAGCAGACACAGCTAGAACAGTAACCAAACACCGAGCTCTCTCATGCTTCCTTCATGTCAGCACAATAAATGAAGTCATTCCACCATCTACAGACCTTCCCTCACAAGGACAATAACTACACACACAGTAACTGCGCAGGATCACGGATTGCCAGGAATATATGAAAGAGTTCAGCACTGAATTTATATAGCAATAGAAGTGAATTATGATGCATGCTGCTCTGAAAGCAGTAAGGCATGCGTACGTAGTGTATATATTTCATGAATTCCTCAAGGGGATAGCATATCTCTGAGCTTTGTGTCAAATTCAGTGCAGTGAAGAAAAAAAGACACAGCTTTAAAAAGGGAAATAAGGCAAAAAACGTTTGAACATAAAATCAATCTCTCTTGTCTATCAATGACCACGTTCAGGTTTATCTCATACTTGGCTTCCATGTCGTGCATTGGCATTGAATCTAACACTAGGTCCCACAGTGTGTCTCCTGCTATGCTATTCCACTGCTATAACAGTGGGTGGACAAGGCCCTACTACTCCTGCCAATTTGAAATCTCAAGTGGGCCAAAAGGCAGAGAAACAATGGCAATTTAGACAATTAAGTCAATAACTGACTCAATTTAGCCATTAAGGGCTTATCCTTAGGCAAATTCCATAGCTGCAGACACATTCTATCGTGCTCTGGGTGATGAAGACCCACAAGGTGTCTGGGAGATTTATTGCTTTCACAACTTAGCACTCCAGCTACAATGGACCATACCTAGCAGCGATGAAAGATCCCTCAAGGCCTGTTATAGCAAGGTTACTGCGGAGAGTTTTTTATTTAATATTAATATTAAGCGTGAAACTGGTATGCTGTTTAAAGATTTTGACTGACACAAACTTTCTTCCTAGGGATGTTACTGGTGTGAATGCCAGCAGGGAATGGTCAATAACATGCAGCTCATTCAGGCGAAGAAGTCATATCTGTTGTAATGAATGCAGGAAAGGGAAAGAGTCTAATCCATAAAACCGGGATAGAAACATGAGCGTATGAATATGAAGAAGTGGAATATTGATCCTTATAATGCTGCTGAACTGGGTGTGCTTTATGCTCTGGTCTTGTATATGAATTTGCTTTCAGCTCTTGAAATGCTGTCAAAAAATTAAGAAAGAAATAAAAATCCCTGGCGCAGGCATCCTGTCTCTCCGGGTGCTCCTCAATGTAAATAGATGCATGTATAACCTTTGAGTTGAAAGCTTCTCATTTTCAAACATTGACCTACACATAAATACCTGGTGCACGTTTAAATGAAAATAAATTCTGACACGCGTTAGTGATGAAAGCTACAAACACAGACGCTGAGGAGGAGGCCGGGGAACAGAGGTACATTGCACTTTTCACAAGGAAGCAGCGGAAAAGTGAGTCGGAGCCAGACTTCTGTAACTGCGTTCTTTGGTGGGTTTTTTAGTGGAAGGGCTCTGTTTGGCAGGTGAAATTGTCCAGTGCAGTATGGTTCGGTGGATCTAAGTAAAGCATGGGACATAGGCTGCGCTTCTATGCCCCTTCGATTCCTCTTCTCTGCTGCCGTTCAGCTTCACAGATTTCTGAGCATCGCACCACATAAGCATTTCCCCAGTTGACGTTGTGCGGTGCTGTGGCATCGAGCTAAAACCATCTGGATGCAAACCTCTCCGCTGGGGCCATCAATCTCCCATGTTGGAATGCGGGAACCACCTTTCAGAGAAGGCCCGTTGTAATGGAGGATAGAATGGGCTGGACATCCCTGAAAATGAATGGACAGGAAACAGTGGGCGGGGTCTTCACAGGCGAGCCACAGCTGTCCTCACAGGTGCAGGTACGGTAGGGCTGCCAATGATGACGGCCATGAGGAAAGAGTGTTTTCACTTGTGCCTACTACTATGTTGTGTGCAGATGGGTTCTCCTCCATTTTGCCCAGACTGCTTGATCCTCCATGCAGTTCGCCAGCTCGCTGGCATTCTCTGCTCCGGCGTCTCTCTCCAATACGCTTATGAAGTTGGCATTCTGAGCACCTCGATTCTTGGTTCTCACCCGTTGGCTCCCTGCTGGCAATACACACACAGTTCACACTCTTTGGGGTCACTTCAGGGCATAGTTCTGTGACCTGCCCTACAGTTTCATGAGTTGGTTCACAGAGCACAAGGTCGCTGGCCGGAAGTTTGGGGTGATGGTGACAATGCCCTGCTAGTCCCATTCTCCGATACACAATCTTCTGGCTGGCTCGAGGAAGATTGCCATACAGAACTTTGTTGGTTATGTAGTCCCGCCAACTGACAGGCCTTAAACAACTGCCTTCAACATTCAGGTGTAACAGCCATCTAGGTATTTCTGTAGGGTCGGGCTCAGGAACCAGCCTTGCAACCAAAGAGCAGGCCGGACTCGACTGTTGCTGATCTTGACACTCTTTGACATTGAAGATCGCCAGACTTTCTTCATGCTGTTGAGTGCCTTCCAGACCAGACATTTTTTTACCTTGATATCCCACTCTGTCTCATTCACCCACAATCCCAGGGATTTTAAATCTTTGACCTCTTTGAGGGCTCACCCCTCATTAGTGGTCAGAAGCTGATAGTTGGTATGCTGTAGGTGATGATCTCGGTCTTCATGGTGTTCAGTCTGAGTCCCACCCTACTGCACTCTGTCCCCCTGTCTGTTCACTCTGGTGAGAAGCTGCTGGGGCTTCATTTTTGTCTGACAAGAGACAGATATCGTCTGCAAAGGGTCTGTCAAGGTTACTGCAGGGACTCTCTGTGCAGCGCATAATCCAGGATGAAGATAAACAGGAAGGGTGTCTCCTTACATAACCCCCGCTAGGATTTTGAAATCATCAGTGTTACCACTGGGTGTAATTGGCTCTGGTGCCGTTATACACAGACTCTATGGTGCGTAGGAGTCCAGGTTGGACTCTGTACGCCTTCAGGTTCCTCATCATCTTTCTTGGATAGAATCAAAGACCTTTTTAAACTCTATGAATGTGAGCACAACAGATAGGTTGTTCATCTTTAACTCCTCAATTGTGCCCTGAGTGCCAGGATTTGAGCAACAGTGGAGCTCTTTTCATGGAAGCCATTCTGGCTTTGGTCTCAGAGCACTGGCTCAACTGCCCAATGTAGCTGGTTGAGGATCATACGGTTGAACATATTTGCAATGATGCATGTTAGACTGATGCCTCGGTAGCTGTCTGTTTTTAAGGTCACCAGAGTTAGGAACTGGAATGATGTTTGACAAAGACTAGTGACTAGGCTTGTCATTGTTCATCAAGGCCAGATTATAATATCATCAAGCTCACAGTTCCTGAAGACTTCTGGAGGTATGCCATCTGGCCCTGCACACTTCCCCTGCTTGAGGGATTATTTGACCCTGGCTAACTCTGGCAGATAAGGGACTGTCATCAATGTTGTCGTTGGTGAGGATATCAGGGATTTCCTCATCAGCATCGTTGACAATAGGCATGTTCCCGAGGAGGGTGCGGAAGTGAGTGAACCATGTTGTCACCCTCTCCTCTGCACTTGCTCCAGTGATCTGACCCTCCTTACACCCACTCATCTCATTGATGACTCTCCATGATTACCCATACTGACATTCTGCATGTCTTTCTCAATCAGCTCTTCCTCCTTGAGTCTGTCGTACATGCCTTATTCAGCATGTTGCGTGTCTCTGAGGTCTCTTGACAGGCTTGATTCAGGCGCGCCTCCTCCTTCTTCACTCTCGCCTTCACTATGTCCAGATGTTTCGACCTCAGGGACGGTTTGACTTGCGGCTTCTTAGGAACACACTCAGTCATCACCTCTGCGTTTGCCTTGATGGTCGTAATTGTCACTGGGGTCCTCCACTTCATCAAGCAACTGGAAGCGATTGCGCTCCTCGACAGTGCATTTGGTCTGAAGCTCAGGACTAGATGAAATCACCTTCCAATCATACGCAGGGTTTGGGAATCCTCAAGCTTAGCCTCACTTTCATCGAGACTACCCTATGATCGGAGCCGACTGCGGCGAACGAGTTGTATGGTTCAGTGTTCAGAACACTATTCCTTCACTTGCGACACACACCAGAGCACTGGTCTTGGAAAGTCCACCTCTTGCCTTACTTCTTCTGAAACTGAGTGTTCACAGCCAGATGCTTGTGTTTGGTCAGAAGCTCTGCAAGGTACTTTCTGTTTCTGTTGGTGCTGTTGTGGTATTTGCAAGGTACATCATCAGGACCTAGCCTGGCGTTGAGGTTGCCCAGGATAGCTAAGAAAGTTGTGAGCCAGAAAATCTTGGATTGCTGCATGGAGCTGTTCGTTGAACTGCTCAACTTCCTCAACTGGCACGGAGTTGCTTGGCGAGTACACAACTAGGATGGTTGTGAATGGGTTGGAGAGGACAGGGGCAAGAGGTGTCTGCACATTCGGCTCCTAAAACTCCTGCACACCTGTACAGAGCTGGAGCCAGTTTAAAATGAGAGACAGCTTTTAGACAAACTGGTGCTATGAGACATCAAAACCCATAAGAACTGTCTGGTTGGGAATACCAGGCATTTCCTGTGAGGGCCCTGATTGGGCTTAGTATGTTCAACATAAACTGATTCTCTTTTTACTTTTTTCAAAGCTCCACACAAGTCTAGACATATATAAAAGTTAAATAAAAATGATACAATTCCTAAAGATCTCTATATTCTTCCAGAAACTAGACTCATATGCCCCTTAAAACACATCTGAAGATCTAACAGTGCAGAGGATTTGAGTAGAGATGCTGGTACTTTCACACATGCAAGGTTTCCACTATTTCCAAACTCAGGATAAGGAAACAACAGCAATAGTGAAACATTCATTATTCATTCATTCATTAATTCATTCACATCTGTGATGACTTCATCCTGCATTCCCTGTCAAGCATTGCGTTACGAAGAGACAATCCGCACAGTCCTGTCTCCAGTTCGATGGACAATTTAAGGGTGATGTTAGGTCGACCTCTACGACGGGGAGAGTCTGGCGTCCAAAGGAGGACACGACTGGCTGGCTCAACATATGTGTAGCAAAATACTGTCGTGTGACCCTCCACTTCCTGTGTGGTAAAGGCTGTGCCCCGCCCCTCCTCCCTTGCCCTTCTCACACTCATATAGACACATGCCAGGCCTCCTCTCTCTAATGGTGTTATCCCCCCAGAGTCTGTCTGGAGCGCAGCAGCTATCTTTAGCTCTTCATGCCACAAGCCTCTCCGTCTCCATTCACTCTGCGCTCCACTACAGCAGCGGTGGCCCCCACACCCCAGCCTGCCCCATCACCTCCATCTTTTGATGTCCCCCCCCTTCTGGGGGTGTGGAGAGGAAGCAGGGGTGAGGGGGCTGGTACCTATAAGGCACACAGGTCCTCTGCGCACAGCAATGCTCCAGGGACGCCTATGCGTTTTTCTTTTGTGCTGTTTTCAAATAAAGAGGTTTTGTATTATTAAAAAAATATGCAAAAATACCTTTTATTAAACTCTTTCAATCCACCCATCAAAGCTGTGCTTCTTAGTCCCTGGAAGGCACTACATTTGATATGACAGATCTATCTATATACGTTTCCTGGTACTGCTTAAAAAACGCTGTGATGGAAAGAGAATGTGCACGGCAAGCCCTCTACCATGGTATGTGAGCAGAGAGAGGAAGAAGCTGGTAGCGGTGGAAGAAGGGACAGATCAGAGCTGTGGACGCTTGCCTTGGTGATCATCTTGGGGGGCTCTCTTTCCAGGCAGGTCATGGGGGGCACGTTGCCCAGGGCAACGAGGTCGGAGCCTGAGGCGCGGGCGCTATCCTCCTCCTGCAGGCTCTTGGCACACACATTTTCCAGCACCACCTTCACACAGTGAGCCATCGGTAGGGCCAGTTCCCGGAGTGCTGCCCTCCAGTCAAACTCCAGAGCCATAGCCTGCAGTGGAAGGACACCACGGCACATTAACGCATCCTCACTGGTGCTGCACTTGCACAGTTTACCTGTTTACCTGCCTCACTGATGTGCTTTTACAGAGTGTTTACATGCCTGCTTCTGCTGTGTTTTTACACAGTTTAGCTGTGTTTACCTGCCCCACTGCTGCGTTTTTACACAGTTTACCTGTGTTTACCTGCTCACTGCTGCCGCTTTTACACAGTGTTTACCTGTGTTTACCTGCCTGCCGCAAAGCAGTTGCAGCGTAAAGTTGTACAATACATGCCGCCTATTAACAGAAGGATTTCACACTGGAATTACAATGGATGTAAGTCAGCTAGACTTTTTTTGTGGTATGCTCAATAATTTATTTCTATCAATATTCATACTATATATCTTTGTCGATGTATGTATATATACATTAAATTCAATAATGATTCACACCCTTGATAGCTTTTTATTTTTATTTTTTTATATATATTTTTTAAAATCAAGGGTGTGAATACTTTTGGAGTTGATTGTATATATACATATCATCTCAGTTTTTTAAATTATTATCAAATAAAATTAAGTGTGGAGGGCGTCGGTCTCGGCCACATGCGAGTGGCAGGGTTGCCTTGGTTTTTCCATGTTGTGGAGGCCTTTGGAGCAGGGAGACTTTCCGGGGGCAGGTTTGGAACTCTCACAGGGTGTGAGTGGGTAATCAGTTAGTCTTGTCTTGTTATTGTTGTGTGGGAATTAAGAGTTGTGGGTCTTGTTGTGAGTGTGTGCATGCACGCGTATGGTATCGAGTTTCAAGTTTCAAGTTTTTATTGATCACGTGCACATGCGTACATGGCAGTGAGATTTGTTGTTCCCATGGATCTCTCTTCACAACAACACAACAGTACACAATAGAATACAGTAATAAATTGTAAAAAAAAGGAAAAAAATTGTAAGATAGTAAAATAGTAAAATATAATATACAATATACAAATAATAATATAATATAATATATAATATAATAATAATAATATGATATATATAATATAATAAGTAAGACAGATGTACAATATTGCACATCACTGGATGGCAGTATAAAGTGATGAGTGCTAAAGTGATAAGTGACACGGTGTGAGGAGGTAGGAGGGGGAGGGGACAGTTCAGTTCAGTTGTTGGTGTGGCTGGGCAGTGGTTAGGGGTCTCAGCTCAGCATGCGGATAGCTTGGGAGTAGAAGCTGTCCTTGAGGCGGTTGGTCTTCGCTGCTATGCTGACATAGCCAGGCTTCCTCTTGGACAGCTTCTTGATAAACAGGCCATGGCTAGGGTGACTGGGGTCGGCGATGATCTTGTTGGCCTTCGTCTTGCACCTCACCGTATACAGGTCTCTCAGGTTAGGCAGTGCACCGCCTGTGGCCCGCTGGGCTGACCGCACCACCCTCTGCAGCCTCTGCCGGTCACGTTCGGTGCAGTTGCCGTACCAGGCGGTGATGCAGCCGGTCAGGACACTTTCCGTGGTGCACCTGTAGAAGTTCCTGAGGATTGGTGGGGGCAGGCCAAACTTCCTCAGCCGTCTGAGGTGGAAAAAGACGCTGCTGGGATTTCTTCACCAGCGTGTCCACGTGCGAGACCACTTCAGATCCTCTGAGATATGGACTCCGAGGAATCTGAAGCTGCTGACCCGTTCAACAGCGGCCCCGTTGATGGTAATGGGCACGTGCACACCCCTTTTCCTGAAATCCAGGATCAGCTCCTTTGTTTTTTTCAATGTTGAGCTCAAGGTTGTTCCCTTGGCACCACCTTGAGAGCGCCATCACCTCGTCTGCATAGGCCGCGGTGTCATCGTTGGTAATCAGGCCCAACACCGTTGTGTCATCTGCAAACTTAATGATAGCGTTGGAGCTGTGCTTGGCTGTGCAGTCGCTGGTGTAGATGGAGTATAGGAGCGGGCTGAGCACGCATCCTTGCGGGCGCCCGTGTTGAGGGTCAGGTAAGATGAGGTGTAAGTGCCCACCCTTACTGCCTGGGGTCTGCCTGTCAAAAAGTTCAGGATCCAGCTGCAGAGAGTGGGATTCACACCCAAGGCCGCCAGCTTGGGGATGAGAATGGAGGGCACTATGGTATTGAATGCTGAACTATAGTCAATAAACAGCATTCTCACATAGTTGCCTTTCTTGGCATCCAAGTGGGAAAGTGCCTTGTGCAATGTGATGGCAATTGCGTCATCTGTGGACCTGTTGCTGCGATATGCGAATTGCAGGGATCCTGTGTGGCTGGTAGCATGGAGCAGATGTGTTCCTTGATGACCCGCTCGAAGCACTTCATGACGATGGGTGTTAGTGCTACGGGTCTGTAATCATTGAGGCATGTGATTTTGGCTTTTTTGGGGACGGGGATGATGGTGGAAGTCTTCAGGCATGTTGGGACGGTAGCCTGGGTTAAGGAGAGGTTAAAGATGTCTGTTAGCACAGGGGCTAGCTGAGATGTGCATGCCTTGAGGACACGCCCTGGTAGCCCATCTGGCCCCGTTGCCTTCCTTGTGTCAGTCCGCCGCAGGATCTTTGACACCTCACCTGTGTTCAGCCTTAATGCGTCTGCAGTGGGGCTTAGAACATTGGGAGACGGGGTTGGAGCCTCTGGGGCTGCAGAGGTAGGTGTGTTTACCTCAAACCGGCTATAGAAGATGTTGAGCTGGTCAGGGAGGGAGGAGTTGTTGTTTGCCTCATCTTATTTTCCCTTTGTAGTTCGTAATTGTCTGTAGCCCTTGCCACAAGCTCCTGGGGTTGGACTCACGGAACTGGGCCTCCAGCTTGTCCCTGTATTGTCTCTTCCCCGCCTTGATGGCTTTGCGGACTGCATATTTGGTTTTCTTGATTTCTGTGGGGTCTTTGGATTTGCATGCTGTGTGTCGTTCTTTTAATGCTGCTTTGACTGCACTGTTCCTGACCCATGGGTTGTTATTTGGGTAGGAACAGACAGACTTGGTTGGCACAGCATTGTCCATGCAGAACTTGATGTAGCCCAGTACAGCCGAGGTATATTCCTCCACGTTGTTGTTGGCTGCAGTTCTGAACATGTCCCAGTCAGTGTCCTCCAGCCCATCCCTAAGTCTGTCCTCTGCTTCCTCTGACCAGCATTGGACATTCCTTGAAATGGGATCCTGCCTCTTTAAGAGAGGGCAGTACTTTGGCAGTAGCAAGATGACACTGTGGTCGGATTTTCCCAGTGGTGGGCGGGGAAACGCCTTGTAGGCGTTCTTTTGTGTGGAATAACAATGGTCTAAGATGGCGTCTCCCCTGGTGTTACACTGTACATGCTGGTAAAATGTTGGGAGAACACTCCTCAGATTCGCTCTGTTAAAGTCCCCAATTACAATGACAGCAGCGTCCGGGTGTTTGGATTGAGTTGCAGAGATCGCTTTGTGTAGCGCCTCCATAGCCAGCGTAATGTCGGCGCTCGGCGGGACATACACCGCGATCAGAACAACTGCGTGAAATTCCCTCGGGAGGTAGTGTGGTCGGCACTGCAGAATCATGAACTCCAAGTCCGGTGAACACAGAGTTGTCTTAATGGAGACATTACTTACGTTGCACCAGGACGAGTTGATCATAACACACACACCGCCGCCTTTCGTTTTCCCACTGTCCGATGTTCTATCGGAGCGGAAGGAGAGAAGTCTTTTAATCCGATAGCTGTGTCTGGGATGTTTTCGTTCAACCAGCTTTCCGTAAAACACAAAACGTTGCAGTCTCGTGTCTCCCGTTGGAACTCGATCCTCGCCCGCATATCATCCAGCTTGTTAGCCAAAGACTGTGCATTGCTCAAGAATATACTCGGCATTGCAGTTCGGTAGGGACGGTTTCGATTCCGCATCTGAATGCCGGCTCTTTTACCGCGTCGCGTCTTGTAGTGTTGTTTGATACACAAAGAGATACTGCTAGGTGGGCTGAATTGGATAGTCAAACTCTTATTTCCGATGTCCAATAAAGTTTGCCGGTCGTAGGTTATGGTAGTAGGTCTGATACCCATACTGGTTGAAAAATAAATAATTAAATCACGAAGTTAAACACGAAAATTACTAAAAACTAATCTAAAGAGCGAGAGAGAGTCGGGAGGCGTGCAGCTGCGTTGTATTGTGTTGTATTGTGGATTATTGTGGAGTATGTTGAGTTCTGTGTGCGTTTGTCAAAAGTGACTGAGTAGAGTGATTCCTGTGTATGTGGGAAAGAGAGAGAGAGGGCGCACTAAGAGTGTCCGCCTCTCTCCCTCGGTGTGATCGTGAAAGAGAGCGAGAGGGTGCCCTGAAAGAGGGTCCGCCTCTCGCCCTCGGTGTGATGGGAGAGCGAGAGGGCGCCCTGAAAGAGGGTCCGCCTCTCGCCCTCGGGGTGATTGGAAGAGAACTCGGTATGATTGGAAGAGAACTCACGGGCAGTGGAGAGTGTTTCTGGACAACGGCCCGAGAACTCTCACTGAAAGAGTGGAGAGTGTCTCGGGGCTGGTTGCCAGAGAACTCTCACTGTGAGGAGTGGTGAGGGTCTCGATGTGTTTGGGGTAAAAGAGAACTCGGACTGGAAAATTCGAGTGTCTCTGTATGCATGGGTTTGGGAAGCACTTGAAAAGTCACTGGATTTGTGTGTGCCTGGGGAGGTTCTAGGAGAGGAGTTTAGATTATTTTAGTTCGTTATTTTAGTTTGTTGTTTTTGCCTGAAAGCTTTGCAGCAAGTAGGGTGAAGACTTTGTGTTTGTTTTAATTTAACCTGCTCTTCCACTGTCTCTCTCAGAAATGTTTTAAATAAATCTGGTCCGTAGAGCGAACCCCACTCCTCTGCCAGTTCTTACCATCCACTGCTCTGGTCCAGTCCAGGGATTGTCACATGGCGTGTGACATTAAGTTAGGTGCCTTTCTCAATGGTACATCAGTGTCCCCATCAAGGAATCAAGCCTGCAACCTACTGGTTCCCTAACTGCTTTGTCACTCTGTTTTTCAATGTATTCCTTAAGCTCAGGCTGTACAAATGAAAATGCATAGCAATCTTTACAAAATGAGATAAAATCAGGCTGCACCACAGTCCGATGAAAACCACACAATACTGCTGCACGCTGGATGCAGCCATTTATCTCTCTTATCCCCCCCACTGGCCCAGGACCCTGGCTCACCTCTGGGGCCTGGAGGGATATGTCTGTGCTAGACCTGCTGCACTCCTGTAGGGTTGTCTCTGCGTCCTCTTTGGTTTTTTTCAGGATCCCTGCCCAAAACATCCCAAACTCACAATGGGAAAGGATAATAATGGATTGCATTTTACATACCATCTCAAAGCACTTTACAATGAAGGGGGCTCATTTCAACCACTACCAATGTGCAGTACCAACCCTGGTGATGAAAGGCAGACATTTTGGGACAGAAAGGTGGAGAGGGAGGAATTATGAAGCTGATTAAACTGGGGGATGATTAAATGGTCGGACAGAGAGCCAGGTTGGGAATTTGACCAGGACATCGGGGGACAACCTACTCTTTGCAATAAGTGCCATGGGATCTGCAATGACCTTGGTTTAACTTCTCACCCGAAAAAAAATGATGTTAAGAAAATGTGTTCTAAGTGTAAATGGAGGGGACACAGAGCAGGAGAAGCCATGTTAGAAGACATCAGAGGAGTTAGTGTACAGACCCAATGAACGATGATACAATTTAGAGACACTGAAGCATAGGGTATCAGGTATCAGCATACCTCCAACATTCAGGAATATACATTACATTGCATTACATTACAGACATTTAGCACACGCTCTTATCCAGAACGACTTACACATTTCTTTACATACAATCCATTTATACAGCTGGACATTAACTGAAGTAATTCAGGTTAATGACCTTGCTCAAGGGTACAATGGCAGTGCCTCACCTGGGAATCGAACCTGCAATCTTTGCGTTACAAGCCCAGTTCCTTAACCATTATGCTATACTGCCACCCCTTAGACTGCCACGCCATATAGGCTTAGTGGTTTATCAGTGACAGAATTCAGTGAAAAATAAAAAATAAAAAAAAAATATATACTCTTCATAGGCAGCTTTAAACAGGCAGACTGAGGCATGCCCGATTGACTGGCAGGGGTCGCTGATGTGGGACAAGATACGGACAACCCAGCCAACTGAACCCTTCCTTCCTTGTGACGCTACTGCCAATTATGAGTCGTTCCATGGGGCTACTGGGCAGTCTGCACTGGCTGTCTGAATGCGACTAAGAGGGACACTGAGAGGGAATGCGCAGTGGTGCGTGGCTTAGCAAAAATAAGAAAGTGCAATTAATGCAACAAAGTGTGCTTTATTACTCTCTTAGCATTGATCTGAACTCAGATATGAAGTGCTGGATCCGGGGGTAAACGCAGGGAGGAAGTGTATGTACTGGAGTAAATCAAAGTGAAAGCACCAAGGCCACATTTTTCGAATCAGAATCGCAGGAGTGAGACCCCAGGCAAGGCAATTTACCAGAACAGGAATGAGTCAAACAGGAGAGGAGGATTGTGGGGGGAAACAACTGACGTGTCACTTTTTGACCTTTAAGCCCATCTGATGAATTTGTGGTAATTAAGTCGTTTGATTGCCTGAATTAATGACTTGGATAACTGCCCTTTAAAGGGTGTTTACTTCTCTGTAAATCAAGCACTTCTGCTTGTGTTGTTCTCAATGTAACCTTTACAGAAATGAGTACATGCACTGAAAGCTTTTCATTTCACTTCTCCAGGTCCAGGAGGGGGAGTGCTGTACAATAGGCAAAAGTGCACACAGAGGAATCTCTTGATAAATGACCATATGGCCTGCATACTGTATGTGACAATGCTATATTGATTGTGGTTATGAAATGGATAGTTCTGCTGTAGGGTATCCGCTTATGGGTCTTTCCTGTACAGCATCCTTGGGCTCAGCAAGGTGCTATTAAAAATAACTGTATTATTATTATTATTAGCTGTTCTGCCTTATGCAATACATTTGATCAATATGCAAAATAGTTCAAATTAAGCTAGCTAAGTTATAGCACACCATCCAGCCAGCTAAGGCTCATTGGGGGCACAGGTGATATCAAGCATTGGTGTGTTTATTTTTTTAAGATGATGAATATTAGGTCATAAGAGTCAGCTAGAATATGTAAGTAGCAAAAACCTGAACAATTTGACTGCATGTTTTTTCTTTAAGGGGCAAAAATAATGATATTTTTATTACCTACAAATGAAAAGTTTAAAGGAACTATATATTATGGTGGAAGGATGCTAGTTGTTTGAAAGATATTGTTTTTGTCTCATGCTTTTTTGAAAAGTTATGAATAACAGACTATGACTGTCTATGACAACTTTTTTACAAAAGCAGTAAGTGACTCTAGGATAGTAGGTATTCGGCTGTACCTCATAGATAGCAACGCCCCTAGCTACGCCAATACTCATGATACTCAGTGAAAAGTTCCAGGGAAATGGATACATTGGGAGCTCCCTGAATGTGTTTTGCGTTCTACAGTGTTTGCTTGTAGACGACTGCAGCCTCACTGCATCAGGTGGATACCGGGTGATGGTTGCTATGGAAGTGATGTCATGCCGTCCTGTATGTAACTACGGTATATGCGCTTGTACGCGCGACTGCAAACGGCATATCCATGCAGGCTTTTGAATTCTGAGGGGGGTTCATACATAACTACAGGAATGAGCTTCACATCCAATTGTCCATTCATACTCTGTACTTTAATCGTACCTTGAATTAATGAATGGATGAATGTCACAAAGACCCTCAAAGGGCTTTACAATGAGATCAGGGTAACTCCCTTCAGCCACCGCCAATATGGTATGTGGCAGCCATTACACTCACCACACATCAGCTAATGTGAAGGAATCCCTGGGTCGCCAACAGTCCCTTATTAGCTGGGACGTCCAGTATTTCAGCCAAAATGGCATGGCTGTTTTGAAAAGCCTACCAAATGTGGTTTGCTATACGGTTAGACACCCCAAACCCATTGGGATAAGTGTACTGGACGTGCGCAATCGGCCAATCCGTGATTGTTTGCCACCAGTCTGACTCAGTTCCTTCAGTGTGATTGATGTCAGGGGAGCAATGCTGGGACAGGGGCTGTAAGGGGCGGGGTGTGGTGTGGTGTGTACCTCTCATGCTGCAGGGGTTCTCCCCAGCGCAGCACAGGAAGCCCAGGTCAGCTACCAGCTCCTCCACACGCTCCTCCAGGTCCAGGAGAGTGGCGGCGAGCAGCGTCAGACACCTCAGCTGGTGGGAGGTCAGGCAGAAGCTCCTCCCTCTCCTGGGAGCATCCTGAGGCACTGCAGGGAAGCGGAAACACGCCTATTACCTAAGGGCGTTACAAGGGGGCAGTACTAGAGGCATTACCGCGGGCAATACCAAGCAGAGTGAGACACAGGGCACGGCACATTCCCCACAACACCCTCCCCCTTACCCTACCCTCCCCCTCATCCCCCGACCACTTACAGATATCGATTCCCACAAACTTTGCTATTTCTGAAACAAACTTCCTGCGGAAAAGGAAGTGACATTCTCGGGCGCAAACTTTTCTCCCCTAACCCGCAGATGACCCCCCCGGAAAATATGGATTTCACAATTTTTAAGCTGCCCAAACCATCACCCGGGGGATGTTACGCATTAATTCGAATAATGGGCAACTGTGAAATGTGTTGCTGTATTCCCAGACAGATTGAACAAATACTTTTGTACGTACACTTAAATGAGCTCCTCCGCAGAAAGACATTTGGGACTGGATCAAGAAGGCATTAGTGCTGCGATGAAAGGATGAAGCTGATTGAGTAGAGGCGAGAAAAAAAGCCTTCCAATAACTGCAACATCATTACTTCTACATCCTAATGTCATTTTGTCACATTGTTAAACAAAATATGACAACACACTTAAAAGGGCCTCATTTCTTGGCCTCCACACTAAATCACGTCAGAGCTTTAAACATCATTATTTGTGGGGGGGGGGGGTTCCCATTATATTTGCACATGTCAGTCTTCCTAGATTATTATGGCTATGCTGGCTGACCCCTGAGATGGTTATTGCGGAATATATTCATCTGTCTGGAGTATATACCCAACCAATAGGAGCGCAAGAGCCGATTCCCTTGGCTCCGTAGTTCTTCATTAATGGGGTCCAAAGGGAGCTCATACACAGTGTGAAAATGACTCCATGCAAGAAGATGTGGCATGTCTAAAGCAGACACGTCCGTCTCCTTTTTCCACGGCTTAGTGACGGAGCTCACAGCTCTCCAGGCTCTATTGTGGGTTAGCACCCAAAAGGGAAACAAACAGATTTAATTTAAATACCCGCGCTGGCAAAAACAATGCTCTCCTCCGAGCACAAGCAAGCGGGGCAAATTGGGAGACGCGCTAAGTCCTCGCTGAAATTCCGTAGAACGGGGCTTTGCGTAGCGTCGGACCCAATTCCATTCCTCCCTTGGACTGTGGACATGTCTTTGAGCTGCGGGTCACATGATCAGCAGCACTCGGCGGGTCACATGCTTGTGGCTCTTAAAAATGGCAGTGACTATTTTTTTTTGTGTGACTGCATATTGCTCCTCGACCATTCCTCACACCCCATCTGTCAGGTTTGGTTATTGTTTTTGTTATATACAAAATAACAACTGATAAAAAATATCGCATGCCAGACTATAGTCAAATTCTTCAGCATAATATTGATACCATCTGCATGAGCCAATAATCAAGGTAGGGTTGTAATTAAGTGGCTCTGTTGACTGTTCCAGAGTCTGAAATCAAAAGGAGACAGAAAGCTTTTTCTGTTAAAGCTCAGTCGGCCCCTAGACATCAGACCTGAGAACTCAGGGCCAGATTTACTAAGGAAATAGTCACATCGCAAAAATAGCGGCTATAATGCGGCTCTTTTGCTGACACAGATACCGACACATTAACGACCAATTTACTAGGAGAGGTTGTAATTACGCAATTTAAAAAAATGAAACGCCCTCATTCGCAATTTTGCGGTAGGAGACACCCCAAAAAAAAGGGTCTGAAACAATATGGCACGCTCGCACGTCCAGATCACAAAGCACCAAGAAATGTATATGGAGCAGCAAGGGAACCACAAGAAAAATAAAACTGTATTACAGCATAGGAATACAACACAAACAGAGAGGGAAAACATATGGAGTGACATCACAAAAAAAAATCATTAAGCATAACAAAACCAACAGAATATGATGTGAAGAAAATACTATTAACACCGATAGAACAACAGGCGAAACAATCCACATTGTAAAAACCTTGTATTGTCTTCTCTGTCTCCTGGAAAATATATGAAAAGGTGTGCTCTCTGGGACTTTGGAGAGCGCACTTCCAAAGGCGGATAGTTTAATTCCTGCAACCCGCAAATAGATATAATAATAAATATCACTCTGCATTTGAGGATTCTTTTATGCTTGTTGGACCATTGACTCATTGATCTAGATCATATTTGTCTGTGATAAACTTTTATTTTTTAATTGTATTTTTTTAAACTTTTTTTGTTGTTGTATTTTCAGACCAGTTCAAATCACCCACCAGAATGAGATCCTTATTGTGGTCACATTCTTTGAAGAGTTTATGGAATGTGAGCTAGGCTATATCAGCACTACTAATATAGTCTGCTTTCAGCCGTTCTTAAAATTCTAACGCAAAGAGCAGTGTCGCAATTAAGGCATGCGTTAGTAAAACAGACAAAATACCTTATGGGCCTAATTGACAAAATCTCCACCTTAATCCAAAGTGGATATTGCAACCTTATAGCAACTACTTTTGTGTTCGAAAAGCAGTCACAATCCTTTAGTAGATCTGGCCCTCCGTGTCTTCCTTTAAATCTCTTGTAGGAAATACCAGGGGGCACTTTTATAGACATTTTTATAAACTCACTTTTATGGACTTGCTTTTATTAAACACTACACAATACTGTTTTAAATACTTATCTTTGCTGTTTTATAATTTATTATCTCTGTATCATTATTATGGTCATTCTTTCTTTAAAAAAAATTAATAATAATAATTCAGATTTTTTCCCATTTTTCTCCAAATTTGGTAGCCAATTGTACCCCATTTATAATTCAAGTATCCCTTCCCTTGTCCTATGAGCTCACCTGTAATCCTGGGACCGGCAGCAACAAAGGCACCAAACCGCCTCCTCCAAGACGGAACTCGCCAAGCTGTCGACAGTAACTCCGATACACACAGAGCCACTTTGCATGCAGCGAGCTCCTGCCGGCTTCCCTCCCCCATCGCTCTGGGCGGACAGCCAATCGCTGCCCCTGAACCGGGCTCCCGGCATTTGCTGTTTTACACTTTTACCGTTACACCAGCTAGGGGCCCATTTCTTCATTTTTAAATTTGTATTTTATGATTACGTTTCATGTACTTTATTTCTTTATACTGTCTACTCTCTACTTCATTTTATATTGTTGTTGCCTTCTTTTGTTCTTTTATACAAGGCACTTTGTATTGTACTGTTTGAAAGGTGCTATACAAATAAAGTTATTATTATTTAAGTTATGAATAAGTGGTAAATCAATTTCATAGCAGTAACCTACATAAGAAAAAGATCATCAACAGACTTCTGCAGTACAAGCAGACGTATGATTGACAGATGATAAATCAATTGATCGAGTTCAACATTTGAGGTTATGTCATTTACTGGTACACCTGCTACATAAGCTGAAAACAATGAGACATGCCATGAGGGCTCTGCTGACATGGCACAACACAGGAATGATACAAATAAAAACACTAAAAATGACGGACACAATGTGTCAAAATCTTAAAAAGATTGTCTGTCAAAAAGTATGTCTTTACAGTGCAGATTTCAGTCAAATGTGAAAAGGCCCAAAAAGTACTCAACCACCGATGCTGCCAATGTCCCCAGCCCACCAATACCTTGACACACCCCTGCAGTGGACTGGGCCCATAACCATTACTCTCTTACAACACCCCCCAACTGTCACTGGCAATCAGGCTGTGGAGCCTGTGGTGAATGTGGCATTGCTGGCTGAAGAGACTAGAACACAAACAGGTGCGCTGCACAGATATCCCAGAATCACCTTAACATAACAAAGTCACGATGGCCAAAAAGGCCAATCAACGCCTGTTCAGCCTCTTCCTCTTCTCCATACCGAAGGAGGATCTGACCACCGTCTCTACCTCCTACATCGGACCAGTGCTGGAATAGTGTGGCAGAATATGCCAGGCCTTGCCACCAGTCAGTCCAACGCCATTGAGGAGGTCCAGGCCATCAGTATTAAGCCCTAACGCCACTTCCTGTTCTGAGGCCTGAGCCAACCTGGACCCGCCCTCCCTCTGCTCACGGCACAAGTCCCTCAGAAGATCATTCGCCAACTCACTCCTCAAGTCAGGCCTCTACTGCCACATGCTCTCCCTTCAACGTTACTCCGACTTTATCAGTCATGGAGAAACCCACTCTTCATCTAAAATAGACCATGTACACTGCAGGACTGAGCGCCATCCCTTACATGACCCTGCTCCTGAATAGATTAGTGAAACGTTCTGTGCTAGTTTTCATATTCATAGTGCTTTTTAATATAAATTGTACTCGCAATTGAGAATTCTGCTGCCTTGTGTACAATTTTAAATTGTTGACAATAAAAATAAAAAAACATTATCTCTCTCTCTCGAAGAATGATCGTACCGAGGAAGAGGAACAAGGCTAATACCTAGTTTTATTGGACCTTAGATCACATTTGCATACCTCTAAATATCTCCTCAGGCATACAAAAAATATTGTTAAAAAATACATGTGTATAGATATATATCAGCGCAAGCATTTGCCAGACATTTGCCTCCTGTAGACTGAAACGCAATGGCATTAATGGCATGCTCGTGTTCACTGATGGGCGAAGAAAAAAAAAAAAAAGAAAGAAAGAAAGAAAAAAAGAAAGAAAAGGGAAAGACAGATGAAAAAAAAAAAAAAAAAGCTAGGTAAGGAGGGAAATCCCCAAGCAGTTGTTATTGATTCCGGTGTTTACGGGCGGATAGTTTAGTACCGTTTACAAAACGGAACAGATGCAGCCAGTGAGCAAAAAGGTAAACAATTGCTGTGTGGCAGGCTGCCAGCTCAGTGGTCTGATGTATTAAACTCACAGTGAAGTGCCTCTCCCCTTTGGGTCGCACTTATTGCCACTTCATTTCCTCGGCGCTCAGTCTCCCGCGCGCCGAGCACGCCGCCTGGCTATTTTTTGTCCTCCACTGACCCCCGAGGCCCAGCGCTACCTAACAGAGCCATTATTGCAGGGAATTGCATGTGTCTGACATGGCCTAAAACCAATTATTAGATATTTTCTTCCAAATGATGCCCAAGTCTGCTGGGAATGGGCAATCATGCAATAATTTACCTCCTGATTTAATTTTTTTCTCTCTCTCTCTCGCGCTCTCGCGCTCTCTTTCCCCGACTATCAATTTCTCTGCCTGAGCACAAATTACGCTGGTTGTGGTTTTCCTGCCAGGATGGTTCCTGGCCGGGGCAATCACCGACCCCACCTCTCTCACAATCACACTCCAAATTAAAAAGCAAAAGGGCGAAAAAGAAGAATCACAAGCGGGAAAAGGAGGAGGTGGTTTTTAAGAAGAAGGAGGTTTCGAATAAAAAGAAGGTGGGTTCGAATTGAAAAGGAAGAGGGTGAAGGGAAGAGAAGGGGTGGGGGGGTGATGTGAGATCTAATTCTAAGAGGGGGGGGGGGGCATTGACAAGTTTATCACTCAGCCAGATCAGCACTGTATTCTCTACTGAATGCCAAGGGCAGAACAACAAAGGAACGTCAGCTCGGCTGAAGCTAAGATCCACAAGGCTGCAGATGTTGACTCTGGTGCCCAGGGACTTGTACACTTTTTAAATCAAGCTGCTTTTTGTCTCTCTCTCTTTTCCTCCCCACGCCTCACTCTGACACTCAAACAGGGTGGCGGAGGGCTGCATTAAAAAGACCTATTAAAAGCAGAAGGGGTGGGGGGGCACACGCACGTTCCTGCGAGCTGTTCAAAGGGGGGCACACGCACGTTCCCACGAGCCGCTCAAGCTGGTTAGCCCAGGATTTACACCCTCGGTGATGCCTATGCCCTTTTATATTTCGGCTGGGTGAACTCGGGGTGGGGTGCCAAGAGCGGACCACCCGCGGGGGCCCCCCGTGACGGCTGGGGGCGCCATTGTCAGACTCGGCTGGCTGCTCAGCGAGACACCGCTATTATTGGGCACCCTTGCTACCCCTACCCTCCGTCCGGCGGCCCCTGGGCTCCCAGTGGCACTGACAGCCTGAGGCACAGCAGGGGCACACAGTGGCACCTTCTGATGTCTCGATTAAGCTGCCCTTGGGGGGCAGGGCTGTTCAGTCCCATTCAGTACAAGCCAAGGAGAGGAGTGTTTGTCTTTGAGAAAATGCTCATTTCTATTCAGACCACTTCTTTGAGTCCGTTCTTGTTTCTTTTCCTTTTTTATCTATGAAGTGGTACCTACATGATCATGACTTCAATCATCATTAGATCCCCATTATTTTTCTCCATTGAAAAAGAAAAAGACAATGACTTCTGGAAGACCCATGAGCGTGGAAAAGTGTTGTGCAAGCTTTGCAGCTACTACCAGAATAAAGGGGTGAGACTCATATCTACTGGATACTGTTCATATACTTGTTTGTTATATGCATCACTGAATTGAGACAAACTAACAAGGGGCACTGAACCAAGTGGAAATCATCCATATATATATATATATCATTCATAATATCACCTCAAGTTGCTCTGAACATTCCTGAGCACAAGCGGTGGATTCTGCCTCTCTCATTAGTGGCACTAAGCAATGAGTATTCCTGGGGTGAACTTGTGCCTCTTAAACAAGGCTTCCTCCAACACACAGACACCCCAGAAAGGGCTCGGAGCGTGACGTGCAAATGTAAAAGCAATTCTCAAAGTGCCATAATTATATAAATGCATGCAGCCGCACGGCACATTTGACAGTGTGTATAAACTCTGTAAATCTAGTGGAGTGCAGCTCTTGTTTAATATTAACAAACACCATCGCCGTGCATTCACAATCCCCCATGGCCACGGTGCGCACTGAAGCACTCTCACAGCACGGCAGTCGCTAGGCAAGACGCTTGGGCAGCAGTGGATTCAAAGAGAGGGGGGGAGAAAAAGGAAACCGGGATGGATGTGTTTATTATATGGGCTTAAACCCATCCAGCCACGATGCCACGCAAAGCACACAAGCCATATTCAAATGCAGAGATACTCAACATGTCTCAATGTGTACAGAAAATTGCATTACATCAGCCTGTCGACTAGACTGCCAGCCAAAACTTTTCTAATACTTTCATTTGTTTTAAAGGTTGCCTGAAGAGACTAAAACACTTGAGAGGAATTAAATCCACACCCTTTCTTCTACGCAGTGACGGCCATTCATTAAATCGGGACAGGAGATTTCAAACGTGTCATGCCTCTCCTACAGATGAGTGCTTTTGCACTATTTTCATGCCACCTTAACTCTAAGACAAACAATTGATTTGATTATTAAATTAGTTTCAGAACTTTAACTTAACTTCCTGTCAACTTTTCACATGTGTATCACATTGAAATACACATGGGGGCTAAATGCACATGTTTTTCTCACCTGACAACAACAAAAAAAAATAATAATCGTGTTAAAAAATTTAACACAGGGAATTATGGGTCGGATGTCCGTACCACAAAGCAGGCAGTAGTCAAGTCAGTCAGGCTATGTGGCAGCTGCGAGAGTCCCTCACATCTCCCCTTTCCGTTCAGGGAAGAGGGGGAGAATAGGAAGGGAAAAGAAAAATGTGGGATGAGGAGGAGGATGAATACAAAAGGCTCCGACTCACATCTGGCCGGGAGCAGTATCAGCCCTTTCCTTTCAGACAGAAGGGCTAAAAAGCATTCCGACTGCCACCACTCTGTATGAAAGATGTTAAACGGATCAGTGGTTTGACAGTATCAGGTGCCAAAGAGGAGATTCCCATGGGAGGGCGCTGAGCAAAGCGCCGTCTCTGAGCCATGTTTCCAAACAATATATATACGAAATAAAGACAGGAAACACATACCTGCAGATGGAGAGAGGAGGCTTCTTTTAAATCACACAAAGACTCATTTTTAAAACAAAGGCATTTTTGGGCAAATCCTTTGTCTGAGGACATTGCAGTATGTTACCGTGGCGATTAATTTGTTACATTGAACATGTCATGTGCACACAGTAACAGATTCTTACTTTGTCAAATGTAATAATAGTTTGCACACATAAAACGTGAATTCCCTTAATTGGCAATTTTTCTAAAAAAAATTAGGTGCTGTGTGGACTTCCCCAGTTCAGCCGTGAAACTTCGCTCCAGCAGGGTACACCTGAGAGTTAATGGCAAAGCAGCAAGCCGGCCTGCTCCAACGTCATTTTGACAGAGCGCATAAACTAAGGCTTCGCTTATTTAAATACTCTCCTGTATCGGGCCAAAGAAAATACAGGCCTCCCCGCAGTCCAAATGCAAGTCATCCCCAGAGCTGCAATATACAAGCAACTCTAACAGGAGCACACTCAAGCAGAATTGTACAATCATTACACGGTCCGACCATAAGACCCCTTTGGAGGATGTTTTGCCTGAGGTGATAAATCTGGGTTTATTGAGCTGTATGTAGGTGTGCTAACACGTCCGCGATCAAAGACCAGTATTAATGCAGGGCCAATTATTTAGGCTCCTCGGCCCCTCCAAAGTTTAAGTGCGAGGCAAGAAATGACTGTGCACTCAGATGAGTGGCACACATGGAGATATCTGAGCGAGTTTAGCAGCATGCACCACTCCCCCGATGGGACAGATTTTTGATGCTACAGGCAAACATGTCAAACCGATCGGAAACGGATGCGAACACTTACTCTGAGCGCTCTAAATCAGGTCAGTTAATCAGTGCTGGTGGAGGCTTTCACACAGGGACGTGGAGGTTGTGATATAACCATCTATATATATATGTACATATAGATACCATCTATATAATAGGCTCTTTTTGGTTTTTAAACACACCATGTGGAGTTTGTGCACTCGTGCCCAACACCGTGCTGAAATAATCTTGCAGTTTTTCAAATTGCTGGGGTTCCTGAGTGGTTCAGTCACACTAGGCCCTTGTGACACTAGGAGGGGTGGAAGGAGGAGTAGAGAGGGCTGTCCCTCCTCTGGGAGGGGCAGAGGGAGGAGTAGAGGGCTGCTCCTCCTCTGAGAGGGGTGGAGGGAGGAGTAGATATGGCTGTTCCTCTTTGGCTGCTGTCAGAATTTCCTGTTCCCTCCCAAAGCTGGGACCCTGCAGGACCTTGGACAGCGACGGCCTCACACACAGGCATGCTCACCTGAGGCTGATCAGAAATCAGCTCAGGTGTTGCTCATTGCCTTCATTCGGCCTTCTATAAAAGCACAGCCTGCCATGCCTGGAGAAAGTCTTTGTTTTGGGGACATGGATGAAATGGTACTGTTTGGGGGAAATTTGTTCTTACCCTCAGTTACAGTATTTGCTTTAACCTACTTACCTGACATTTTATTAATTTTTTTGACTACCTCTGGAAAGGGGAAATAAAACAGCAGTTTACTCACCACCACTAGTGCTTTATC
Organism: Aldrovandia affinis; assembly: GCA_029706075.1. Classification (NCBI taxonomy): domain Eukaryota; kingdom Metazoa; phylum Chordata; class Actinopteri; order Notacanthiformes; family Halosauridae; genus Aldrovandia; species Aldrovandia affinis. Next base: position 7,614,992 of record JAINUG010000011.1, read on the forward strand.
CTCCTACTCACCACCTGGCAAGGTAGGCACCCGTGCCACTGCCCTATAGTACTATATCACTAGAATCTGGGCTACCTCAGTAGCAGACAATGACAGGACCTCTGCTGCGGAGGGACACTTGCTTCTGCCCCATTGCAGTCTGGGCTTAATCACTAGCTGTCATTAGTGAGAGATACACCGCTCATCTTGTCGATGCTAGCTGCCGTATAGCATGCAGTGTGTCTTGTAGAGTGGAAATAAGTCACAGGCTCGTGGGCCAGTACATGAACATAGTGCACCTGCTTCCCTGTGAAGGTGTGGATGGTATAACGGTGACAGTATAGTACAATAAAATAAATACATAATGAACAAACAGCAATTGAAAAAAGACATGAAATAATAAACAAATAATAATAAAATTGCCCAAAGCTCTATTGGTTGCCAAAAAAGAGGGGGAAAAGGGGAGAGAGCAGCTAGAAACTGACCGACCGCTGCCTTGCACTTGGCGGAGCTCCTTCCGGACTTGCCGATGGTGGTGTTGTCTTTCAGGGCATTCTCGCACAGCTTCTCAACGAGGATGCACAGCTCACGAGACACGGTGCCCAGGAGGGCCTTGTTAACGAAGGCCAAGACGACGGGCGGCTCAGCCACGGTGCTCAGCGCACGCAGGTCGTCCCCAATCATGTGGCAGAGGGCAGGGGCGGCCGCCTGGAAGCCGCTGGCCAACCTGTCGAAGCCCGTCTCAGCGGGGCTGGACGACTGGGCGCTTTGGAGGAGGTTCTGCACGGCTTTGGCCCGGAGGCTCCGGTACCGGGACAGGACCTCCGCCTCAGGGTACAGAAAGAGGAGCTGCTGGAGGCACTGAGGCACGCTGCTGGCCCCTTCCCTCCCCTCTACCGCTGTCTGCAGCTTGTCCAGCAGGTGGCGCCGCAGCAGGAGCCGAATGTCCTCCCACACCTCCTGTACATCCAGGGACGCCTCCTCCCGGACGGCGTGCACCGGGGAGCTGGGGGGCGGGTGTAGGGAGGTCAGGGGTGCAGGGCTGGGGAAGGCCACCCCACACTGGGAGGAGACATCCAATAGGAGCTGCAGGGCCACTTCCTCCCGCCCCTCCTCCTCCATCCTCAAGAACTGTTGCTGTGGAAAGGAGACAATACAATATATGGGACATTAAAGAGGAATAACTTGAGGAATGGTTATTGGGAGCTGAATCATAAATCCATGTTGATTCACCATTGTATTGTCACCATGTCACCATGTCATCATGTCACCATTGTATTCCGCCGGCAGTCAATTTGTATTCAAAGTTGTTTTCCTTGCTGGGTTCACACAAGGCACTTTTGTTACTGTTTGATACTGTGTAACCCCATGCCCATTATTATTTTAATAAACAATTTCTAAATTGCCATTCTTTTGTGTTGTGCTTAATTAATAGTATACTTAATGAATCCTGTCTAGACAAATGAGTGTAGGAACCTCTTACTGTTTACATGGACCAGGTATAACTGTCTTCTAAATCCAAAAGATGCTATAATGCTTACCACTGCAAATGCTTTCATCACTATTATACTGAAAGTGTGGAGGAGAGTGCAGCTCATTGGGCATTCTTTAGTAACATATCTATACCAAGATACAGCATCTTTGCCAGATCAATAAACAAGATGCCTAAACTGATACGGTAAACAATCATACAGTAAATTGCTGTTTAAATGGTGTGTGGTGTTTACCAGAGCTCTGAGGAAGTCCAGCAGCTGCTGCTGTCCGCTGCAGTTGGGCTTCAGCAAACTGAGATTGCGCGGGCTGAACCACTGCAGGCAGTCCGCGGGGGTGGAGGCCTTGTCCCCCGTGAAAGAATCACCCAACTTCATCTGTAGCTCCTTCAGGCTCTGCTCAATACTGACAGGAGACACGGCATTCACGATCACCTCCGACAGCCCGCTCAGAGTAAGACACATCAGTGATAATGAACAGAGACATCAATATATCCCCACTATGAGTATCCGCTGAGCGACTGGTGCGAAGTAGTTTACCGCCATCTGATGTGGGCGCACTCCTCTGAGCGACATATCGCTCAGCTCAACGCGACTAGAGCGGGCCTCAAACATTATCAGACAATATCAGCAATCGTGCCTTCCTTTTAACGTGATAAATTAAAGATGACATTCCGGGCACGTAATGTTTAGTGGCTTTAATGCAAATAAACATCGTACTTCTGCTGTACAGTATATCTGCGAACGGGCTAGCCATGGTCCACAGCACAGCTCTACGTCAAGACTATAAACCCCGAGTTGTAAAAACCGAATCCCTGCGTAACATCCAGATGTCTCGAATGACAAGACATTAAATAACATTTAAATGTGACACATTTTTATTTTTTTAAATATTGCGAAACATAAAATGTCATTAATTTTAACGGTCTGTGTACAAATCACTGTACGTTCAATAATGTGTAACTCGCATCAGTTTCTCCTTTGCTTCTGTTCTTTTTTAAATGCAGATTTGCTGACGAGAATCCAAAAAAGTAGCTTGTTTATTGCAAAAGGAAGAGTACCACAGAAGCCCTCACAGCTGTGACAGGCTGCATTGGAGCAGCGACTCTCCCATTCAGGAGTGTAATTGGTTGCCCAAAGCAAGCTGTAAAATGCTACTAATGCTAACTGAATGATGAGACTGTAAACAGTTTATTTCATCATGTGAAATTACTTTATGTAAAGTTAATAAACTGAACACTTTTTCCCAGTTTTATGGGAGCATTTTTGCCTGCACAGCCTTCTCTTGCAACTGTTTGTTTAGCTCGTTCTCTCACGTATTTGAATTATTAATTAAAAAATATATAAAACGTATAGGCCTACAGATTGAAATGTAAAAAATGTTCTACAGACCATGTCATGTAAACTGTAAGGCCGCCTGGGGCTGCTCTCTGAAAGATTTATAGTTTTACTTCTACGTTATCTTTTAATCTGTAAATGTAATTTACAATTTAAAAAAACCTAGCAATAGCTGCATGTGATCAGTTAAATATTGCTGCGCACGATACTTCCTTTTAACGTGCAGCATACAGAAGAAGAAAAACAAGCGCAGTAATGGCTGTGGAACGCAAAATAAACCGGCCAACACATTTGGAGAGAGGATGTGGAATCGTAAGTACGTATATTTAATGTCTTCTATAAAAGAGGATTTGTGCATCACTGCTCGGGGTGAAATGGGCACCACCCCCAGGGCTGTGTTGAAACAGCAGGCTTTAAATGGTCCTCCATCTGCGACTCCATCTCTGGTTTAAACTTCACATAAAAAGAGTATCTTTCCCTCCAGACATCCCCTTATTGCAATTACACACAGTGTCACAGTCACCTCAAGCACACGCATAAACCCACGTCATACTAATGGCAGTAGTGGCACAAGTTACAGCACTCAATCGCTGGTCAGTATCAGCATTGTGTCGGGCGCCCACGGGGAGCAGTGCTATAGAAAAGGGCAAAGTCTTGCGATACCAGGAATGTCCCTAGATGCCAATTAATCACGGTAGACAAGATGTGAAAAATAATACAAGACGGAGTTTGAATAAACCACACTTGGGGAAAAAAGGGGATTGCCATTTTCTTGTTGGGTTCATAGACTGATTGAATGTGTCTCTGACACATACCAAGTGAAGCAAGCTAGAGCTTGATGGGTCGTGTCAAGTGAAGCCCTCCCACATTTCCACAATGCCTGACCTTTGACCTCAGAGGTCTGTGAACTACCTGCAGTTTAATCAACACCTCTGTATATGATTAGCATGAACCCAAATTACTTCATTCTAAAGAGCAAGAGAGAGGAAGAGGGAGAGATGGATTATGATTCAATACTAAGATTTATTAGGTTTTTCTGGTGACTGCTGACTTGTTTCCCTCTTACTCTAGTTGCCCTTCTTGTTCCTGCATGCCAGTTAAACATCAAGTATATTACAGAATTTCAGCATTCTTTGTTTTCAATAAAAAAATGAATAGCAAATGGTGAATGACAAAGAGTTGCAGGCAAAGTAAGAAATAAATAAAAGGCCATTCGATGGGGAGGAGAGACATTTCTTTACTCTTCTTGTCTCTCCGAAACTCACTCTGTATCATGTCACCCATCCCCAAATGAAATGTAATTGTTTTTAGACCCGTGGAGGCTGTCTGGACCCTTCATTAGATATAATGGCACATTTCACAGCTCTGTGATTTACGAAATCACGAAATCCAATCCGCCGATTACTCAGCGCTTTGACGTTATCTTAAGTTCCTTGTCAAAATTAATTTAGTGTGGGTGGGCTACGGGGCCCTGTCTTGCTCTGAGGGCAGCGAGAGGGGATCCCTTTCAAATAAGCCCCAGCTTCAGTGAGCCTGAAATGAATCTGCGGGAAACAAATATCTCCACGCTATCAAAGGAGCCTCTTTTCACTGGGAGAGTAGTGAATGAGCAGCCTGAAAACGGATCCCCCTGGCTCCATGGCTGTGGCCTACTTAGTTCCCCCCCACTCCTCTACCCCACCATCACCTCACGAAACACAGAGACCACTGGATATTGCTGAGACTCGCACCCGTGGCTGGAGCTGGGGTGGCGACTGGCAAGAAGCCCCGGTTATCTACCATAAGCCATTTCCCAGGACGATGAAACCCGAAGCCTCGTCTGCTTTCACCGGGGCCCCCATTGACACTTCATTAAAGGCTGTTTTTTCCTGCCGGCCTCCAGAAGTGTCCGATTTGATGAAACATAATGGATTACAGCATTTCAATTTAGAGAGCCAGGGCCGTTGTCAGCCATCTTAATCTCCTCCAATTAGGAAGCAGCTCTTAGGCAAAGCTCTGACATCTGAGACTGGGGCAAGCCGGTGACTTTGACCCATAAAAAGGTTAAAACCTTAGCCGAGCAGGAACACTGTTTTTTTTCCACTCTCTTTCTCTACCTTTCCCCCTTCCTCTTCCTCCTCTCCATAATTTGTCCCAGACACCGATAAATGGATTAGGCAGCAGGTGAAATTCGGGGGGCCACCCAAGAGCAGGATAGAGGTCCCTGCCTCAGCCTGCCCTAGAGTCACAGAGCTGTACCCACACATCCTGGTTGACCAGCGGCGCTGAGCATTGCTTTATTTTTGGCCCGGTTTTCCATTATAGGAGTCTTTCTTCTCACAGTGATTATACTTTTCCCATCTCTAAGAACACAAAACACCCTCTAATGCTTAGAAAGCGTAAAAAAAATATGTCGGCCCCATGTAATAACCCTTGAATTACCCCCTAGTTTCATTTCAAGATGTGGATCTTCAATTACTATTTTTTCCATTTTCAAAAGAAGAAAAACAGCACTAATGGCATTGGGGTAAGTGGCTTTGTTCACGAGCTGCATTTACTGCATTCCTCATTGTCTGTCCTCGATCTCAGAGTGGCACAAATGATAAAAGCATGGAAAATATAGATTTTTGGATCACTCTCAGAGGAGAATGAACCATAATAATCACTGAAGCCTCTCCCATGTCCACCATGAGCTAGTCTGGCCCTCTCAGTGTGGTGCGTGCCCAGTCTATCCGCAAATTTCAATGGGACTTATTTAGTCTCAAATCACCCATGAAGGGCTTTGAGGCCCCTACAGTAACTCCGGTTGTATGGATCATAAGAGCAGGAATGAGAACAGGTCACACTTGAGTTCTCTTCAACGCACCCTCACAGAACTACACTGACCCACAGTGATACATAATATCTGCTCATTCCAAACCTTTCTTCAATATAGGCAGTACCAGAGCAAAAAGAATTGAGCCACATATTAATGTGTGCATGTGTGTATAATGAATTCTGAACATTCTGTGCCAGAAATGCAATTGACCACAATTAAACTGAGCACTGACGAGCATCGTCCAAGGGCAGAAATTGTATCTTTTGTTTGCTTTAGGAAGTTCTTTATTTTTTTTGTTGTGTTGTATTCTTGTTTCTGTTTTTTATTTTGGTGAGAATTTGGCTAACAGACATCATTTGGTTCAAAAATAGCCTTTTTGAAAATGGATAATTTAATAGTTTTTCATTTCAGATTAAAAACGCTGTTTTAGGGGCCTCCGGTAGCATAACGGTCTAAGCATTCGCTTGGAATGCAAGTTGCTGTGGTTCGAAACCCAACTGCACCAGTCCGGCCTGTTGAGAAAAACTGGGAAAATGGGCGAGGGGAAATGCTGTTTTAGACCAGAAAAATACATTTAATATAAACCACAGGTTTTCATTGGCTAGGCAAGCTCAGCCTTTTTCTAAAGTTGAAAGTAGAGAAATCACCCTGTTCTGAGAATTTAACCAAGATTAGTATATTTTCAAAGGACAAACTCCTCTGATACGTTGCCATTTCAGACTTCAGACTTCAGACCCGTCCCCTTCAAGCTCAAAATAAAAGATCAAGCAAAACAAAGTGCATTAATTCACCAATTCACTTCTTAAATGAACCTTTAATGACTATAAAAACATGCTGACACCTCAGACAGATACTTGACAAACCCTTTGAATGCTCATTAGAAATCACTAATGTTCAGGTCCATTCCTCCACGTTGAAACGCACATGAATATTCATTTAAATACAGTATAACTGACTTGACTGAAAAATGTTTCGCTGAAATACAGTGGATGTAAAAAGTTCCCTTTTGGCATTTTCACATTCTATTTTCTTACTTCAACAGATTTAATTGGGATTTCTTGCTTTTCTTGATTCCTTAAGTATTAACACCCCTTAACTTAATACTTGGTAGAAGCACCTTTAGCTGAAATTACAGCTATGAGTCTATTTAAGTAAGTCTTAACCAGCTTTGCACATCTGGACCCTGCAATTTTCATCCATTCTTCTTTACAACATTGCTTGAGCACCATCAGGTTGGGTGGGGACCACTGGTGAACAGTAATTTTCAAATCTCAATAGGATTGAGGTCTGGGCCACTCCAGGAAATTCATTTATTTGTTTTTGAACCACTCCAATGCGGTCCAAAGCAAATTCACAGTTGTGCCATATTTTCTCAATTTCTTTATGATGGACTTAAAGGTGTTCTTTGAAATCTTCTTATATCCTTCCCCTGATTGGTGCTTTTGAAGAATCTTTTCTCGGATTTGCTTCAAATGTTCTTTAGTCTTCATGATGAAGCTCTTGTTTTGGAACTGTGGGACCTCTCACAGAGAGGTGTATTTATTTTTTAATAATTTGAAACACCTTAATTGTACACAGGTGGACTCCAATCAAAGAATTATCTGACCTCTGAAGACAATTGATTACACCAGAGTTTATTTAAGTGTGTCTTAGAAAAAGGGGTGAATACTTATGGAATCAATTATTGTCTTTTTTATTGGTAAATCATTTTGACCAAAGTAAGAAAAATCTTGAAAGTATTTTTTTCACTTTGACATTACTCAGTATTTTATTTTGATCTGTAGCAAGAAATCCCAACGACATCAATTTTGATTCCATATGTTGGAAAAGTTCAAGGTGGTGAATAATTTTTATACTCACTGTACCTCACAATGGTAAGTTGGGAAACACTTGGGAAACAATCCCTCTTGAACAATTAGCATGCAAATCTAAATGAAGTGAAAGCCAGTTTAAATTATAACTGCACACCACAGTTTTTAATAGAAAGAATGCTAACGCCGAAACTGATAAACAGTGAAGCGCTTTTCAAGGTAAAGTGTTAATTGTAGCCTCATTTCAGGGAGCTGCAATTTGTGGCTTATGCGAGTACACTTTGGTAATGTGAGCTTGCGAGTTCAAATCAATGCAACGCAATGGGAGCTAAGCCCTAAATGTGCCTGTAAACTGCCTCTATTACATCTAATCCCAACCTCCATGGAGGTCAGGGCAACAGCACTTGGGCAAAAGCCATTAATTGAATTCTGAGACTCGGTGCAAACTGGATGCTGAAAATGAGACTCGATGTAAACTGGAAGCTTTTTAGTTAATTTGCCTGTGGTGTTCCATTCCATGCAACCATTTGACCACATGATCAGTCTGGTCAGAGGAACACAATTCAGCACAACCACATGATCAGTGCGGGCAGAGAAGCACAGCCCAGCACAACCGCAACATGGCATGATATTCACCTGTTTGCCTATTCTGTGGCCTGCTGCTCGGCTCTTTGCTGGTGTTCAGGGGGAATGGCTCACATCACTCTTCCCCCTGACCATGATCAGCAGCACCGCTCAGACAGGACGTCTCTGTGAGCACAACCATCCATCTCCCCTAGTCCTGACGCCGGGCCAAGAACAATGTCACACAGCGGGGCCCAATGCAACGCTGCCGTCCGCAGCTCAGACAGTCCAGCACAGTCACTGGGTGGGGAGATTAATGGGAGGGCGGGGGGTGCAAGACACTGGCCAGCAGATTCAGAGGGTGGGGAGATGAATGGGGGGGGGGCAGACACTGACCAGCAGGCATTGAGCTTTAGCTTCTCCTCAGTGTCCCTCAACAGCTGCTGGACATCCAGGTCCCCTGGCAGTCCTGAGATTCCGCAGTCTACAAAGGCATGATCTTGCGGGAAGACTCCCTGCCACTCCATCCTTCCCTACAGGGAGTAACGAAGAAACAACACACATTACTTGCAGGCTACACTCCCTCCGAATGCTAGCTTTTCATTTTGCAGGTGCTATTCTAGCATCGCCAAGAAGAGACACGTCAGTTCACGACAAAGAAGCAGCCTATGAATATCTGTATTAGCCTACTTTATCTGCAGAAATCATTGACAAAAAAATGCTACCTTTACATTTTTAGAGTCAGTGCCAAGTTTAGAATGAGAAAAGTTAAATCAGCAAACATGGCTTTCCCTGTCTTGTGCCAACAGTGGGAATTTCCTTAACGAATATCATGTGCAGTAAATATGGATGAGCATCGTTTCAAGGAAAATATTACCGCTGTCAGATTGCCTGTCGGAAGAAATGTATCTTGAGAAATATATACGGCATATGAGACATGGTAATTTGATTTCTCTTAAAACACAGATTCTTATCAGCAGTCATAAATCAACTGTATCCATCCTTTCTTTTCCTGAAACAAGGAGTGGTTATCATGAGTAATACATATTCCAGCTTATTTCTCTCTACAAGAGGGTAAAGCCTAGAGTGAGGCCGGATAATAAATGCATAGCTTGTGTGCGTTGCGGGATGAGGCATTGCAGCGAGTTAGGGGAAAATAAAAGGCTCTTCACTCTCATTTTAAATAAACAATTCATCTCTGTGCTCCGTAGTCTTGAGCACTTGATGCTTAACATATCCTAACAGCAAATCCAGCGTTTGGGATCTGTGATATCAACACAGTCATCATGAGTCAAGTGGAATATAATGGAGAGTGTCAGTGTCAATTTCGCTTTCTCACACTCTTTCCCTTCATCTCCCCGATTTCAATAATCCCTGTCAAACTACAAACAGTCGGCGATACCTCCTGACACAGAAACCTTCAGCTGGCAGACAGAATCTCAACATTCATTTACCCTGCACAAAAGAACGCTGTCCAGCTGGACAAATATCATTTCCTCACTTGACAATCTCCCTCAGTTAAGCTTGTACTATATTATTACCCCCCACCTTTTCCATTCTGAGACAGAGTTCATGGAGTGACTTCTAGTGATGTGCAGGTTTCCAATTGTGGGATTAGAAAGCCAACAATGTAATTATAAATGGGGGGGTAATGGGTGGCACACAGGAGGATGCACACATCACCGCCTGTGTCTGATACAAGCGAAAGCACTGAGAATGTCAGGGGGCTATTGTCAGTGTGGAGAGCCTAATTAGTGCGGCAGACTAAGATCTACTTATTTTAGAGACAAAAGTGCTTTTGTTTGTTTGTTTGTTTGTTTGTTTGTTTTTGTTGTTTTTACCACTTCCACACAGCAATACTAATGCGTATGTAACCTCAGAGCGCATGGCACATAAAGTGCCGTCTTTTCTGCACAGTGGCAGCGTCCTGTTTGTTGTAATGAGGGTGCTTTAAATATTTAGGAGCATACCCTCCCCACTGTATTTTAAATGCCTCTTGCGTTTTTTTGAATTTTTGAATAAATCAATACATTTTATATGCAACAAAAAACAATAATCAACGCATAGGCTGATGAATTAGATAGGCAGACCTTTTCACTTCAGGTTGTTTAGAAAGCGATTTAATTCTCTCAAAAGCCATGTTATCCCCCCCCCATAATGTTAATTTGATTTATAATCATCACACACAGGTGTACAACATACGGGGAAAGATAAAAAGTATTTGTTCAATTTAGTGATAGCCAGGTTTTTTCCTGGTTAACGGTAATTTCTTGTTGAAAATAAACATTTTCGATGGGACTAATATCTGACCATTAGCAGAGGCCTCTTTAGCCACAATGTATACTTGGCAAGAGCTTGGCTAGAAAGCCAGTGTTACTCTGTTGTTTTCCCAAGCCCTGTGATGTCTGTCATCAGATATGCTGTCCCTGATTTGTAGTAAACATTAGTAAGTGAGGGAGTGCATATAATGTGTGTTAGAGATATGCATAAGCACCTATGACACACACTACTTCTGATCATTGTGAATAAGCTGGTCTTTATATCATAGCCTCTCCAGAACTACAGCACACTGAATAGCTGAATTCAATTTTAGACTCAATCTACTTACGGTAAGTATAATGTGAATGTGTTGATTTAATGTAAAACTGTGCTCATGTTGTGTTATTATTATTATTATTATTATTATTATTTCTGGTATCATACAGCACACAACATATTTACAAAAAAATGCAATATCAAGTAAAACAATTCAGTAAAATAAATGTTACCGGATAAGATTTTAAAATTACATAAACAATTATAATGCAATAAAAATGAATATTAAAACAGTTAACATAAACAATTATGAAATAATGGGTTATCATAAATAAAAATGAATATAAAAGAGACTAAGATAGGAACAAAATCATTCACAGCAATAATGTGATTCTTAGGGTTAGGGTTACTCCGGCTCTAATATGTAATTAAGGGGTTATCATTATGTGAAAGGGGTTACTCAGGCTGTAATATGTGACAACTCAGGCTGGAAGGTTAAAATATGTGAGGGGTTAAGGCTTAGTGTGACTGAGGTGTTACTCAGGCTGTAATATGCGAGTAAGGGGTTACTCAGGCTGTAATATGTGATTAAGGGGTTACTCAGGCTGTAGTATGTGACTGAGGTGTTACTCAGGCTGTAATATGCGAGTAAGGGGTTACTCAGGCTGTAACGTCAAAGGGGGCATAAAAGAGACTAAGGGGTTATCAGGCTGAACAAAATCAGTTGACTGAGGTGTTACTCAGGCAATAATAAGGGGTTACTCAGATTCGTGATTAAGGGGTTACGCAGGCTGTAGTATGTGATTAAGGGGTTACTCAGGCTGTTCTATGTGATTAAGGGTTAGGGTTACTCAGTCTGCTATATGCGAGTAAGGGGCTATATGTGAGTAAGGGGTTACTCAGGCTGTAATATGTGATTAAGGGGTTACTCAGGCTGTAATATGTGATTAAGGGGTTACTCAGGCTGTAATACGTGATTAAGGGGTTACTCAGGCTGTAATATGTGATTAAGGGGTTACTCAGGCTGTAATATGTGATTAAGGGGTTACTCATGTTGATGTGATTAAGGGGTTACTCAGGCTGTAATATGCGAGTAAGGGGTTACTCAGGCTGTAATATGTGATTAAGGGGTTACTCATGTTATACGTGATTAAGGGGTTACGCAGGCTGTAATATGTGACTGAGGTGTTACTCAGGCTGTAATATGTGATTAACGGTTAGGGTTACTCAGTCTGTAATATGGGAGTAAGGGGTTACTCAGTCTGTAATATGGGAGTAAGGGGTTACTCAGGTTGTACAATGTAATTAAGGGTTGTAATATGTGATTAAGGGGTTACGCAGGCTTGTAGTGTGTGATTATGGGGTTACTCATGTTGTAATGTGTGATTAGGGGGCTACTCTGGTTGTAATATGTGACTGAATTGTTTGATGAGCCAGGTCAAACTCGAACAACAATTGAGTATATTATATATAAACATATAAATCATAAACATATAAAACGTTAACATCTAAAGTAGTACATTTCAAATAAAATACATACATCTGTTAACCACTGAAAACCAATATAAGATAGGTTAAGGTAAAACAATTTTTTTGATTGGATTATTTTCGCTAAACGTGTCTCTCTCAATGATTAGAACTAAAGCTACATTCATGTGACTGTGAAAGTACTCAATCTCAAACACAAGTAAACTACATTTATCCATGGTTTTGTTATGTACTCAATAACAAAATATTGTGGCAATATACAAAAACAGCACGCTTCAGGCTATGGAAACCTACAGAAGGGGGGCAATATTAAAAAGTGTTTATATTGATATACAGGACATAAAAAAACCTGAAACAAATGAATGTTTGAATGGATACATTATGTTAAATTATTTATTTCCACATTTAACTGGGAGGATGTATACGATGTAGCTTTAGATAAAATTATATATGAAAGTAATAAGATCTTGCTTGCCATTGTTCATGTTCATGTTTTCTATTATGTCAAATTAAAAAATAGCAATACCTTTTTGTCAGGTCTGAAGATCACTGGAGTGATTGTTTCCAAACCAGCGGATATATTGAGGCGACGGTTGATCTCGAAAAGTAAGCAGTTAATTTTCCTATTGATAATTATTTTGTAATTCAACGTTTGCCATCTACGTTAATTGTATACTAGCTTCTATGTAATTTATTGGGATTGCTAGCTATAAGTTTTCAACTTGGGATAATGCTTCTAATATTTACCAACAATGTTTAAATTAATTACATGTATCCAATTGTATTGTTTTGAAGTATAGCCATGATACATTCTTACAGTTGTTCAGATTATTTAAAGAAGTGTAAAATATTTTTGTATCTGATAAATGCTTACGACGTTTGCTACCTAACTGATAGCCAAGTTACCCTGCTCGTTGTAACATACACCAGCATGCCAAATTGAAAATTGGTAATCTAGCTAAGAGGTCAGATAGAACATGGATTGCATAAACATAGTCACCTTAATAGCTAACCTGTTGCAAGCTGGCTATCATTCTTAAGGATTAAGTTAATCAGCAACTGGGCTAAAGTTGATAACAGGTACGCCTATTCGTTCAGAATTAAAAATGTTTCGGCAGAATTATGCCGTATCTGCAGAAAATGTTCAGCGTGCAAATCTACCACTCTCTCATTGAATGAAGTCTAATAACTGAATTTCCATCCGTAATCGTTACAATGTGACTTAACGGTAACAAATGTAGCTAACGTTAACCATAAACAAAATCCCAATCAGAAGCGTCTATAACAACAACCCGGAAGTAGTAGAAAAACGTCCACCTTCTGGAGTAGTACAACATGCAATATAGGGGTAATTAATTTGTCAGTGGATATTTATTTTTAATAAAGAGAGACTTAAGAAATAAATACCTGACTAAAGATATATAACTACATATTTATAATGTATATGTTTTCTTTGTTCCAAAATACGGCCAGTGTAAGATTTACTTCTCAACTTTCTCACATGCGTCTCCCCCCCAAATGTGGAGCACGGTATATTTTCAAACCGTGTTGGATGAAAAGAAGATGCGTATGTCGCAAAGAAAATAGGGGTGGAAATACTGTTAACCACTAACCGTGGTTTCAAATACCGCAGTTTGTGACTTTCTCGACAATTATTTACTAAAATATTATTTACTAATATTTGCCCTCAATATGCCTTAGGTTTCTAGATGAACTGAATGGTGACTTATATGATGTTAAAATATAACACCCTCGATGCCCCTGAAATGGTACAAACTGTGTAGTCCAACATTTGGCGCTTCTGGGGTAGGAAACAGTGAGCTCGCTAGCCAAGTTAGTTGGCAAGCATGGTCATGAATCGCAAAAGAGTTGTTAATTCACGAGTAGCGCAAACGATAGCAAGCTAGCAGTGAACTGTGAGCGTTTTAAAAATCAACGAGGTATGTGGCAATACTAACAATACCGCTTCATTTTGTAAATCTAGTGTTACAAAACGTACATTTTAGATGGCTTCGTTAGCTTGCTGGTTACTGTAACTACCAGCGAGCTAGATTACTTTATCAATGAAAAGAAACAGCATTTGTCTAATTGATAGTCGCGTACATTAACATAGACAGCTCAAGTTCTAAATTGTTGGTTGGCTTTGGCAACAAACAAAAAAAGTTAGCTAACGCAGCAACACTGGCTGAGATTGACATAGGGCGTGAAACCCAATATTCTTGATGTGAATCTGATTTGGCCCCAACTGCTCCCCACAGACAGTAACCACGCAATTTTAAAATGACCTTTTCAAAAATATATAGGAAGTGTGGAACCATTCTCTTGTGACTGCATATGCATTCGTCAACTGAAAATAATAAGGAATAACGTAGCTAACGCTGCTTATTTCATACTTTAAAAATGCTTTTTAAATGTAACATTCGCCAGCTAATGATTACAGGTAACTTAATTCATACTCAGCAGTGCCGAGTCACTGTTGTCACTTTGTGAGGGAGCCTGCATAGATCTGAAACCAGGGAAAACTAACTTAATTGTCATCCATAGGATGGTGGACACCAAACATACCTTCCAGATCTCTGGGATCAAAAACAGAGAGATTAAAGGGATGCTGCTGCATGGAATTCACCAACTGGGTGGGAAATATGTTGGTGGCTCTGTGAGTATGTAAACTTGTATGAACTGATTTTCACATTGACAGCTTGGCTCACTGTACACCCCAACCCATCTTTTGACAGGCGTTTCACATTGTGCAATCTATGACGACAAATGACTTATTTTTAAAATATAGAAATGTGTTAATACAAGATATGATTGGTTGTGCTGGCGTTTGACCTTCAGATCTCATTTAACGCGAATCGCAGTGCATTTTTGCTCTCCCCACAGTATCTTAACGTCCTCGCATGCAGAAAAGTTAATTTTAATTGCGCGTGAGAGTCCGATTTAGACCAGCTTGATTAACCAGAGTTTAATTTGAAGCCATTCAAATGGCTGGATTGCACCTGCCGTTCAGCTGATTCATAAGAATAGCAGCTGGAGATTTGCTCTGAAAAATGACCTAATTGGTTCTGATGCTGCAATGTATTTTTGACTCTTAATTTTATCCTTGCCCTCAATTGCCTCTTTTTATAGTCGCTGCACCTTCTCTGTATCCCTGGAGCACAAAATGCACTATTGAGTTCTTAACCTTTTTCCTCTTCAACAAGGTTGAGACTTTTGGCATGTATGCCTGTTTAGATTAATTTAAAAAAAAACGTTTTCTCTTAATTTATAAACATTTACAGAACATTTTGCAATGGAACGCAATTCCCCATGTCATCTTGTGTGACAAAAATCCCTATCTAATGAAAGAAATACAATGTTTCATTGTTCTCACTGCATGTTTCCATGAATGTTTATAGCCTGTGTGTCCTATGGTTTTGTAACAGTGTAATTACAATGAGAAAATATCTTGTGTGGTTGATATTTTATTGGTTCCCTATATGATATAATACATGTAATGTTTTTGGCAATAGAATGGAATAATGGATTTAATCATGCCTCTTATAAAACAGTGGAAGAAATTCAACAAGACCAAATTCCAAGATGGAATACTTTGTATTGACTATGTTGATGGTAGGAAATTGCCACACAAACTGAAATTTGGGATAGATGTGATGTCCAGATGAGGTTTATGACTATGG
Organism: Aldrovandia affinis; assembly: GCA_029706075.1. Taxonomy (NCBI): domain Eukaryota; kingdom Metazoa; phylum Chordata; class Actinopteri; order Notacanthiformes; family Halosauridae; genus Aldrovandia; species Aldrovandia affinis. The sequence goes on from JAINUG010000011.1 coordinate 7,630,674, forward strand.
TTATTTAATAAAACTATTAACCACTGGCATGATTGGATGCCAGGACATCCTCCACGATCTCAGTGGGTATGGTTGCCACAAAATGATGGTTGTCAGTAGGAAGTAATACTGTTACTTGTTTTTAGCCTTACTAGATATAATATCAAAATCATATAAACCTATTCATGATTCTCATCATGCAAACCTATCCATAATTCACATATCATCACAGCATATGAACCTATTCACGATTCACACATAATCACAGCATCCAAACCTATTTATGATTCACACATTATCACAGCATACAAACCAATTCATGATTCATACATCATCACAGCTTACAAACCTATTCATGATTTGCACATCATCACAGCATACAAACTTATTCATGATTCACATCACCACAGCATACAAACACATTCATGATTCACACATCATCGCAGCATACAAACCAATTCATGATTCAAATGTCATCACAGCATACAAACCTATTAATGATTCACCGCATCCTCACAGCTTTCCTCCCTTGATTCAGGCATGAGCACTTACAGTGATCCATTCCATCTGAAGAACTGACTTATCGACCTGCCCTCCCGTGTAAATAATTGACCTAATGAAACATTTGTTTGGCACATTTGTTTTTTACCCATCCTCTTAATATTTTATTCACTCGGGTCTGTTAACACACCTACCTAATTAGTCTGTTTATTAATTCATGTTAATGAAGCATATACTCTGATTGGTCAGCTCTCAAGTTTGCAAGCCCTCAGCTGCTTCACATTAAGGACATGTTTGATCCATTGTCTCTGGTCTATAAATGGTGAAGTGAGCGACACAACCTTTCATTGTCATCTGGAGACTTACCAGTTCAGGCAGTACCTGGGTTCCTTGGTGTAGATCTGTCCAGGCCTAAAATTATTTGTAAAAATGTATTTATTTACACAAATTTATTTATAAACTGCCTTTCTTGAACCCACAGACCAAACACCAAAGAATCGTCCTTCAGGCTACTTGATATTTGAAGCCAACATAACAAATATGAGTTCACCTGACATATCACTGGTCAATTTTACCTGACCACAAAAGGAGACAGAGAAAAACATGCTGATCTCCAGTTGAAAGCCATAACGTAGCCCTTTTTTCATGTCTTCTTCATTGAAGGAAAAATAGCCTTTGTGCGCATGGTAATTCTTACATTATTTCAGGTTGATGTATTGACTGTGGGACGGCTAAATCTCCAAAGCATCATCCCTAGCTTTGTTGTTTACTTACATTCTTTTTGCAACATGTATAAGAATTTCCGTCTTTGAAGCCAATCATACTGAAGTGATGTTACTGGACAACGGTTCCATGACTTCTTACATCATTCATAGGGGACCATATATGAGTTTTGCAACTACTTTGTGTCCTGGTTATCTTTCACTATTGACTACTGGACTGAAGTGACTTTCAAGAAGGTGGTTCAAGTCAAACCATGTCTTCAGTTCAGTAGAATTGTGATTCTGGTGACATTTTAAAGCAAACAAGACACATGCATTGTTGTATGTTGATTTTAATTTCAAACTTTGGCCACCTTCATTAGTGTATTCTGCTTTAAAGTAGGTTTGAAAGGTTTTGTGAGGAGGAATGCAGAGGTGATGTATTTATGGACTGTCTTCCAGACTTGGAAGGCGGGGACAACACACCTGATTGTCAGTCGTCCTCTGGCTAGTGAGAAGCTCCTTGCTGCTTGTGCAGGAGGTGAGTCACCTTTTGAGTCTTAAGAGTGATACACCAATGCAGAGCTGTCTGATGTATAACACTGAACTTGTTGTGTAAATATTGAGCCATGTAGGAGCCAGAAATAAGCCTTCTCTCAATACCAGATACAGAGGTTCTCACTTGGTAAGATAACTTTTGCTTGAATACATGATCATTTTGAGATCTGTAGCAGTGGCCTAACCTAGCTTAATTGAACGATGGGCAAAACAGACTACTGGACTCAGACCCCTGTCCCAGACAGACTAGACAGTAATTCCCTTGTCTATCTGTACTTCTCATCTCAGGGAATTGGATTGTGAAACCGGAGTATGTTTTGGACAGCGTCAGGAATGGGTCATGGTTGCCTGAGGAGTCCTATGAGCTGGACCTGGCTGCCCGGAGTCCCGGGGTTGCCAACCCTATCCGTGTGTGGAGGGAGATGGTAGCCAGCTGCAGTGTCTTCGGTGCCTTCCAGGACTGGAGCGTTTCCCTGCTGGTTGATGACGGCAACAGGAGCGACATGTTCAAACGGTTAGGTGCTACCTCTCAGCATTTGGCATTTGTTGCTACGGTCTGAAAGGAAGTGATGTTCATTCTGGGCTGACCGTAAATGGCTTCCTTTTCCTGATGTAATTGTAGAATTTTATTTTTATGGGTTGAAATGGTTTGCAAGCATGAACAGCTTTTGGTATGAAGACCCCTTTTAGGTATGCTGTCACTGAAAGTCTCTGCATTTGTACTGTAGGGTATCAAGTAGCTGCTGTTGTGATGAAGGCTTGACAGTTGCACAGAATAACAGATAATCCTACCCTGTTTGTAGAATCCTGTTTTCAGGAAAGGCCAGTATTTTAGGTATGCTGTCACTGAAAGTCTCTGAATTTGTACTGCAGGGTATCAAGTAGCTGCTGTTGTGATAAAGGCTTGACAGTTGCACAGAATAACAGATAATCCTACCCTGTTTGTAGAATCCTGTGTTCAGGAAAGGCCAGCATTTTTTGCTCCACATCTGCTTCCCACCATCCTGTGACCCACGTGTTCACAGACCATGTGTCCAAGGGCTTGATATCCCACAATGCACCATGCTACTCCATGGTCCACATCGCTCAGCATTTGTTTGGGGTAAATTGTCATTAAATTAACAAGTGATGTTCCTCAAACTACTTTAAAATTGTCCTCCAAAGATTCTCTCATTGCATAATTGTCTCTGTTGATTTAATGAATATGCAGAATTTCTATTAATTTGTGGACCATTTCTGATGCCTGTTATAATGCATACACTGCCCGTCCCAAAAAAAAAGTCACACACTCTAATATTTAATTGGACCGCCTTTAGCTTTGATTACGGCATGCATTCGCCGTGGCATTGTTTCGATAAACTTCTGCAATGTCACAACATTTATTTCCGTCCAGAGTTGCATACATTTTTCACCATGATCTTGTATTGGTGATGGGAGAGTCGGACCGCTGCGAAAAGTCTTCTCCAGCACATCCCAAAGATTCTCAATGGGGTTAAGGTCTGGACTCTGGTGGCCAATCCATGTGTGAAAATGATGTCTCATGCTCCCTGAACCACTCTTTTACAATTTGAGCCTGATGAATCGTGCCATTGTCATCTTGGAATATGCCCGTGCCATCAGGGAAGAAAAAATCCATTGATGGAAAACCTGGTCATTCAGTATATTCAGGTAGTCAGCTGAACTCATTCTTTGGGCACATAACGTTGCTGGACCTAGACCTGACCAACTGCAGCAACCCCAGATCATAACACTGCCCCCACAGACTTGTACGGTAGGCACTAGGCATGATGGGTGCATCACTTCATCCGCCTCTCTTCTTACCCTGATGCGCCCATCACTCTGGAACAGGGTAAATCTGGACTCATCAGACCACATGACCTTCTTCCATTGCTCCAGAGTCCAATCTTTATGCTCCCTAGCAAATTGAAGCCTTTTTTTCCGATTAGCCTCACTGACAAGTGGTTTTATTCAGGCTACACAGCTGTTTAGTCCCAATCCCTTGAGTTCCCTTTGCATTGTGCGTGTGGAAATGCTCTTACTTTCACTATTAAACATAGCCGTGAGTTCTACTGTGTGATTTTTTACGATATGATTTCACCAAACGTTTAAGTGATTCCCGATCACGATCATTCACGATTTTTTTCCGACCACATTTCTTCCTCGAAGATGATGGTTCACCACTATCCCTTCAGGTTTTAATAATGCGTTGGACAGTTCTTAACCCAATTTTAGTAGTTTCAGCAATCTCCTTAGTTGTTTTCTTTGCTTGATGTAGGCCAATAATTTGACCCTTCTGAAACAGATCTTTTCCACAACCACAGGATGTGTCTTCCGACATGGTTGTTTAAGAAATGAGAAGCTACTCACTGCATCAGTTAGGGTTAAATAACTTGTTGCCAGCTAAAACATATGAATCACTGCAGTAATTATCCAATGGAAGGCTCTTACCTATTTGCTTAGTTAAATCCAGGTGGTGACTTTTTTTTTGGCCAGGCAGTGTATAATACAATGTTAATGCATATAGAGCCAGTGTGTACTGTGTATCGTTCCAGTAGGTCATGTACTGTATAATGGAGAGTGCTGGAAAGTGCTGTCTGTACTGTATTGTGATATGATATTTGTTCACAGGCATAAGATGTATCATTTTAGTGCTGTGTTACAGAGTTTCTGGTCAGAGCTGGGTTTCAGTGAGTCCCTTGGCACCTCCCTTGCCAATTCCCATGGCACTTCCCTTGGCACCTCCCTTGGCACCTCTGTGTCCAGCAATCCAGAAGAGTGCAACTCTTTCATGGAAACATGTACAGAGTTGGAGGCCAATGAACTGCTCTTTGCTGACCTTGAAAATCAACTTAGAGACCACCTTTCAAAACTCGCGGTGAGAGCTTAAATCAAGTTATGTAATCAGGACTGTGCCCAGAGGGTGTGTTCAGCAATGCAAAATGTATTTCTGCTGTCACCCTGACTGCTTTAACCAAAATTGCCTTTTCTTCAGCGCCTGAAAAGGAAGCTTGTTTCACAGAGTTTATGAACTTCACCGCAGCCAACCCTCAGTCTCAGGTAGAGATGCTTGAAGCATTTGAGTATGTAACTGTATGGAACATGAGAATGTGTGACTCGCACTTGAGTGTGTGACTACAGCAGATCAGTGGAGTTTCCTTTGTTCTAATAGCACACTGCATGGAGTGGCACTTTCCCTCCGGATTATTGTGCCAAGATTAAAAAATATTATGTTTTATTGATTATTATGATCATTTTTATTTTGTGAGAAATTTCACAGTTTTGCAAAGTCAAATGAATCCCATGCCCATGCACATCCACTGATTTCTCCCTTTCAGACCGATGTGGCAGACTTCAGTAACATGCAGAGCCTGATCGATTGCGGCTTACTCACTGAAGCCCTGGAAGAGATGCAAGGGGCGCTGTTTCCAGGGCAACCTCCTCCTGAGCAGATCCTGCAGTCGCTGATGCACCACGCCTTGCAGGTAAGAAAGATTCATCTCATCTGATTGGCTCCTCACCCTCCAAAGATTACAAATTGAAAATGACCTTTTTTAACGGATGTCTTTATAGCCAGCAGCCATAACACCCTCTAGCTTTCTCCTACCTGAGAGTTGAAGCCAAGTGGGGCTGGTCTTAATTTGTACTTGGGAGACCTCAGATTCTTACTAGAAGGGCTGTTAGTGGGCCTGTTAGTGGGCATTCACTCTTAATCATGTTGAAATGCCAATGCCAGTGCAGTGGTGGGGACACCGTACTATAGGATTCACTGTGATGACTCACTGTGGTCATTAAAGGTCCGCATGGCACTTATCAAAAGGGAAGGGGTATTCACTTCAGTGCCCTGTTTAAATGACCAAACCGGCTGTCTGAGTCTGGCCAACTACACAATCCCTTGCATTCCCTACTGACCTTGTTTCACTGGGTCATCTTTGTAATTACAAAAGTGACAAATGAGATCTCAGTTTACCTTCCTGGTTAAATAAAAGTCACACATTTTATACTTTCATTAGTGTACTGACATGAGCCATCCCACAATCCTGCGATGTACACACAGTAGCCATATAAAAATGCTTATTTGTAGTGCACTCCAGTTCTCAAAACGAAACACATCAAAACCCTCTTTGTATTTTCGAAAGGCAGAACTTTTTTTTTCATTAATTGTTTGAATCATTTGTTTTAAAATTCTTAAATCACTTGTCGCTGACTAATCCCAAACCCTCTCGCCACTCATTGTGTGGTATGGTGACAGTTCTACCGTCCTCCTAGCCAGTTCAATAAGGATAGCAGCCCTTTGCCAAACTAACATTTTTAAATGCAAGCCTGATTCTTTATTTGTTTCCCTTCCAGGGTGAGGTGAAACCATACTTTTACTGCATGCTCCGAGCAGTGTTACACAATATCCTGAGGAACAACCCCCCGTGGGGCTCTCCTGTCCGTGTGAAATACTTCCTGTGCGTTCTGCAGTGCCCCCAGTGCAAGGGAGGACCATGGGCTCTTTTGGAGATGTTAGTGAGGTACAGGCACTACCATTTTTCCTGCTGCTGTTCTCTTTCAGCTTATAGTCAGGTTTGTCCATGCAGAAAAGATATTAAAATAAAAGTTCTGTTATATCATATCCTGTATTACATCCTGTATTTTTCACCATATGAGTTCCTATAACGACTATTAATTATATGCCTTCTAACCCATTCACTTGCGTTTGAGCTCCTGGTTAGCTGCATTGGGGATAGCCACACAATAGGACACCAGATGTAGAGGGGTGTACCAAAAACCCTAGCTGGGTGAAACCTGTGAATGTCTTTGTGGCACCCTCCATTTTTATAAATTTTATATGAGTCTGTGTCTCAAGAGAATGTACATTGTAATGGTACTTTAAACCTCCCCCCACCATGTGGGTTTGACAGGTCGTGCATGTCCAGCGAGCCCACCTGTCACTCACTGCCCAGTCCAGCCTCCCTGGAGCAGAGGCGTTTCCATGTCGACCTGCAAGGCTTCCTGCTCAAGCTTTTCCAGTTTGAGCTCCACGCCTCCAACACGGGGTAACGTCCAAATCGCCAAATCCAAACGTTAGCAAATATTGTATGTGCGAGTAAATAACTGCATTGATAGCTGCTCTTTTAATTTATTTGAGACCCAGAAGAGAAATTAATTTAGCTGGTTGTGACCTTTTCATGCTTTATAATGTTTTTATTTAACCACAAATTATGAAAATAAGTGGAAAAAACGAATATAATAAAAAATGTGACAAAAGGTGATACAATTATATAGATTCAATTAGATATTAGATTATACAGTACTAGAGCTATCCAATGGGATGTGTCCGGAACTCTATCAGGAAACGTGGGGGGTCCCGGTCATCTGTCCTGGTCAGCACCTTCTGGAGCGTGTGGAACAGGTCCACTCTCTGCAGCCGAGCTGTACAGCAGCTGGCTGAGTTGCTGATCCAGGCCTCCCTCTGGGCTCTGCCTTCTATGGAGGTGAGTGCAATTTAGGTTGTCCCCGTTTCATCAGAGAAGGGCACCCACCTGCTCTTAATGTCTGATTCTCATGACTCTCCAGCGTATAAAGACATCGCCAATGTGGGGAATCTGTTCTGCAAAAATAAGGCAATACACATCAGCCCAAATGTGAGCATGCTACTTCACAGTATGGAAAGATTCTGTATTTTGACAGCAAATCTAGGCTATTTTCATGTGCTTTTTCTATTTCTTCTTCCTCCTCCCCCCTCATGCAAAAATTCTTACCTGTGTAGAATTCCTCAAGTTATGGGCCTGAGAATTTTTTTCTCTCTGCATGTTTTGGAGCCTCCTCATATTGACCCTTTCCACACACATAAAAGTGTATGCCTCCTGGTGTTTTCCACTGTTTAACCTCGTCATCATTATGGTGACTTTGAGCCACAGTGCCCAGCATCCCTCTATCCCCCAGTCAGGCAGTCCTTTTTCCTTTACAGGACTGGCAGATGAGGATTGTGGGTACCCTCCATGACATCCTGGCAGTGGTGGTGGAATACTGGTGTCAAGAACACAGTCAGCTCAACAGGAACCTGGTGGAGAAAGGGCTGGCAGACCTGGCTCAGTACATTTCCATACTGTGCCAAGGTATGCGCAAAGCAATGCAAATAACTGTCAATAATAATGAGGGATACCAGGTGACTTGTTTTTGTGGGAATTGAAGCAACGTGAGGTTGGGGGTTTCGATGCATTGGCATGCTGGAAATACAGGATCCCGAGGTGCCGCAAGACTGTTAGTGTGATGTCTGAAAACAATACCCCCCTTCCGCGGTGCATAACATTTGTAATGTTTCATGCTTTCTTGCTGAAAGGAGAGCCAGTGAATTTGGATGAAGTGATATGCATACTTTGTGAAAAGCAAATCACCACGAAAGATGGAAACACATGCAACCTGTGCACCCACCTAAAGGTTCACCATCCAGTGGAATTTGCCAGCCTGCTGCTAAACCGTCATCCTTGAGTGCCTCAACAATGTGTAGCCAGCCTAAATGTCAAAGCGACAGGACACAACCCTCCATAACTAGGGCATTCACTAAGGTGTTGAAATATAAACGAGACAGCAAACGGTGGTGAGACTGTACCAGGGGAGTCACCAGGTTCCTTGCCAAAGAAATGGTGTCATTCCAGACTGTTGAGCAATAGGCTAGCTATGTGCATCTTTTCAACTGCTGTAGGAACAATAATATCATATATTGCTTATTTTATTGAATTCCCTATCAATAGGGAAATTGTAATATCGTTCAGGCCTACACAAGACTCTCGTCCAAGTCAGCTTACCAGACCCCCAGCATTCTACCAATAGAGTACAGTGCAATACCACTAAAATCTTGTGAGGATCCCTGGCAAGTTACAGTGGCACCACAAGCAGTTTGTGGTGTTTCACGGTTGATTTGATTTGTTTTAAATAAGTAAGCATGTTTTTCACATACGTGTGACATCCAGAGTTTTAGGATGGCATTTTGGCAAGAGGGCGCACGCCTTCCGCAAAAGGGCGCTGCGCCCTTGTTTCCCAGTTGAGAAAAACCCCTGACTCGTGTGGTATGTCTAAAGTCTGAGCTGAAGTGTTTGGAAGTAGGAACATTTACATAATGGTTTTAAGAACATCAGTTAAAGGAGGATCTTTCATGTCTTGAACACCTAGAATGAGTATGAATATTCGAGAAGCTTGAGAAATCCATCACGTCCATTTTGTAGCTCCACATGGATGAAGATGATAGTAATATGAATAACAAACTATACTGCACTTTAGTGCTTTCAGTCTTATTAATTTTATTAAGTTGGCTGCCAAAGGCTTAACTTCTTGAAATCTTATGGATGGAACTTTGTGGGGGAAAAAATGTGTTTGTTCCAAATTTGTTTTAGCCATCAAACGGAACCAAACTATTTAACATATAGCCACCAGACTTCACACATAACTTCAGTTTGTTTATTTAGCCTGGTCATATTTTTTATACATTTATAGTAAATACTTCTGAAATATTTTCAGCAATTAGCTTGCTGGCAAGCCAGCATAGCAACTATGACCAATCTGCTGCTGATGTCATAATGCATAACGTCCACTCATCACCAGCTAACTAAACTAACTAGCTAGCTAGTGAGCTTACAAATAAAATAACCTTAACCAACCATTATAATTTGTAATATTTAAAGCCATAGATACTGTTATCTAGCTATCTGATTATGTTAGCTAGCTTACCACAGTAGCTGACCTTATAAAGATTGATGATGAGCACACTTTACTCATCCAAGCTAGCTAGCTAGCAAACCAAACCTGATGTGTAAATATCTCCAGTAGGTTACTGGCTAGCTATCCCTCTTACCACCATAGCTAACTGGAATTCTAGTAAGCTCACAATAGTTTACCTTTTAAAAACAACGTCAAATCATTTTAATGAAAAAGGGCTTTACACAGTTACCCCACCAATTTTCCTCAATATATCATGGCTTAGTTCATTGTTTTCCTAGATAACTGTTTGACTTGATCCATACATGATTATCTAGCTATCTGACTATGTTAGCTAGCTAGCTAACAAGCTGCAATATATTATTTTAAATATGGCTACCACTTGAACTGTGGCAAACCAACAAAAACATTTCTGGTGCAGATATTTAACTACCTACCTTGATGTAGTCAACTACAGTGAACCTTATCGGAATAACTTTCATGCTGTTACATTACTATGCCTTGCTAGTAGTGCCTCCTTATTTTAAATTACACTGCTCAAAGATATTAAGAGAACACCTAATCATCACAGTGTAACACCAAGTCAATTAAACTTCTGGGATATCGATATGTCCAGTTAGGAAGCGTAAACGATTGTAAATCAATTTCACCTGCTTTGGTGCAAATTAAAGTGACAACAGGTGGACAGGAGAGGCAACAGCAAGACAACCCCCAAAAAGTAAATGGTTTTGCAGGTGGTGGCCACAGACCATTTCTCTCTCCTTATCCTTCCTGACTGATTTTTCTCTTGCATTTGCTAGTGCCCTTGTCACTACTGGTAGCATGAGGCGGTACCTGCAGCCCATTCAGGTTGCACAGGTAGTCCAGCTCCTCCAGGATGGCACATCCATACGTGTCGTCACAAGAAGGTTTGCTCTGTCTCCCAGCACAGTCTCAAGAGCGTGGAGGAGATACCGGGAGACAAGCCATTACGTGAGGACAGCTGGACAGGGCCGTAGAAGGGCAACAACCCAGCGGCAGGACCGGTATCTGCTCCTTTGTGTGAGGAGGAACAGGAGGAGCACTGCCAGAGCCCTACAAAATGACCTCCAGTGGGCGTGTGCATGTTTCTGACCAAACTGTCAGAAACAGACTCCATGAGAGTGGCATGAGGGCCTGACATCCTGTAGTGGGACCTGTGCTCACAGCCCAGCACAGTGCAGTTCTATTGGCATTTGCCAGAGAACACCAGAATTGGCAGGTTCCCCATTGGCGCCCCGTTCTCTTCACAGATGAGAGCAGGTTCACACTGAGCACATGTGACAGACGTGAAAGAGTCTGGAGACGCCGTGGCAAACATTGTGCTGCCTGCAACATCATCCAGCATGACCGGTTTGGTGGTGGGTCAGTGATGGTCTGGGGAGGCATATCCTTGGAGGGCCGCACAAACCTCCACGTGCTAGCCAACGGTACCCTGACTGCTGTTAGGTACCGGGATGAAATCTTCAGACCTTACGCTGGTGCAGTGGGCCCTGGGTTCCTTCTGGTGCAGGACAATGCCCAGCCTCATGTGGCCAGAGTGTGTTGGCAGTTCCTGGATGACGAACGCATTGATGCCATTGACTGGCCCTCACGTTCCCCAGACCTGAATCCAATTGAGCACGTCTGGGACATTATGTATCGGTGCTTCCGCCGCCGCCAAGTAGCACCACAGACTGTCCAGGAGCTCACTGATGCCCTGATCCAGGTCTGGGAGGAGATCTCCCAGGACACCATCCGCCGTCTCATCAGGAGTATACCCAGACGTTGTCGGGAGTGCATACAGGCACGTGGGGGAACTACTGAGCCACACAAGTTGGATCAGCCTGTGATCTCAATTTTTCACTTAGATTTTTGGTGTGATTTTGAATCCAGCCCTCAATGGGTTAATGATCTTGGTTTCCATTGACCGTTCTTACATCATTTTGTTCTTGACGAAGTACACAATGTAATCAGTAAAGATTTTCAACTTGAATATTTTGTTCATTGAGATCTGCGATGTGTGATTTAAGTGTTCCCTTAATTTCTTTGAGCAGTGTATTTTAAAAACGGTATGGACAGTCATCCATTAGAGCGCTAATGTTAGGGTCAGTGCTAACTGGAATACCTACAGCGATGTACTGTAGCGGGGTACAGCTAGCAGATTCCTAACTAACAAGCAAGCAAGCTACCATTATTAAGTATGTAGACATGTGGGACCAGTGCAAATGTCATGTTGTTGATGTGGGTCTGTTGCCCTAATGTAGATCTGCCTCCTGAAGTCCTCCAGGAGCTCATTCCCAGCATGCCCTCTGTCAGACTGAGGATGGTCACTGCCGACGCCATCTACAGCCACATCTGCTGCCGGAATGGCATCGTCACGGGAATGGAGTCCCTCTCCCTGCTGAAGATTGTAAGTTTCCCATAACTAGAAGGTTGTATGCCTTACAATATGATGCATACTTATTACACTGACAAAAAAACTATAAATTAAATTCTGTGTATAGGACAACTGATAATGGTTTATCAAATGGGACTTTGACCACTTGACATGAAGTGTCCGCTATGGCAGAAGCATTGAATCACCACCAGTACCGTGCCATCTATGTCCTCTTTCTCTAAGTCCAGTAACTGTTCAGCTGGACTCGAGCTCGAGCGGAACATGGTGTACCCCGCACTAGACGGTGGGAAATCTTCCGATAGTAGGAGCGCTAAAGGACTCGGGTCACTCAGGGTCACACCATCAGCAGAGAGGCATTGTGTGAAGGGCTCGGCCTGTCTGATATAGGTTCCTGATTCCCTCCTACTTGCCTCGGAGTCTGTGTTTTGTAATTAACAGAGGCTTCCCTCGAGCTCTCATCAACCTCTGCAAACAAATTAGGCCTGCTGGACGATTGATTTTATTCCCCGATGGTTGGCTGCACAGCAATGCTTTCGTGTTCATTTCCATTTAAAATAAAATGACCCGTTAAGGTGAGATACTGTCGAGGTGGCCGTGAAGAAACAAGACTTGTTAGGTGGGCAATTCCATAGGAATGTCAACCTGTGCATGAAAATATAAAGTTACTTATTTCCCAATTAAACTTCTCTCACATTTACCTTTAAGGTTATTCCATAAAATATGTGTTATTACCATTTAATCCATCATTGAGAGACAACAAAAAATAGGGTTTTGCAGGTTGCCAATTTTCATTATTTTAGGAAATGCTTAACAGAATTTGTGTATTACTTACGTTTGTTCTCTTAAGATTCTTAAATGTTTAAGAGATTAATAATACAATGTAGAAAGATTCTTGAAGAATCTAGCTCCAGTATATTATTGATTTGGGGAGTGGGACAGACAATGTCATGTCCATCATGTTTTAAAGGAAAGGTTTCTGTGAAAGATTTATCTGCAAAGCCAAGTTTTATCAAGGTCAAATATGGTCTAAAATGCGTCTCTCTTCACTGTCTATTTCCTTATTCACCGCTATGGACATAGGCGCGGGAAGTGAGGGTGCTGCAGCACCTGCTGTCATGAACAGTTTTCTTATATAGTATAAGTATATATCATTTTTAAAATAAAGACAAAAATGAGTGTGCGTCTGTGTGTCATAATCGACATGGAACTGCGGGTGGTGCTGCATGGAGCTTCGGGAACTGCTGAACATGTTACAAAAAGTTAATACAAATTTTTTATATATTTTTTTAACACCGCTACCTCTATCCTCAACTGAAGCACAGCACCCAATTTGACCACAATCACTCCATTAAATGTAGAACTTTGTTGTCTTAATCACCCCATTCGCATGGTCCTATGTGGCACCCAATGCAGCACACAGAGGTTCTGAGGCTTTGCGGGAGTTAGTGTCAAAATTGCACTTGAAATAGGTGAGTGCACTATTTTTGTCTGTTAAAAATCATAATACCAAATGGTGCTGTAAGTTACTTCTAACAGATTTTCAGTTTTTTCTGCTTTACTCATAAAACTAATTCCATACGAAAGTAGAAGCTTTTTTTTTAATGATGCCTTGCAATGGTGTAACTTACATCGACACCAAAACTTTTTCACGTTCCTTTGAGCCAGGTTGTTTTCATAGGTGGATGTGGTTGCATTATGTCAAAGAAACTGACTGTGTTCATTGCTATGTCTGTAAAAGCTGTGGACAAAAACTGGTCAGTGCAAGTACTATTCAAAACAATACTATTCAACCCTCGTTGCGTTGTTCTAGCGTTCAATTTTTTCATTTCATTTCAGCACCCCTAAGTCAAAACATCTTCCCGCACCTCTGGCCACGGACATTACCATTATGGACGCATTATTATAACGCGATCCACATAATAAATCCACAAGGTATACCGTGTACACAATGAAAACATGTTGATTTCAAATCCATATGAAGTGTAAAGGTACTTTAAGTCTGTGGTGCTGTTGACAATAATGAACTAGCTAGGAATCTAATACCACTCAGAAAATGGTCTTGCTCTTCCCCACTAAAATGCTGATGCATAACACTGCTTCCCTGGAGAGAATATACAACGAATTACATACATATTTATAAATGAAGCTGTCCAGCCTCTCAGGTGGTATAGCGGTAGAATGTCCGACGCTGCCCACTGCGACCAGGGTTCGATTCCACCGGCCGCGCCAGTTTCGGCTCTGGCCAGGAGTGCCACTAGTGGGCAGCAATTGGCTGTCCGCCCCAGGGTGGGGGGAGGGAAGCCGATATGAGCTCGCTGCGTATAGGAGTGGCCCTGTGCACATACTAGAGTTACAGTGACGGCTTGGCGGGTTCCGGCTGGGAAGAGGCAGTGCTCCGCAACGACACTGCTGGTATCAGGACTATGGCTACTAAATTGGGAGAAAAAAATGGGGGAAAAACAGCAGAAAGAGAAAATAGAATAAAATAAAATAAATGAAGCTGTTCCATAATATGAGTCAAAATATGTCTGAAACACTCATAGCTTGCTGACTGTCACTAGCTTTGTGTGTATGAGTTGGGTCCATGTGTAAATTATGTTAATCAAGAATTCTGACTAATTCACAAACATCTCTGCTTAAGGAAGGCACTATCAACCAACAAAAAAATAAGATCTAAAACAGGCATAAAGTCAGTGCATAAAGTCATGGTTGGTTTCCTACTGCAGGGATTCCCAAAACTTTTATATTGCTTCACCCTTTCTATAGCAACTATGTTCTGTGTACCCTTACAAAACAACGCCTCCATTTACTTGCCTGCTCACACATATATAACAACCATGAGATTAGCCTAATAATTACTCAGCATTATGCAATGAATGAAGCTGTGTAATGCAGCATAATAATTTAAATTTTAATAGCATTATCCTGCACCTTGTTTCTCATGTTTAGTTATAGATTCTCTAGCTTGCACTGTACCAAGTTACTTTACTTCGCACCATCCATAGACTAAATATTCCACACCTCTAATGGAGAATTCCATTCTCATGGATGAAATTGTCAAGCAGCCTGGAAGTCGCTCAGCTAACTTTTTAGTTAGCAGAATAAAATGTTCTCGTGCAGTTTCCTCGTAAATATACATATCTCCTCATCTTGATTTTTCATAGCAGCCTCATGATTGTCTCCAGGATCATGCCTCACATTTGGAATCGGTTGGGCACGCGACTTTATTCATGTGTCCATTTTGCAACATTTGCATCCTCCTACTTCCGTCCAGCTACGTGAGCCATTCACTTACCGGAATAATAGGTCTATTAGTGATTGCCAAACCTTAAATTGGTAACCCTTTGCTTTTTAAAAATGTTTACTTTTTTGTCATCTGTCATCTTGAAGGACAATGATTCCCCCCAATGTGCACAAGAAAAATATTCAGTAACATTGTCTTAAATATATTCACTGCTTTTTCAGAGTGAAGTCTAGTTTCTCATTTTGAGTGCAAATGTCACGACCAATATCGCTAATTTCTCAGGTCTCTTTTTTAAAATAAATAAATAAAATGAAAACAAATATTTCAACTTCTTGACAAGTTGTGAAGCGTGAGGATGGAGTGTGGGAGTATAGAAGTGCAGGGATGACCTGAGATAAGTGTTTGGATGTCTGGTGCAATTTGGTGCACAGGTGAAAATTTGGTGTAAAACTGGAGTACTGCATTACGGATAATGCCTCACTGTAATCCATTGTTTGACTCAACTCCATAGGCCACAAACACACAACATCTCCCTTTTTACAGGGTAAAAACAGTACGTTTACACCAAACATTATCTGACTGGCACAAAGGACTCAAAGAGTGGATTATTACCTCATTCATGTAATTCATCCCTTTCCACCAGTGTCTGTTTTTAACACGTCAAACAATAACAATAAAAAAAACTTAAAGTGATTTCTTTCTAGGTTTGAAGATCATGAAATACACTTTTATGAGTTCAATAATGAGGCAGGAGTAGCCAGATATCCAAGATAAAAAATTAATAAATGTAAAAATAAAACAAATTTTTATTTCCTCTGTCAGTCTGATCATTTCTACGAGACTTGCAACAACAAAAAAAGTGCGAAATGTGCAATGAAAAACATACATTTGAATAAATTCACCATATGTTTATATTTTTGTATATCAGAGTATATCCATGGTATCCCTCACCCCTTTGCCAAATATTGAAAACACAGATACATCTAAAATGCTGTACAGTCAATAGTTATGTCAATGGTAGTCAGATCAACAATTGTATAAATTAGCATCCCGTGCACAAGCTTGCGGATGCAGTCAGGTGTGCTGTATGGTCACCTGCGTTTGTCATCCTCCCCTGCAGCAGACTGGCACAGCTGCTGTGTTTTTGCGAGGACGGGTGGGCGCAGGGTTAGATGAGTGACAGGGCAGGAAGTTCTCCTTCCCCAGCTGGTGGCAGGTTGAAAGCGCAGTGTCTGCTGTCCCTCAGGTGTCCTCCTACATCCCGGCGCTGGGGAGGCTGAGTGGGCGTGCGCCAGCAGGGGCTCGGGGCCCCTGGGCAAGGACAGCATGCCTGCGGCCAGGCCACGAACCCGGCGCCACCAGCTGTGCCAACCAGGGGTCCTCTACCGCCACCGCCGGCCCGGCGTCACGATCACGGTGAGTACCGGTCCCTGCCCGTCGGCGACAGCCACTCAGATGCAGAGTGGGACCTGACCCTTGGAGCGCCGCGGGGAACCGAGGCCTGTGAAGCCGGCACGTCACCTCCATCTGCGCCACCTACCGAGTCCCGCCTGACAACTGACAATCAACTGGACAGGAGGGTTAGGCAGAGCTTCGCGAGGTCATGCCTTGACTGTGGACCTCAGGCGATGTTGGCTCGCCGACAGATCCGTTCTGCTCACAGAGCTCATTAATTATTATTTTTTAACTTGAGTATAAATTCATAAATACAGTTAGTTTTAAACAATGTAAATTGATTTATATTTGGTGTTAAGAACATAAGAATACATAATGATGAGATCAGGCCGTTCGGCCCAGAAGCACTTGGGGTATCTTGAATAGCCCAAGTGCTTCTGCTGCCACTACATGACCTGGCCTTGTTTCAGGCATTAACAACTCTGTGTTAAAAAACAAACAAAAAAAACATCCTAATATCCATGCAGAATTTGCCTTGGCCTCTTGTTCTGCTAACCGAACCTTAAAATCTTAAATCTTAAAAAAATCTTTGGTAGTTCACTTTTTTAATCCCTTTTAGGAATTTAAAAACCTCAATCAAATCCCTCCTAAGTCTCCGTTTGCTAAGCTTGAATAAATTGAGCGCCTTAAGTCTATCCTCATAAGTTTTACCTTTCATACCAGGTACCAATTTAGTTGCCCTTCTTTGAACTTTTTCAAGAGCTTCTATATCTTTCTTGTAGTGTGGTGCACTGCTTGCTTAGACAGTGCAGTTATGTGCAGATCTTGCTTAGAATTATCACTTAAATACCTAAATACTGGCCACAAAACCCCTCAGAACTCAATTTCTCCTTCTTTGGTTGTTTCCTTATTCTTCTGCACCTCCTTCAGCTTCTTATCCTTCTCGAGTGTTATATAAGGACAAAGGCAATATATAACATTAATATGACCTCCTTTGATTTATACTCAATACTTTTTGCTATGTATCCCAGCATCCGGTTGGCCTTTTTCACTGCTGTAGCACACTGCTTAGATGCAGATAGACTTTGATCAACTAGAATTCCCAAGTCTTTTTAAAATTGAAGATAATTTTCTCCTCCCATAAAATACTCCTGTCTTATGTTTTTATGTGCCACATGCATAACTTTACATTTAGCAATATTGAATATAAACCTTCCATTTCTCTCCCCATTCTTGGATGTTTTTTAAATCATCTTGGATTACCTGAGTCTGCTAGACCTCCCAGTTTTGAATCATCTGCTAATTCAACTATTTTGCTACTAACATCCCTATCAAGATGATTTATGTAAATAAGTAAGATCAGGGGTCCCAGCACCAATCCCTGCGGGACTTCACTGCCCACAGCACCTAGGTCAGATACAACCCCTCCTACCGTTACTCTTTGTATAACGCCCTTGCAGCCAATTATGAACTCACTCTGAAACAACCGTAATTCCTTCTCAATTCATTTTAACAATGAGTCTCGTGTGGCACCTTGTCAAATGCTTTTTGAAAGTCCAAATATATGATGTTATTAGTCTGCTTCAAGTCAAAACACTTTGTAGCATCCTCAAAAACGTTCAGGAGGTTTGTTCGGCATGACCTCCCCTTAAAAAAACCATGTTGGTTCTCCCTTAAAATATTTTTTAAAAATGATTCCAACTTGTCCTTAAGAATACATTCCAGTTTTTCACATTATATAAATTAAACTCACAGGCCTACAGTTTCAGTATGGTCCCCCTTCTTATATGTTGGAATTATACTACCCTGCTTCCAGTCATCTGGTATTTTTCCAGTGTTTAGGGATTGCATAAAAATATCTGTCAATGGTTTATATATCATTTCCAAACTCAAGTTATTTGAATACTCTAGGATATATGCCATCATGGCCTGCTGCCTTATTTGTCTTAAGTTTTTGTAGTACTTCTACGTGCCTTATCTCAAAGTCCTCCAAAACATTCTGTACATTGACTATAATTGTAGGCATATTTATAACCTCTTCTCTGGTAAAGCTCTCAAAAAAGTAACTCTTTAGTGTGTTAGCAATATCCTTATTATTATAAAGCAAAGTTTCTTCCTTCCTTCTTCTTAATGCACTTAACATCATTATTCATTTTTCTACTGCAATATTGAAAAACCTGCTTAGGATAACTTTTTGTATCTTGGGAAATTTTCATTTCAAACTGCCTTTTAGCTGCTCTTATTTCCTTTTTAGCCTTAACCTGCATATTACAATAATCTACCTTGTTTCTCTCGGAGTTGTCCTTTTTATATACTCTGTACACTAATTTCTTTAGCCTCAAACTCCCATGAAGACTGACTAATTCACTGTGGAGACTGTTTCTTCATCCTATTTTTCTTTACTTTTGGCATGAATATTCACTGTACATCTACAATAACTCTTTTAAATTTAGTCCCATTTTTTATTCGTAGTTTTGCAATCTAGAAGTTTTACCCAATCTATATTGCTTAAATTCTCATTCTATTAAAGTGAACTCGTCTGAAGTAAAAAATTATAGAGTTAGAGTAGGCTGTCTTAACTTGCCAAAACAATCTGAAGTAACTGCTCCTCCAAAGGTACATTTCTTCCATCTGGGCAGAATCTACCTCCCTACCCTTAATCCTAATATTAATTTCCCTCCATTCCCCCCCAGTCCCTAGTTTAAATACTCCTCCTCTACCCTAAGAATACGCTGGCCCAATGTGGCTGAACACCCTCAGGTCATCCGCCCAGTTCACCCCAAAAGGAGTCCCATAAACCTGTACTCCTGTTTCTTACCAGGTGTGTAGCCACGTGTTAAATCTCCATATAAAACTTTGCTTCCCTTTACTACCTGAATTCCTGAGAAGACCACGTGGAGGTTCTGCTCCTGATCTTTGTTGCTAATTCTACAAGTTTGTCCTGAAGAACCTCAAACCTCTGTCATTGGCTCCAACATGGACCATGACCACTGGATCCACCCCTGCTCTAGCCAGGAGCTTATCTGTTCCAAGGGGTCTCCAACCTGGGCACCAGGAAGGCAACATGCCATATGAGACTCCTTTTCACATGAATACACTAGACTGTCTACACCTCTAATAATTGAGTCCCCTACTATGACTAACCCCCTTTTCTTGGGAGATGTGGCTGTCAGGGTGCTCTGGGGCTCATCAGTCCTCTCACTCTCAGAGCACTGGGCCAGATTGTCTTCCTGCAAGGACTCAAATTGTTTGGACACCACAAACTCTGGAGATGCTGCCCCTGTATTATGTGCTTAGCTTTTTCTGTGCTTATGCCCTACTGCCACCCAGCTTTCTCCTGCCTGCTCTGGAGACACTTCCCTCCCCAGCTTTGGCATGCAAACTAACTCTAAAGGCCATATTAATCAGTTCCTGGAACTCTACAAATCCTGTACCGTCAGTTAACCATTTCTTGATTGATTTTGAGGTATGCTTGGGATAATTGTCTTGCTTAAAGATCAATTTGAGCCCAAGTTTCAGCTTCCTGGCATATGGAATCAGGTTTTTATCCAAAAGTCTTAGTACTTGCTAGAGTTAATTATGTAATTGACCTTAACAAGAGCCCCAGGAGCAGTAGATGCAAAACAACCCCGCTGATGTGCATAGCCAATAAGCTCAATAGTAGTCTCATTTGACCGTAACACTGAGTTCCAATCGGAGTTCCAATGCCATTTAGCAAACTACAGGTGTTATTTTTGTTGATTTCCCCCAATAGAGGCAACCCTTCTAAAAAGCATGGAGGTGGCTTCTGATGGTTAATTTGGAGACTTTGTGTCCCCAAGATGCAACCAAGTTTTGTAGATTTACAACTGTGACCCTTGAATTTTCCTTTTTTGCCTCCCAAACCATTTGCATGTGGGTAAGATGCAATTGTGTCATCTACCAGGCAGGTTTACCACTATTCTAGTGGTTCCAAACCTCCTAATTATTGACCTAACAGTGGAAAATTGTGTATTTTAGTTTTTATTTGTTTGTGACCATGTCTTGTAGGTCAACAACCCTTTGTTGTGTTTCTTATGAAAGTCCTTTGTCTTTCCCTTGGTGAGGGATGACAAATATATTTTTTAAATTATTATTATAATTGTTATTATTGTCCACAGCAATAATAATACGGTACTTATAATAATAATATGTTCTTGTTTGTGATTCATTTCAATAGCTATTTTGTTGAGACTTGGGATTTGTACGTGGTAATAAATCCTGTGTCCACTTTTCTGCATGCCTGCATGCCCCCTGGAATAAGATCACTTATTTATTGTCTCAGTTCTTATTTTTAGAACATTCTGGATACTATACCTAGTAATCACGGATTAACAGGTTAATAACTGATGTAGTCGTAGCCTATTATTTTCACCCTACAATAAACGCATGCCATATGTGTTTTTGAGTCCCATTTTCCCAATTATTTACATACAATTATATTATGCTTTTGAAGGAAAAATCTGGTTTTAATAATGTTTTCATGACTAACAAATCTGCTTTACAATAATATGTTATATCCATGTTTAGCTATCTATTAAAGATAGAAATCCATTTATATAGTCTGTTAGTTGTACTATTTAAAATGACTTTGCTCAAACGTGAATGTTTATCCGGTTGCTGTAAAAAGTTGTTAATTGGTGATTTTTTAAAGACTATAAGTAGGTACCAAAAACATGGCTATGGCAAGGTCAGTGGAAATGGGGAGAGATTGTGGGTAGGAACACCTGTCAGCATTGCATTACTTGTTGATGAGAGATGCTATCCCCACCACACAGTGCACAGTCATTCTGCTCTGCTAATAAAAACCTCCCATCTCACTGCTCAGAGATTCTGCCTGGGTTCTGAAGAAAACAAGCCACTTTATTTAGTAAGCATTATTTCCCCTTTTTTTGTCAGTTGTCCGAAAGGCAGATTCGTTTACGCTCACTGCGATTAGTACTGAGTGGCATTGAAGTCCTTTCATTGGATCATTTATTCATCTTTATTAATCCACTGTTCTCTTGTTGATTCTTTTGTAATACTGTTGCAGTGCAATGGAAAAAAAACTTAATTTGACTCCGGATTATTTTTGGTTCACAGCTCGCATTTGTTCAGTCATATATGGTGTTGTACACAATATTGCAGTGAAAATAACATGCAGTAAATATAGGTAATACAGTAGTAATTGCTTGCATTGCAGTTACATATTTAAAGACACCCAAGGCAGTACTCAGTTTTAGTTTAAGTAAAAACTGTTTAGTTTACCTCACAATCATCATTAATATGTATGCCTAATTCACGTTGAAAGTTTATGGAAAAGTCAATGAGTATTTCAAAATGAAATGCAGGTAGAGTGTTACGTTGGACTCACAGGGACAGTGGCCTGTGCAAGGTTTATTTTTGAAGGCATGACATGCTTTCCCTGTGTTTCATTTCCTCATCAAACCTAAGCCACCCAAGTTCGAGTCCTCGTGTAGATGGAAACGGGAACTGACATCTTTCCGGAATGGAGAGTGTAGTTCCTCTCTGGCCGCGGCGCATTCCCCAGTTCATTACCCTGCTGCTGTGGCCTCTCAAACTGCAGCAGCTTTCAACTCACCTTACACCGAAAAACTGGCCTAGACAAAAGACACACTCTAGTGCCCCAGAACATCATGTGCACTCATCATACAAGCAGGAAAGCATGTCGGATGTGTTCCGGAGACAGCACTTTAAAGATTGACTTGGGACTAGCCCCAGATTACGATTCAAGTGGAGTTTCCTCCGCTAACGCTTGAGAGGTTCCTGATTGCTCTCCTCCTCCTCGTGGGAGCCCAGCCTCGGGACAGTCTCCCGGTGCAAGTGTGAGTCCAGTCATGGGACAATCTCCCCAACCGAGCCCAAGCCCCACCATGTGTCAGTCTCTCCGCGTGAACCCAGCCGCGGGATATGTTTGGACCCGCTTCCCCCACCATGGCCTTAGTTACTAATCAGACTTATTACTGTGGCCATTTCAATTATTGAGATATTATTGTGATACTGTACAGGGGCCCGGATTAGCAGTCGTCCTATCATCTCAGACGACTCAAAAATGAAGAAGGACGACCTTCGATTTCCAAGTGATCGTCCTGCTGAAGACTGTGAATTTAGGATTTTTTTAAATTAACTAACTGGAACCATTTCTGTTTTACACTCACATCGTAACAAACACGTCATGCACCGATATTCAAAAATATTTCCGAAGTTCCGAAGTTATCACTTACCAAGCCTTGAATTAGCAAGCAATATCAATGAACACTAGCTAGCTAGTTACTGTCTATATTCGGTTCAGTGAGCCCTCCCGCCAGGCTGAAGAATCGCTGTGATTCGCTGAACAAGTTAAACATAAATATCCGTGTAGAAAAGAAATAACGTTAACCGTCGCGTCTATCTTTGCGCTACATACGACGTAGTGATCGCATTTTCAAAGATGTGGAGATTTATTGAGGGTGCAAATCCACCCCCCACTAAAAAGGCTAAAACCAAAGATCAGCTAAAAAGGACAAGTAACTTTTAGGAAGGACAAGTATCTTTTCTAAGATACTTGCCCTTTGACAAGTATGACTTTTACCCTAAACTGGGCAAGTATCTTTTCTAAGATACTTGCCCTTTGACAAGTATGACTTTTACCCTAAACTGGGCCCCTGCTGTACCATGTCCCATGTCCTGTATCATACTGAATGTATCACTCTTAGATATAGTTTGTAAAACGTCTGTGATACTGAAGTTGGCCCCTTTCTCCTCTCCCGTTAGAGCCATAATGGGGACTGTGGCCCTCGAGGCCCCTGGCCTGGAAAAGGAGAATATTCCCAGAGGGCTGAACAGAGTCAATGCAGCTGGTAAGTCCCTTGCTAACACGCACACACGCACCGACGTGCACACACATTGTCAGATCCACAGTTTAAGGATATTAAAAATGGCAATTAGGAATCCGCTGTGAAAGCGAGTGGCTGAACAGAGGATGTTGCCGTGATTAGATGCAAGGCTCTGTGTGAACCCTCAGGACTGTCAGTGCTCATATCCCCTCTCTACCTGATCACAAATGACCACGATGGTGGGGGTGGGGGTGAAAGACAGCATGCCTCCAGGAGGCTAGGCTGTGCTGTTTTCCCACTACGTGCTCTTTATACTGATGTGGTCATCATTAATTTTTGATGCAATACCCCCACAGTGTGACTTCTCCCGTCCCCCATCGGCTCCCCACAATCCTTTTCCCTTCCAGCCCACATACAGCAGTGTGGCCAATTGTTCACCCTGCGCTTGAATCCACTGAGTGGTTTTATAGAGGAGTCCCTCCTCTTCTGAATGCTAGTTTGCCTTTAGTTTAGGGCTGTCGTCCTTTGGTGACAGTCACACATAAATACATCTACTTTACAGTGAACTGTTACTAAAAGTACCCATCAGAGGTGTTAATGAACATGCGGATGTTGAGATGCCCCTTAATGGACTTATAACTGATATATAACATATATGGACGCATAACTGGAACATTTCATGGGTTTGACAAGAAATATAATATAAATGCATTACCATGCATATCATGTAAATAAATAAATGTAACGTTAACATTGGAAGGCCTTTACAAAGGCTGCCAAGCAGGTGTCAGTCAGTGTTTCCTTTTTAAGCACAAAATAGAGTTAAGTAAGAGGTGTTCTAATTATGTTGCCAAAATTCACACATTTGTGGTTTGAATTGAGGGCAGTCCACAAGCATAGACTGAAGGATCTTGAAAAATTCTGTATGGAGGAATGGTCAAAGATCCCCCCCAATATTTTCACATAAAAAACACTATAGAAGATGACATGTTAATGTAGATTTATTTTAGTTGGATTTAATTTTGAGTTATTATTGGAGGAGTGAATAATTATGACATCTTTTTTGGGGAAAATATCCCTTGTTTAAAAAAATACTATTTGAACAATTGTATTAATAATAATATAATTTTACCATATTTTGAGCATACAACATAGCTCATTACCTGTATTATTTATGTTATACAGGATTTTTTACTAATCTTTATCAAGGGTGTGAATAATTTTGGAGTTTGTGTATATTCTGTAAATGTTGTTATCATTATCATTTTTGTAATTTCAAAATGCTTTGGCCCAGCTACAGTTGTAGGGAGGACATTATGTGCCAATATAAATAAAATATGTTATTATTTATTTCCACATGTCTGTTAAATGTGCCAATATTAATCAATTAAATAAAAAGTGAAATGTCATTGTTTCATTAATTTGGTATATGGTCTATGGCTATGCAGCATTATACAAACATTGGTGTTGACTCCAGCAGCATGTGGACAACCCGTTTTGTTTTTTTACAATATTTAACAGCAGATTTGGCTGACTAGCGACATATTTATTTTATGCAGGCTTGGTAGCTGCATTATTTAATAAATTGCAGATACCAAGCTTGCAGAAACTTTGGTGGGTGACTGAACCGTGCCAGTAGCCTCTGGGTTGTGGATCGTTGCCTCCACTAGCTTGGCCAGTCGTATCTCTCAGTCGCCTCCACAGGCATATCAGTCACTTGCCTAGGAGTGTCAGTGAGGTGTATCATTCGCCATTTCATCAGTCGCCTCCTTCAGGTTATCATTGGCCGAATGATAAAATCAGCCCAATGGCCATTCAAAATCAGCCCAATGCCACAATTTCCGCAACCAAAACCCCAAACACTGCTATATTTGACAATGGTTGTGGACAGAATTAATAACATTGTCAAATACTATATTGTAAATATATATATTTTTAATTGTTAGCATTAACAACAGGTTTGTCGAACGGGTTTGTGGCTATAGTTGAATCAATGTGCCAATCAACATGTATGATGACTAGTGCTGATTTAAAGTTTATCTTGTTTCAGCAAAATGGTTAAGATTAGGACTTGGGTAGAATTATCTGATCTTATATCCTGTGCTTAGGGGCAACCTTTGCCTTGAACTGTCACATGATTGAGCCAATGGATGCTGACTGACGTGCAACGATGATTCATTTATTAAAAATTCAACCCGCGGACAAAAAATAAAACCGCCACAACATTACAATCACTCCCATAAAATCCTGTACGTGATCTATCACAGAGTCAGGGGTTGCAACATTTGTTTCGATTAGGTCCATGAGTACCAACATTTCTCCTACTACGGCATGAAAAATCTCATAGACATCCAGAGCAGGCGGCTCCATATTCAAAACACCTCAGTAGGCAAAAGCAATCAAACCAAGTTCAACCACCAATCGAACGTTAGATCCCACCCACTGGCTTTGATGGATGATATTGTAGGGAACATTTTTAAGACATGTACCGTGCGATATTTGAGTGAATTAAAATGAATGTTATTAATGATTTCTACCACATCACAAAATCAACCGTGACACATACACTATGTGGCAAAAAGTCAGCCACACCCATTGCCAACAGGTGCATACAATTCAGCACATAGCCATGCAATCTCCACAGACAAACATTTAGAATTCAGAATGGTTTGTAAAGAGCTCAGTGACTTTAAATGCGGCACTGTCATAGGATGCCACCCTTGCCACAAGTCAGTTCGTGAAATTTCTGCCCTACTAGATGTGCCCTGGTCAACTGTAAGTGCTATTATTATGAAGTGGAAGCGCCTATGAGCAACAACAGCTCGGCCACGAAGTGGTAGACCACGCAAACTCACAGAGCGGGGCCGACGAGTGCTGAAGCGCATAGTGCATAAAAATCACCTATCATCTGCTGCATCACTCACTACAGAGTACCAAACTGCCTCTGGAAGCACCATCAGCACAAGAACTGTGCGTCGGGAGCTTCATGGAATGGGTTTCCATGGCCGAGCAGCTGCACACAACCCTCACATCACCATGCGCAATGCCAAGTGGTGTAGAGCACTGGACTCTGGAGCAGTGGAAACATGTTCTTTGGAGTGAACACGCTTCACTATCTGGCAGTCTGATGGACGAATATGGGTTTGGCGGATGCCAGGAGAACGCTACCTTCTGGAATGCATAGTGCCTACTATAAAGTTTGGTGGAGGAGGGATAATGGCCTGGGGCTGTTTCTCAGGGTTTGGGATAGGCCCCTTAGTTCCAGTGAAGGGTATTCTTAATGCTACAGGATACGAAGACATCTTAGCCAATTGGGCACTTCCAACTTTGTGGCAACAGTTTGGGGAAGGCCCTTTTTCTGTTCCAGCATGACTGAGCCCCTGTGCACAAAGCGAGGTCCATAAAGACATGGTTAGACGAGTTTGGTGTGGAGGAACTCTGCACAGAGCCCTGACCTCAACCCCATTGAACACCTTTGGGGGGAATTAGAACACCGATTGCGAGCCAGGCCTTCTCGTCCAACATAAGTGCCTCACCTCACAGATGCTCTTTTGGCTGAATGGGCACAAATTCCCACAGACACACTCCAAAATCTTGTGGAAAGCCTTCCCAGAAGAGTGACAACTGTCATAGCCGCAAAGGGGGTCCAACTCCATATTAATGCCCATGGTTTTAGAATGGGATTCATATAGGTGTGATGGTCAGGTGCCCACTGACTTTTGGCCATATAGTGTAGATCCCCACTTTCCTCAGTTTGGGAAAGGTGATCCAGACAACAACAATACAATTAACATTAAGTGAATTTAGACAATGCATTGTTTGTCCCTGTCCCGGTAACACCCATATAGGAGACAAAGGGCTTAATCTCTAGGATCCATGTCATAGAAACTATCCCATGGTGAGCCCGGTACCCTGAGATTCTAGACTTAAAGGATTAGCTGTCTGTATACAGTCCAGCCACTAAAGATATTCTAAGTCTCATTGTAGTTTAGTGGCATCAGAACTTAGAGCATTTCCTTGCCTGCATACAGTGCAACTACTGAAGACAGTAGTTGTCTAAGTACTCTACTCTAGTGATGATGCAGGACTGACTACACAGTGCAGAGGGACTGATGCCATTTCCCCCGCCGAAGGTGGAGTGGGAACGGTCCTTGTGGCCTTGCTCCCGGGTTGTTACATCTCTCCCTTACTAGCGCTAAAGAGAAAGAAGACATAGGTTGGAACGATGATTTGCACATTTATTTCAACCTTAGCAGAACTCACAAAACAGACATTACACAATACATATGAGAGAACCTACAAGACAAGATAGTATAACACATTCCCCAAACATGCAAAACTAGAGCGCCCAGAGCCTTCGTTAAGCCAATGAACCCCCCAGCTGGGGTTTTACTACTTCCTTTATACACCTCTGACCAGCCCTAGACAGTACTCCCCAGCTGTTGGTTGCTCTATAAATGTTTTTTGAAATGACAGAACCAGCTGCACACCTTTAAAATAACGCCAATTCTTTCCCATATTCCGTATTTGGCCTGTTTACTGGGTTTATTGCAGGACCCTGGGAGCAGGAGGGGATGTGTGCCCCCCACTGTGAGTGTATGTGGGTTTCACTTCATAAGACAGTCCATGACAAGGCCATGTCCACACTAATGCGAATACATTTGAAAACGCATCTTTTTTCTCCACTTTGGCCTTCCGTCCACACTAAGACAGCGTTTTCGTCACTGAAAACTGATGTTTTTGAAGAAGCTCTCCCAAGTGGATAAATTTGAAAATGCCGGTCCCACATTGTAGTGTAGATGGGGAAGATGGAGGGTTTAGAAAATGTTGATGTATGATTGTCATGTGATTCAGGCTGTAGCCAAGACATTCAACATGGTGGGCAAAGTTTTCAAGTGCTGTTCTCTATACTATCTAATTTGATTTCTTTATTGGAATTAAACATAGCTTTGTATAATGTACAAGCAGCATTCCTACGTAAAGGATAAAGGGCTTTATATTCACAGCTGCTGTGCAACGGATCTCTGTGAGGACAATGGCGTTACAAACGGGAGAAAAGTGAGAAATGTACTAAAAATGTATTGATCCGGGCAGCGGATGGCGTAGCGGTCTAACGTGCCACACTTTGGTGTGGCGTGCGCTGCCTGTCAGGGACGTGGTTAGAAACCCGCGTCTCCACCAGACCGGCCCTGGTCGTCAGCCTGGTCGGCGGACTCGTGGGGGTGGGGAATTGAAATAAATAGAGGGTATAATTGGCAACCAAATTGGGAGAAAAACTGGAAAAAATTTGAATTTCAAAACAAAAAAAAGTTAATGTATTGATCCATGAAATATGATTAAATTAATGTCTAAACAACATAGCAGAACATTTGTTTAACTTTGGAAGGACAGGAAGCTTATGCTCAATGTTTATTTCCTAGCCTGGACCACTACAAAGTGTTACACCAAAAGTGAATGTGAAACTATAAGTTGACCACTTTTTTTAATTTTAAAAATGAGAACACAATGACATCTTTTCTTATGTTGTCGTTTATTTTCAATCATTAGATTTATAGTTATCTTAAAGGTAGTGGCTGTTTTTTTAAATGACGACAAAGTCATGTCCACAAATACAGAACGTTGGAAAAAAAGTCAAGACCTTCTAATATTCATGTTTTTCAATATATTTTTCCTGGGACACTTTTTGTGCAAACTGTTGTTTAAAAAGAATAACGTGAATGTAGAATGAAACTGGTGAAATGTTAACATCTGTCGTTATGTTGTGATGTATTTTCACAAAATGAATTTTCACAAAAAAGTTTGTTCAAATTGTACTTATTGCAAACATGAATAAACTTAACCCCGTATTGCCTGAATTAAAAAAAAAAATGTAAATAAATGTTTTGCTGTATTAAGGTCTTAAGGGGTTTGAGGCTAATTTGCAGCAATCGTCAACAAGGGGTTAAAACTTCAGTCCACAAATAAACACTGGCATGAGAAACAAGCATAAGAATACCTTTTGCATTTATAGTTTGTCAATATCTTTTCAATACTGGGTAAACACAAAGATGATACAGTATGTATCTATGGACAACTCGTCTGATTTTGAGCTTTTCAGTAGTAGCCTAATGTAATATTCATGTAATATAGACTTGGAAGTTGTGCAAGTGCTGCTCTCTACTATCTAATTTGATTGCTTTATTGTAGTTAAACATAGCTTTGTATAATGTACAAGCTGCATTCCTACATAAGAGACAAAGCGATTTGCTTTTGTCTTCAGATTATATCTGTTTGTCTCGTGATTTGGATATTTTGAGAATCTTAAATTGCTTAAGAATCTTAACTAAATTACTAGAACTCTGCTTCTTTGCGAAAATGGCGTTACAAACATACAAGGAACGGCGATTTTTAGATAAGACCTGGAGGAACCAGTGCATGTTGGGACAATTGTATTAGCGAAGTAGTGATTCTTGAAGAACGGCGTGAGAATTTGAGAATGTCCGGACTCTCTGCAACATCTAAGCGAGCTTTTACGCCCTCACATTGAAATGTAAACCTGCTCCGTTGCTGCCTCAGGTTTCCTGCACATGCCCATTAAAGAAATGTTTTGGGCATTTCAGTGTGGATGGCCAACTTTTGAAAACGCTGTGAAAACGCTAGTGTGGATGGAAAACATTTAGACACAAAAATTGTGTTTTAAAATGTATCCGCACTAGTGTGGACATGGCCTAAAAATCCATTTGATGGTTGTTAGTTCCCAGGCCAGCCATTTGTCTGATGATAAGTTATCCAGATCACAAACTACAGTGCAGGGAGGGAAAGAAGCTGGCTGTTAAAATCATACAGCCAGCTCTTTCCAACCCTACATTGTTGACAGATTTAATTATTTCCAATTTTACACCAGAGACGAAATGTGTTAATTAATTAATTATATAAATAAATATATAAATAATTAAATGTGAAAATAAATAAATAATGACCGATGAAATAATAATGATGAAATAAATAATTTAATTATGATGATATTTTATTTGTATTTAATTCATTCATTAATGTTGGCACATTATTTCCTCCATACAGTTGCCCCTTGGTCATAAATAAAAATAATTTAATTTAAAAACGGGGAACATGCACTTGGTAGACATTGGAAAATGGGAACCAAGATAGTGAAATGCTTGAAGGAATTATCCTTCAATTTAAGAGCGCAATTCTTTTGCCATTTTTGTTTTGTGTTGTGGCGTGGTTCACGTCGATTAGTAATTATATGACAAATAATTAATATTTGTCAATTAGAATAATCAAATTGGCCAAATATGTGTATTTGAATAGGAAGTAACACAAGTTTCAGGTAGTAATTACAACCAAGTGAAAAAAACAAACAAAAAACAAAAATGTTGCAAATGAAATAATTCCCTCAGGTAAAAGTTTCACAACCGCGCACGAGTGAGACGCAGGTCACTCGAAAGCACAGCATCAGGGTATCAGCACAGTCACAACCACCTCCTGCTGATACCCAAATCTCAGGCGCTTTACTCAGGTTAAACTGGGGTAATCTCTTTGTTTTTAAAATAAGTCATGAGCAATTAACAAGTAGTAGTGTTGCAGCCTAAACAGGCCGTTTAGGAAGTACAGGAAATGTGGACTGTGACTGGTTAGACATGGCTTTACATGACGGGCCTCTGTTGGTTTGGCTCAGCTGTTCCATGGTCCTCGGGGTTGAGGTTGGCTGTCACCCCAGCGCTGCCTACAGGTGATGTGAGGGAGTGGAACAAGTCACAGGGGAGCCCAGATGCGTGGGGGCAGCCTGCGGTGTCACAGGTTCACCTTGGAGAGCCAATATTAGCTGTCAGAGAGCAGCAGACGGAGTCTTGGATGAGCCAAGCCAAAATCAGGTCTGCCATCACTGTGCAGGATGTGTGTTTTTTTACTTTTTTTTTTACTTTGTAGTTTAACATTTTATATATATTTGTTTTTGTCTTTCTAAGGGTGTAAGCTGGAGTGTCTTGTGTCTTGAACAGGAGGGGTGCCCACCTTCCTGGGCACTGTCATTCCATCAGACTGTGCAAAACAATTTTTATTTTTTTTTTATTTTTTTTTATTTTTTTAATTTTTATCAATGACTGGAACAAGGGTGGCAAAATTATGTCGGAGTGGCCTGTAACAGCTGATTTTAACACTTTCCACAGTTGTGTGTGTTGCATATTGACCCCTGCTCTCAGACTTGATTTATTAGTTTGAAGAATAATGATATACTACTGTGTCGAAATATCATCCAATTATCTTTTTGAAAAAATATGTAGTGGGCTGGTTGCTAAAATATCTTGATCCGCTCAATGCAAGTCACACTTCTTTGTTTTGTTCTTTTTCAAGTGAAAGATGTTTCAAAGTCTTGAACAAGCATTAAAAAACGTAATTTGAGGGTAGTACAGAGACAGTGCAGGTTGTATTGCCCTGACTATCAGCTAACAGATTAGGTCCATTTACCCTTTGAACTTACTCACCCGACCTCATAAGGCAGGGGGAGAAAGAAACGGGGGGGCGGGGGCAGAATAAAGAAAACACATGCATTGAACTTTTTAGACTGGATGTCGGTTGTAAGGAAATTGATAGAAAAGGACAGCTGAATTTTTTTTTTTGTGCTTGTAAATGCTGAGCGTGCAATTATCCCTATAATGGAAGTGTTTTGTCCAAATTGCAGCCATTAAAGTGATTTAACCATGTGTAGATTGGGCCTGGCATTGCAAGGAGGTGTACACACTGGGATCTTGGGAAAGGGTGTTTAATCATTCATTTTAAAGCCCATTAGGAGGAAATGCTGTGCAGAACACTGGCCTGCTGCACCACACAGCCACTCATTAACACATACATTTTTTTCTCTTCCACCTGTGCTCATTTATTTATATATTAATATTTGTTGGAACTGACGAAAGATAATAAACGATACAATACGCGGCGGGCCTTTGTATCGGTCTGGAGCCGTTGTGGGATGGAGGTGTTTTAGCATATCGTTTCTTCCAAAGGAATGGAGAGGACATGCCCACTTCGGTCACCGGATTTCTTCCACAGCCCAAATTGAAAATCCTGTAATGTGGTTCTGTGTGGCTCAGTAGGTAGAGCATGGCCCTGACAACGCTTAGGTTGTGGGTTCAATTCCCACTGGGGCCACATGTACTGAAAGATGCATGCATTCACTACTGTAAGCCGCTTAGGATAAAAGCGTCCGCTAAACGGCATATATTATATTATATTATAATCCTGCACCGGACCTGGCGGCACTGACCGCCATATCGCGCAAGAGCAGGACCACAACGTTTTTGGCGGAAATAAATGGCAAAAAGCTAATAAACGGGATGTGCTCAGGAGCAAAGGTTCAAAAGGAGAACGTGTTCTTTGGTGCAAAGAGGTGGCCAGGGATCTCGACTGGTCTATAACACTGGACCGCCGGCTGCCCTCTGTTTTCTCACTGCCCCGTGCACATGACAGATGCTCTTTGCCACGTGCATATGACAGATGCTGGCTCTCCTGTTGCCCTGAATGCAGATGAGTCCCCGCAGCCAGCCTCTGAATTTGAATGCTTGCTTATTTTCTTTTTTAGGATGCCTCTTCTTTCCCATTTAAAGAAGGCTACTGGGGACATGCTTTTTTTATTTTCCTTTAAAAGGTTTTTTTCTTCTCTCTTCTCTTTGCTCTGCGTTCATAAGATTTCCTGCAGCAGCCGCTTGCTGGGTTTTATCTAGGCGAGCCAAAGCGCAGGACAGCCAGACGTCCTGTGGAGAGGTGGTAAACCATTTATTAGCAGATTTGCAGTCCTGTATTATACTGGAAGGCA
Organism: Aldrovandia affinis; assembly: GCA_029706075.1. Taxonomy (NCBI): domain Eukaryota; kingdom Metazoa; phylum Chordata; class Actinopteri; order Notacanthiformes; family Halosauridae; genus Aldrovandia; species Aldrovandia affinis. The sequence goes on from JAINUG010000011.1 coordinate 7,663,789, forward strand.
CAGGCACTCATGCTTGGCATTTAACTTTCTTGTGAAGTTCAGCCATACATGAAAAGGGGGCTTGTCTCCCTCTAATATATTCCTGATTTAATATTGTATCAAAAAGGAGGGAGAATGGGGTGAGTAGGGGGAAAAAGAAAAAGAAAGTGTAAATAAAATCCTTTGGAGTCTTCTGTGGCCGGGTGTGGTATTCTGCTGATTAAATATCACGTGGCACATTCGTAATGCCCAGTGGAGCTTTTGAACCCTCGATCTGTGAAAAATCCTGTTGGAAGCATTGTGCATTGTGCATAGCCTCCACCACCGTAACAATGCCGGACAGGAAGCCACCTTTCTCCACACTCGCTTTAAAACTTTGAGGGGCTCTAATGTAAGTGGAAATTCACTATCTATCTTCGGCTGTTTTTTGTTTTTTCCCCCTCTCCCTTCTCCCCCTCCCATCGTTTCTGGTACCACCATGTCGTGGAGGGGCACGATTTCTTTATTTTTTGGGGGCGGCGGGGGGATGTATTTTTGTTGGTGGTTGAGTTTCTGGCTGCTGAACAGTGTAGGCAACTAAGAATGGGCAGGAGCCACCCTAATTCTTTATTTTTTTGGGGGATCTTTCTGTCTTTCCCCTCTTTCTTCTGCGGACGCGAAGGGGAGACGCTCATTCACAGAGCCTGCAAGAAGAACCAGGTGGAGACCGTTCTGCGTATCCTTTCACTTCCTGGAACAGACGTCAATGTTAAAGGTAGGTCCCAGCTCCTCGTCTCCTGTGGCTCTATTGTGCGTTTGTGTCAGGATTATGGGGGGTGGGTGGGGGGGACATGCGTCATCAATGTAAGCTTTTAAATAAAGCTCAAAAGGGTGTGCCTTGCAGGAGCGGAGTGCCTTTGATGCTAGATTTACACTAACAGATTCATGCCCTCTGCTTCTTCTGTGGGACACTTTTGACTCCCTTTTTTTGCTTTCGTTTTTTTCCTCGTATTGGTGATTGTATTGTTTTTTTATTAATATTATTGGTGGTTTCTGCTTTAGCACAAGGGCCGGCGAAGGTGGTGTGAAAGGATCGGAATTAAAAGCAGATTCGGTGGAATGACAGGGAGAGAAGGGTAAAAAAAAAAATACAAAAAGAAAAGAAAGCTTCCATGGTTTCACGCCTTGGTGACAAGGAGGACATATCTCTCCTGGAAGGCGAGGCCTCTTTTCTGTGATAATGAATCTGCAGAATTTACAGAGGAGGGAGAAAAGATGCCCTTCATAGTCAAATGATCTTCTGATTCCCAGAGTCACTTTGTCTATAATACTTTTTTTTTTTAATAAAGCAAGGATTTTTAATAGCAATTATATAATATGCATCCTATTTGGCTGAAGTGGGTGCTTTGGAGATTCTCCTTGCTTTTCTAACAACTGGAGTGTGCATTCTTATTTTATCGGATAAGGAGTGACACAAAATAATAGACATTGTGTTCAACATGTTTTAAATGCACATCACATTAATGTTTTTTTTTTTTAAGTAGGCACTGCTGTAACTGCAGGGTGTTACTTAGTCATACTGAAGCATGCAAGCAGAACATTTAAATGAATAAATAAAATTGTCCTGAACAACCTAATTGACGTTGAGAAAATGTTTGGATTTCACTATTATCACTATTATTATTAATAAAATGTTTAAGTTGTCCTCGTCCGCACTCTGTTGGCCATTTTTTAATTGTACGTTTGTGCAGCTGTGTCTGTTGAAAGTAGGCTGAGTCTCGTGTGTTTTTTGTGCTCTCAGACCACGCTGGCTGGACCCCTCTGCACGAAGCCTGTAACCATGGCAGCAGCGCATGTGTGCAGGCCCTTTTGCAGCACTGCCCCACCCTTCACCTGGATACCCAGGTGGATGGAGTCAGCCCCCTGCATGACGCCCTGTTGAATGGGCACGTGGACATCGCCAAAATGCTGCTGCGGCACGCCGGTTAGTACCCCACCCCCACTCCCACAGAGACCACACCTTAAAATAGTGTACAATACACCAGTATGTCAAAGTATATGACATGTATTGCAAAATATATACATTTGGATGGCAGCTGTGTTTTGTGCTGGTGGGGCACGGCCCATGCCTATACAGAACGCCAATTGTTCATATAAGTGGCGGCACAAAATATTTACTCACGCACATTATATCCCTTAGATTTTGGAATAAGTGTTCTACGTGTTCACATGTGGCCATGCTTACAAAATCATTCTTCTAATGTACTGTGAATTACTATTGTTGTTTCACTCTGTGACCCAGATCAGCAATTTTATCAACAGCAAATCGTTTTCTGGACTTCTACATCCAGAACAAGATGTAGTTTTGGGGTGCATTACCAGGTTTTACTGTAGTGATTATCACCGGTGGTTGCACATAAGATTTTGAGAGTCATACTTGCAGATTAACTTATAGCAGAAAAATAATAACAGGCCTCATACTTACTCTTCCAGTTGTATCTAACCTCTAGTAAAAAACATTTGATTGAATGCAAATGGTGTTTAGAAAAGCCTCTGTTTCATACACACAGACACACATACAGTAGGCTCCGTGTTTATTCACACCCTGCCTTGATAAAGATGAACAAAAGAGATGAACTAAAAGTAATGAGGTATATTTTATGTGAAACAATTTCAGAAAATTTTATTTTTAATAATAGTGCATTGGCATGAAGCACATTCGAACGGTTCACAAATTATTATTTTTTTCCCCCAGAAAAATCTAGAATCACAAATGTTCACACCCCTGTTATCAGTACTTTATGGTTCCTCCCTTGGCCATTATAACAGCAAGTAGTCACCTTCTGTGGTGTCCTACGAGGTTATGGAACTTGTTGGGGGGGAATCTTCAACCATTCCTCCATGCAGAATTGTTCTAGTTCCTTCAGATTCTTGGGTTGACGTTTGTGGACTGAGTTGAGTTCAAACCACAAATGTTCAATTGAATTCAGGTCTGGAGTCTGAGATTGCTACGTCAGGACATTGATCTTGTGCTCTGTCAACCATTTCTTAGTTTCTTTGGACATATGTTTGTGATTGTTGTCTTGTTGAAAGGTCCATCTGTGGCTAAGGTGTAGCTTCCTGGTAGAGGGAACAATGTTTTTGGGCAGAATCTCTTGGCACATGCTGGAGTTCATGGTTCCATCTATTTTAATAAGGGCCCCAGGGCCTGTGGATGCAAACAACCCCAAAGGATTAAAAATCCACCACCACTTTTCACCATAGGCATGAGGTGCTTTTCAACATTACTTGCATTCTTTGGACGCCAAACATAATGCTGATGTCCATGTCCAAAAAGCTTGATCTGACCACAAGACATGGTTCCAGTTGTAGTTCAGATGTAGTTTGACAAATTCATGACACCTTTTTTGGTGAATTGTCTTCAAAAGAGGCTTCCTTCTTGCAACTCTGTCAAAAGGCCATTGTCATGTAGGCGTTGTCGAATGGTAGCTTTAGACACCTTGTAACCCCAAGATGCCAGGTTGTGGAGATCTTGAACTGTGCCCCTTGGACTTCTTTTTGCCTCTTGAACTATCCGTCTCAATACACGTGGGGGCAAGATAGACTTGTGTCCTCTACCCGGCAGGTTAGCCACTCTTCCAGTGGCTTTAAACTTCCTAATAATTGGCACAACAGTGGAAAGCGCTATCTTTTAAAACTAGTTTTTTGTAGCCATTTCCTGATCTGTAGAGGTCAATAACCATTTGTCTGATGCTTTCAGGGAGTTCTTTGCCTTTCACCATGGTGACGGCTGACTTTTTTTAAACATAAAATATACCTTGTTACCTATATAGTTTATTTTATACAATCTCTTTTGTTCATCTTGGGTGTGAATAAAAACAGAGCCTACTGTATAAACACACATATATAGCACATGATTTAGTATACTTATATCCTGATTCAAAGATGTCTCTTGAAATATGGTATGAAAAGAAAAGTAAAATGTTAAGGTACCTCCCGAAACCTCCGTAATGTTCATTTCACAACACCCAGCAGCTGCAGGCTGAATGAGCTTGTAGGAGATTACAGTGTGCCAGAGTGAAAGGTTGTTATTTACTTTTAGTTCATGGCCAGCAAAAAGAGAAATCGAGTGAGATAAGTGGAAAATGAATGAACAAATGAGCAAATATAAAGATTTTTTATGGTGCTTCGGGGCAAGTGGGTCTGTGCTTCAGCGTTGAGGTTGTCCTTCGCTGCCATCTCCATTTTGGTGTTACAATTGATCATTTTCGTGGCTCCGCTCCTATGACGAGTGTTCTCCACAGATCTCTGTCCAAACGCATCCTCATTCCTTTCCGCCCGCGAGTCGTCTGTTAGCGTCTTCCTGGGGAGATTAAAAGAGTCAGGTTCTGCCACTTGTGAAATTCATACGCTGCTGTTTGCGGGAGAATCTGTCAAAACAAAAATATTTGCCGCATCTTTGTGTTCGCTTGCCACCCGCGATCATTGTTCGGCAGCTTTGAAGCGACTACGATGTGTGTCAAAACAAGGGAGAGATCAATTATCGGAAAAGCGGGGAAGGAGAGACGCTCTCTCTCCGGTTTGACTAATTATAGTTAATTTGATTCTGTTTCCCATTAACACATGTACATATTCTGTTCTATATAAAAAAAAAAAATTAGACTGGGATTGTTTGGTCCCGGTGAGGAATGTTTTTCTTTTTTTTTTTTTTTACGACTGGAGAGACGGAGCAGATTAAACAGGTCAGGAGAAGATGCTGTTTGTAAAATTAGAAAGCGGGTCTGGTTTGTCTGACAGCCAGACGGCGGCCTGGGTCTCAGTCTAGGACGTTTCATTACTTGCCTGAGCTCAAATTAATGAATTTACTGTAAAATGAAAAAAAGGGAAGGAAAGAAACCTCTCCTCTAAATTGACGTGATGGCTTTTGTCCTCGACTGGAAGGAACTGCGGAGGTGCGCGGGCTGGACGGCCATCTGCCGCCTTCCTCTCCCTTAGGTCAAGGGGCCCACAGAAAGCCAGTAACCATGGGCACTGTGTTCGTGCCCCTCACCGGAACTAGAACAGCACTGCGTGCGCACTTTTCAGTAAACTTTTGCTGCCCTTTAAAACCGGCAGTCAATCAAGCATCGTCTGCGATTATGGTGGCTGTTGACCCGGCTTTACGATGTGATCGACCACATTTGATACTGGCCAACGAGGGGGCAGCGCAAAGGCCATCAGTCCCCCATAGAAAACCTATAATCGATTTGCACCAGGTCATGAATTATGGTTAGAAAAATATCTACACTGTGGAGCAAAATGTCCGAAAAATTTGCATCTGAAATGTATCGAAAATGAAAACAAGTAAACAAAAAACTCTTAAAAATGATCAAAATGTTGCACAGCAGTTCTTTTTTATTTCAGGTTTTTCTGAAAGTATATATATATGCCAAAAAATAGTTTTATCCGGTAACACATCGACAGACCTGTGTGTTTAGCGATTAGCATGGAGGACTTAAGCTTCCTTGTCAGAGTAGAGCAGCCTAACATGAGTTCGCTACGTTCACCCTTTATTTATTTTTTACTTCTGCATCGCGTTCCTCGGTACTTTTTGTCATGGGTCGCCTTTAATTCCAGTACCGTAGTTCTGCATCCAAGTGTTCCCGTCCAATAACTCCTGCACCTGGCCCCACAGAGAGATGTGTACCTCACCCCACAGAATACTAATGAGGGCCTTCCGGCTTACGCCCGTGCCCGCCATGAAATAATAATGACCGTGTGAGGATGCGGAGAAGTAATGAACAGCCCCAACCGAACCCGACGGCGCCGCTCACAAGCCTGCGCCAGGCTGGGGCCAGGGATGTTGTTTTAGCCTCTCGCTCAAGGCTGGCCCGGCCAGCTCCCCATCCCCTGCTTTGTGTGTGAAATGCGTGCTGCCTCTTTTTTTTTTTTTTGCCTCAATAACCTTGAGCTGTAGCTCCCAAGTCTCTGTAGAGGAGTGACGCAGGAAGGGGAAGAAAAGGGCCTTCAAGCTGTCAGGATTTGCTCTGCATCCTAATCTTTTATGGCGTCAGCTGAACAGTGGCCCTCGTTACGGGAGAGGGTACTGCGGGGCACGGTGAGGCCACGGCGGTTACTTCCCTCACTGCCGATTCCGCCTCATCTGGACCAAGCCAGGCCGAACCGGCATCTTTTTCCTTCACGTTTGCATCATTTTTACTATTCGTATTACTTATTTTATTATTTTTATTCCGCATAACTAATGAGCAGATTTCCCCCCCTTTTTTCTCTTCCTGTCTCCCTATCGAGCCACGGCTCAGATTAAAACGCTTTGCAAAGTGTTTAATTGAGGACACAGAGTTACGCAAGGTCTCATCTTCGGCTGTTTATTTGTGTTAGTCGCGCTGCTCTTTCATCAGCCTTCGCCTTGTTTCTTTTTCGAAAGACAAATCCCTTCGAGTTTTGCTGAATTAATGTTTGCCAGAAAAAAAGACGTCATTAATTCTGCGTCCAAGGAAGCAAACCATGTCCTCTGAGAAATTGCAGTATTCTCACTGATAGCGCTGATCAACTCAGAGAAACCAGCGCTGGACTGCCCATACCCTGTTTAGCAGGGGACACGGAGTGTTACCCGCAGGTGTAGCTCTGTATCGAGGTGAAGATCTGTATCGAGCGTGCAGACACAACTTGTTGAGGATGAGAATGAGAGCAAGTTCCGCTAAGGAGAAGCACATCAACCTCCTCTGTGTTTTTATGACCTTTTTGGGAGGAAAACGCTGCATAAATTCCAGCGGGTAATGAGATTGTCTGTTTGTGGGACGGCGTGGCAGAAGGGGGCAGGACCGAGAAGGGAGTGTCACCGTGATTGATGGCTTTGATTTTCCCAGCTCCTCTCCCATGCTGATGCAGCAGCGTGGGCAGGTGGCTGTGGTGGCGCTTTGGAGAAAGCCCCGCGCACTTTCAAGCAGGCACATAAGGGGTAGCCTCTCAGTTGTTGTGGTGGGAGAAGAGTGCTGTTGTTAAGGCTGCATATCAAAAGGCTTTGGGCTTCCGAACCCAGTGTCTGGGCCCTTGCTCACCAAAACTCCTCTCTCTACCCACTGGCTGTTCAGCTGTTCGGCTAAAAAAGTAAAAAAGAGGGCAAGAGTTCTCATCTCAACCCCCTCTCCTAAAAAAAAAAACGAGTAAAGTAGTTCACTCTGCACCCCCTACTCCCATCTCTTTGTGCTGCCAAAGTATACGCTCTCAAGGTTTTTACACTCAACACACTGACAGAGGGAATTGCAATTTATTCCAAGGATGAGTTTGCGTTGGCAGCAGCGTTTTTAGGTCTGAAGGATCCTGTAGGGTGTTGGTAATACCGCTGGCCTTGGGCAGCGTTTGACTTGATATCAAGGCGGGGGGCTTCTTTTATACAAAAATAACCCTGGACCGAGGAATGCATCTCTAATGGCTTTTTGGTTGGGGGTTTTTTCTTTAAAATGTATTGAATACAAATAAATAAATAACCTTGCTGTTTCAAGGTTATCATCTTCAAGTCAAATAGCATTGTCAGATAATGAAGAAACATAAAAGCCTTACATAATTACAGCCCACTCTTTCTCCTCTGTGTAGCCATGAACCTGACAGAGGGGAGCAATGACTCATCCCTAAAACATGTGCATGAGATGTCCTTCATTGTTTACAAAAAAAATACCTTAATGGTGGCCTAGCCTTACAATAAAAAAATCCCTTTTTAATCACATGGCCCATATTGCATTTATCTAGTGGTTGTTTCTACATGTATCGTGATTGGGTTTGTTAAGGCTTCTACAGTAACACAGGACAAAGAAAGGTGCAGTGTGCGAAAGGCAGACATTGTGTTCCGTAGCATTTGATTCTTCTGAATAGATGGTAGTAAGTAATTTGTTTTCTGTAGGTTGGTATCAGTAGGCTTTGAAAAACAGTCCTGTTTGACTGGGTATAAGGCCTGAAAGTTGCAGGTTTGAATTTTGAATTCCCTTTGGGGGACTACAGTTATACCCTTGAAGTAATTGAATTACTTCAGTAAATACCTGTAACTAATATTGTATTATTGACTATCCAACTCTAACTACAATTTCCTGCAGTATCGATCCTTAAATTATAGATAAAATAAGGTAGCCAACACAGTCATTAACAGTGTTTCGTCCAGTATTATTTTGAGGGGGGGGGGGGGTCACAATTAATGACCCTCCCTATAGAACATGAATGTTAGGCTCTTGGTCATACAGGGCTGCAGTGCATGTAGGTTTTATTTTCTCCCTTGGTCTTCATTCATTAATGACTCAAAATGAATCTGTCCTTTTAACATTATTCATACTCATTTGTTGTCATCCCCACCTTACAGCAGGGGTCACTAGTGCATCGTATATTTATTTATTTATCCAATAATCCAATTTATAATCCAAGCGACTTTCAACCGTCATGATTCATGATTGAATTATTGGCTAAACTGATGCCACATTAGTAATTTATTATATTTTCTGACATAGCTTGCTAGCTAGCTATTCAGTGCCAATTAAGAAATGTAACATACGCTTACATGTATTAGCTAGCTATTTGCCAAAGAAGGCAAAGATCTGTATCTACTACTAATGAGAACTAGCTGCTTACTTATGTTGTTGCATATCTCCATGTATACCTGATCGTGGGTTGCGGAATGGGGCGTGACTGGATGTTGGGCGGGGCTGGACCCACCTACCCTTTATGCGTTTTTATGTTTTGTTGAATTTCAGTTGAAATTTCCACTCCCAGACAGAATTTCACTCCCTTCGCGTTCACACACACTCACTCTACATCCTTTCTTGGAGTTCCTCTTGTTCTCTCACAAATTCAGACCTTTCTGTGTCAATGCAACAAATAAAAAAAAGTTACTCTTTGGATGTCGACCTGCACTGTGCTCTGGTTTTGTGCAATTTGGCCTTTTACTTGGATTTGGATTTTCTTCTTAGACGATACGGAAAAACACTTGAGCAACCATCTAAGACTTTTCAATGCAGGAAAACCCCTGATAATGAATGAACTAGGGATGGGAAATATATAAAACCCCTGATAATAATGAATGAACTAGGGGTGGGAATATATAAAACCCTGATAATAATGAATGGGGAATATATAAAACCCCTGATAATAATGAATGAACTAGGGATGGTGGGGAATATATAAAACCCTGATAATAATGAATGAACTAGGGGTGGGGAATATATAAAACCCCTGATAATAATGAATGAACTAGGGATGGGGAATATATAAAACCCCTGATAATAATGAATGAACTAGGGCTGGGCGATATAAAACCCTGATAATAATGAATGAACTAGGGATTGATATAAACCCTGATAATAATGAATGAACTAGGGGTGGGGAATATATAAAACCCCTGATAATAATGAATGAACTAGGGGTGGGGAATATATAAAACCCCTGATAATAATGAATGAACTAGGGATGGGCGATATAAAACCCTGATAATAATGAATGAACTAGGGGTGGGAAATATAAACCCATGATAATAATGAATGAACTAGGGGTGGGAAATATAAAACCCTGATAATAATGAATGAACTAGGGGTGGGCGATATAAAACCCTGATAATAATGATGAACTAGGGGTGGGAAATATAAACCCCTGATAATAATGAATGAACTAGGGGTGGGCGATATAAAACCCTGATGTAATTTGGGCACAATGTAATCTGGGCGTGGGAACGGCATTTTCACGTTTTGCACATGTCAGGAAATGTGCTGCCTTTTTCTCTGCAAAAGAGTCCATTGATTTAGAAACACAGCCCAGTCATGACAGGGTAACGTCACGTGTACGGACTAGCCTTGAGGAAAAGGCAGTAGTAACATTATGGGGGGAAAAAAGCTACTTCAAGGGAAAAGGACAGTGAATCATCACTTTGTGCTCATCAGGGGCGTCGCTAGGATGTCAACACATTCAGGGCTTGTGGATGGTGGGGGCGGTATTTTAATTTCATCTGAAAACGCGTGACAATGGGCATTGTGATCAAAACCAAGGGTGTAACGTTCTTCAAATGTGCGCAATGGCTGGGACCAAACAATGCGGTGATCTGCATTTCTGTAACTTTTGGGTAATAAAATAACCTTTTGTAATTGTCTAAAACCTTGTAAACAGCCCTTTAATTTTCTCAATTTCCAACCTTAAATCTTGAGACAAAGAATGAATTCCTGCATTCCTGTAAATTGTGGGGAACTAAATAACCTGACAACTCTTAACACTGCACTGCGCAGGGAACGAATACGTAGTGATTCACAAACATAGAGCAAAGAATCGCATAGCTTGTCACAATATAACAGCATATAATAAGAAGAGAGGCTACAACAAACACACACTTTCTCCCATACACACAGCAGAGAGTGCCCTCTGAGGCACACACACACTTTTCATGCACCACTGATCAAGTGGCAACTGCTGTCAGGGTACAGTGAGAGTAGGTAGAATATCCACAAAACATGAAATAGCATAGCTTAAAATGCATTGTGCATTTCTTAAATATCAAAGTGTCAATTTGAAACACTTCTATGTACAATCTGGAGAACATATAGCTATATAATTTACTTAAGAGAAAGTCAATTGCATCACAAGTTTCTGCTAACGTTAGCTACTCGGGCAGAACTCAGTAAGCATGCCTTTCCCCCACTCTGTAGCTAGCTCACTTCCAAAAAAATATATTCTCACTCTTTTCCCATGCACCACTGATTAACAGAATCTCCTCACACACACAGTTACCTAGCTAGTGAATGCTAATGTTAAATTAATCCAACCATATGAGGTTACTAACTACTAACCTATAAACTTTGTGAATTTATCAACATGTTCTATTTGGTTAAAAATGTGAAATCATCCATTTTTTTGTCTGTCAATTTCAGAAACATTCAAGGTCTGTTATAATTTTATTACCCATCATTGTAAAAGAAACTAAACACAACTACTAGTTACTGCTGAGGGGAATCCCAGAAGTGCCAGGCTCGTATTTCATTGTTAGCTGCTAATAACAATTCTGATAATACTGTTTATTAACGATCATTCTAAAATGGTGCTCACTTCTTCTAGAGACAAGAAAACTTCTGCTTCTACTGTATTCAGTGTTATCGGAGGTGACCTAAGTTGTTTTGCACTGAGGCCGGGTTTTGCTCCCTGTCCAATCACAACTCCTATAGAGGGTGCCCGTGGTGTCTGCCTAATGCTCATCCTGTATATAATAGGGGTTTCACAGAATAGTCGACTATTCGACTATCAAAACCACTAGTCGACACTGCATCATTGTAGACTAATCGTTCATCTGTGGTTTTAGCACGGTGCAGTAATAAAGCAGTGGCAATGCATCTACAGCAGATATGCAGCTGGGGGCGATGTGGGTAGTTGTTGACAAGTCATAGTTGTCATGGAGATCACTGTGCAGTGTGGGTGCAGACATGCAAGAGGCAGAAAGAAACATGGATATACGTCCCAATGCTCGACTACAATCAACAGTGTGGAAATACTTTACCAGAGCAGATAAAACCGTCAGCTGCAATATACTGTATATAAGGCTACCCTAAAGTACCACAGCAGTACCAGTGCTATGCATAACCATTCGCAATGAGAAGCAGTTCCCCCGCCTGGCCAAGCTGGCCAAAAGCTACCTGGCTATCCCAGCCACCAGTACCCCAAGTGAGAGCTCACGTTGATGCCCTTATCTTTTTGAACGCTAACCAGGAGCGCAGGACTAGGATCATAAATGAGGAGGACTTTGGCGAGAGCAAGTAGCCTAAGTAGATTAATATTTTGCTTTACTTTGACATCTGTACAGTGTACACATAGTGGAATAACGTTTACCACCGTGCACTTTCGTTATGGCGTTTCATTATGGTGAGTAAGTTTTGCATTTCTGTTTACACTAGCCATTTGTGTTTTTCTCTTTACACTAGCCATTTGGGTCAAATGTATGTTAATAATCTGAATAGTGTTGTTACGACAGCTCATTCCGCTGTGTCAATGTGTCAGTCACTATTAATAATGTTTATTTCAATAAACCAATACATTCATAAACTTTATGTAACCTGTGGACATTCGTGTTTATTAGCAAGATTGCTACAGTAGGTTCACAAGTTATATCCGAAGTTGATCTTGTATTTCAAACTGTTTGAGCATGTAGGCTAATCATAATGCATCATAGTAGGTTATTCAGAACTTTTGAGATGGCTGAGCGAAGGTAAACATAACTTTGGTTGTTGAACATAGATTTGTTTGAACGATCATTTTCTACATTATGCCATGCTAAATAAACAGAATTTAAGGTATTTAGAGAAGGAAACACTTCTGCTATCCCTGCAAGAAAGCAGTCGCGTTGTTACTGCAGCCAAACAGTATCTCCAGCTCAGACAAGCTTGCATGTGCATATTTGTTTTGTGCTTTTTCACATACGCACAATAAAGACTATTTATTTAATCATGTTGTTAGATTTTGTCTTACGAGAACAGTTACTTTTATTCTATCCAACAATATTTTGGTTTAGCTAAATAGACTTAAAAATGGAGGAGTATAGAGTGAAATTCTCATATAACATGAAGAAAATGTGGAAATACTGTGATATATATATATTGTTATTTGTGACATTTCTGAATATTGCAATATTATTTTTAGGCCATATCGCCCACCCCTAGAATGAACCAATGCAGGATATGGGAAGGTAGACTCAGCGATAGAAAGAGAAAAGGGCAAAGTCACTACCATATTCCTCCCTCAGCTTTTAAAACTTGACGATCTGGACCAACTATCAGGCTCATTTTATGCCATGATGTACACGTTCCAAGTACTGATGCGGGCAGTCGATACCACACTCCTGGGTCATTGGAGTGCTGTTAATATGCAGTGCTGTTAATATGTAGTGCTGTTAATATGGTGCTCCCTATATTGTATTAATTTATTATTTGTTTTACCATGATCCACCATGATTGACTTTCTTCCCCCAATATGTAATCACCGATTGGGCCTCTCGGGTCACCCCGTTGCTGAAGCTGAAGTGTGCATGACTTGACTTTTTCTGCTACCCTCGATCATTTGTAATTCATGCACTGCTGTTGCTTTTATGTGTGGCTGTATTTGTATTGAATAAAATCATTCATTCATTCATTCATCCTGTTATTACACACGGTGGTTATTGTGTCATTCTGAATCCAGAGGAATCTGCCCAGTAACGGGACCCCTGGCATTCTGTGGCAGCATGTTGCCAATGAGGGCAAGGGCTAAGAATGTCTGATGAACAGAACAGGCCACCCAACCCATCTATGCTTATCGCTTTACCTAGAGTTACCTACAGCGTGTCTAGTGCATCTGCGTCAGCATACCTCACACTATTGAGAATAAGTCATCGCTATGCATATTTGAAGGATGCATCTACTTTGTTTACACACATGTACAATGCATCTATTCATACATTGTTTTATGAATATAAAGTGGAAAATGATTGGCTTGTAAGCATCATTTTTAAAAGGAATCTGGTCCCCAGGAGGCAGTAGTTAAGACCCCTGGCGGAGAGTATATACTGTATCTAGTATACAGGCTTAACTGCTGCTTCCCTTTAAGAATAGACTCCAGATGTACAGGGGGTATCTACAGTAGGCTCCGTTTTTATTCACACCCTTGATAAAGATGAACAGAAGAGATAATATAAAATGAACTATATAAGTAATGAGGTATATTTTATGCAAAAAAATAATCTGAAAATTATATTCTTTAATAATAATAATGCATTGGCATGAACCTTAATCGAATGGTTCACAAATTGTTTTTCCCAGAAAAATCGAGAATCACAAATATTCACACCCCTGTCAGTACTTTGTGGTTCCTCCCTTGGCCATTATAACAGCAAGTTTGTCACCTTCTGTAGTGTCATACGAGATTGTGAAACCTATTGGGGGGGATCCTCAAACATTCCTCCATCCTCCATTGTTCTAGTTCCTTCAGATTCTTGGTTTGATGTTTGTGGACTGCTTTTTGAGTTCAAACCACAAATGTTCAATTGGATTCATGTCTGGAGACTGAGATGGCCACATCAGGACATTGATCTTGTGCTCTGTCAACCATTTATTAGTTTCTTTAGACATATGTTTGGGATCGTTGTCTTGTTGGAAGGTCCATCTGTGGCCAAGGTGTAGTTTCCTGGCAGAGGGAACAAGGTTTTTGAACAAAATGTCTTGGTACATGCTGTTCATGGTTCCATCTATTTTAATAAGGGCCCCAGGGCCTGTGGATGCAAAACAACCCCAAAACATTAAAAATCCACCACCACTTTTCACCATAGGCATGAGGTGCTTTTCAACATTGCTTGCATTCTTTGGACGACCAAACAACGCTGATGTGAATGTCCAAAAAGCTTGATTTGGCCACAAGACACGGTTCCAATTGTAGTTCAGATGTAGTTTGACAAATTCATAACGTCTTGGTGAATTGTCTTCAAAAGAGGCTTCCTTCTTGCAACTCCATAAGGCCATTGTCATGTAGGCATTGTCGAATGGTAGCTTTAGACACCTTGTAACCCAAATATGCCAGGTTATTTTGGAGATCTTGAACTGTGCCCCTTGGACTTATTTTTGCCTTCGAACCATCCGTTTCACTACATGTGGGGGCAAGGTAGACTTGTGTCCTCTACCTGGCAGGTTAGCCACTGTTCCAGTGGCCTTAAACTTCCTAATAATTGACACAACAGTGGAAAGCGGTATCTTTTAACTTTTTAGTTTTTTGTAGCCATCTCCTGATCTGTAGAGGTCAATAACCTTTTGTCTTATGCTTTCAGGGAGTTCTTTGCCTTTCACCATGATGATGGCTGATCACAGTATTTCAAACGTGTGTTTGAATAGTTGTATATTTATGAAGATTTGTTTTTGTTGGGTTACATTTAAAATAATAATTAGGGGTATGAATAATTGTCATCCAGATGTTTTCTAGAAAAAAAATCGTATTAATAAAACAAAATATGGAACAATTGTATTAGTAATGTAGGTTTCAGAATTTTTTGAGCATAAAATATACCTCGTTACCTCGTTTATATGATCTCTTTTGTTCATCTTTATCAAGGGTGTGAATAAAAATGGAGCCTACTGTATATGGCATTGCTCTTCAGGAGTGTGAGCCTGTCTGTAGTGCCAGGGTCTCTAAACTCTGCATGCAGAGCCAAACTCAGGGGGTGCAGCCAATTTCAGAACCTTTTTTTTTTTTTTTTTTTTTTTTTTTTTTTTTTTTACTGTTTCATTATATTATTTTATTACAGTTGGTTGGGGGGGGGGGCGAGAGGAGGGGACTCCTCTGGGTGTGAGGTGTCAGTCCTCCGGACTCTGTATCCTTTACATATTTCAAATCTGTCATCCAGAAAAGAAAATCACATGAAGTGTTTACCGTGCAGCTTCGCACTCCAGCCGCATCGGAGCATGTCTGCCTCAGCTTTGGTTTCAGACAAGAGGGAGCTGAGGCTCTTTCTCCGCCTCCCTCCATCTCTTTTGTTTTTCCGCTTTCTCCCCTTTTGTATTTCTAGTCTTCGCCTGCCCTCTAAAGGCCAAAGGGCTGCGTGTCTGCTCATCCCCCCACACGTGTGTGTGTATGTCTGCCTGTGTCTGCAGCTGCGTTGGTCTGCCTGTGTCTGCAGCTGCGTCTGTCTGCCTGTCTCCAGCTGTGTCGGTCTGCCTGTGTCTGCAGCTGCGTTGGTCTGCCTGTGTCTGCAGCTGCGTTGGTCTGCCTGTTGGTCTGCCTGTGTCTGCAGCTGCGTCTGTCTGCCTGTCTCCAGCTGTGTCGGTCTGCCTGTGTCTGCAGCTGCGTTGGTCTGCCTGTGTCTGCAGCTGCGTTGGTCTGCCTGTGTCTGCAGCTGCGTCTGTCTGCCTGTCTCCAGCTGCGTCTGTGTGCCTGTGTCTGCAGCTGCGTCTGTGTGCCTGTGTCTGCAGCTGCGTTGTCTGCTGCTGCGTAATCTGCCCCTTGGGCGCGTGCCCAGAGGGCCCAGCTCCAGTGCCGCATAATTACCAAAGCTCACACTTAATCCCCCAGCTGTTTTATTTATCTACAGAGCAACGTATCTGACACATCACGCCAATACCTGGACTTACTTCGATCACTCTCCGTGATATGGGAGCCAATACCATACGAGCCCCCCTCTCTCTCTCTCTCTCTCTCTCTCTCTCTCTCCCCTTCTCCCTCTTCTTCTCCCTCTCTCTCTTTCTCCTTCTCCCTCTTTCTCTCTCTCTCTCTCTCTCTCTCTCTCTCTCTCTCTCTCTCTCTCTCTCTCTCGGAGAAAGCGGGGAAATGGCAAAGCACTGACAGATGTGTACTTCATGGGCCATTGTGAAGAAAAGGCAGCGGCTGATTCCATTGTCCTGGGGGAGGAGATCTACCCGCGCTTGCATTCATCAAGGTCCCCCCCGTCCCCCCATCCCCGTCCCTGTCTCTCTTGCCTTTGTCACATTCTAGGTTTCGGCCTGTCAGGCAGTTTGACACCGCCGCGGTAGGGACTGCTTCAGGCTCCGCGCCGCCGACTCATTCAGAGTTGATGGGTTTGATTTGGGCCACAGCCTATTTTGCATTGGAGAAGAGGGAGGGGAACAGGGGAAAAGGGGAGAGAAAGTGAGAGAAAGAGAGGGAGGGAGGGAGGGAAAAACTTTGCCCGTCATGTCCTGTGCAGAATTCGTGCACAGATCGCTGTATTTTAAATAAGTTAGTGGCACTGCGCTCGTCTGCGCTTCGCTCTTCCCCCTCTCCTCCATCTGCACTTTTCCCCTCTCCTCCATCTGTGCTTTTCCCCCTCTCCTCTTCTGTGCTTCGCTTTTCCTCCTCTCTGGGCTTCACTTTTCCCCCCTTTCCCCTGTCTGCACTTTCCTCCATCTCTCCTCTGTCTGTGCTTCAATTTTCCCATTCTCCTCCATGCCCCTTTCTCCTCGCTTCAACAGTCAACTGAACGATTGCATTTTTTCCATTTACTTTAATTCTTTTGGATGATATGATACATTTTAATCTCTGTTTAATTTCAGAAAGAAACGATTGCACCAGAGACAGACAGACATTTGACGTAAAATTAAAGAAAAAAAAAAAAAAACAACAAAAAAAAATGCTCATTGCCCGGTTTGTGTTTCATACGAGGAGAAAAATGTGAGATGGCAGTGACATGAACATGTCTCCCTTTTCGTGAGCGCTGCCACCTGCTGGTAGTGATTCTGTCTCATTCAGGAGCCATCTATTGAGGGCAGGATGCTGTGGAGTTAAGACTTAAGGCTGTACTGTACTTCAGCTCGCTGATTTTAGCTTTGCTCTCGCATCTTGGAAAGCTCAATGTTAATGATGATGACAATAATTTTGATATGTATACTGATCGGTATCAGTGTCTATGAATTGGAAGCAGAGAGCTGTGACCTATCCATTGGCTTGGTGTGGTCAGCATTATAACTTGCACTGTCATATTTCCTCATTTGGTTGTTTTGCACAGTAACCCTTAGATGTGTGCAAAACATGTTTAAAAAGGCAATGGTGTAGTATTGAGCACTGCTGTGTTCATCATAAGCAGTCTTAGGGGCATTTCTCCTGCATCTGCCCAGGAACATTGCTTCAGTCTTATGCCTTCTACTGTAACATGAGTGGCTTGTGCCTTGTGACACAAAAACTGTGCAGGATCTCCAAATAAAAAGTTTGTTTTAACCTTAATTTTAAGTGTTAAAAAATGATTAAGGCAAGAAAGACCCTTTCTTTGGTCCTGGTTTGACAAAAAAAGTTTTGAAATGTATTTGAAGGAAGTGGAAGGGCCACGCATTTTCTGAGAAGTCACTTTTCAGAAAATATGTATTAAAGAGGTGCAGAATTGCACAGCCTTCCATCTTGAATAATCATTCAGTATTTATATTAAATGAAAGATATCATTTTGAGACGCGCACGACACAATTCAGGGCTCTGCCCTCAATGAAAAGGGCCCCTTGCTTGCTCAAAAATGTAGTCTCACCAAAGGGACACATCCCAGTTTTTTAACACGTGGCTTACAAGCGGAGCCTTGGCGTTGTCCAGAGAAACACATAAACCCCGCAGGAGTGCAACATTTCCTCAGGGTCCGAAAATAATTTTCTTAATGAACCCCAAACCAAGCGTTCTCTTCCAAAATGACCCCGAGACCGGTGCCGGAAGGACAGGGAAGAGGCATTAACTCGTCCGTTTATGTAGATGAACTTTGTCGTGTTCAGTGTGGCATTGGCCTCGACCTGCTTTGTGTCGTGCCTCTCCGAAACAAGCACGCTTGGAACTGGAGGCGCTTTAAAAAGAGCGGCTCTGCACCGCAGGCCGTATCCGTGCCAGATGCCTATCCGCCCCCGCGCGGTTGCCGAGGACGTCTCTTCCCGCGGCTGAACTGTCGGCTCTTTGACAACGGGAACACGTGAGTGTCAAAGTGTGTGGCAGTTGAAAAGTGCAGAAAAACCTTTCAGTTGCATTCCGGTGTAGTGTCGGTCACCACGGCTACCTCGCAAGTGCATGGGGGCTTGGGGGATCGTGGCGATCGAGTACCCTCCAGAGCAGTTTGGTGTTGAAATTGTATGTTTGAAAGCAAACAGAGTGACAAAGTGCCTTGCACTCGACACGGACCGATCCGGCTCGACCAGCATGGGGGGTGAGAAAAGGGTGAAAAGAAAGCAGAAATGAAGGAAGGCCTTCCTCAGCCGCCATTGGCCATCGTTGTTTTTTTGCAATCGATTCATTGGGCAACTTGACAAGCATAATCGCCGCACAGTTTTGAAATCCTATATTGAAACAAGAAGATTTTGCGGTTTCAAATAAAATCATAATTAATGATGATGTAAAAATTGCTGAGGTCTTCATGTGTAGGGACAGGCAATCTGCTTTGAAAGATGATATGGCTTACCGTAGATGTACAAGAGGCAAGCGTGCTGAAGGCTTTAAATGAGGCATACAGTTTGGGGGGTGGGCATTGTCATTACTGTGCTCCTGGAATGTTAGCCCGTCCAACAGTGCTTTATCTGTAATTAATGTTGCCAGCTTTTTAAGTCCCACTTCTCTGTGTTGTGCTTTCTCCCCTCTGGCCCAGACGTTCAGTGGGGAGAAAAAAGTTGCTCTCCTCTCTGTGTGTGTGTGTGTGCGCGCATGCGCGTGTGTGTTGTGGCATGTAAATGTAGTTACTATTTATACTTTATATATATTATTTCAGTGTCCCCTCGCTGAACTCTGATGATGTCTCTCTGGCGTTTCTGGACAGTTGAGCTGCCTTAATTGGCTGCTAGTCCACTTGCTGTGTGTCATGATATTATTTCCGCACATTGTGGTGGGTTGAGTGGTTGCTCGGGAGAGATGGGTGAATGTGTTTTATGTACAGAATCGCCTGTCACATTGTGTACTTGTCAAATTATGGTGGCTCAGGGGCCAGAAATATGTAATACCAGCAGTGATAACAGCAGCAGTAACCATAGAATCTAGTCATCAAATTAAAACTGAAGCAGCTGATTCTTGATTTGGGAGTAGGAATGCACTAGTTTTAAAAGTTATTAATTATTTTACATTTGAGAAATATGGACAGAAATATCTTGTCAGAAAAGAAAGAAAAACGCATTGTTGGTTTTTTTTGTTTTATTGTAGAAAGTGAAGTAACGTTATCTCGAAAAACAATATATGAATATTTATTAACTAACTAGGAGTTGGATCACCCTTTGTCAACAGCTTCAATCCTTCTTGGAATGCTGTTATACAAGTTTAGAACATTTTGAACTGTTTCTAGTGGGATATTGTACCATTCTTCAAGAAGATAAGCATCCAGTTGTTTTCCACCTCCGAGAGATGAAGGCGGTGGAAATCTAATCCGCACTCTACTGTCCAGAACTTCCCATAAAGGTTCAATGATGTTTAGGTCTGATCAGTGGGGAGGCCATGGAAGGTGTTTGACGTCATTCTGGTGTTCATGGAACCACTCTTGAATCTGCTTAGCAGTATGTATAAGGAGCATTATCATCTTGGAATATGGGAACATCTTGAGTCAACAATGTTTGTAGCATAGTCACCTAAAATGGCTTTGTATTCCTTGCCCATAATTCTACCATGCAGAGTAATAATCAGACCCAATGGCTCCCACGAGATGGCTGCCCATACCATAACAGATCCACCACCATGTTTAACAGTTGGGGACAGGGAATGTGGGTTGAAGGATTATTTTGGCTTTCTCTAAATATAAACCTGTCCAGATGTAGGAAAAAAGAGTGAAAGACAACTCATTAGACCATATTACTTTCTTCCACTGCTCAGAAGTCCAGGTTTTGTGCTCATTACACCAGGTTATGCATTGTTGTGCATTGGCCGTGGTGACAAGCAGTTTCCAAATGGCAGCCCTACCATAAATATCAATATCAAACTTGAACTTCAGTTACTCTTTCCCGATGCAGTTTTTCCTTGTTTGGCGTATGACGTCGTGATTTTCCACAATGTTCCCCTTGACACGTTAAATAATGTTACAGTTTCTGTGACTAACGCACCTGCAATTTGCACACCACTATTTAACCAAAATCTCATTTTGCTTTTCCAACTCAAATATATATTAGTGTTGATTTTAAAATGTAATTTACACACACACACATATACATACTTTCAGTGGGTATAAGTACTCACCCCCTTTGGCATTGTCCACATTTTCTTACTTCATGGAATCAAAATGGATTTAATTGGGATTTTATTCTCAGTGATCAATACAAAATACTTTAATGTCAAATAAAAAAACTCAAACTTTTTCTCAATTGATTACAAATAACAAAACAGCCAATAATTGATTACATAAGTATCAACCCTTTTGCTAAGATGCACCTAAATATACTGGTGCAATGAATTGTCTTCAACTGTGTCCAATACTGCGCATCATCCCAAGAACACTATTCCTACCATGAAACATGGTGGCGGGAGCCTAATGCTATGGGGATGCTGGATTCAGGGACTGGAAAGGTTGTAAAAATAGAGGGCAAAATGGATGGGGTAAGATAGACAAATCATTGAGGAAAACCTGCTGCAGTCTGCAAGAGACCTGTCACAGAGAATATATATATATATATATATAGGACAATGACCTAAAGCATACAGCAAAATCCATTGGAGTGGTTTAAAAACTTAAAAAATCTATGTCCTGGAGTGGTCCAGTCAAAGCCCAGACCTCAAACCCATTGAGAATATTTGGAAAGTTTTTAATATTTCTGTTCACCAACGGTTACCATCCAGCCTGATGGAGCTCAAGCAATTTTGTAAATGAGAATGGGCGGAAATTCCAGTGTCCAGATGTGCAAAGCTGGTTGATATAGACCCAAATAGACTCACAGCTGTAATTGCAGCTAAAGGTGTTTCTAACAAGTATTAAGTCAAGGGGGTGAATACTTGAATCAATTGTCTTTTTTTAAATTAGTAATTAATTAAGAAAATGCTTTAGATTTATTATTTTATATTATATAGTATTTTGTGTTGATCAATGGCATAAAAAACTATGAAATCCATGAAGTACAAAAATAAAAATCAAGTAATTTGATTTCATGAAGTAAAAGAAAATGCCGAAGGGGATGAATACTTTTTATACATACTGTGTGTGTGTGTGTGTGTGTGTGTGTGTGTGTGTGTGTGTGTGTGTGTGTGTGTGTGTGTGTGTGTGTGTGTGTGTGTGTGTGTGTGTGTGTGTGTGTGTGTGTGTGTGTGTGTGTGTGTGTGTGTGTGTGTGTGTGTGTGTGTGTGTGTGTGTGTGTGTGTGTGTGTGTGTGTGTGTACGTGTGTACACACTCAAGTAATGGTTGGTAATCATGGTAATGACATAATGGGCAAATTTCCTTTTAGGTTTTAGTCAACCAAAACAATCACTATTTTAATCACATTTATTTCACAGTAATGAAGTGCAGCCGCATTTTCGAGCAGGTCAAAGGGTGTGTAGATATTTAACTGTGTCCCCCCCCCCCCCCAGGATCCTCTCTGCTGCAGCAGCGGGATGACCATGCCCAAACGGCGCTGGACCTGGTCTCATCCCCAGCACTGAGGGAGGAGCTGTGGACCTGTGCACTGCAAGGCGACACTGCCACCGGGTCAAAGGTCAGAGACCTGCCCTTCCTGGAGGCCTGCTCCTGCCTGCTGAGCTGCCTGATCCTCAGTTACGCCCTGGCCCGGGACGTCCCGTCCTACGAGGTGGCAGGGAGGGCCCTGGGCCCCACTCCCCGGCTGGCCCGGGCGCTGGCGGCCCACTCTGCCCACTGTGTGACGGCGGGCTGGGCCGACCCCTACCTGGTACGCCACGCGGAGGACCTGGAGACGCTGGTGGGGGTGGGCCGGTACCTGCGGCAGGTGCCCCCCGTGCTGCGGGACTGCCAGGGGCGGCACACCCGCATCCTAATGCGCCGACTGGAGGAGCTGGAGTCTGACGGGATAGCGTTGCTCAGAAACGTGCCCCTGTGATCTGATGGGAATTCCACGGGGTTGGGGGGGAGACATACCTCGAAATCAGGGGTCACCAACCCTGGTCCTGGAGGGTCGCAGGGTCTGCTGGTTTTTGTTTTCACCTTAAAATCAGCGACCAATTTAGTCCCAGAAACCAGGTGAGGTGAGTTAAGCGCCTTAACTAATCAATTAAGTGCTGAGTAACAACGAACCAGTACATCCTGTGGCCCTTCAGGACCAGGGTTGGGGACCCTCTCTAAAGGCCTAAAGTCTGTTTACTCAAACCTGGCTTATTGTTTCAGTTAGCCATCAAATATAAAGTCTGGAAGTAAAAAACCATCTTGACTTGAACCAAACGAATGTATTTCCTTTAGTCCTGAAAGGGTAATCAGCGGTCAGCTGTTCAGGTTGAGCCTCTCTGAAAAGCCCATATCCTTCTGGTCAATTAGTGAAAGAGTAGTGGGTGACTCTTTTCCCCCAAACGCATGAACCTGCATACAAGGTGAGGCAGCGTTAAACGCATTAAAAATGCATGCCGGCATAACATCCAATCGCCTGCAAATAAAACAATCTGAAGAAGGAAACACAGCTCCAGATAACTTATTCACAAAGGGTTCTAAAAACACCCGTTCTTTCTTAAATCTGGGGTTTTCAAATGCCATTGTATTCCTAACTTTTTCGGGGCGATGACTTCAGATGGATATTAAAGTAAACCCCGTGACAAAAACAGACAAGACGAGCGATCGGTGCTCTGCGACTATCGTTTCTTCTCGTGCGCGCGGAAGGAGGAACGGGAGGGGAGGGGAGCTTTTCCCACGTCGCTTTGATTGATTCTGGAAAAGAGGAAGCCGGAGATGTTTCCCTAGTTCAGTTATGGGACGGGAGGCTCACGGAACAGAGGCGGATGAACCTGAACGTGCTGGCTCAATGTTCTAATTGCTGTCAGGGCTGGTTAAATTAACACTCCTCTGTATCACGCGGTGCACTTTGCAAAGTAGTTTTGTTCCATTACCAAACATTTTCATATTGTTCACTTCAAATTCTAATTTGAGTGGTACCGCAGGATGTAGGCCTATGCTTTTCAAAGGATGGGTATATGGGTACAAGGTTTTTATTTGTTGTGTTTGGTGAAAGAGAGCTTTAGCCTATTTAATTGTTTGCCCTGCTGCTATCTGGCGACAGTGTTTTGGGCAGTTTTATCATTGCAAGCAGAGGATAAATGGATACTTGTTTTTGCAATTGTATGAAAGAATGTTGTCGGTATGTTATCTTCTCTGTAACTAAAATAAAAAGCAATTCTGAACTATATTGAGACGTGTCGCCACTGTGCTTGACTGGTCATTTCAGGGTCATCCCTGGGCCTGTGTAGCTCACTTCATCGAGCGTAGGCAAAGAGAATAACGGGGAGGCGCTTGTCTTTGAGCGCAAGGCCCCTCTGGCTGGAGCCTCAACAGTCGTCCCCGTGTCTTTCAGAGAAAGACTCAGCGGCGGACACCGCCATGTGGGGTCCCGCCGCAGGAGCAGACAGAGATGGAGCGCGCTCATCTGGATGCCAGGTGGGGTTAATGAGGGGGGCTCCCTCTGGCAGGTCCCGGGACGACGCTCCAGGTTTCGACAAAGCCTCGCAGACGACTTTGAAGAATGGCCAGTTTCCTGATAGAGGAGACTTTTCAACTTCAGGAGGGAGATGGGTGGGGGTTTGGGGGGTTGATGGCAGCGGGATGGGGAATATTTGAACCCGGGACAGGGGGACTGTCTGAGCCTGTCAAGAGCAGAGGAGACGGGGGATATACAGACTAATTAATAACCAAGTGTTCTCAGGCTCGCGATTAGCGAGCGAGCGAGCGTGCGGTCATTTGTATGGATGGTCCAAACGAAGGAGGACCTGTATTGAATAACAGGCTGTGATGAATGATCCAGCAGAGGGGAGCTCGCAGGGAGCCCGCCCTCCTGGGGCCCCGGAGCGCTGACAGCGGTCCTCCATCACCTCTGTCTGTGTTCCGGCCGTCTTCATCAAAGCGGCTGATCCACTGCCGTGGGAGGCCTTCGGCGGGACTGCCCGCGGATCGATGGCCGTGCCGCGAGTCGGAATCGCGGGAGAGGGAGGATCAGAGGGACACCTGTGCGGACCTGTGAACTGGACATCGTCCAGCACCCCCCCAGCGCACACACGGACACACATGCACAAACACATGCACGCACACGTACATGAACACGCAAATACATATGCACATACGCACACACATACGGCTGTGTATTGGTGTAATGGTTAGGGACCTGGGCTTGTAACTCAGAGGTTGCTGGTTCGATTCCCAGGTGGGGGCACTGCCGTTGTACCTCTTTAAGCAAGGTACTTAACCTGAATTGCTTCAGTAAAAATATCCAGCTGTATAAATGGATTGTATGTAAAGAAATGTCAATTGTGTAAGTCGCTCTGGATAAGAGCATCTGCTAAATGCCTAAAATGTAAATGTACATACACACACGCACATACATACACACACAATGCTGGGGAAATGTCATGCTCTTCAGCCAGTACAGTGTTTGGTTTGATAACACAGAAACATCACAAGATGATAAAAAATATTTAATCTTTTTGAATTTTTCTTCCAAAATCTTTTTCCATACAGATGTATTTATTTGTAGTACGTAATTGAAACCATGCCCCTCTGTATTAACTACTAGTGATTCAGGACATGATTATGTCGCAGGCAACACCATATTCTGTGGAAGAATGAAATTCACACATTTATACAAGATCATAAACACATGACCCATTTATGAGAATATAAAATACAGTAATAAATTTAATCATTAAATTATGTAAATGATTTGAAACTGAAAAGACCAAAAATTCGATTATATGCACAGATGCAAATGAAAGTGCTTCCCCCATCTATCCTTGACATACATTCTACACCGAGATCCATTTCTTGCGTTTCATTAAAATACTCGCTTTGGTTTGCTTGCAAACATAGCAGATACATTTAAAAGACAAACAAGCATTTGGATGCAAGACAACACAATACACCCATCAAACATTTATTAAAAATACATACATACTTACACACATTCAGATTCAAATGTGTCCTTTTCCAGAAGTACCAAAAGTGTATTACGTAAATGTTTACATATAGAATTTGGGGGGGGGGGTCTTTTTTGTTTGACTATTCTATTCCAGACTATTCTATTCTAAACTATTCTACGGGGGGTTGGTGTCTGTTTAGATGCTCCTCAACAAACTGATATCTGTGCAAACGTGATGCAAAGGGGTGAATGGCTTGTTTATCCGTTTTTCTTTTTGTCTCAAAAAGAGGAAGCTGGGACGGCCCTCACATGCAGCTTACGCTGTGATCTTTCCACAGATGCTCCCGGAAACCCCACAGATCCCCTACAGACTGTGTCCTGACCTCGCTCGCAGACAGATGAAAGGGGAAGAGCAACAGAAGAACAAACAGAGAGAGAGAGAGAGAGAGAGAGAGGGATGGGAAAAGCGGGGCTCCAAATCCCCCGCTCCCGGTTCCTCCCGCAACAACAACAGCCCCCTCCCCTCCCCTCCGCCTGCCGCGCGCACAGCGGCTGGCACTTTATCTGACAGTCCGTCTGTCTGTCCGTCTCCGCCCCTCACCCAACCCCCCACGACATTGGTCTTTACAATCCACGGCTCGGTGCGTCTGCGTTTTCAGGTGGTTGAAGAATCAGCGGCAAAAACGGCGGCAAAAACAGTGGGGCTGTTCACAGAGTCCGCTCACACACACACATGCTCGCCTGCTCATCACAAATGCTTTTCAAAAGAGAGATCAAAGTTGGGTTTTTGGGGCGTGTGAGGCAGTGCAGACGGCGTGGTGCTGGCCCTGGGCTGCTCTCGAATTCAGCGCACGGGCGGGGGTTAGCATCGAGGAGAGCGGCTTTTGAAATAAGATTACTGCGCTGGCTGCCACAGCCAGGCGTTTCTCTCTCCCCGCTATGACATCTCTATCAAACTGAGAGGTGCTGCCATGTGCACGCCTGTCTACTGTACCAAGCAACGCCGCCGACGCGCCGGTTTGGGGTTGGGATCTTTAGACAGGACTGAAGCGTACACCAATGTTTACTGATTGTGAGCAATGTGAGGGGAAAAAAACATTGTCACTGGATTATACACCGCTCTAACCAGGTCTATATATAATCTAACATTGAAGACAACATAGTGCTCCAATATATTCCAAATGTATTTGTTTTGTGGGGGTTAGGTTAGAGTTAGGGTATTGCTTTGTGGGGGTAGGGCGAAGGGTGACCACAGGTGGTCATTTGCGGGACTGGAAAAGCCCTTGGAGATTTCACCTTCAGGAGTGTTCCATTTATAGCACGTTTAAAGAGGAGCTTGCCTGTATTTGGAGAACCAACGGAAAGAAATAAAAATTGCAAAGAAGGTTTCCTGTGCGAATGGACAGCAAGCTGTTTGTTCCGGTTGTAGCAGTCCTAGCTCAATGGGATCGCGGAGCCGGGAGTGAATTGAGCATCAGGGCGATGACCATCGCTGCTTTTGTGCTCCAGCTGAACCGGCAGCTCATGCACTGTGCAGCTCATTTGTAAAAAAAACTAAAAGTTGCTGTAAAGTAGGCTATTTGTGTGTGGGTTACAGCTTATCTCTCTTGGTTATTTATTTAGAAAAAGCTTAAATTATAAACTTCAGCCCTTATGTATTAATTTTTTAATACATTTGTACTATTCAACATACTAATAATGAATTACAACTAATTAATACATGTTTTATTTCAACTACTTTTGTCAATTACGTGAAAAATCATCAAGAGCAGTCCAGGGTCAGAAGTTACCATTGCGATCGTCTTGGGAGTAAAGGGAAGGGTTTTCCATCTCGCTGTCATTCTGGGTAGTTCAATGCCATAGGCCTCTAATAGTTTAAACATCTCGTTGTTTCTTCTTTTTTTGCATTTTCTAGCTTTCCTATGAATATTTGGCAAGTACTGTCTTCCGAGAGATGTGCTCTCATGTGAAGAACCAACGCTTTGGCTGTTGGAGGCTGTAGGTCATTACATTTATGCTGGGACACCAGGACAGGTGGAATTGGTATTTGAACGCCGAGTTTGTTTTAGGAGTAGATTAAACATCGCTACGGGCTGTCTGTCACCAACATTTTGATGGTGTGTTTAAAGAGGTCCTGGGGGTCGAAGTCGCGATTTTAAATACATCAAACCAACAACCTGACAAATTGTTCTTACGCCACTGAAAGGGGTCAAGTACCAATTCCATTCTGCCTCCCCACCCACCATCACAAGTAAACAAACAATGGCATAATGATAATGTTAATTAAAAGTTATTTTTGAAAATGAAAATTACAGTTCATTAGCCTGTACATAATTTACAGAAGAACAGAACAAAAAACGAATAAAAGATGAACAACTCGATAGATGAGAAAATAAAAAGGGGGAGGAAGCTGGTCCAGACCAGTTCTTCTCAGCGCTGCGAGGGGAAAGGTCCCTGGGAGGAGGAAGCGCTACCCAGGATTGTTTTTCTTTCTTTTATTTGGGCTGTGACTGGGATCCAGTTTCAGCTCTTGGTACTGCACCTGTTAAAACACGCAGAAAACACAAGGGGCCCCATCAGGTGGCGCAGCGGAGGATGCTGTGATGGCCTGGGAATCCTCTGCCCCTCCCTCCAGCTGTGAGAGAGGCTCAGTTGGGACGTGGATCAGATGAAGAGACATCACGGGGGTTGGGTAGGGGCCGGGGGGGCGGTGAGGGAAAAGCGGGGGATGCTGGAACAGAAAATCTGGCCTGCATGGTGACCGGGAGGAAGCGGGGGAGGTTAATCCTTCGCAATCTACAGTGGCCCTCGCAGAGCATGACACGGTGAGGTTGTCGCTGTGGTCTTTACCCTGGCCATAGACCGACAGGGATAGCAGAGTGGGACAGTTCAGAATGAAGGCCAGGGGCATTCAACCTCTCCACATGCTCTATGGACTTTGCCGTGCTCATTCTGGCAAGGAACATGGCTTTGAACATACGTGTCGTTTTGAAAGGCCGATTCGAACCAACCACAAGTAAGTGTGGCTATAGTCATTGAAAAACTGAGCATCACTCAACTATCCAACACTGCACAGACAAACATTCTTAAAGCACTGCCAAACTGGTGAGAGGGAACCAGAGGAGTAATGTGTGGGAAAATCCCTCAACATTGTCCTCCTCTCTTTATAGTCTTCTAGCTGAAAATAGTGTTCAATTTCTCTTTCTACGGGGAGAGAAATAACGCAAACATATGATGTTTAGGGAAATGAACACCACTTGGATCATCGACACCACGTCACAACCTTTGCCAAATGTCAATGAAAGGGCATGTTACAGAAATGTTCTCTCCCATTTGTCTTCTTTATAATGAAGTTTTCATTTTATCTGCTTTTTTCCCCAAAAAGTTGGCTGGAACATGTGGCTGAAAGTGGCCTTAATCCATGCATTGTGTAACCTTTCCTCTCAAATCCTTCATAATTAATGGACATTGGAAAGATAGGTTACTTCATTAGCCATGGATCATCAAAAAGGCAGAGGGGGGGAAAAAAGAGAAATCCGTCACTTGTTGAGAAACGTGAGGCTAAACCCGCTGGGATATCCAGGGGGCTCAGCGAGGGTTACTTAACCTGGAGGAGCTGAAAGGAAGGAGGCTGGAGGAGAGAGATAAACTGTGGGTGACCGAGATGAGCTGTGGAATTGGCCCCTTCCCACCAACAACCTGCCCAGTCCAGATTTTAGTCCCTGGATGAGAATCTGCATCAACGCGAGGTTAGCAGAATTGGACTCTGCATTACAATGGAGGGAGGCCCAGAGCAGGAAACTGGGAGGACCCTCTCCAAACCACCCGAAGCGCATCCAAAGAGGAAAAATATCTATGCAGCATA
This sequence comes from Aldrovandia affinis, assembly GCA_029706075.1. Classification (NCBI taxonomy): domain Eukaryota; kingdom Metazoa; phylum Chordata; class Actinopteri; order Notacanthiformes; family Halosauridae; genus Aldrovandia; species Aldrovandia affinis. Next base: position 7,693,058 of record JAINUG010000011.1, read on the forward strand.
TCGCTCCAGGGGTTTTTAGGATGTGTGTCTTTTACGTGCCCTTTGCACGCAAGGAAGCAATCAGGAGACAACAACATGGATGATAGGTTTTGACTCTGATGAAGGCATCCGAGATGCCGAAACATCGGTCTTGTCAGGGCTTGTTAAATAAATATGCTAAATAGCTTTACATCCCTGTGCTGTCCATTTTCTTCAGGTTAGTCCTTTTAAGTTACCTGGGTAAGGAGTGTTTTTGTATATTATTGTCCTGGCTGTCGAGCACCATATCGATTCTCCTTTTTCAATAGCTGGACTGAAGCACGTCTGGCCCAAATAGTTTGTTGGACCATTAGTGCATACCATCATCATCATCACCTGTATGTTTCACCCAAATTTAGTGTACACACATCTAACAGAACAAGGCATTATTTTGCTGCTCTTGAAAAGAAAGGATTTTGGTCCTCCCTGAACTGATTAACAGTTCTCCCTAGAATCATTGCTTTCCCGTTAACCCCATTTTTGAGGAATCTGATTTTCAGAAGAAGAAACCCCAAAATTCTGTGCATGAAACCAAACTTGCAAGATTTGGACAAAGGCTGACTTTTGGTTAAACATATCCCATATCCCTGTCCACCGACTATTTATATACCATCAATATTCTTATTTCATCATGTATGTCAACCCAACATACCAAACCACACTTCTGCATGACCAACATCTCAATATACTTCTGGGGAAAAAATTCACAAATTTATTTTTACTTAGATGATAAGACAAACTCCCAAGAACATGTAATACCCTACTTTTTTACCCTACTTTTGAGAAAGCGAGAGATTTTACATAAAAATACATAATGACGAACAGACCATTCGGCCCATCTAGGCTCATCATTTCTTGCTCAAAGAATATCCAGTACTGCCTCAAGCCTGAACTTTTATACCCCAAGTTGTTCTGCCTCTACCACCTGGGTCAGATACGACCCCCTCGTTTTTTGGTTTTGACAAATCGCACATTCTGACATGGGCAAGAAGAACCCCACTCCTGTGTTATATGAGTTTAAGTACATCAGCATTCATGCTCTCTGCTACAGTGGGGCAGAGGCAGCAGTGGGGTGTAATGGTTAGGAAACTGGACTTGTAACTCAGAGGTTGCTGGTTCAATTCCCAGGTGGAGCACTGCTGTTGTACCCTTGAGCAAGGTACTCAACCCGAATTGCTTCTGTAACAATATCCAGCTGTATAAATGGATTGTATGTAAATAAATGTAAACTGTGTAAGTCGCTCTGGATAAGAGCATCTGCTAAATGCTTAAAATGTAATGTAAAAATGTACTTGTCATTATCTTCACAATTTCCAAATCAATCAATCAATCTATCCACTCAGTTCAATGTTCCTAAGGTGCACGTGGCCATTTCCATGTCTCCCTTTCCTCAAGCTCCCATAGTACATTGCAAAGGCATTGTCTATGGTGTCTTGATGGGAACTGTATTACAATGCCAAATCAGACGGCCAAAGTTTTTAGGCCTAACCATTTGAAAAAGGTTTTATTTATAACTTATGAAAATAATCAAGCTACGGGTAGTTGCCAAAATAAAGGAAACACTTGAATAAATGAAGGAATCTGGTGGCTCTTTTATGGCGTGGGAGGCATTTCCCCAGCATAGTCCTAGCCTGAGAGGGAAAGGTAAACACCGATAAATGCAGAGTCCTCACCCTCATCCTATGGTGGCATTTCTATCCTGATGGGAGTGGTCTCTTCCAGGATGGCAATGGCCCATCCACAGGGCACAAGTGGTCACTGAGTGGTTTGACGAACATGATGTGAGCCATATGCCATGGCCATCTCAGTCACCAGATCTCAACCCAATCGAACACTTATGGGAGATTCTGGAGTGGCGCCTGAGACAGCGTTTTCCACTACCATCAAAAAAACATCAAATTAATGAATGTATAATCTATGCCAAAGCACACTGAAGCTGTTCTGGTAGCTCATGGTGGCCCAACGCCCTATTAAGACACTTTACATTGGTGTGTCCTTTATTTTGTCAATTATGAACCTGTGTGTTCAGTATAGATTACTATAATAAACTACCACAATAAACATAAGTAGCAATATACAGATTGGACTAAGTATGGTACCTTTTCTGTTAAAAATGCTTTAAGCAACAGATGTAAACCTTGCACAGTAGTACAATAGCATTGTCCTATTAAGTATTCGAACACTCGGTCACTGAATACAGTCCTGACTCTTCCTCCACAATAATGCCCCTGTTTCTAAAACAAACCTGTGCGAATCTGCGATCTGAGCTCAGCTCTGGGGATTAAGCGTTGGAAACTGCGGGCGATGACAACACTTTCAGTGGTGCCGATTTTTATAGTCCTGCCAACTAAAACAGAGACACTTGAGTAGGAGCGCGGAGGAAATTTTATACGGCCCCATCTGTGCACACCGATGCACTGGCTTTTATTATCCGCATTAAAGGGACAATAGCAGACCTTGTGTAATTGCGCTGCAGGGTCAGGCTTCAGATCTTCCACCTGGAGCTCTATTAAAACATGAGTCTGATTTGAGCTTCTCCAGAGGCTGAAGCCACAGCACATAGTCCCCCCCATATCCAGCAGTGCATATTGAATATCTGCATCGTGTATTGCGCCCCTAGGAGCCAGGCAGGGTGCATGGTAAGGGTGCTACGGCTTTCAAAATGTTCCTTTGCTGAGACGCAGGGCCGAGGAGAAAAGGTAGGCCTGAGTTTCACCTGAAGGCCAAGAGATGTAGCTCTCCTTGTCCCCCTACTGGCCCCCTCAATCCGAACCTGAACAGCTAAAATTATTTTTGCCATTATAGCTTTTCACTAGGCGATGCCAGTGATCGGACAATTAGACATACAGAGAGGAGTTCCCCAAAACATTAAATATTGGTTAAATATGTGATTTGGTGAGCAAGGTCACCTGACCAGCTGTGACCAGCAGCCAAACCCAGTCACCTTTGTCTCAATGGTAAGTCACCTTAACATGAGGATAGTAAACATACGCCTCAGATTCTGTGCTACTCTTACAACAGTGGAATTGAGGAATGATGCGGCAAAATCAACACAATAATGATAATCATACTCAAAGCCCTTTTACAAAAAGGATACGGCCGAGTGAACACTGAGCACTTGTACAATCCATAGGTTTGTACCAAGAATGCTTAGTCAAAACTACTGTTCCTCTCTCATTATTCCCTTCTGAGAAACATTGAGTTGTGTTACAGTATAATACTGCAAAACAAATATCTAGTTTCTAGACTAGAGTCTGAGATTAAGATCACATTATTTGCACCATGAGCCAATATTAAGACAGGACTAAAGAGACAATAAACCATGGGGCTCACGCTGATCTCATTGGAGGGATTCAGTTGGTCCAGACTATAATTTAGAATTCAGGAACACTGGTGCCATTGAAATTAGAATTCTCATTCAGGACAATGGAAAAAAGGTTTATGTAATGTTACAAAGACAAAGACCGATATCGATGTGAAGAATCCGAACAGAACAAAGGTTGCACAGTAAACAATAATAGGTTTATTTCCTTGGCAAATCTTATTTTAAATAAAAACTGCCTGAGAAACCCTGGCACACATCACTGAAGCGACTGTGTTTGACTGGAAACAGGCGCGTTCTTTCAGCACGGCCAAGTGTGCATTCGCCCCTTCCTTTTTAAAAATCTGTTCTGAGGATGATAACGGCTGGTAAGCTAGTTAAAATAAAAAGAAAAGAAAAAAGAGGGAGGGAAAAAAGGCGTGGGACTGCAGTGTTATAGCAATTTGGAACGAGTGGATGCCACAAAGTGGATGCTCCAGGAGAGGATTTGAGAGAAGGCCCCACTTTCGCTTTCCCATGTTGACAGTTGAACTACAAAAACAGTCTTTGAAGTGAGTGCTCTGGTGGGGTGCCGTGTACAAAAGCTTTTCGTTTAGCTATGTCAGCCGATGTCCCGGGACTCGACATGTGGCGCACTCACTGTCTTCCCACTGTTGGCGGGGTGTGGGAGCGGGGGTTTGGGGGAGGTGGGGGACTGTTGGTTAAAAGTAGCAAGAGACTAGGCAAAAAAGTGAATGAAAGGCAAACATTTCTAATGATACTATACTATGCTGTTTATATAGAGAAGAGAAGAAGCGCTTCATCTCTTGTGACACCTAACCTAGCATTAGGGCTATTAAACAGCAGAGAAAAACACAGAGGCTCCCACAGACGAGAGAACTCGGCTTTCACATCTATTCTTGAGAGAGGAGAAAGAACGTCAAGGTGAAAACAGGGAGAGAGAAAAACAAGACGGAGAAAGTTTTCCAGAGAGTTCTTGGTGCTGATTGGGATGAATTGCTTGTCTTACACGTTTGTGCTGTTAATGGAGGCACACCGCGGAGCTGAGGCTACGCTTTACTTTTCTGCTGACGTTTCAGGGTGCCAAGTGGCGGGTCTGGGGACACGCCTACAGCTGACCTTCTGATCTCACTGTCCTGAACTTGGATGTCAAACTCTGAGCAAGCAGACTCAAGCGGAACAATGCAACGGAGTGAAGAACGAATAAAAACCTGTTCTTTTTCCACAGACACCTTTTCGTTTGCCATAAAAATATGAGCACAACACCAAACTGTAATAACGATCTCTTCAATTGCTGTGTAACTGTGTGAAATATGCAACTTAGATGGCCATAAAAGAGCTGGAGGCATGCACACTGCAAGTCTCCTGCTCATGTATTCCACTGCTCAAATTGTTAATGGCCCCATAAACCATGCTTGTTGACAGAAATGTTCAAAATTCTGCATTGGAAATACTTAAATTGATTGTAGATGCTGGCCTCATCTATGTTAATTTGGGGACCATAAAGGAATCACTTTGACTAAGAACTTAGGTTACTTAGCTAAAAAAAACCATTTGCTTTATAAGCAATGTTTTAAGGGCAATTGCTAACAACCTGTATTATTTCTATAATGTCCATAACAGAACATAAATGGTAAAAACATTGGTATTCCCTAAAGGGTACATTTCGATGTAAGGGGTCCTCTCAATCAAGGGCTCTACCCACACTGCACCAGTACGACATAACCATGATTTTGTGGGCTGGGGCTGGCTGAACAGAGCTGTCCTGTCCGTGGGCTGTGAAACACATTTCGCATTACCCCATCTCCCAAGTGTCCCACCCCACCCCCAGCTGCTCTTGTGAAAGTCCACTGTTAACCATTCACAGTGAAGCCAGGGAATATCAATCATCCTGCACCCTGCTTTAGTGCTTTAAACCTCACTCATCACACCAATCCTGCGGCCCGGCTCAGCTCAACACTGTCTCTCACACACATTTATATTACACACATATACACACACACACACACACACACACACATATACATGAAGATACTGATTAACACACACACACACACACACACACACACACACACACACACACACACACACACACACACACACAGGGATAGATACAGATGAACACACACACACACACACACACAGACACATACATACACACACACAAGACCAAATACACATACGTTAACCAGCAGTACATTGCTGACAGAGGGAAAACGCTCTCTGATGGGCCACAGTATGGTGCCCCCTGTATTAAGGGTGATTATAAAATGAGTTTGCACTGCTCTGAAGCGTCTCCAAACAAGCTATGAAGAGGAAGCAGCCCTTCCTCTTCTCCACACTGGGTGCTTTAGGGACACTGTGGGCCAGGACCCCAGGCCTAGTTTGTCTTCCGCAGAGTTGAACCAAGGACCCACAGACCCAGGTCCAAGGACACTTCACCCCCTCCCCGACTCACTGTGGACAGTGCAACATGGGCTGGCTTTATTCTTTTATTTTGAAATGCTAACCCACAGAGCGGAACGCAAGTGAGGGGAACGCCCAGTCGGTTGGAGTACCACCGCTGGCGGACAGGGGCGGAACTCTCGGGGCCACCCCGCCCCGGCTCGGGGGGAACCTGGCACCAATTAGCCACCAGCGACAGGTTGCGCCATCCCCTGCACTGGCCAGCCACCTCTCATTAGGGCCTCGTAAAGCCCTGCTACCTGCCAGCTCCAGGTGCGTGAGGTAGGACCCCCCTCCCCCCGCCCTGTGCGGATTTGAGTGGAGGACCCGCTGTCGTAAGTAATGGGTGCGTAAAAAGCATGCGGGAGCTTCCGGGCCTGGGGATTATGAGCATGTAAAGATCAAAGCGCCGTCCACAAACAGCTGATCAAAGCGAGCGCTAGCCGTGCTGATGTGGCAGAGGATTGCTCCTGAATTAGAACCCTGTGTCGCTCGGGCCAACGGGGGGATCTCAGGCATGGCCATTCACATTCAGCACTTAATCGACCGGGACCGGTTACCACTGTGCACTGGGGTTTAACCAAAGTACTGTATTGTACAAAAATCAGCACTATGAAGAAAGCTAATCGTGTGGTTAGCCTTTTCAGTGCAATACATACAAATCTTACATTAACCTTACACCATGGAGATGGTTTATATTTCATGTACAATCATAGAGTTTGCCTTGAGCGCTGACTTCCAGAGAAGAGTGGTAAACGCACTTAAAAACACTAGTTTGAGAGGTGTTAAAACCACTTCACTACGCCACGTACAGTATCTGTATACATGCAGAAGAAGTCGAAATCAGTGCTCATGCAAAAACTGTTAACATAGAGGCTTCTTTCCTTGAAAATGTGTTACACAGCCATGAAACAAAAGGGAAACCCAGGCTTTAGTCATAAAGTTGTATTCAATGTCTGTACACAAGTAATAGAGCTGCAGAACAAGCAAAGATCCCACCTGTGTGCACACATCATTAAGGGTACACACCAATAAATACTTGTAGCCAATCACTAATCCTTCAATTATATAATTATATAACCGATATCATATTTATTTACTTTTTTTTTGTATAAAAAAAAAATCAGATTCAGATTTTGGGGGCATTGAGCCGATTGCTAATATCTTGACCAATGTTTTGTATGAAATCAATTTCAAATAATTATTTTATCAAACCTCCACTATATTGAGAACACAACTTCAATTACTCTACGAATGAGCATACAAATAAATCCCTTAAAGCTCTTACTCCTACTTGCTAAATTATTCATTTGTTTATTAATTAGAATTTGTGTTTTGCTAGTTTATTTGTTGGGGATGCATTGTACACAGCATGTGTTCCCACTAGCCAAAGCTAAACCTGGGCTTGGGAGTTAAAACAATACAGAATAACTGTCAAAAATGAAATCGCTTCTCAGACGCAACATTCGCATCAGGAAAGGACTGAAGTGCTCAGTGTATGAAGAGTACAGTTCCAAAGCGCAGATTCAGCACTGCACCCTGTTACGATTACTGTTTCCCACAACAACATGGTGTTCTTTCCCTAAAATCAACACGACGGCGAGACATTTCGTAAATAAAAGACAGTGAGACACATGTTTGTGGGCTTTTGAATATAATTTAGCTATATTATGTCATTAAGCTGCAACATGGGCAGCTTATTGTGCCGGGAGAGTGTGCTCGCTGCGGACCGTCGCAGCTGGCGCTAATGTGAGAAAATGGGGAAGACGTGAGGGTGGGATTGCCTGGCGGGGAATGTCTCGGCCGCATGCCGGATCCGGCCGGAGAGCATTAACGGGGAGATGAAAGAGCGCCTACCATTTGGACGTCTGAAGGAACCCTGGAGAGGAAGTCCAGCAGCTCGTTGTTATCGATTGTGTACGGGTCGCGCAGCTTCTTGGTGAATTTGTTCACACCTGCAGGGGGAAGAGAGGCGGTGAGTCGCACCGTGCGGGGGGAGCAGAGCTCTTCACACGTGGATCACAGGGCCCTGACACCTCTGTCAACCACCATCAAGGCCTCTGAAACCACCAATGTGTCCATGTTGTTCTTCTCCAGTGCTCACATATACACTCAGGCATGCGCACACACACAGGCACGTTCATACGCATGGACACATACACACGCACGGAGATACATGGACACACACACACTCATACACACAAAGACACTTGGACCCACATGCACTCATGCATTCACACAGACACATGGGCATACACAGACACACATGCACACTCATACACACACACATAGACATGCACAAAGACACAGACACACACACACACACACACACACTGATACATGCACAGACACATGGAAACACACACACACTCATACATGCACAAATAAACTTGGACACACACAGACACATTGTCACACACACACACACACACTCATACACAAACAATGGCACATGGACACAGACACACACATACACACACAAAAACACATGGACAGACACACACGCACAGACACACAGACACGCACACACACTCATACATGCGCAAAGACACATGGACACACACACACTCATGCATGCTGTGAGGCACAGTGCACTCATCCCAGCTGTGACTCCATACTCACCCCAGGCCAGCACTATGTATCTGAGAGGGATGTAGTAGATGACCACGGTGGCCACACAGAGAGCGATGATGGCCAGCCAGCTCAGGAAAGGCACAGTCCAGTTGAAAGTGCTGTGTGGGTGGGGGGCACAAATGGGGGGCTGGGGTCAGTGTGGTCTGAGCTGAGGGGCAGAAAGCGTGGGGAAGCAGGTCCAGCAGGTATGGACATGTGTTTCTACACGCGACCATGCCAGGGCCCAGGTAACGCAGTTATGGGTATGCGGCTCTACTCCTTACTCACTTCTTTATCCTCTCTCCATAGGACGCCACCTCGTCCAGAGCGTTCTGCACACTGATGCACACGTCCTGGATGGCATACAGCTTGTTCATGAAGCCCCTTCTCTCAGAGTCCTGCAGGTTCAGAGTGACAGAGAGAGAGAGAGAGAGAGAGAGAGAGAGAGAGAGAGAGAGAGAGAGAGAGAGAGAGAGAGAGAGAGAGAGAGAGAGAGAGAGAGAGAGAGAGAGAGAGAGAGAGAGAGAGAGAGAGAGAGAGAGAGAGAGAGAGAGAGAGAGAGAGAGAGAGAGAGAGAGAGAGAGAGATAGACATGGGGGCCGGGAATGCATGCTTTCTTCATATTTTTAAGCTTTTTCCCCGAAGCAAGTTAAACAAATAAAGCTCTGTGAACATTAATACAGGAAGCATAAGCAGAATTCTGACCCTCTGATGCGAAATTGAGCGAAAGCTGGGTATTTACACCAGCTATTACACTATCAGAAGTGGTGATGTCACTGTGTTTGACCATCATCAGTGCCATCACCATGGTGAAAAGATTTGTTGTTGAAAACAAAAACAGTGGCTGTGATTGCGGCAAATTGGAGCCTTGCATCGAATCGCTTGCCCAGCTCTGAAACCAGAAAAGGAACAGGACACACAAACAAACAAGCCATGTTTGGACTGACAAAACATTAGTGGACAAAGTGTAATGACAACAAAGAGAAACAAGTGGACGTGGGGACAAAGAGAGCATCTCGTCAGCTCTGGCACTAAACTGTGAAAGCCGTAAGGAGTGGGTGGATGGGTGGTGGCAGCTCTGTTAGGCATATGCATAAAAGTGACTAAAAAGTCCCTCTTCTTTTTTCTTAAATGAGGAGTTTTACTTTCTGTGTGACCATCATGGATCCATTAAGTCTTGAGGACTAGTGTGTAATTTCACATTTCACCATTCCAGCTTTCCAAAGTCCCAGATGGCCTTCGTTTTTTAAAGATCAAATTGTCTCAACGGCTGTTTTGGGAGATTTTTCAATCCATCAAAAATAGTAAACTTGACTACTGTAAGGCCTAATCTATTCAATATAAGCTAGGCCCAAATAGGAAAAGTGGCAGTCTTGTGTTTAATGTGAGCTGCTACTTTTCCAGCTCTAGTGCAGAAACAAGGATACATCACACGCCAAACAACCTCAGTTATGCTAACCTTTTTAGCCGTGCGCTTTTAAAGGAACGTGAGATCGAGGCGTGGTGGTTCTTCAGTTCCTTCAGCTCAGACTGAATGTTTCCACAAGGCTGAATAAGTACCTGGTAGCACTTTAAAAACAAGGTGTTCCCAAAAACACTGGCTCACCATGGTGTCCCCAAGTGCCCCCCCATGTTCTAAAAGCTAAAAGCTGTGGCACTCCTCTTCATCAGACCTGTCACCGAGAATCCTTGGTGGACAAGCCTAGCATGACACCACTGGTTTGAGTGCCCTGTATGCTCACGAATGGCTTCCAAAATCAGACACTAACAATGAAACATGCTTGCATTGGGAGCCGATAGCTCAACAGACTTGAGCCTTTGTGGATCAGTCAAGAATCTAAATGCAAAGCAAAAAAAAAAAAAAGATAATACAAATGCTGCATAAAAAAATGCATGGTGGAAGGTCACATACTGGTGGATGTTTTCCATGGTCTATGCACAGATACTGAGTCTCTCCAATGAAGATACTGAGCATTTGACATTGCAGGCAGTGACTGGGTTGTTAAAAGGTGAAAAACACATTGCTATTCCGTTTTATCAAGAAGAACCTGCAACAGGCAGATTATTGCAGGCGGACTTCTCTCTCTCCTCGTACCTTGACACGCCATTACCTGCCCCCCAACAATCATTCTCTCTTCACATATTTGAAAAATGAATGCCAATACTGCCACTGAAACCACATGTCCTCCCTGACACTGTGCAAGAAAAATAGATATAATTAGACAGTGTCCCAGGGTTATTTTTCCTTGCAAATGTTTTACAAGACTCAAACCCCCCCTTTTCACAAACCCATCTGTTTTATATTATTGATTAAAACAAAGGTCTGCATACATGTGCTGTGTTGTTTTTCTGAATGGGCTCAGAGCAGAAGGGTCTGAGGGAATCTGCAACGTAGGAACAGTGTGTGTATGGGGGGTGCAGGGCAGGGTCAGTGGTCACAGGAATGTAAACTATTGCCACATGCCCCTTGAACTATGGGGGCTGACTCCTATTTCCTGCGTTTAGACGTGAGCCTCAGAAGCGGGAGGTTGCAATAACAGAGGCTGAGGGAGAAGCTTGTTTTCTGCCCCATGTACTGCTGCATGGCTAGCTCTGGGCCTGCACGCTGCTCTCACAGCTCCGGGCCTGCACACTGCCCAGGACTCAGATCACATCATCTTTCTGATATTCCAGAACACTGTAAACATGTATGCTGCAGGGGTGTCAAATGCAAGTCCTGGAGGACTGCATCTGCAGATTGTTAGTAGTTTTATTTCAGTCAGCAGCCAATTTAGGCCTTTGAAACAAAGTGTTTCAAGGTCTCATTAGTCAATCAATGACTTACATTAAGCACTTAAGTGCCATAATGCACCAAACACCAGTGGACACTGTGCCCCCCCAGGACTGAAGTCTGACACCCCCGATGTACAGAGTTAAGAAGCTGACACGCATATCTGTGTACTAGCACACTAACACACACCTCTGTGTACTAGCACACTAACACACACCTTTGTGTACTAGCACACTAACACACACTTCTGTGTACTAACACACTAACACACACCTATGTGTACTAGCACACTAACACACACCTCTGTGTACTAGCACACTTAACACACACATCTGTGTACGTGCACACTAACACACACCTCTGTGTACAAGCGCACTAACATTGTTAGTCTACACTGGGTTGTTAGAAGGTTGCAGGTTTGTATCATGGCTGGGACTCTGCCATTGTACCTTTGGACAAGGTACAAGGTACTAGAAGTTTATTCGGTAAGTATCCAGTTGTATAACTGGATAATATGTCAAATGTAAGCTATGTATTTCACCCTGGACAAAAGGCATCTGCAGAGGAAATCAATAATATAATACAGGGACCCAGATTAGGGTAAAAGTAATACTTGTCAAAGCGCAAGTATCTTAGAAAAGATACTTGTCCTTGGTCTATTCACCTTCAGATTTTCCTGGAAAGTGCAATCTCTGCTCTTTGAATCTTATTTTCACTGAGTTTTTAGCTGATCTTCTTTGGTTTTAGCCTTTTAGTGGGGGGTGGACTTGCACTCTCAATAAATCTCCACATCTTTGAAAATGCGATCACTACGTTGTATATAGCCCAAAGATAGACACAACGGTTAACGTTATTTATTTTCTACACTAATATTTATGTTTGACTTGTGTGTGCTCAGGGGACTGTGTAGCAGTGAAGCTATGACGGGTGCCCGCAGGTGGCGTTAGCGACTAGTGTTCTGACTGTACAATATATCATAACATACACTCTAGTCGGGACTCTAACAAGAGAGATTTTTCCATTCCCAACTAGAGTGTGGTATGCCAGCTAACGTAATAGCTATCTAATAATTCCTGGATTTAACCGAGCAGCAATGTGGGAATGATTTGTGTTTGGACTGTAGGACAGCGATGAGAAATCACTGCAGGAAAATCACAGCGATTCTTCAGCCTGGCGGGAGGGCTCACTGAACTGAATATAGACAGTAACTAGCTAGCTAGTGTTCAAGGCTATTGCTTGCTAAATCAAGGCTTGGTAAGTGATAAATGCATGATCACTTACTAAGTCTTGTGTTAGCAAGCAACCAGCAACAACAGATATCAATACCCAATGCCCGTGGATGCTAACGTTAGCTAGCTAACTAACCAGATGGTTCTCGCGATCTGCCAACTTGCTTGACTGCTGCAGTCTGGCATAGCAACGACAACAAACGTTGTAAGCACAGACTGCATGCGAGTGACAATGTGTGACTTTTCCCATTTGGAACTTCGGAAATATTTTTGAATATCCGTGCATGACGTGTTTGTTACGATGTGAGTATAAAACAAATAGTTCCAGTTAGCGAATACTTTTTTAAATTCACAGTCTTCAGCAGGACGATCACTTGGAAATCGAAGGTCGTCCTTCTTAATTTTTAGTCGTCTGAGACGATAGGATACTGCTAATCTGGGCCCCTGTAATATATAGTACAGTATAATAGGGTATTTATGATTTTTTTGTTCCATAGGCTAGAGATAACATACCAGACAGATATGAGTGTGAACATTCAAAATGCAGGAGCACAGACCTGTCGTGTCTTACTCGCTGAGCCTAATTGACAGACTCGCATTCTGTTATGTCTCCCTTTGCAAATTAAACAAGATAAACACTGTTTGATTCTCATAATGTGGAAGAGAGTGGCCTTTTCAATGTTGGAAGCACAATTATTGGTGAAATATCCCAACTAAGGCTGTGACGGTATGACATTTTCACAGTATGATAATCGTAATACTCAATACCATGTTTTTCGGTATATCACGGTATCAGTTTTTAAGCTAAAAACTCAAACTGTTTATTGTATGGCTCTTTGCAGATTTATATACCATTTTAATTGAAAAATAAGGCAAATAAAAATGCAACTGAATATAGTTCTCTCCTTGTAATTGTATGTTTAAATCAATTTATATCATTCACTTTGCAGATTAAGAAGCATTTTGCTTTATTGCATTATCAGCATATCAGATCTAGAATTATATTTAGCTACTCACTTTTTCCATTGTGGACTGGACTTGTGACAGGTGTGTCCTTGCCAGCAATGCCCTCCTCCTGACTATCCTCCTCCTCCTCTTGCTCTTTCCAGCTCCATCTCACTCTCTTTCTCTCTCTCTTGCTTTCCTTCCAGCTCTTCAATCTTGCTCTCTTTCCATCTCTCTCTCTTGCTCTGTCTCTGCATCTTTGTCTTGCTCTGACTCTTCGCCTTCCTGCCCATGGTTTGGCCTTTTTTGCATAAAAAAGCTGAGTATATCACCCTGCTTCCTCTTCATATTCTCCCTACTCTCTTACACCTATACATGATGTAAAAGGTAATCAATATCTCTAGTCTTAAGTCATAAACATATAGGGGTCCATGATCAGTGTAACATAATAAAAAATAATAAAAAAATGGCAACAAAATAACTCAAATTATCAACTGGAATGATATCTGGAATTTTGTTTTGAAATTATATTCCAAAAATAGGTGAATTAATACGGGCTCTATGATATTCCCAATCCCATTGTGCAACGTTGTCAGCTTATTATTCATACCTCCATGACTTCAACGTAGTAGCTAGTTAGGCTAACGTTATTTTTTTCCCTGCCGTGATGTGATTGAAGAAACACGCTAAACTAGAAATAGTCTGCGAAACACAGTATGAAGAATAACCTGTTAGTAGCTTGCTAGTCTCTGGCCATACATATATTGGTAGTAACGTTAGCTTGGTAACTAGCTAACAATATTGTTTGCAAGAAGCTGTCATGAACTTAAAGCTAGCTATCGATAACTGTTAGAACACCAGTGTTCCGGTTTTATGGTCTCTAGTGTTTTCCAGGTAAGGCTTGGAGGGGCCTCCACTTATGCCATCTGTATAAGTAGCAGATCACTTGGAGGACGGAAGTCACACAATGATGATGTAATTAAGCAGCACTGGGGTAATGGGGTCTGCGTGCACCACCCGGCGTGTCCCTATTATACCACTCTTATTCCCGCTAATGCCAGCAGCGCTCAGGAGGCGTGTGCGGGCAGATCACTGTGGCCGTCTCCCGGCGTGAGGCCATTTGCACTTCACCGCTGCATCAGTAAATCCATGTTCAACATGACAAGGCGGCCCTGGGCACGTAATGAGGCTGTCACACGCCACGTGACAATCCCTGGACGGGAACAGAGCAGTCGGAGACGGAGTGGATTTTTCTGGTCCATGGACCGGGTTTTTATTTTATTCAGGGAAGTTATGTGATCCCAGACACAGGCAGAGAACGAGACCGGGAGGTTTAACTAAAACAGAAACTAATTCGTCCGTCGCCCTCATGGGTTCGGGACACAAACCAAACTATTTTAAACTAGCCAGAAACTTTTCAGTTCCCGTCTTCCTTCTTTCTTTCTTTCTTTCTTTCTTTCTTTCTTTCTTTCTTTCTTTGACTCTCTCTCGCTCCCTCTCCGCGGTCTCTCACGCCTTCTCTTTCCTGGTTCCAGCCACCTACTGAAGAGAGCAGAGCAGTTTTAAGCAGACAGGTGTAATTGCCAAACCCTGGACTGGTGTGTGTGCTGGCTGCTCTGCCAGTAGGTGTGGCCGCTAATCGACCTGATTAGCTGCTGAGACCAACACCTTCCACACCCCTCCATCGCCAGAATGTGGCCAGGGCCCATTCGGTTCGACAGACACCCCCCCCTCCCTGGAGAGGAAGTCCATGCACCCATTTGCGGACCGTGGCCGGTGGATCACTCGGAAGCAAAATGGCTGTAACGCAAGATACCACCGAGTGATCCTGGAGTTGGTGTCTTTCATTTTATGTAACCACTGGAGGGGTGCATGGTCGCTATAGAGGGTAAATAAAGGCTTTGCCCAGGAGGTAGTACCAGAGGGTGAGAGAGGCCCACTTGATTGCCGAACACTCTTTTTCTATTGCGCTGTAGCGGGCCTCTCTCGGAGAAAGCTTTCGACTGATATCACTTGAATTACACCAACCAGGGCCAAGCACAGGGCAGTGTGACCCCTCCCTAGGATAATCCACATGCAACCCCATGCTCGACTTACGATTTAAAACAAAGAAAAAGTCGTCTTTGATCTTAGCTATAAGTAGAGGTGACAGGAACAAGAGAACGAAAACAATAAACAACAAGATAAAATGAAATCATTTTCTTCAGCCACCGCAGACACTTCGCGCTCTCATCTAACTTCCACTATTTACTTATCTGTCAGGGACATCTTCTTCCCTCTTAAGATAATATCAGTGCTTAGAATTTCAGTCATATGGAAATGTGCTTGTAATGGTAGCTCGGTGCTTAATGATTTACGGTTGACACTGCAAAGTCAGAGGAGCGATACACTGCCGCTCTCCCTCTTGCAGACTTTAAAAAGGAAAACTTTTTAAAAATTAATCTGTCTATTAATTTTCCACAAGTATATCATTAGAGATTTATCTATAATGAATTGTGTAACGAGTAGCGCTGTCAATGAGCCCACCAGTGTCTCTGAGCTGGAGCACTTCAGAGGTTAATTAAAACTGCGGTTTAATTCCAGCCGGGGCCTCACACACACAAAAAATAGGAGTGAGGGGGTGCAACTCCCCTGACTGCCCCCACACCCCCTCCTCCTTTCTCCTTACCCCCTCCTCTTCACTCCCAAAAAAACAGAGGGAAAGCTGTGCCAGAACACACGGAGATGGCAGGAATCTGCACTCTACATTCAATTCACTCTCGAAATTAATGGCACAAAAATGATGCATAACTCAGTGGGTAACTCTGTGTCTGAGAGGCCGTGGGGATTGAGGCTGTGACATGCTTTCCACGCCAACAGACCATTTTTGACGGGCAAAAAAAGTCAAGAGGAAATCAACATGCACACTGCTCAAAACTATTTTGTGGTGCTTTGAGTAATACGTATATCCCCTTGGTTGAAAACGTACTCCCGCACACATACTGAACAACAGGATACATTTATTTAATTACGTTTCCCTGCTCCAAGACCTATGTTGGAATGACAATGACAGCATTGTATGGCAAAACACTGCTCAGCCATTCGAAATCACAACCCTGGTTATACAGTTAATCTCAAACAGGCTCATCAACCAATCACAGCTTTTAGTTATTGTGGGATTAATAAGCACTCCTGTCTAGACATAGGGGTGACGTAAAGGAAGCAGTCTTTAAACGAGGAGCCTACTGATTAACAGAACTCCAAACGCTGCTTCATTATGGCCTCAATGATGAAATCCATTTCAGTATTTGTCGGTGAATTACTGTACATCTAAGTCAATGGTTTTTAAAATACACAAGGTGGGGCTAATTAGTCAGTTAACTTTGCTTGGTGATAGCCTATAAAAGACCATTGTTCATCACCATTGTTCTTGGTTAAGGTCACAGACCGAAACATTGACAAATAAATGTAGAGGAAAGCAGGAGTGCGATTTATTTTTACAAAAACAAAAGTCGCTGTTGACTGTAGTCAGTTATGGCTTCACATTGGCCCCTGCTGTCACCATGCAATTTTTTACATTTCAAAGTTATCACTAAGCTTAGATCAAGTTCTGTTGCGCCACTTGTTGAATTCTCCCATATTAGGGTACAGATAGATCAGTCGGCTTGTAGAAAACACAACAGACCCACCCCCAAATTGTGCGCGCATTATAGATCTGGTAAGAAAATATGCTGCAACAATCATGGGAAAAAAACATCAATTGTAACAGGCAAACTTTGATTTGGGAGGAGTATGAGAAGCAGTTCTTTCTCAGAAAACAACACATCTTTGAGGATTGCCACTTAATTGTGGAATCTTGCTAAAGACGCATGGTGCAGCTGTCCCAGTGGTCATGACATCATCAATGTGTGTCATAGCCATTGACCCAACAAGGACACTAACTGTGCACAAGCCTCACAGTGTCTTTCCAGGCTGTTTAAAAGGAAAAACCCATATCAGAAACCTGGAACACTGAAAGATAGTTTAGTCCAATTCAACAGCAGCGATCTACAACAAACAAAGCAGCAAAGTCAAATATGGCACACTTTAGTATGTAGGATAAATCAAATTCAGCTCAGCCAAGTACATGAAAGTATAGTGCGGAAAACTTTCTGACATCAATTAACTGAGCTTTTTACAGCTGACTCTGTGCAGGAAGCCCATATAGTTTTCTGCTTATTGGCATGGTGGAGCCATCAGCTCTGTGTTCTGCAGCTTTTTGGTTTCAGTTAATGTGTTTAACTGCTGGGAGGAGGCAGCTTCATCGGGGGGGCTGGGTGTGAGCGAGACATAGTGGAAATGTTGTTTGGAACATGAGATATTTGGACACTGCTCTCGGATAGTGGTGTCACTTGCGCTTCCTTTCTTTCAAAATGTCAACAAAAAAAACACATAAATGCAGACGTTAAGGAAAGAAAGTGATTTTAACTTACTTTTGTCAGCCTTTTAAAATGATGTCCTTCATTAAAATCCTCCGCGAGCGAGATATCACTCCTTTATTAAAACTCATCAAATGTTTTATAAAGTAGTAATGACTTTTTGGAGTTTTGTGTCTATCGACATAGTAATTCCGCGCACACAACTTTTTTCTCACTGTTCGCTAAATTAAGTTAAAACATTTGGGACTATTTATTGCTGTGCTTAAGTTGCACCTGTCATTTTTTTTGCGCTGCACACAAAAACTGAAGCGTCATATAAAATGTGGCAGGATGCTAATGTAAGGGTCCCAGTGGGCATTTGAAACAGTCCTTTGATCGGTTGATTTTGTAACTTCAGATGTCCCATTAGACTGGTCCCTCCAACACATAAAAGCTAACTAATAAAATATCATGCTGGAAAGCACTTTAGGGTGGGAAAAATATCAATTTCTGAATTTTAAAATCTGGTGTGCTTTCATAACTTAGGTATAAGGGTTGAGGTATAAGGGTTTTTAAAAAGTACCTAAAAATGATTGGCAGAAATAACGAAAGCATCAATTATGCGGGCTATAATTAGAATTCGACATAACATTCTTAATTTATAATAAATCAATTTTAGTAATATAATACCAAATGAGGTAAAACTTGCTTGATGGTGCCATCATACTGCATACAGGATATACCGAGACCAACATTTATAAAACCAATTTAACTTATGTGCCATTTGTTTAACTTTTAGAACAGTGTGCTTTGTAACTACTTGAGCAGGAGCAGGTGAGGTTGAAAACTTCTGAAAGAGGAAACTAGGGCAACAATTACATACCGTACCGAGCACCTGCTGAAGAGTCATTACATTAGCTAGACAGCTGAGGAGTCATTACATTAGCTAGACAGATTCTAAAATGGAGGTGTACATGAGAGATGTGAGCATTAATGTACCGACACGGCAAACATCATTTTCCCCTCCCCAAAATCCCCTGATGATAAAGAAAAGAGCAGAGGTGTTACTCGTTAGCAACGATCCCGATTTTGATCCATTCCAGCTTCACGCCTTTTACCCACAATCCTGCAGGACCGGCAGTTAGACGCCCTCCTCAGCCCGTCACCCAAGCAACGGCACGGCTTACTCAAGTTTCCCCTCAGAAATAATTGACTCTGCTTTGGCAGCTCCTGTGCGCCAGTGACAAACGCGAAAGTGGAACACGGATACCAAACAAGACAGATCCTACAAACAAGTTTCGCGCGATGAGACACTGCTCCACCAGCCCGTTGTCGCAGGCGGGGAAGATTGGGGAAAACGTGAGCAGAATCACCCGTGTAAAACTGAACGCAAAGACATGGCGGCAAAAAGACGAAAAGTCGAATCTAAAAATGAATAAATAAATAAACTCGAGTTACTCAGATGAAAAAAGGCGGGTGGCTTTCATCTGGAGTGACAGGTTCGTAACCTTCTCAAAGGAAAGCATCCCAAGCTAGACTGTCACATTGTACTCAACAAACAAACCATCATAATGGAATCCTTCCTCATTCTATCCCTCAAGGATTGCTGGACAAAAACCTGGACATATTATTGTGCTGCGAACCGTACTCCCAAAGTTCAAAAAGGGAAATCCCACATTAAGACAATATCAAGGAGCCACATCTTGGTGGATGAGCATTCTCTATTGGGGAACAATAATAACTTCAGCCCAGCTATAGTACCGCTTGTGCCTTTGGCTCCTTGCCAGCCTTACATGAAAGCAGCAGATGTTTCGTTTTGAAGCTGGGTTTTAATAAATTATTTATTTCACAAGCAATCCTTGGGTGAATATGGGGAATACATCTCTCTCACATTTTTTCCTCCTTTCTTTTCATAAGCACATAAATATCTGTTTAACTTGGTGTGGTAATACTCCATATGTCTTCTCCTCATCAGGCTGTTTACCCCGACACAAAAGCCCCTGTGTTTAAAAGCAAGCGGAAGCACTCAGCCTCCAGCGTGGGGTCTGGAGGCTTCGACAACAACAATGTCAAACTCTGATGGCTGAACCTTGTGAAGGTGGACGCAAAAATGTTGGGGGGCCGGGGGAGGGGTCCTGTACTTCCTCGTGATGATCCCGCTTGTCCTGCACCTTGGTCCCTCGACAGGCGCTGCCGCGATGTCGTGGTTAAAAATATCCATAAACACCTCGGCTGCGGCTAGGGGAGGAGACTATTTTCAGCTTGACCTCACCTTCCCACAGCTGCCTCCTAAAAAACGACAGCTGGAGCACCCGTGTTTTCCTAATGGGGCCTGTTGTATTTGCCACACGCCTCAGCCATTACTTTCCATGTTTCCACCCTGGCACACGGGCACTCCATCAGCCTCAAGGTTGGAGGCGGTCCCTTGTCCACCCCCCACCAGCTGCCAACGTCTCCCTGTGACCTCACTTGAGGCTCGCCCCCATCTTCCTGTGACCTCACTTGAGGCTTGCCCCCATCTTCCTGTGACCCCACTCCTGGCTCACCCCCCGTCACCCTGTGACCTCACTCCTGGCTCACCCCGGTCTTACTGTGACCTCACTCCCGGCTCACCTCCTATCCCTGTAACCTCACTCCCAGTTCACTCCCCATCTCCCTGTGACCTCACTCCCGGCTTGCCCCCCATCTCCCTGTGACCTCACTCCCAGCTCTCTTCCCGTCTCCCTGTGACCTCACTTCCGGCTGGGCCTTGCCCTCTCGCTCCCTCCCCTGTCCTCTCCCAGTCCCAGTTACTTTCATCCTTCTCTGGCCTGGATTCCCAGCCTCGCCCCTCTGTCTCCCAAAAAACAAGACCGTCAAAAAAAAAACCAATATGCTCCAGGTTTGTGGGCAGCCTTGTTCCAACCATGCTGAGACAAAGGTTTACAAACCGAGTATTCTCTGGAGTAAATCTGTGTATTTAGATGACATCCCTGGAGCCATGTCTACATAAAAAATATACACACACTCTAACTTGGGTTTAAAGACAAAGCATCAGAGGACATCTCTTAAAGATGGAAGATTTATTTGTTCAAGCTCAGCTACAGAGTTCACCGTCGCATCACATGCCTCCGATATTTGACATTCAAAACATACTAGTATTAAATAATGTAACAAAACAGCTTGGAAATTGCCTTGTGAATATTTTACACCTCATTAAAAGCCCAAACATCCCAAAATGAAATTAATGTCCTGCCCAAAACCTTAACAAATCAAAAACACCTAATAATAGATATTATTATATTATTATTGCATATAGGTATGATTACGGTGCGCGATGAGAGACAAAGCACCCAGTACCTTCTTGTGCATGTTAATTTCTTTTTTTACATTTTTTATATTCCCCAGAATGTTCCATCGCTACCATCTTTAAAACTCTTGCGAGGAGTCGCTGCCAGCAGCACGCTGTTGTGAAAAGGCAGCAGTTAGCAGCAGGCCACAACCCCCAAAGCACTTCGAACCCTGACGCCGTCAGAGCCCAGGACAGACACGTCAGACTTGCTCATGGACAAAAAGGGCCTTGCGCAGAGGAAAGCCACAGGTGAAGACCCGGTTTCTTGAGATTGAGCGCACGAGTAAACGAGTGCCCGGAACGGCCCGTCATTTGACACAGGCGGTTCCCGCAAAAGCGAAAGGGTGTGGTCAGGAGTGGTGCGTGGTGGCGTTAGGGAGGGGAGGGGCAAGCCGGGGGCCATCC
The DNA here is from genome assembly GCA_029706075.1 of Aldrovandia affinis. Lineage (NCBI taxonomy): Eukaryota > Metazoa > Chordata > Actinopteri > Notacanthiformes > Halosauridae > Aldrovandia > Aldrovandia affinis. The sequence goes on from JAINUG010000011.1 coordinate 7,714,512, forward strand.
AGAGTGTTCTTCACGGCTGGGAGGTGACGACCAAGGAGTTAGTGGAGGGGGGGGGAGACAACAGTGAATGCCACAGACCGTTTTGCCAACACACAATGGGTGAAAGCAACAGTGGAACACACCAGCCAGACTTACCACCATCACGTGTATCCACTCAAAGTGCCAGGAGGCCAATATATCCTCAAGCATACGGCTTGCGGGCAGATTGGCACCGTCTGAGGGGAAAGAACCTGGGACCTTGTGGACCAGAATAAATTGAGATTTAAAAAAATATAAAAATACCAGGGAGACAAATGAAAAGTTTAGACAGAGCCAAGCAGTTAAGCCTGTGATTGTGTGTCTTGGGGGGGGGGGGGGGTGGAGAAAAAGAAATAGGGAGAGAGGGAGGTAGAAAAAGAAAAATTCACCCAGTATATATTCTGATTAAAAGGCAAACAGTGTAGGGTGTTTTTTTATGTGGAGACAATGCCTTCCGTTTGATATTTATTTCACCTCTTTGTTTTTGTTTTCCTCCCTATTAGCCAAACGGGATTAATATGCAGCTCTGACGAGCGTCTCTGGGGGAAAAAAGAGTTCAAGCATCTTTTACACCGTGAAGTGTTTCATCGTACTGTGGCGAGAAGAACACAAGAACTAGAGGCGGCTCAAACTGTTTTTCTCCTCATTCCCCTCAGCACTTCTTACCTGAGGACATGCATGGCCAATCACAAGCTCAATAGCCCCGGAACACCACACTTTTCACCACCAAAAGTATTAAAATAATCCAGGCGCACTCTTTAGTCCAATTACATACCACATCTTCGCTATTGGTGAAAAGGGTTGGGAGGGGGGTCTTTCCCTCAGGTTCTCTATTCCATGTGTTATCTACAGATAAGGTTCACTGTCATTTTAGATTCCCACTAACATAACTGTGCATGAACTGGGATCTGATTTAGCATTTCACGGTGCTGAAAGGTGAGCTGTTTTTTCCACTGTAATGTGGGCTGATAGGGACAGGAGCGCTAGCCTGGCTGTGAAATTAGATCCTCTGATTGGGGGCAGGGGCATCAGGCCTAGGGGTCATGGAGATAGGACTCTGTCACTCTGTGCCCCTGGGGCACTGACGTGGGATACCGCTGGAGCTCGCTCCCGTTGCCACGGCACCTGCCGGGTCCATCGATAAACGCGGGGGCCGCTATCAGCCAGCCACAGACGCATTACAGCTATGATTACCGACTCAACATGATAATGGAAACAAGATTAGCCGTTTCTTTACAGATTGTGTCTCCTTTTTGAAAATGTTTTGCCCCCAAGATGGCAGAAACAGCTAGGGAACCTGGTCCGTCCGTCCGTCCCGGAGAGAGGCTTGACAGAACAAATGCCATATTCACTCATTCATTCAGTCTGAAAACAGACTGCCATCATGTGTGACCTGATGCTGAGTGAGCCAACAATAAAGACACAGATGTGTTAAATGTGAATTTTCTAACAAGGAGGATTGTTAATATTTTGGGACGCAACATTCACTCACTCAAAAATGTTGGTTTTTGAACTAAAGTAACAACAGTTATGTGAAATAAAATTCTCACGTGTCAACGGATGTAGGTCTTACACAAACTAAAGCAGTTATGTTTAAGAATGTTGAGAGACTCAACGGTGAGGAGAAAAGTAATCCCATCCTTTTTTTAAAGATAAATAAATAAATAAAAATAAAAAAATACATTAACACATACGCACATTGACACATACACACATACTCACACATTCACACATATACACTCATACAAAACCACTTTCAGGTATACACACGTTCACACATACACACACACATACAAATATTTAAACATACACAATTCACACATACGCACATGCACACACACACACACACACACACACACACACACACACTCACACATTCACACACACACCTTCACTCATACACACATTCACGCATCCACACATACACATATTCACAAATATTCACACATACACACACTCACACATTCAAACATACACATACACACACACACACACACACTCATACAAAACCACATACACACATCCACACACAGACACATACACACATTGGCAAATACAAACACACATACTCACATACTCACACATTCACACATACACACATATCCAAAACCAAATTCACACATATACACATACACATTCATACAAAACCACATTCACACTCATGCAAAACACACACACACACACACACACACACACACACACACACACACACACACACACACACACACACATACACAAATATATATGGCCACTGCCCTCGTAAAGAAAAATGGAAACCTCATATCATGGGCAGTAATTTGGCATTGTGGTTATGGAAAATAACTTTTTTATCAAGGTTGCTGTTCCAACTCCGAGTTGAGCCCTTGCAGAGCATTTGATTAAGCTATTGGACCTGAATTACCACTGCCTGTATCCAGCTATTTAAAGGCATAAAATGTCAAATGTAAGTTAAATTAGGGGTGTTGTCTAGGCAAATACATGATGTAATTACGATGCAACCAACATTTGCCCAGTTTTGTGTTTTGATCAAGACTTTGTCTTTATGATGAAAAGGGCTGAGAGACATCGCCTACAGTACCAGTGGTAAAAACTCAGCTATGGGTGGAGGAGACGAACAGCTGCTCGGCGTGTAAAGATGTGTGTGAGAGAAGCACAAGCCCACAAGCGCAACATGATTACCCTGTGTGTCTTATCTGGAGCTCCTCTCTCTCCGGAGTTTGGGCTATTACTCCAGTACTCAGTGAAGCGTGGGAGTAATCTCACTACTCCTGCATCGCCCCCCATACACACACACACACACACACACACACACACACACACTCACACATACACACACACACATGCACACACCCGCACATACACACGCGTGCGCGCCCACACATACACAGAGACAGACTCTACAGTGCCTAACAACCACACGCATACACACACACACACACACACACACACATATACACACACACACACACACACACAGACATGCTGATCCTTACAGGTTCATTCAACTATCCACTCCACTCCAGCATACACACTAATTATACCTTATACACACTAAATACAGAAACATTATACACATTAATTATACCTTATACATACTAAATACGTACATGTTATACACACTAATAATAGATCATTATATTGCATATATTACAATATATTTGATGAACAGCATAAAATAACACATATTGTAAAAAACATGTTGTACAATGTGTCCTGTATATTTTGACATAAATAATAAATGGTTTCCTCATCTGTATTTAACAGCCAATCTTGACACAGAATTTTCCAGTGAGGTCAGAGTTAGAGGTATACCAAAAAAATATGACCCCCTTCAAGCCAATCAGAAATGACAAAGCTGGTCCTACTGTAATATGGTTTGTCATTTCTGATTGCTCTGTGGATCGGGAGAAGATTGGGAGCCCTGCTGCCCTAAATGTCCTTCCTGATGGCTGTCTGATTCTCAGCTTTCAAAATGAGAGAGCCTGCATGCTGAAGGCTCGGTTACGCGCCTTTCGGGAGAAGCGTCTGAAGAGAATGGAGGGGAGGAGGGAGAAACCCAAAGCATGATGGGACTTCTGAAGCGTGACAGACGTGCGCGGCGCGCGATGTGCCTCACCGTCGTCTGAGGGCTGAGTGACAGACTGTGGGAAAAGTCAACAAACAGCCCAACATCTGGTAACGCACAGCCACAGGGGCGGCGATGACTGCTATCCTCTCCTCTTTTGGGGAGGGGGGCAAAGGAGGGGTGTATGGGGAGGTGGTGGGGGGCGCACGTAGCAATCGCACAGGTGTGATCTCACAGCCCTTCCTACAGAATGCTGTTCCCTTTCCCGCTCCCGCGGATGTCACAAGGCCGACTGAACAAGAAAGGAAGCCCCATCTGGGACAGCCGAGGCAGTACCCCACTTCCCCGTCACCCAATCTTAAACGTGACAGACAAGACAAGGCCCGGCCCGGGGGACTGCCACGCACTGTAATGACACACTCATTAAAATGTTGTTAGCACAGTTATTGCGTGGTGCCTCGTGTCTAAACCTCGCCCCTCAGAACAGGTGTTTGTTTTATTTTTATGTGGTTTTTTTTGTATCCCCCGTTGCTGATGCTGGGAAGGCAATAAGACAACCGAGACAATGGGATCTCGGGAGATGGGCCCGGCGCTTCTGCACACACAACGTACCGCGGTTCGCGTCATGGTGCAAACCGTCAGCCTCCCTGATATGGCACGGGAGGGGCTACAACAGACCCCAGTCTGGTGCCTTTAGCACACCCGTAAAAGGGGGGGACAGGCAGCAATGTTCTCCTTTTCAGGAGACTTGCCATTCGCCACATCACAAAGCGCAGTGAAAATCACTTTTCCACAGTTGAAAGATGGAGTGACATTTTGCTGTTTCACTAATTCATTCATGTCACACTCTTGTGAATTCAATGTGATTTATGTGAATAAAACCTGGGCTGGAAATCAGGAATTAGGTGCAAATAGTGAAAAGATTATTTGTCAAAGCCCTAATCTTCCAGCAGGGAAGGAGAGAGTGGGAGAGAGGGGTCTGTCTATTTATGTACAATATACCACCTATCAATGTACAGAGAGAGAGAGAGAGAGAGAGAGAGAGAGAGAGAGAGAGAGAGAGAGAGAGAGAGAGAGAGAGAGAGAGAGAGAGAGAGAGAGAGAGAGAGAAAGAGTTCAGTCCCATTATTCTTTCCCCCTTCAGGTATCTACTCGGGTTTAACTACTGAGCCGTCCCCATCAATTAGCCCGGGCTTAGACTTTCATTGAGAGTAAGTGACTAATATCTATGTTGACTCCAAAGAAAGACACTTTTCACAATCACCCAACAATCTGCTAAGTGAAAACACATGTCGGGGCTCAGGCAGTGCCTGCAAGGGGTCCCCGCCAAATGAAAAACAGGTGCTCCAGTTTTGTGCCATGTAATCCTTCGTTTAGCCCCGGGACCAAAGGTTATCCAGCTAATAGCTGCCTTGTGGCATGTGGGGCATAGCGAAGCACCAGCCAAGGTTAAACATCTGGGACATATTGCACATACTTGCAACATATGCTTCAGGTTCAATTAAAATGAGGCCTTGGCACATTTATTAATCTTTTTTTACTTTCATCTCATAAAAAGGCCCCCTCTGACCTGACCTTAATATTTTACAATCCAAGCAAACAGAAGAGGTAATGAGTGCGGTGGGTCACTCCACTACCTGCAACTGAGTGGGAAAGACTAATCTGTTCAGCCTTAAAACTCCATTTGTTGTGCACTTAACCAGGAATAAAGGGGGAAAGGGTGTCAGGAAGAGAGACAGAGCGTGAGAGGGAGGAGGGAAGGGAGGGGGGGGGTTTGTAGGGTGGTGGGGGAGAGATAGGGAGGGAAATGAAGAAAAATACAGCCTTTTAACTCCCCAACAGCTAAAATGAAACGCTAACAGCTGAGTGGAGCAATAGATCAAAATGTATGAAGTCGGAGTTGGTAAATTGTAGTCTTTGTGGTCTCCCTGCTATTTGCGGTGCCCGGGTCCGATGTGTAGCAATAATGGGCTCCTCTTATGTGGAATAATAATGGGGCCTAAATCTGATGGCAGGGAGGAAGGCGCCGGCTGCGGTGCCCTCATTTGAATTTGAAAGTTGAAATTCATTTATGATAATCTGCATCTTTTTGGCCGTCTGTTTAGTAAAAAAAGGAAAAAATAAAAATGCAACGAGGGAGGGAGAATGAACTCCCTGTCGCAAACATCTTTTTTTCCCATCCTGACATTTATCATAAAGTACATACCTGTTAGTGATGGAACTTTTTCCTAACTGCTTGCAGGATATCTGGGGCGCAGAATGGAGGACGTTAAATGTGTATGAGCTGTGCATACACTGCGCTTTTTTAACCCTGTGATCTCGGGCTCTTGTGCCAATGGCAATCCCTGCGACTCAAAAGAGCTCAAAAGAAAGTCGGCTTGCAATAATACAGTCGGAAAGAAGGAATATCTTCGGGCGGTACAATTTAGCTATCCAGTTGCTTGTGCGAATGCCCAGGCAATTATCATCTCAATAAAAAACTGTTTGTTCATTCTTTGACAGGAAGATAACGCTATTTTTGCATGTAATTTCCAGATAAAGTTTAGTGAGTTCAATTTGCGTTAGAAAACCATGCAGCCCTTAGCTTTGTGCTGTGGACCCCAGTACCATCGACCCCACCTCCAAACCCTCCACTCTTATCCATACTATTATTTTTCTGGAATAATTACAACTTGTGCCAAATAATACATTCCAGTACTTTACATGACTGTAAAACTGTTCAACTGAAAGGCCTACAGTTCCCTGGGTCAGTATGGTCCTGCTTCTTATATATCGGAATTATACTACCTTGCTTTCAGTCATATGGTATTTCTCTAGTGTTTAAGAATTGCATAAAAATATCTGTCAATGGTTTACATATATTATTTTCCCAAGTTTCTTGAGTACGATATATGCCATCGGGGCCTGCTGCCTTATTTGTCTTAAGGTTTGTCATTTTTCTAGTACTTCTGTGTCCCTTATCTCAATGTCCACTAAGACATTCTATACATTGGATATATTTTGGCATATTTATAACCTCTTCTCTAGTAAAGTTCTCAACAAATAAACTGTTTAGGGTCTCAGCAATATCCTTATTACTATAACTATTATTATAACTTTACTTTTTCTGCTGCAATATTGAAAAGAATTGTGCAGGACTACTGTTTGTATCTTGGGGAATTTTAAGTGTGACTACCGAGCCGGCTCTAGAGCGTTAATATTTGTGCTGCCAGACGAAGGCTCGTCCTTTGAGAACAACGTCACTGCAGCAGTTCTCTTTTTTGAAGCGCTACAAATTTTGTGATTTTGCGAGAGGATAAATTATTTTCATTCTGAGAGTAAAGCAAAGAGGAGTAAAAATCAGAAAAAATTGAAAGAATAGCCAAGAATACTCACAGTTTCTCTAAAGACAAATAATGGTGGAAATTCACAGGCAGGTTGTGTTTAAAGAGGGAAGTATTTAGAGGGGGGGTGTGTGTTTAGAGGGTGGTGTTTGTGTTTAGAGGGGGGTGTGAGTGTTTAGGGGGGGCGTGTGTGTTAGGGGGGGCGTGTGTTTAGATGGGGGGGTATTTAGAGGGGGGTGTGTGTGTTTAGGGGGCAAGTGTGTTTAGAGGAGGGCGTGTGTGTTTAGATGGGGGGTGGGTGTGTTTAGGGGTGGGTGGGGCTTCCCTCTCTTTGAAACAGTGTCATGTATAAAATGCTCATCACTTTATAGTGGTGATGTAATTACCTTGTCATCTTTGTCAAACTCCTCATCCTCTTCCTTGAGTAGATCCTCCACTGCTTGCTGACAGTCACATCAGGAACAACAAAAACAGAGAAAAGAGGGGAAAATTTGAACAGAAAAGAAACATTGGCCATCATGATGAAGATGATCCAGAAAATCAGAAAATGTATTATCCCTCATGTCAGTTTTAGATGCTTCTACCCCATACAAATACCTCCCCGCACACTGACACATACTGACACACACACAGAGACACACACTGACACAAACACTGGCACACACACAGAAACACACACTAACATACACAGAGACACACACTGAAACATACACGTGTGTATGTATCAGTGTAAATGTGTGTGTGTGTGTGTGTGTGTGTGTGTATGGATAAAGATAATGAGACTCACACTGACACATACACTAACACACACTGACACACAAACAGAGACACACACTGACACACACACACAGACTCACACTGACAGACACACAGAGGCACACACACATCTACTGCCCCCAGTACCCCATCATTTGTGTTCATCAGCCCAACCAAGAAAAAACTTCATTTAGTCTTCAGATGTGAGGTGAGTGAGCCACCACTCAGACAGATACATCGCCATGATCTGCCTGCACCTATCCAAATGATTAAAAAAACATAATTTCTCATGGAGACTTGCTCCTTGCTGGGAATTCTTACAAAAGTATGATAAATAATCCATTAGAAATAATCCATTACCATTGTACACAAACTCCATGCTGTGAAAAGATCAACACAATTAATCAAATGAACAATATTCAAAGTATATAAAATATTAAGCCAGCTAATAAATATTATAAATACCTCACATTACTGCCTACTACCTGCTTACTTAAAATCCACAGAATAATGAATAGACTCTCCATTATTTTTAAGTTTGGTGTCTTCCACCATTCAAGGCCTCCAAAAAAACCACCATATTTTTGGGAGGCCTATATTCCTCAAAGGTTTTTCTAGATAAATCCACTGAGCAGTTATTATTGTAGCATTCATTTTCTTCCCTACTAAACCTGACAGGATAAAGGACAGAATTTGTGTACAACGCAGGCAGGTGCTGTTGCTGTAAGATATGTTTACAGTTACAATAGATGAGGTGAAATTGCTTGTGTGATGAAGAACAGACACAACACAAAAGTCCCCTTGCCTACGTGAATTTAATTATGTCTGTAAAATTGTAGTTTGTCATTATTATTTTTGTAATATTATTATTATGTAACAATGTGGAATTACACGGTTTCAGATCCATAGAGAACATAACACAATAACATTATAATTAATATTCAAGGAATCCAATACAATTAAGAAACTAGTGAAGCCATGTCTGATATTTACAAGGAAGGAAATGATGGTTTATCAAATAAATACAGCATATTTTCAATATCATTAAATAAATCCATTACAGAAAGTTACGTTTAGGGTAAATGGAGAGGCAACATTAAGAAATGTGTGTCCTCAGGAGATATCTACAAAATACCTTGCATTCAAAGGTGTCATTTTAAAGATAAATGTAAAATTATCTTCAAGCCAGTGCAAAGCAATAAGAGACAAAGCCAGCCGGTTTACAGTAACGTGTTAAGGTTCTGCACATGAATACAGATCCTCTGGTTTAACAAGAGCACATAGATGAGTTCTTTTGGGGGTTTATCTCATTGATTGATCTCACGGAGGTGATGCCAGATTTGGGGAGTCGGTAATTACAATCTCTCATTGCCTTGTTTGCCGAGCAGAAAACATCAGCTCTGCTATTAAAACTCAGTAGTTGCGAGCAAGCAATTTGTTGGCAAAAAAGAAAGAGTTTATCTCCGTCAATTGAAAAGCCTCTGTTCAGCGCCCGCGGTCCCCGGGAGAGTGGGTTACGGGAGGCAGAGGAGTTGGGATTGCGTGTCTGTTGCCGCTTCTGCCGCTCGCCATAGATCACAGCTCCTGTGGCTCCCACTGTCACACACACATCAAAGCCACGAGGGTCACGTGAGTGCCACTTGCGCAAACAATACTAGGCGCGCGAGGCAAGTGTTCTAAAAATCTATTATTTTTTATATAAGTTTGGGAGATTTGTTACCGAACAAATAACAGATTTTGTTCCTTTGTTTTTTAAAAGAGGAATCGCTGAGGAAAGCTGCTTATGTAAATTGAGATTTGGCGGAACAATGAGAGTTCAGCACTGTTGCGCTGTGTACTTTGGGTAAACAAGCCCTGGTGCTGCGGTAATAGCGCATGACTCGATCAATAACATGGAGTGGTTCAGAGAGTTTAGACGGAGGCTGGTTTGTGGAAGGCAGCGGCGGCGGAGGCCGGATAATTATCCCAAATTAACCACAGTTCAGCTCTCACAGTAGGCTGTGGTCCACACGGGGGACAGTACACTGAGGCCGCTGAGAAAGCAGTCGATGATGTCCTCAATTTAGGGCTCTTTTCTCTTCTGCCGCATCCTGTGTTGTAGATGCGCAATGCCTCCCTACGGTTAAAAAAAGGAAGAAAGGAAACAAAGAAAGAGGGAGAGGGATAATGTTTCTGATCTCTGTTCTGCTCTCACCCATGGAAAACATGGAATAAAGAGAAAAGAAACAATGGCCTTGGTCATGCTACAGAGTAAGTGTGTCAAATTATGAAATGTTCAGTGACGAAATATCAGCTCCCCCTAAGCATTATTGATAAATACGCCACCTGAAAGCAGCATTCAATTACACCCAGAATTTGAGCACTGAGTTAATAAATACAAACCTCGGATTGACTCTAAAACTTGTTTAGTGTATTATTGTAGGCCTTCTGCTTATGTTATTGTCATCATTTTTTATTTATTTTAATTTTCAAATTTATTTCAAATTTTCCCCGTTTTTCTCCCAATTATACCCTCTATTTATCTCAATTCCCCCTCCCCACGAGTCCGCCGCCCGTCCTCCGTGGAGAGACATTATTTCCAGGCCGAATTTATCTGCCTCTTCCGAGAGGAAATTCTACCACGGACGCCTTTTTCCTGCTCCTCGACGGACTCATGCCGGCTCACCCTGTATGATTGTGTGAATGTGAACATGCCTGTATGATTGTGTCATTGTGTGAATGTGAAATGCTTGTATGATTGTGTGAATGTGAGTATGCCTGCATGATTGTGTGACCATTGGCCATTTTGAACTTTCAAAATCAGTACAGTACAATCACCATAACAAAACCATTTTTGGTGAACATTTGCTTAAAATGTACACTACCAATTTTCTCAAGCAATTTAGGTTAAGTACTTTGTTGAAGGGTGCAACTGTATTTCTGGGGCTCCAGCCAAGGTGTTAACATGACCCCTTCTTATTCTGTAAGCCCAGTTCTGTATTCACTTTTGAAACAGCTATCTTGCATACAGGATAGTATTTTCTTTTCCCCACTGTCTCATTTTCTCTGATGACAATGTGTAGTTTTTGCAAGGATGCAGGCATGAGAGAGAAAAATAATTGTGGGAGACTGTAGGTAAAATAAATGTATTGTGGGAAATTGTAGGTGTTCAGGAAGTTGCAGAATAAAATGTCTTTTCATTCATTTCAGCTCAAGAAATTCTTATACCTGCAAAAAAAGTTGGAAATACTGTTGCATTGGTACCTCATCACCAGCTCCCTCATTTCCCATTGAATTCCATCTTTTAGTCAAGGCTGTTTTCTCTTCTGCAACAAGAGGAAGCCAGTATCTACTGTGTGCTCATACCCCTAACCTTTGGAATGACAGCCCCAAAGCTCACATCCTACCAAAACATCAAAATACACTCTTCCTATTTCCCCCCCTCCCTCCTTCTTTGAAAGGAGGAACATTTAGTATCTCCAGATGCTCTGGCCTACGCTTCTCGGCAAGGTCTGTGAGGAAGACCAGCCCAGGAGAGGAGATTTTCTCTCTGATAAGCGTGTATCTGAGCAGTTGGTGCTTCACAACCTGTCAGAACCATTGTTGAAGAGGGGGTTCGGGGTTCTGATCCCGCATGGATCAGATGGGTAGACTTGAACAGCAGGGAGGGGGTAGCTGGGGGCAAGGCTGTGGGCAAGAGGAGGAGGGGGAGGAGCAATCCACCCTCTGGGCTGCCGGGGTGAGGAAACACATCTCTCACACTCAACAAACGCGTGAAGGACCTGGGAGGCTGGTTTGAAAGTACGGGTCTGTGTGTGTGTATGTGTGTGCAGCTCTCATTGAGTACAATCACACTGACTAAAATGGTAAATGCTGTGACATACTCCTGCCACCATATCAGTTTCAAATTCATATCAATTCATATTGAATTGGCTGTGACAGCAAGTCAATGTGCAAATAAACATGAAATGCAAGGCATTGCAAAGGCATACCAAAACATCAGAAACCTCTGGAAGGGCCTCTTAGCACGTCAAACCTAGTCCTAGGTGCAATGGTGCGCCCCTCGGCCAAAAATCGAATCCAGTGGCAGTGGAAACTGTGCTAGGAATCCTGAAGGGCAATGCATAATTGGCCATGGCAGGAACTGGGAAGGGAGGGTTTCAGTCAATAGTGATTCTTCTGGTCGATCGGGCACCTGCAGTCCACCTGCACCGGGCTATGCTGCCAGCTCAGCCAATGGACTGCAGAGGCTGACCACACACACTACACAGAGGATATGTGTACAAGTCTGTACTCTCCTTAAATGACTGAGAATATTGCAGTGATGGGACGAGCTTACACATATGATTGGACATCCCAAACTGGGAGAAAGTGAAAAAATAAGGTGTTCTATAAAGTCATAAACAGCCAAAAAAGAGGAACTCCAGTGGAGATTAACTGCTCTGACTGCTATCCCCTCCAACAGCCCGAAAAGTTGAGAGTCAGCCCTCCTCCTGCGTTGACACGCAGAGGAGAAAAACACAAACAACGACAACAACGGCAAAAAAGAACAACAGCAAAACAAAGTGCCAACATCATTAGCGAAGCGGGCACAGAGTTCACAGGAATGAAGATGCGCTGAACCCCCGCCACTCTCACCTCTTTAAACTGGCGTTCTGCTCGTGCAACGAAAACGGGAGCCCGGAGGTGTGGGGGAAATCAGTGGGGCTGTAAAGTTGAAAGTGACATGACCTTTTGATTCTGTCACCTGTCAACTGGCGCAGATGTCATGGGTGCCAGGCAAACGTGCATCTGCTGGCGCACGTTCCCACTGCCGCCCAGCCCCCCTTACCCGCCGCCACCCCCCCCTCACCCCCCAGGCGGGTGGAGCAAGAGGCAGCAGGAAAGCAGAGCGTAACGCTGCCAGATTAAAGGCCTGTGGGGTGGTGGGGCTTCTCACCACTCGTGATTATATCCGTGCGAGCGATCCACTCCCGCGCCCCGCGTCTGCTGCACCTGCACAATTTTTTCGGGGGGTAGAGAGGAGACAAGCTCGCGCTGTGCCCTAAATGAGGACCGGATCTGAGGGCCTGACAGGGTGCACTTCAAAGCGGACTGATCCGGGACAGGCGGTGGTTTTGATTCAGCTGGTGGTGGGCCTGACAGGCCTCCCCCTCCCGCGTCCCACCTTTAAAGCGTAATGCAAAAACAAACCTGCTGCATCATTTATTCATGAAGCTTCTCATCGAAGCGGTTTGTTTTTAAATTAGAAGCGCAGGGGTGAAACAAGTCGATAAAAACAACAGCAACTAAAACTTTGTGAAGGCGTTTTGTTTGTGGTGCGTGGCAGCGGAAAGCGAAGCGGGGGGTAAATGTGGAGTGCCACACCTAATCGACACCGGTGTCAGCTCTGAGACGCGCCATGCAGTCAGTCGCTGGCTGACCTCGTATGACACGAAACCGATCTGCAAGTCTGAAAATGACACAAGAAGCCAAAAAATATTAACAAAAACCTCCCCCTAGTCCAGAATCATACAGCCTGTTCAACAGACAGAGAGGTGGCAGCTCTGGGACTAAGACAGACAGCCGTTTTGATTGAGTTACCTCTGTTTGAAGCATGTCAAACGACCCAGCCGCACAATATTTACACTGCTTGTAAAAACTGGACTGTCTCTCCATATTAATAACCGGTTCTGATAGTCTCCTACACTTCAGCGCCCTTGTGGTGAAATGAGATATTGATTGAATGTTCAAAAAAAACTGCAAAATACAGGTTTGTTTAGTTTTTTGTTTCTATATTTTCTTGTGTGTTTGATTTTACAAGCTCCTGTGGGATGTCCAATCATTACAGCCCACTAACAGTGTGACTCCTGCTAAGGTTGCTGTGCCTGGCTGGATCTTTTGAGGGGCAGCCGGGTATTGGTTGGCCCAACATCCTTTAAGTGTGCTCTGCGGTTCCGTGCAGCAGTTTTACGTCAAGAGTTTTTGCATCAGCGGCTGATTTTGACACATTGTCCATCACTCATTTTTATCTACACTTTCTAGGGTCCGTGCAACTAGAGCAGGGGTGGGCAAGGAGGGCTGTATCCATTTCTGGATTTCATGCTAACTTCTGCTCTTAATTATTTAATTAGCCCAACCATTTATGTGATCTGACATTTTAGCTACATTTCTTCATAAGCTCATGTGAACACTGTTCTTGTGTTCCCATATGAAACACGTTACTGTGGTCTAATCTACAAGTGAACCAGCATTGGCGTATCCAACTAATTAGCTAATTGAGCCTGGGTAATTGGTAGAAACAAAAACCTGCATACACACCAGCCCCCCAGGACCAGAATTGCCCACCCCTGGACTAGATCCAGGCTGACCACATAACACTCTCAAAATCTCACTTACTGTGTACATCTTACTACTGTGGGTTTGTGGATGCTGCTGTAAATAAGATTCTGGGCAGTCAAGGGCACGTTGACTGTCTGCACTAAGGCATTGATGGAATACTTTATTTATACAAGCTTTGGTTTCATACTCTATCTTGTAACTGCTGAAAAAACAGACAAGGCTAGCAATCATGAGCAAAAAGATACAAGAAGACAAGAAATTAAAAATGGCAGGGTCTTCAGCTTTCATAAATATATAGGCAGGCTGTAACTCTAAGGTAAAGCCAACTTAAAGACAACTACATTACGTGAAAATGGACAGCAAGGAGCAGAAGCATATGCATGAGCACTGTGTACAGGTACAGGAATTTGACTCAAATCAAGTCTCTGGCACACTTGTGTTACTGTGACCTGAAACCCAGGATATATACAGTTTAAATGAGAGGAGATCAAAGATAAGACAAATTAAACATCAAATATGTAATTTAAAACAAAAAAAGGTCCTGACAGAAGATGAATAATTTATTTGATCAATTCAAAACCAGACATAAGCCTTTCAACTTATTTCTTGCTTTGGCTTAATTGAAATGGGTATCTAAAATGTATACTAAGATCATTAGAGCCCGTCTCTCCTCCACCTGCCCTTTAAGGTACCGTTGGAAAAAGCTTCCTGCATAAACAGGCTTAATTGCACATCCACCAGTGAGGGAGATTTCAATGCATTTCTCTTGCATGACAATCTCTGCTATAATTAACACCTTCACATCTGGTAAACTGTTTTCCGGGCCACTGGCTCAGCTGCGCTGGCCTTCCAGCGAGGCTCCAGGCCTTGCGGTTTTTCCATTCCAGCTGAGCTGTCCAATGCTTGACTGCTTCGACCATTTCCCCCCAACCTGACCAAACGTTTCCAGGCTTCAGACAAAGTGAGCGCCAAGAGGGTTCAGGGGGCGCAGGGATATGCGATGGGGGGGCAGCAGGTATGCAGACGGTCTGTCTGATTGTGTCTCCTGTAGCCCCCTGCTTTGGAGGGGGGCCTGTAGCCCCCCGCCCTGCCTCACGCCCCCCCCAACCCCACCCACCCATTTCAGAGAGGGGGCTTCTAGACCCCACAAAGGATGGAGACAGCCTCATCCACATTTCACCTGGAATCATCCCATTTTAAAAGGCATCTTGCATGGTAATATGAGAGAATAAACCAAAACCCAGGGAAATTGTTTGGTTGGACGTACACAGCATGTATGAAATCAGTCAGGTTAGGCTCAATGGCTGTAGACCCGCCTCTCAAGTCTGGATATTGACACCTTATTGGTCTGTGTTTTTGCTTCCTAGCTGAGAGTTGATTGGTTCCTATTTCCGCAGTTGTTGACGCCTGTTGCATATTTAAATTCCACATTCAGTTTCACATTAAAAAACATTAGCAATAATTGCAATAAAGGGAATAAAACACTTGAAATGAAGAAACACACTATTAAATAGCAGATTCAATACTTTCCATGAGCAATGAATTGAAAATACTGACTACTGAAAATAATTGACTATTGTAGGGAGACAAACCAATTACCTCAGCTAGAAAAACAGACACAAGGACCAATACAGTGTTAGTACCAAGAATTATGGGATGCGTTGCCTCTGAAGTGCATTTTAGGACAAAATCTATAAAGGAGCCACTCACTTGAGCCACTGATTTTGATTTAGTTGTTTGTTTTTTTTGTTCTTGTGTTTGGTTTTGTTGTTCAGATTGTTACAAATGTTTTGAATGTGCTTCAAATTTTATAAAAAACATTTAACATTCCAACTTTGCAAACATGTTAAATGGTAACTGCAAGTGAACAGTTCTTGGGCCTTTAAAGATGGAAGACTGAAGAATCTTTCAGCTACCAGCACACACTCCTCTCTCCCTCCATCACTGCTCTCTCAATACCCCAGTCTAAGTTTCTTCATGCCATCTAAATGCAGCATATAAAGACAAAAAATCACTCTGGCAATGACAAACCATGAAAGAGGGGTCCCACTGCCTGTTTGTGGGATGACACGCGATGGCCCAAAGACAGAATAAGAGAGTCGGGGGGTCACCTGACTGCAGGGTCAAAGTTGAGGGTCACTACCCCATCGGTGACGGGAGAACAAAGCCTGTTAGCGTTTGTTTTTCCAATGGGGATAAGACTGTGGTCGCAACAACAGATGCACACAATGAACGTTCTGACTGTACATCTTTAATTTCATCAAGGACCCAGGGTTCAAGTATTAAAAAAAACAAAGAAAGAAATAAAATGGGTTCAAGCAGCATTCTCCCATCCGAGGCTCTGGAAACCACCACTTTCCGGATGTCTACCTTTTTCGGACACACAATGGTTTGATTTTACATTTTGTTTAAAGTAATTAGTGGCGGGGTTCTCTGGGCCAGCGGACGGGGCTGCTCGCTAAAGACTCCAGAGGAATCCGAGGAACCCGAATTCCCAAAGAGCGGAGAGCAAAATGTAAACCACTTCCCGCCATATGCGCCACACAATGGAAATATTTTAAAACAATAAACAGGGTAGGAGGCTGTTCGTGTATGAAAGCAGACTTTCTAACGTAATTTATGTTTGCACCACCATGCGAAATGTGTGCAGATGCTAATATTTGGACGTACTACAAAAACCCCAATGAAATTTCCCCGCCCAGGGGATAGCGAGGACTCAGAGGATTTGGTGAGGATTTGTAGGTGGGGGGTAGAACCCACTGTAATCCTAAATAACGGCTCGCTTAACTCTTCGGAGCTGGCATCTCAGGTCAGGTAAGAAAAATACATTAATTTAAATTAAAAAAACATCAACCACACAACAGATGTCCCTATTATCCATCTACAGCAGTAGTCTGTGCATCATGTCTGAGCAACCATGATCAAGAGTTCTGTCTGGCTCTGGAGAACCTAAAATATGTATATATATATATATATATATATATATATATATACTAATAGTAATAATAAATACACTGACACAACCTCACTTCTTCAAAGTTACAGACCTCATACGCCAAGAAAGCCTCAACTCCAACCAATGAAAAAGATGCCTTCTTAAACGACATGCCATGCAGTGTGATGAAAAAAGAAAGACACATTTCTGGGTTAAAAGGCAATACAGTGACCTCATAAATGGGGTAGGAATCAATTAATTCGGTTCAGGGACTGATCCTTAACAATTAATACTTGTTTTCCACAAAACGTCCTTCAGCGTTTCCAGAGAAATATCAAAATTTCTCCTCTGGAGTTCCTAATACACTAATGCCCCCACCCTGACCCAGCCCCCCCCACCCCCCGCCCTGCTGCCCCTTTTTTAATTACTCTGAAAAACAAGTCTCCCTCATCAGGCGCGCTGTGGCTAATAGAAAGCAGACACACAGTGTTTACTTATTGTGTCAGTGAGCGGAACTCGAACAGCTTCGCCAGCCCTGAACACATCATCTGTTGTGGTTACAGTCGTCAAAATGCAGAACAATGGAGGGAAAGAAAAGAGAGGCACAACTTTGCGCTGATGACAGCTCTCGTGGTCATGTGTTTTTTATTGCACCAGCCTGGCTCTGAAAACCTCAATGGCATAAAACTTGCCCCGGAGCTCCTCCAACCCCACAAACCAGTGCGTTACCTCACTGCTGCTAACAGGAACAGCACAAAAATCTATGTCATACATACCAGGTCAGACTGAAATGTGCTAACAGATATGAATTACCCAGCAGCTTCAAATGTGTCCAGAAATTTGTGTTCTTAGCTTTAGGAAGTGCATAATGGTACGTTTGTAATGCAAGGCAAAAAAATAAAAGATGACATAAATATATATATACATACATATACACGCACAACAAATATGGATATACTTACTGTACTTATTTTATGTGGTAGATGTGATATTGTTCAATTAATTAGAAATACAAATGAGTTAAAGCATTCATCAGAAAACATAAAGGAGCACTTTGTTTAGTTTTTTTTGTTTGTTTTTTTTGGCAAACAATGTCTCCATCTACAGGAAGGAGTAAAAGGTGTAGTGGCCACAGGGGCAAACTCATGTTCTAGGTTATTTGGACAAGCAGCAACGGCGTAATGGGAAACAGAGTGCCCTGACACTCCTTCAACTATGCAGTCTCCTCAGTGTGCTACTGATGTGGGAGTGTTTGAGACAGGACTCCCACCTATACAACACCTGGGGAGTGTAAAATGCAGTAGTGCCCAATATGACTGAAGCACCAAACTGTGGGAGGATGTGACTTCACTGTGATAGCGTCCGTCATGCATTGCGACCTTCCAGCAAACACACAGATAGAGAGACATACTGTAAGCACAGTGTGCCTATTACATTCAACTAGGAGAAGTTTGCTGTTAGCTGTAGCACGTGACCACAATGACAGACGAGTTTATATGGGTCTAAGAACAGAAGATGTCATTCAGGGACTGGGTACTGCGATCACTGCAAACTCTAACAACTTTTTTCTGGGATCAATGTGGTGCTACAGTATTTAAGTAAGATGTGTTCCATACAGTCAACACATAAGCATGTGTGCTAACACGCCAACTGTATTCAACAAGAAAGTTAAATATGTCTTTGGAACCCCATAGTGTTGTGCGCACCTGTTTCGACATGATGTTACCACTCAGCAAGCACCACGGCACTGTCACGCTCATCACATTTACTACAAAACTCAAAACTTTTTTTACTTTTAATCTTATCTATGCCTCCACAAACAGCATGCCCACATAATTCCTTTATAGACATATTAAAGGTGTTTTTAATGGGTTATTGTGAGATACACTCAGCCACATTTGCTGCACACTGTGTTTAACTGTAGTCCTTTCTCATTTATGACTACATTATTCCCATTCTGTTCCATGAAGATAATTTGTTATTTAAATTCAAAAAGCCGTGAAAAATTACATTTTTGTTTCACCCATTATCGCATACAAATCAGAGCCCTTTCTTTAACTGTGTATTCATGAAAAATTAAGATTCTTATTAAAAACAGTCTCTTAACTAGGAGCCCTAAACCAGCCCGTAGAGGGTCTTATTAAAATTAATCACGGCATTGTTCATGCTGTAGCTTCAATTTCAGCTTAGTTTCTCCCTCTCTCCTGTTCCTAACTACACTTCCACATGATTAAAAAATATTCACTTCTGCATGACATTGCTTTGACATCATTTAATTGGAAAAAATTACAAATAATTCAACTAGCAGGTAAGTGTGATAATGGCGTTGCAGTGAAGCTTACTTTCACGCATCCTGAATTGGTCAAATGAGAGAGAGAGAGAGAGGAAAAAAATAGTTTCTAATTCTTCAGAATTACATTTTTCTGAAGTGCTGAAACATTTCATAAAGTAAAATAAATCCATATGTGCAATACTGCCCCAGGGAGTGCTGTGCCATATCCCTGTATGCAGCGTGTTTTAAATACATAAAGATCTCATTTTTACTCCATCTCACTGAAAGTGTAATAGGGAGGTATAGATGCTTACTGTTATGTGCAGTAAGGAGAGATACCTCGATGCAAAAGTTTCACGTTTGACTGCATTTCGCTAGTCTTGCTTAAACTACATTTAAATGAGCTTCTCTGTAATGCAACAGCCTGAACAGCAGCAGCTGGGCTTGCATGCATTTCTTTCCAATGTAGCCTTAGCTAAGCAAACAAACTGTGGAGTGTTACGATCACACCACTTCTCATGTGACTTCTTGCTTGTGAAGTATCTCTGCGACGGATATCGAAAGGCAATTTGACAAAGGAAGATAAAACAAAATACAAATATAGAAGGGAGGGAAAATAAAGAAAGCTGACTTGTGCTGGTGGGGATGGATACAAGTCCCCAGAAACCTGTGTGCCAA
This sequence comes from Aldrovandia affinis, assembly GCA_029706075.1. Classification (NCBI taxonomy): domain Eukaryota; kingdom Metazoa; phylum Chordata; class Actinopteri; order Notacanthiformes; family Halosauridae; genus Aldrovandia; species Aldrovandia affinis. The sequence continues at coordinate 7,734,359 of JAINUG010000011.1, forward strand.
GGCTATTCAGGCACGCTTGAGCAGGGATACAGAGGGAGGTCAGAGCATGAGGACACTCACCACATCGCTCTGCCTAGTGTCCTTCCCCGAGGCGATGAGGATGTAGTTCCAGGCAAGGGGCAGGAGCAAGGCCAGCGGAATCATGTAGAGCTCCAAGTTCCACACCACCACAACAAAGAGCTGAGAGAAAAAAAGAGAGGGACAGACAGACAGACAGACAGACAGACAGAGAGAGAGAGAGAGAGAGAGAGACAGTCTGTCAGACCCCTGAACCCGGTTTGCCCTTCCCTCGCGGTACACTCTATAGTGTAGACAGCTTGGGGGAGGGGAGAGTCACCTCTTCATTCTTTGCATGCAGATTAACCGTTTATGAGTTCTATAGGATACCATCCGTGCACAATAATGGACCTCATGAGACAATCCCCTAGTAATGGCAATGATGACAGACATTACTGAGGGACTGACTGATGCTTGTTCACAGCTTGTATCCACCAGACCGTCCAATTACATTGACAAGCAACAGCATACGGCATAGCATGCTTTCCAGTGGCAGCATTCAACATTTGTGCGTCAATTTGGTGAAGGGAAAGTTCTGGGGATGCAGGATATGTGGCCAAAACCCACCAACTGCCAACCGCCAGCCGAAGCCATGCCCAGTGCGGCAGAGGGGGCATTCCATCTATGTCGCACCCCATCAAAAGAGGGGGCAGACGGGGCCCGTGGGTTAACCCACAGCGACCGCGGACACCGTGCGCACAGCCGCCAGCCACGCAGCGTGGAGATAACATTCCAGCACCTTCTCCACCGAGCCTTATCCCCCTCACCCCCACTGCACACCGAACCCCCTGCCACTCCACTACTCCCCCCAGGGCTGCTTGCAACACGCAGCTGACTGATGGACACTGACACACACATCCTCTCCATCCAAGTCCCATGCCGCAGTCGCATGGGACAGCCCTCCTTCACATAGTTCATAATGTCATTTCCTTTAAAATCACATCTCGGGATGTAATAAAACAAATTATTTTCCAAATATTGGTAAAATTAATTATTGTGCTTGTTTGTACGTTTCCTTTGTATACACATTTTTCGGCAGCAGCCAAAGAAAGATAAGTAAATGCAAATGTCAGACAATATGATGATGATATGCTCTCTATAGATGTGTAAAACATGTGTAAAAAAACATATAAAAATGTCATAGTTTTTTGTATATAAAACATTGTGTGAGGGTGAATTACTAATAATATGTATTTTAAATATTAAGTGTACGAAATTAATATATATATATTTTTTTCTTGGATTATTTATTTAGGTATGTTTTTTTCCATCACCCAAAATTGTATATGAACACATTTAAACTGAAATTTTGTGTTTAACCACATACTATAGACCTGGGGATTTTTAAACCGATACACATAAAAAATTCCCCAAAAGATATAATTGAAAAATAATGCAATAATCTAAACAAGACTAACTAAAACTACTGTCTAGTCATGTAATGAAAATGAATTGCACAGAAAGTAAACATAAAAATATACTTACTAAAGATTCATATAATATTCTAGAGCAAATACTGGCATGTCAAATTAAATAAAACTTCTTTTCAAATGTAATTTCAGTCCTCTTTTCAATTTGGTCAGAATAAATCCAGTACGTACAGTCGTATAAGTAATATCAGAATCGGATTCTGATACTCCCAAATCTGTTAAAGCTTGTCTGTCGAATGTTCCCTTTCCCTTTTACGCCTGTTTCTCTGCGGCAACGGCCACATAACGTGGTCAGATAACGGTAAGCTTTCCCTGGAACCATGAAGTGCCGCAGACAGCGTGAATGGGGGGGAGAGGCCTCGCGGGGAGCCTGGTGACTGCCCTTCCCTTTGCCCTCAGGACTAATACATCTCTTTAAATGGAGAAACGGGGGCAGGTGTGTCCCCATAGCTCTCATTGTTTGCGTGCCCCCCCTTTCCAACAGGGGCTGCAATCCAAGCTGCGGGTGTCTGCCGGCCCCGGTCCTCTCGGACAGACAGGTGTGGCTTTGTGCGCCGGCAGTAGCAGACACCTCACCGGGCACGGATCGCTTTTCAGGAGCAGGGGGTTCTGAGCGCTGCGGATCCACAGGTATTCACTCACACACCTATGCACACACAAGCGCACTTGTGCAAACACACACAACACACACACACACACACACACACTCTATGGGATATCTACTCATGTGACAGAAAATAATTCCTAAGATGCAGTCAGTCCCACACTGATGGTGTAACTATATATTGCTCTTTAGTGTTCTACTTGAGTATCAGAAAGTCCTAGGCAGGCAGAGACGGACACAAAGAAATATTGTCATTTTTAATTGCTTGACATTCACTAATCTCACGTTAGATACATTTTAGACCTGATAAAGAGTTTACAATTATTATGAGTAAATACAACCATGCACAAACACACACACACCGTGTGCACACAAACAAAATAAAGGCATACATAATACATTGGAAATGAATTGGGCAGCTAATTTGCATAAATGCTTCCAGCAAAATATTTTATTCTAATAGGCATGTCCAGCACAAAACTCCCACCAAGCCCTGCACCACCACGCAAAACAACAGATGAATAAATCCCAAACAGCCTATGAGAAATCACCTTCCATAATTCAATGGTTCACACACAGACACACTTCCAGACTACAGTATACCTATCTTCCAGCTTCAATATCACTCAAAATCTGGCTTCCTCTCAATGTATGAGCTCAGCATTTCAACAGAGCCGTGTTAAAATACATCTGCGCTTACGCAATGCATTACCATTATAATTAATGTACCGTGCTGCTATAAAAGCAAAACCTTGTGATACATAATTCATAATGTATCCAAATTGCAATGTTCTTTCACTGAAAACAACAGGAAAAACACTTTATTAAACTCTGTTTAACTGTTGGCTAAAAGAGAGGGGGGAAAAAACGCCTTCACCCAGAATTGTCTGTCCATGGTTACAATTTATGAGCGCGTCTCAGAAACAAATAGCAACATCATTGTTGTAAATGTGCGTGAGTGTGTGAGTGTGTGTAGCTTTACACGCTGCCTAATATTTGGAGCATCTAAACAAGAGTTCACACTTTTAAAAGTCATAACAACACTATGCATCATTTCCACGTTTGAACTTTGTTTCAATTTTTCTCAGAATTGTCCCTGCTGCTTTCCGTTTGTTTTGTTTTCCTCTTGCTGGGGAATGTTTAACCTGTGACTGTTCCTTCTTTCCCTCGGATTTGGTTATTTTTCGCTCTGGGCCCTGGCTTGATTGACAGAGGCTGGAACCTGACACCCAGGCCCACCAGAGGTAAAGCTGCTTGCATTCACACACCCCACGGCTAAGGCAGGGTCCCCGAGAAGGCAGACCCAATCTCCCCAGCCGGGGGACCATGCCACCCCCTCACACACACACTGCCCTGTGAACTGGCTTCCAGAGCAGACAGGGGAGGGAGATGTGTAGATAGGAGTCGGGGAGAGAGGGAAGAAAGAAAAGAGGGGAAAATGGACTCTTTGCACATGCATGCGTATTGTCGCTGTGCGGCCAGGTAGTCACAACATCGTCCACCAACAACTGAGCAGCTGCCACTGTGGGGCATTGCTCAATTATTCAGCCTCTATCAAACGCTCTCCTGTGTGATGTCGCTGTTCACTCCACTGCTCAGACCTGCCTTAGAACTGTGTGCATGTACTCAAATAACACGCTCACACACACACACACGCACACATTCATAAGCATACACACACCACACACGCACATGTATACCTACACACACACACACACACACACACACACACACACACACACACACACACATACCTTTTTGCTCCTTTGAGAAACATTTTGTTGAATTATTAATTATGTTGATAGTGTACAACATCTCTACACATTACAAGGTGGAAAAATATGCACATTATTTAATAATTATTATTATATAGTTATGAATGTGATTTTTCTGTCTGTGCACTGTACACAGAATCTCGCACAGAGTCTCCCTTCTCCCAACTACAATGCAGCTAAACTGTGTACAGCGCATGGGGTAAAGCATGTACACTTCCTCAAACAGTCTAACCAACAAACAACAGTTGAGATGAAGCCCAAAATAAATAAAATTGGAACAGTAAAATTAGTCTCAGAAAAATAAATATAGAGTAGATGAAGTATAAAATCCCCTAACAAAGAGTGCCTGACAAAAGGATTGTAGCATCTATCAACATCTTGCTATTTATGTATCCATCTCAATATATTCTAAAAGTGATTGACTATTATTATGATCTAGAAAAATGAATACACATTCCACATAATGTTTACATTCTACAACATATATTAATGCACCTTGTTTGCCTCTTGATTGTATTTCATCCTGCATCTTAATGCAATTATTTATCTAATAGAGCACTACTTGGAGAAGGTTTTGGAAGGTATTAGCGAATCAAAAGCATGAAATCTCCTCCAAAACATACTGAATTTAAAATACATTTACGATACATATATAGTCCTCTTTAAAAGAAAACCATCTTATTATCACCTACTCTAGGACAATAATTCTTTAAAGGATATGTTAGCAGTATTTGCTTTGATAAATTTGATGAATGTGGTTTTGGATGGTCTAGAGGAGATTGAGTGGTGAAGTAGTGCCCCCTCCTGGACAATGAGGGATCTACAGTTTATGTGTCAACCGATGTACAACTCAAAACACATTCATGCAATAAATTAAAATACATAATAAAATTAAAATATATAAAGAAAATCTCCAATTAATCAAGGCCAAAGATAAAGTCAAATTTGATGCTCTGGGTTTCCCACTTAATTTCCCTGAAAAATACTGAATATGGACATTAAAAAACATGCACACTCCCATTGTCATCAGTATTGCTATTGTTATTGCTATGGCTACCACCACAATTGCTTTGTTTTGTTTCAAAGATTGCAATGTTCTGCTAATACTTCAGATGGTAAATGACCCCGCCCTTGACCCAGGGTTCGAACAAACATCACCTCTACTGAGCTGAGGTAATCCTTTGCAGAAGCCCCTAAAGTAGTCGAAGCAAAGCAGACCAACCTCGCTGTGGCTGTGGAAAGCACAACAACCACAGCGGTGGTCAGCGGGGGCAGGTGCTGTCCCGAGAACACAGAAACGAAAACACGCCGCGCCATGTGAGCGGCACGTGTGCGCAGATGTGCGTCCCCCCCTTTTTAACCGAGAGGTGAATTTGATATAAATGCAAAGCAAGTGATGGACACTCCAGCTTCCAACAAGAGAAGTGGCTCCCTTGTCTGATAAGAGTCCTACTTTGCTGATCACCCCCGGTATCACTTCCCCTTGGCTCCCAACAAACCCTATTCTTCCCCTCTGTTCCCCTGTCCCTTCCTGCACCAAACAATGGCCGGCCTATCTGCTCCCAATTCACTGCCCAATTGGAGATAAAGTTACAGCAAATTTGTTTGGTGAAAAAGGTAGCGGGGCCTGCACTCCCAGGAGCAGTAACAGCCTGTCTTTCATTCATGAGCCCGGCCCCGGAGACAAAGGCCGGCGGGGCCTCACAATGGCTCCCTTCTTCTGCGGGCCTGAATGGGGGCTTGGCTTGGCTTGCAGGTGTTCAGGTAGAGGTAAAGCAGGCGCTTCACCACCGAGTGTCCCCTCCTTCTCCTCGCCCTCACTGCCGTGGCCCTGGTGGCCCCTGGCCCTGGTGGCCCCTGGCCCTGGTGGCCCCTGGCCCTGGTGGCCCCTGGCCCTGGTGGCCCCTGGCCCTGGTGGATTCTGATCGAGGGAGGCGAGGGGGGAGTGGTTGGATTAAGAGGGCGTTCAGCCAGTCACACGGATCCGTCGTTGCAGCTAACGGCTGAGTGACGTACAAGGTGGAACGATGATGATGAGATTATTACAACCAGTGTGTATGAGCTCATGTGCTTGCATGTGTGTCTGTGTGTACATGTAATGACATCGGGGGCATGTAATGACTACAGTACAACAATAAGTACAGCGGTATTCAAAGTTTTACAAAGGTCTATACTTTGGATTCTATTCCTTTGGTTCCAGTCACTGGGAACAAAGTTTAACCATTATTTTTCAACTTGCACCACATAGACAGGTATACCTACATCACATACACATATAACCTCCAAATTCAACTTTTTAATCAACTGTTCAACACATGACACACACACACACACACACACACACATTATTTGTAATTGGAATGGAAAAACAAGCAAAACAATCAAACAAAAGGAAACAAGGCGAGAACGGCACATTTTGGCGTGGTTAACCCTGAGAAGGCCGGCACCCAACCTGTCACGCGCTGTATTTCCTGTCTACGCAGACTCTTCTCTGTCCTCTCTTTCTTTCTCGACGTTCCTCTTTCTTTCGACACTTTTGCAGCGCAGCGTCCCACAACGGCACGGGCACAAGAGTGGCCAGACGTGCCAAGTTTTTTTCCGGAAGCACATCACCTGAGCCAGATGGCGCCTATAAAAAATGACTTAGAGAATGAGTGATGTAATTACGGACGACTCCAGTGAAAGGAAGGGAGCGAGGCCGTACCTGCTGAGCGGAGTGCGCGCGAGCCGTCCGCCCCGTGACTCAAATGCCAGCGCAACGGGAAAGAGGCTAATAAAGGCTCCTCTTTATTATTATTTCTCTTTTTTTGTGAAGGAACTTTTTGTAACACTGAACTCGCATTTACTGCCATCGATACCTCGACACAATGAATGCGTTTCTTTCCCTCTCAGCACAAGATGATGTGTGGTGAGCATTCTGGTACAAAAATAAATGCAATTCAATGTTATTATTATCTTTATTATTATTATTATGATGTTTGGGCACACCGTAGCCCATCTACTCCTGTAATCAATCCACAATGATGATCCATATGATACCCGACTATTTTTTCCCACTACAATGAGAGTGTGAGGTAAAGGGTTCCGCCCTAGAAGTAGCCCAGTTAGAGGATACGCCTCCAAGCACACAAAAGTTACACTAGATCTAGGCCACGATCTAACCTACCCATGGGCCCTTCACCTGAGGGTTGTGGGTTCAAATCCCAGGAGGGAGGCAGCGGTTGTTCTCAAACAAGGTGCTTTACCACCATTCCTGAAATATAACTCCATCAAAGCCAACGGAAACAAAAATGTACAAATAATATGTTTACCTAAATAAATGCCTGCAAATACATAACATAATGCACTGTTTAGAAGACATATTTGAAGTATATTAGCAGGCTCACAATATTTAAGCTCAAATATTTATTTCCAAAACGTAAATGTATATATTCTATACAGCTGCTGTGCATGTTACATGTTTGAAATGTAATTATTTTCTCATAAAATTAATCCAAGCTATAATGGCTCCTTAAAATGGAGCAGGGCTATCGTGCGACATTGCTCATTATCCGTTCTCTTTGAAAGAAAGCAGAGCAAATTCAAATGTAACCTTGTTTTAGGTTAGTCTCTTGACATTCTTGCCTGACACTTTCGTGAATTTGTGCGACACTCGGTGGGGGTGGGAGGGTTTTAATGGGAATCGAAATGTTAGCTGATCAATAGGGTCTCTCCCCTCTCTCTGGTTTGGCAGGGGTGACCCACGCTCCCACTTACAGCACTGTACGGCACACCAAATGTTAATGTGAAACACGGGTCTCTCCGAGCCACTGAAAAGGCTAGGGCCACGCTAACAGACAGGTCCCGCAGCAATTTATGCAGAATCACATGAAGGATTATGAAGTTTGTCTTCTGGTACAATTTGCCGATTTAGGAGCTTAGAAAAGGGCGTCCTTTCTGATAATGGCCCGGGTGGTCCAATTATACGTTTTTTTTCTTTAACACAGAGCAGGAGTGACAATGTGGCAGAAAAGGACGTTGCACACGTCCTCGCGAGAGATAAAAAGGGGGAGACACGGAGAGAGGGAGAGAAAGAGCGTATAATTATTTACTACATTCCGAATCGAAATGACAGCACCCTTAACATTCTAAATCCTGATGACTAAATAACTGAAATGGGGGGTAGAGAGAGAGAGAAAGAAAGAAGGCTGTGCATGACATTATTAAAGCATCATTATATGCATCACAATCCAAAAGTCTAGATATGCATCGTGATGTGTATTATTACTTTTTTTCCCACAATATGTAATATGGCACCATGCTCCACCAGACTGGCTGCCACACGGACCCACGTGAATCCGTTAAATTTAAAAAAGAAGCAAACATCCAAGAGGTAAACTAGTTACACATCGTGACTGACAGTTCTGTTTTGCAATCTATCCTTGTGTACAATTATGAGAATGATAGAGCGGCCGTTTTAATATTAACAATATTGATGTGAAGGTCAATTGATCAATATGAAAAAAACCTCAATCTGTAAAATGAACAAGTTAATTGCCAGAGCAGGGCAGTTTAGAAAACTCCCTCACAGAGTTGTGGACAGAGGCTCATACTGGGGGTTCATACCCCCATACAGACGCTCATACAGGGGTTCATACCCCCATACAGACGCTCATACAGGGGTTCATACCCCCATACAGACGCTCATACAGGGGTTCATACCCCCATACAGACGCTCATATAGGGGTTCATACCCCCATACAGACGCTCATACAGGGGTTCATACCCCCATACAGACGCTCATACAGGGGTTCATACCCCCATACAGACGCTCATACAGGGGTTCATACCCCCATACAGACGCTCATACAGGGGTTCATACCCCCATACGGACGCTCATACAGATGCTCATACCCCCATACAGACCCTCATACAGGGGTTAATACCCCCATACGGATGCTCATATAGAGGCTCATACCCTCACACAGAGGCACATATAGAGGCTCATACCCCCATACAGACGCTCATATAGAGGCTCATACCCTCACACAGAGGCACATATAGAGGCTCATACCCCCATACAGACGCTCATATAGAGGCTCATACCCCCACACAGAGGCACATACAGAGGTTACCCCCACACCCTCATACAGAGGCTCATACCCCCATACAGACGCTCATACAGGGCTCATACCCCTCACACAGAGGTTCATACCCCCATACAGACGCTCATATAGGGGTTCATACCCTCACACAGAGGTTCATATAGAGGCTCATACCCCCACACAGACGCTCATATAGAGGCTCATACCCTCACACAGAGGCACATCTCCTCATGCAGAAACTCATGCAGGGGCTCATACCCTCATACAAGCTCATACAATACCATGTTTCCATTTTATTATTATTTTACAGGCATTTCTAATTCCCCTACACTGTGCTGGTAATGGTGTTTGATCTTTTCAGTACTGAGCTGCTACAATTGTTATTCCTTCTGTAGATCTTAGGAAATGTAGGGGAATTAGGTAATTTTCTAAAGTAATGTTTACGATCAGGGAAAGGCCCTGTAACAGTGTAACACCTCGATAAACCTGCCCTCCTCCAGACTGGAGACCAAAATGCTGGGCTGGGTGGGGGAAACTCCCTGCAGAGTGACACAACACACTCTCACTTTGACTAAATTTAGGCTTAACCTAATTCAAAACTGCCAAGTCAAACTAAGGGAAAGTGCTATTCAATTGAATTTTTATTTATTAAATTTGTTTCAGATTTTTCCCCCTGCTTCTCTCCCAATGTGGTGGTCAATTGTACCCTCTACTGATTCAATTACCCTCCCCACGAGCCCACCACCTGCAACTACGGGACCAGCCACTACCCTGGGACCGGCAGTGACGAGGGCGAGCGAACCACCTCCTTCGAGATGGATCCCGCTGAGCCGACGACTATGAATCCGATACATGCAGGGAAGCTTTCCGTACCTGCGGCAAGCAAGCTCCGGTCTTCCCTCTCCCCTCCCCCTGGGGTGGACAACCAATTGCTGCCCCCGAGCAGGACTCCTGGCCAGAGCTAGGCTGGTGCAGCCTATGGAATCGAACCTCAGCCACAGAGGGCAACCTGCACTCCAGGCAAGTGCCTTTACCAGTTGAGCCACCCAGGAGCCCAAAAACCCTTCCAAGATGAATCTGGTGCTGTGGTAGAGTACAACTCAGAGAAGTCTGTGTTAGAGTAGACTCATCACACCCTACACCCCAGCTAGACCCCTCCGCTCTGTCTCCTCTGGCAAACTGACTGTCCCATCCCTCCGGGCGCCCGGCAGCTCTACCTCCTTTTCCTTCCCTGTGTTACAGGTACGGTATGCAGCTGCCAACGATTATGTCTATTACCATATCACTACACTGATCTCTCGCATGGACTATGATTGATCTTACCATGTATTAATGCACATCTTGTAAGTCACTCTGGATAAGAGTGTCTGCTAAATGCTTAAGTGTAAGTGCAAATGGACTCTTTCTCAATGCATTGATTGGGGGTTTTGATTGAAGCTTGGGGTGAGGTCCTCACTGAAATGAACAAAACATATTGTGTGGTTCTAGATCAAATCGAACCACAGTGCTGATTGTCCTTGACTTAACTGAGTATTCAAGTGTAGTTATATGTAACTTTATGTTTCGTTAATAGCAGCAAGTGTTGAATGCATATTATTGAGTGCATGAATGATCAAATTAACACTTAACTCAAAAGCAATGTACTCACTCATATTCAAAAGTCACACAAGACCTGTTTAATATTCTTATACAGTGAGCCATGACTGCCCATGTGACCCACACCTAACTAGTATGGCTCATTGTACATATTGGGACCGCAATCTGACCACATTCAGCCCACATGCAGACTGCATTCTGACCACATTCTGACCACATTCTGACCACAATGGGACCGTGTTCCTACCAGAAAGGCGCCGATGCTCCTCTGGGGGGACTCCCACTCGAAGCAGCTGTTGACGTAGCAGCCGGTGTTGATGAGGAGCATGACGCAATGCCTCATCCGGTTGAAGTTCTGCAGCAGCAGCTGCAGGAGGGGGAACAGACACAAGCTGGCAGACATGGGTTTGAGTATGACCGGGCCTAACCTGTGACCCTACCTGCCACTGCTGTAAACAACGAGGGCAACATCAGCGCAGCGCAATCCTGGATATCACGGGGTTCCTCAAACCAAGTGATGGACCTAGACCCATATCAGAGTTCTCAAAACAGCCTCATAAACTCTGCCATACAGTAAAATAATAATGATAATTCAAGAGATAATTTCAACTCCCCGCTGATATTTGGCATCCCACCAGCAGCGAGCAAATTACCGCAATTCCGCAGGATGTATTTTTGATTAGAGAACCGCAAAACAAAACAAACCTGGGACCCAATTCAAATGGTGGCCTTAAATATAGCCATCCCAGAGAGCGGGATGTCTTGTTTTGTTCGTCTTTTTAAAAAGTTGGTTCAAAGACGTTAATGAAGAGGTTTCAGCTCTGCCGACATTTGGTTTATCCATAATTCAGCGTGTTACGGCTGTGAGTTGCCAGTGACTGCACCCTTCCGTCACACCCCTGCCAACGAAAACAGGCATATCTGAGGATGGCCTTCGACTTGCAGTGTTTGATCACTGCAGAATAATCCAATTTACTTGGGAGCAGTGGATTCGAGATGCTCTCACCAATCCTGAGTTATTTTGCTCACATGTGGAGAAAAAAACAACGGCATAAAGGACAAGCAGTGATATAATGGGCATATTTCTTTTTAATTTGTATATGAATGTGTGTGCTTTACTCTTTATTTCTCATTCGAGACGCTGTCTAAAGCAAGCCAACAGGCAATGGGCCGCAACAAAAAGAAGGCAGGCAAATTGTTCTCTAAATAAAAAAAGGGAAAAATGTATGACATCATCATTCAGACATTTGACAGAAGTCCTTTCGATGAGTCAGAATCGGGAAAAAAAGAAGAAAGAGAAGGGGCGAGACAAAAAAAGAAAGCGGTGGACACACGGACGAGAAGTTTGCTCATCTTCCAGTGTAAAAAGGCAGGACAAAGGCCTGGGAAATATGTCTGTTTTGTCCCACACAGTGTTTTGTGACAGGTCTGATTTGGGCCAACCCCTCCGATTCAGTGCTTTGTTAGCCAGGCACATTGAGCATGGTCACAATAGAGTGCCTAGCAGCAGTGGCACAGGACCCCGGCTGGATGGACGATCTCCTTATGAGGCTGAAACTCTGACAGCTTGACGTTTCTATTCACCACCCGGAGAAGAAAAGAAAAAAAAAACTCTCTTTCAAGCCCGCTTCGTGTCCCACACTGTCTGCTGTCACTCAAAGATTACAAAAAAGAGCTGTTTTTGGTGGGTTTGCTTCTGCAGTTCTGAGTTAATTAGTAGGAACCTGTTAGTGTTACCTGTTTAGAGACTTTGGCCTCTTCTTCAATATATTTCTGTTCTATCGGCCTCAAGGTTCTGAGGCCAGCTTTCACCTGTTGGTAAAAAATTTAATGAAACACTCAATAAGGGGAAAGTGTAAGGTAATATTGCAACACTCCTACCCTGGGATAGATATGCATTCTCATTCATACTACTCTATTTCATATAAATGAAATGCCAGTACATAACATCATATGGCTGCATCAGTGCATTTAGAACCATATGAACATATATGGTTTTACAAATATGCTTTATGACTGTGATGAATACAACGCCTACTTGCAGCACACAACCACAACGTTCTCTCACTCACACATGCTACTAAAATGGTGGCTGAGACGCATATTCACCGCATTCGCAAACAAAGGCGATCCCAGTAAGCTTGCTCATCTTTGGTAATTACGGCAAAAAAACGAGGGAAAGATGGAAGTGGAGGGAAAGAATAAAAAAAGGAGGAGGAGAAAAGAGACTCACAGCATTAAAAATCACGTCTATTTCCAGAAAGATGACCCCCTTTGTTGGCCCTGTCAGCTCCTTGTTTTTCAAGGCGTAAGCTTTCCGTTCACCATTTTGAATCTGCGGGAAGAGGACATGACAGCCGTCTGTCTCCCAATACCCAGCTGAATACACTCCCTCCCCAACCTTTAACCCCCAGCTGCTGGATCTGACAGAGAACCCAAAACAACTGTGGCAACTCTGACAAGTACCTGTTCATTACCAGAAGACCAGTGTCAGGGAGAAATTAACTATCCTGGGGAATCAGCTAGCGAGTATGCATTATGCTTTTTATTCTTTTTGTTTTTTATCCTCTCTCGCTCCCTCTCTGTCTCTCTTTCTCTATCTCTTGCTCTTTCTCTGCATCTCTATCTCTCTCTCGCTCTGTATTTTCTTCTCATAAAATCTCAACACCAGTAACTGGTAAGCTGGCCTTTTGTTTGTTTGTTTGTTTGTTTGTTTGTTTGTGAAGTGGAAGAGCCTGGGAAGGACTCACGTTTAATAAGGGGATGGTCACTTTGCCCAGGAAGTCTGCAGTTCTGTCCCGGTCTTCATCGTAGACTGTGACTTCCAGCACTGAGTGGATGTCTTTCACATTGCTGGTTAACGAGAGTCAGAGGAGGACAAGAGACAAAAAGAGGTGGTTATCTTATCAATGGCTAAAAATAAACATCTCCGGGGTCATTAAAGTCCAGACTATATTAATGAATCAGATTTGTGTCCGACCATATAGAGTGCACGTATAAAAAAACACAGAGATGGAGTAGTTCTCTCTCTGAAATGCTATCTTTGAAAAGTAGGCTACAGAGGAGAGCTCTAATGAAGGAAATTGAGGTTACTCTTAAAGAAACCAGAGCTCTGTGGTAGATGAGATTACTGTACTTTCCATGGGAATTCACAAATGAATTTCCACTATTCAAATCTTGAGGTGAACATGATGAATTTAGTCAAAGATCAATTATGTCAAAGAAATAATCTCAATATTCTATATGGTGCAAGATTAATAACCAGGTATCAATATTCTATATTGTAATAATAATATAATATAATATATGCCATTTGGCAGATGCTTTTATCCAAAGTGACTTACAGTAGTGAATGCATACATTTTCAGTATATGTGGCCCCAGTGGGGATTGAACCCACAACCTAAGCGTTGCCAACGCCATGCTCTATCAACTGAGCCACAGAGAACCACATATTGTCCATGATTAATAACCAGGTATCAATATTCTATATGATCCAAGATTAATAACCTGGTATCAATATTCAATATGGTATATATGGTCCAAGATTAATAACCCAGTATCAATATTTAATATGGTCCAAGATTAATGATCTGGCATCAATATTCTATATAGTGAAAGATAAATATTTAGAGTATTATTTATAAAGTGCATAGACATTTGTTGTTTACAATTCTTTTTTTTTAAAGAAGGGAAAAAGTATTATTCTTCAAACATTAAAATCAGAATACAGACATACAGAATATATATACGTAGAGTTATAAGCATGATACTAAATTATAATTCATTATCACTTGCATCACTTTGCTAAAATTACTAAATGGTACAAATTAACTCAATGCACAAAAAAAAACACGTATTAAGAGGCACTTAGGATATGATGTGCATAATGCAATTTATTTATTGATATTCTTAGCAATTCTTGCTTATTCACTATGACACTGTGAATCTATAAGCTATTGCAAATGTCCATCAGCAAGCCAATGTGAAGCTGTTAAATGCCCGTATTCTACCGTAATTTCTGAATTCATGCCTTATAACAATAACCAGCAGCAATATGTTAAACATATAAGATAAATCAATACCAGTGTATATTACATCCAGAATTTGTCCTCAAATTTTTACAATACAGAGCACAGCCAATATTTCAATTGAGTGCAAAATTAACTGAATCTAAAAAAAAAGGTACAAAGGGAACCCAATTGGTCCATATGAATTTATTATCACACACAGACTCCGCTCCAGCTGCACAATGCGAGATGAACTCGAATCAAAAACAACTGTTCCTTTAATGTTGAAAAGCACTGACAAAAGCTACAATAGTTCATAAAGCAGAAAAAAGATGACACTGAAACATCATCACAATATTAGTGCTTTCAATAATAATGACAATAAAATACAAATAATGGTGTTAATAATAACAAAAATAGAAACTTTGTCAAATTCAGTGTATTGTGCAGCTCAATCAGAGCACAGTGGATGAGAATATAATCCAGAAAGTTATTGTCCTTACAAATATAGCCAGATATATATCAATAAATCACATTCATTTATTTGTATTTTGGTATGTGACATTCAATCAATTTCCTATTCTAATGGCATTAGCGGCAACTTCAGCCAAACTAATGAAAGTTTATTTTATATTGATTATGTCAAATATAATATATATATATATAATTATATTTTAAGTGATAATGGCAGCTTGACCCAAATTATTGTCTTAAACTTTAGGAACAGCACCTCCTCTTAGCTGTTTGAGCACAAACCTAAACCTTGCCAAGCACAAATATCCAGGTATTCTAAACCTCTGTAACAACTATTTATCTGTTTACGGCCAAAGTATTGAACAGTCAAATACAAGGGGGGGATGGCAGCCGATGTCAAACTCTGTGCATTAGCATAGCTGGTCTCAGTGAGCTTCCCCTCCCACACACAATAGCACCACAGCAGGTCTGTGTGTGTGGTGTGTGTGTGGTGTGTGTGTGTGTGGGGGGGCACTCACAAGGTGAAGACCTTGTTCCACTCCGGGTTGAGGTTCTTGTAGATGGTGTGCGTCTGAAGTCGGTCGTTGCTCAGCTCCACCACGCAGAAGGGGTCACTCTTGCCTACGAGAAGAGAGGGAGAAGGGAGAAACGAAAGCAATAAAGAGGGATGCATTAACTTGTCCCCTCTTATTTACTCCCTCTTAATCCAGCGACGGGTATGAGCGGCCCACCGTTCCCACTGATAAAGAAGCAAAGGACAGCTGCAAGGAACAAAATGACAACCTTCTAAAGTCCTGACAAGGCACTAGGTTAAGCCGAAATGTATCATTATTATAATTATTTTATATATGTATTTCACCGCATGGGCATCAATCCCCGGCAACGGGAATCTGGTATGCTTTGGACAGTCTGAGATAAGCTGTGGACTAACTCTACCCTCTGCGCTATTGCATGGAGACAGAGGATACCGTCTACGGCAGAGATGGGTGCACACATGCGGACATGCTCCTTAAAGACGCGGTAGTGAAAAAAGAAGGCGTTAAAGGTGAAGTTTGCGGACATCTGCATTTATTTATTTCACATGGGGGAGGGAGTTCGGGAGTGCTGAGACTTGCCGGACAGGAGCACAACATCCTTAATATAAAAAGAGGCCAGGTCTCTGTTCGAACTTTAGATTCTGGAGACCTGATTTTACCTGTTGGGATTGCTTTTCCCAGATTCACCCTGTTTATACATTTTTTTTGGTTCAGGGAAGTTTTCTTACTTTCATTACTACAACGATACATTAACGTAATACAAAAAGAAAAGTATGAACTACACATGATATAACAGCAATCACAAATAAAAAACAGATGATTCACGCAAAATGTTACTACTGACATCAAAGCAGAATAACCGCTTTGTTTTAAAGTAACACATTCAATAAGTACAAAAGATTTCCAAAATGTAAATTCAGATGCCAAAAAAAACCTGACACATCACATGTGTTTGCACACAATATTATAGCACAGTATATTAATGAAAAACAATGCCCTATATTCAGTTAAAAAAATCGAAATACTTCTTTGTAAAATGAAAGAGCTGTGGTTGATCCAAAAATTTTTTCTAACAACAAACTAATACTCCAGCTTTGATCTTTACTTTTATCCCAACATTCTTGAATGTTTGTTCTCTCTCTCTGTGTCGCGCACACACACACGCGCAAACGCGCACACACACACACGCACACACACACACACACACACACACACAGTCAGGCACTCACATACAAATTCCCTAGGTAAAAGCCTTCTTTAATCTAACACTATTTAATAATGTAAACTGATAGAAAATAGAAGTAATATAAAAAAAGAATGTATGATAAACATGTTTTACAAAAAATATACATGTTAAAACATTGCTCTGAAGCTTCTAAAGCATGATTTATTCATGAGCTCCAAACCAAGGGCGTAATACATGTTAAATATTTGGGGGGACATAATGAAAGGGAATGTTTTATATCCACAAATGATTGAGGGGGGGGGCAGATATTACTATGAATATTGGGGGGAACATGTCCCATCCCCCCCACTCATTACGCCTATGCTCCAAACATGCATACTGCACAGCCGTAGTTTCAGTGATTCCACTGAGTTTCCAAATGTTATGGCCAGGCAAGTTAAATAGGGGATAGACAAAATAATGGAAACACCAAGAAATATGTGAATATATATGAACTAATAATGAGTTGGGCTACCACTTGTCTTCAAAACAGCTTCAATCCTTCTTGAAATGCAATTATACAAGTTTGAACTGTTTCTAGTGGGACATATTGGACCATTCTTCAAGAAGGAAAGCCTCCAGTGCTTTGAGAGATGAAGG
This sequence comes from Aldrovandia affinis, assembly GCA_029706075.1. Classification (NCBI taxonomy): domain Eukaryota; kingdom Metazoa; phylum Chordata; class Actinopteri; order Notacanthiformes; family Halosauridae; genus Aldrovandia; species Aldrovandia affinis. The sequence goes on from JAINUG010000011.1 coordinate 7,751,749, forward strand.
TGGTGGAAATATACTCTGCACTCACACACGTTCACACATTCCAGAACTTCCCATAAAGGTTCAATGTTGTTTAGATCTGGTAACTGGGGAGGCCATGGAAGGTGATTATCTTCCTGGTGTTAATGAAATCACTCTTGAATCTGTTTAGCAGTGTGTAAGGGGGCATTATCATCTTGAAATATGGGAACATCTTGAGAAACACTGTTTGCACCTGGTCACCTAAAATGGCTTCGTATTCTTTGGGCGTAATTCTACCATGCAAAGTAATAATGACTGTCACAAGATGGCTGCCCATACCATAACAGATCCACCACCATGTTTAATAGTTGGGAACAGGCAATGTGAGTTGAAAGCTTCCTTTGGCACATACCCATCCAGATGTAGGAAAAAGAGCTAAAGATGACTCGTCAGACATATGACTTTTTTCCACTGCTCAGAAGGTTTGTGCCCCTTACATTGTTGCGCATTGGCCTTGGTTACAAGTGGTTTCTGAATGGCAGCCCTACCATAAATACCAGCTTTGTGAAGGTCATGACGTACAGCTTCAACTTGCAACCACTGTTTCTCTTTCCTGATGCAGTTTTTCCTTGTTTGGCGTATGCCGACATGGTTTTTGACACTGTTCCCTTTGACATATTAAATAATTTTTTCAATTTCAAAATCTGTTAGATCTCTCATGTTGCTGTAGAAACTCACATATTAAAGTGTTGATTTTAAAACGTCTTTTATAGCAGAAACGTATTGGTACTAGGTCGGTTAGGTCAAAATATGAGCCCTTTTTCATTTGGTGTTTCCAATATCTTGTCTACCCCCTGTAAATGTCACCATGATCAATCCATCCCCATGTGTCTCCATTTCAGGCACATATTGATCTGCTGTTATGCGGGAGGTTAATATGCATATTAACTTCCATGGTGCGCAATTAAGGAAATGCTGATTGAGTAAGTAATGACTGAAATCACTGCTATGGTAAGGTCTTATACTTCAGAGTGATTTCAGTAAAAATTTACAGCATAGCACACTAATGGGAACACCATACACATACACAGGAGCAAACCTAACATTTTTAATTGAGAATTAAACTTTATTATATGCATTTCAGTTTTCAATTTTATTTATACTTTAGCTGACTGTGTAATCTAAAAAATATATTTATCAAGGGAGACCCAGCTAACGTGACAGCACAAACAGAAAAGGTCAAGAACACATTTAAGTAACCAAATAAGAACAATAAAAGAGAAGATAATAGCATTTCATGCACTGCATTTGCAATACTGTGAATAATGAATTTAAATGAAATGTAAAAAATGAAAGCATCTCATTTTCATCGTTTACACTCATAGCATATTCAGTATACATGCATTCTGTATAAACAGATTTGTATATTAATATTCATGTCCATACACTATCAAAATATGTATTATGCTCCATATGTTTCATATTTGGAACATGGTTAATATTAGTTATCTGGATGTTATTGATATTACATTCAGTATAAAAAATATAATACATTACAATTATGTGTGAGTGAGTAAGTGAGTGTGTTTGAATATATGCATTTTCTAACTTTATAATATATAAAAACTGACTATGACTGTAAGTCTATAATTAATCTTGTTTATCACTTTATGATGGGATATTGATTTACCTGCTGGGACACAACTGTACACAGAATTTACACTATGATTATTATTATGAGGTTGATTAGTATGCCATTATTATATACAATTTTGATATACTCATAACCTACTTTTAACTTGCAGTCTGTCTGTGGTGATAAGAAATAGCTGTTTAAGGGCACCAACGTTTAGTTGGAGATACAGCAAAAAGCATTTATAAAGAGCCATTCACTGAGTGTGGCTCGACCAAATATTTGAACTACAATTTAAACACCACGAGGTTCAGAAAAGATATGCATTAAGGCCAGATACAAAGCAATTATTATAAAAGGTAAAGCGATTACAATATATAGTAATTACTTGGTAATTTAAAGGAAAACTCAACGATGAAACGATATCTCCCACTAAATTCTACATTCCCTCGGCCTGCTTTGTGCTCTGGGTACAGCACATAGAGGTCTTCCCTGCTCTGAGATTAATGGTAGCGAAGAGATAACAATATTGAGATATCTGGATGAATATTATTTTTCATCATTGCCACTCTTGTGGTGAAATAGAGGACCTGTGTTCACCTGGACCAGCAGTGAAAGCACACAGAGCTACCGTTGGGGGCCTGGGTCTCTTGAGAGGCACATTGATATGCAGTGTTTGTTTTAGGGCCTATTTTCATTTATTCTGCTGGCCGGAGTGGAGCCACTCCACATAAATGCCTCAATTAATTGTGCTGAGGGGGGACAGAGGGAGAGAGAGAGAGAGAGAGAGAGGGGCAGAGGGAGATAGAGAAAGAGTGAGAGAGAGAGAGGATGAGAGAGAGAGAGATATGGAGAGAGAGGGAGAACTACAATGAGAGAGCAGGGGGAGAGAGAGAGAGAGCGAAAGAAAGAAAGTGAGCGAAACAGAGAGCTCTTCTGAGCTCCCGGATCCGAGAATGTGAGCTCTTTATTAAAAGGTGCTGTTCTGTAGCCCATAACCTTGTTCCTTGATACCTCTCTAGTTCTCCAATTGAAACAAGCCCTCAGCGCGGCGGGCTCCAAAGGCCTTTGTCTCCCTGTCATTGTGCGGGGCAGCAAGGCAGCAGAGGAGTGTGAAATCAGAGCTCATGAGGCGGCTCGTTCCCCTGGGAACACCGGACTGCTCACAAGGTCAAAGTCACGGGCCGGACCATCTGAGAGTGTGTGATTGCTGGGCTGTGACACAGCGGGGGGGGGCGATGGTTTAGATGGGGGGGGGGGGGTGCTGCCATTGAACACATCTTAATTAAAGCCTGCTGGAGCAGACAGGCAAACGCACTGTTTTGTAAGCAGAGAGGCAAACCATCAAAACGATGCCCTGGGTTTAGCATTCCTAATGATCCACCTCTTTATCTCTCTCTCTCTCTCTGTCTGTCTGCCTCTTCCCTCCTATCTCTCCCACTCTCCCTCACCTTGCATCTCTTGGTATACAACATAGCCAAAAAGTGAACCGTAAGTGGAGATAGCGTGCTATTCGTGGTTGCCGTTAACATGCTATGCACAGACCTTTTCAGTCTTTACTGCAGAGATATACATAAAAATAAATATAGTCAGATATTTGAATAAAATATTTTGCACAAAAACAACTCGCAAGACAGGTATTAGTAAAACAGAGGACCCAAAAAATCAATGGGTGGTTTAAGATCTCATTGTTATTATGACTTTTTTAATCTCTCTTGTCGTTAGTGACAGTGCCGTGCGGTAGCTTCATTAACGTGGAGACGGACGCGCTCGGAACACAATGACACGCTTTCTAATTGGGACTCCTGGGGTCCCGTTGTGACACCCTGTCGCCTCTAATGGGCTCCAGCCCACCCCATTGCCCCCCTTCTGAGGGTGACAGAACGAGGAAGAGGCAGTGTGCCCCGAGTCTGCCCCCACCTTCCTCACACTGAGACTTGACCACACACCGACTGCACACTGACTACACACTGACCACACACTTACCATACACTGACCACACACCGACTACACACTAACACTCTTTCAGCTCAACAGAAAACACAGAGACAAAGTGACAGTCGATTGTGGGAAAGACTTAGTAACAGTCTTTAACTTTTAATGATTGCACTGCATTGTTGTATGTTTTATATTCTATATTTTTGGTCATCGAAGCTGTACTATGTCACCACCCCGGTGGCCACTCTCTCGCCCCCTCTCCATCTAAATGCCCAAGGTGTGTGGCAGGTCCACAGACAGGGTCTGACCACAGCAGCTAATCTTTTTCATTAGAGTCATTAACCTCCTCTGTCCTGGCCGGCCCTGTCCAACACTGGGTCTTTTCACTCTCAACAGCCTCACCAAACAATGGCACAATAAAAGGGCCCTTCTGCAATCAGCAGTTTATTAAGGCTCTGGGTGAAGCGGGGCTTGCTGGTACCATTCAGCATGGGACAAAGCTCCCCTGAGCTAGGACAAAGTGAAAGGATCAAGGGTTTCATTAAAACCCAATTTATGCTTTTTTCTTTTTCTTTTCTTTTTTTTTAAACTAGCTCATTGAAAAAAAATGCTTTTGAGTTGCCCTTGTATTCAGCGAGAGCTAATACTGTGTGTTTCAAACTGAATGTGTCGCAACAAAGAGCAGTTAAAAATACCTTTCATTAAGAGATGGAGAGGGAGGAGAGAAAAAAGTTTCTTTTGAGATCTCCCCGGAGGCGCGCCTTACGTGTGCAGTTACGGCAGAAACAATCGAGCCAAGCTGCCGTTCCACTCGCAAGGGCAAATTAGAGAATGTGCTGTCCAGTTCTGGTCTTAATATGATGCCAACTGGTTTATCCTTATCTAGTGTAAACCAAAAAAAGAAACTTCAAAGAGTAATGGGAAGATGACTACAAATTTTAATTCAGATTAAGGGATGCATTTCTGAAATGAGGTCACAGAGTTGCTGTGGGATTTAAAAACATTTTTAAACATAAAATCCGAACAAAATCTGCTCTGTGCCAGACGCCCTCCCTCCTTCCAGTTTTTGTCTGGGCACTGACACTGAAAAAATGAATGACCCAGCACAATTCCGTTAATGTAATATTTGTCTTTGCTTGTGAATAAGGCTAAACTTGCTATATTTACCCCCAGTTGTTTTCAAGTAGATAATATATATTACGAAAAGTAGGCCTGTCCACTGTAGACCTAATTAAAACTGAAGAATATTTGGAAAAATGAGCATCTAAGAGAAATGTTTTGGAGCATTTCATGTCTGACTGGGGGATTTAGAGAAAGATTCATGATCAACTTAAAAAAAGAAGAATAAAAACAAAAGTTGTGACTATTTCATGCTATACTTTTCTCTGGGATCGCATTGACTGTTTGAAGTATATGTCATTCAAGTTTATGCCATGAACACATGCCCTTATAACAGCTAAATAAAAACAAGTAAATATAGTAACAGTCATACAATAATACATTTGATTAATTATCAAGAGTGGTTAAAAATGTCTCTTGGTTCTCTTTGTAATTGTATTTGTGTGTGTGTGTTTGTGTGTGTGCATGTGTGCTAGGGCTGTCACTAACAAAAATCCTGTTCGATATTCGGAGAAAACATGTAGATTAGTTTGAAAAGTATTAAATATGCCTGTCACAAATCTAAACTTTGTTAGTTCAAAAATCACTTCAATATTTCCCAGAAAAGTCCCTTTGACTTTATTGCAAAGCGTGAGAAATGCTAGTTCCTGTGAGCGAGTTCTGTATTATTATTACGTTTTGACTGAAGACAGATTTTTGCATAGTTTGAAATGATAACCGTGTACCCGCATACTTTGACAGAGCAGATAATCTTTCCCATGGAAGAATTTATTTGCACAAAGTATGAAGATAAACACCATCATAAACATAACATAACAAATGTAAAAAATAGCAGAGAATGTGGTAAGCTACTTAAAAAAGGATATGATAAAATGTCTGTTGTTATGTGGTTAGCTTATGGGCACGGCGTTCAAAAAAAAAAAGACATCGAACCTCCCCATTCATCTTTGAAACTGGTGTTGGAATGCAGATTCGAAATTAGATTTGATATTCGAATATAATGTGACAGCCCTAGTCCACATGTACATGCGTTCATGCCCCTGTGTGTTCTTGTGTATTTTCTTGCCAAGGATGAGTGTGTTACATTAATAAATGTAAAACTGAATGCAAATGTGTGTGGTCATCACCTGTGACGTCAGCTGCCATCAGCCCCTCGGCCCGGATCACCTTCACCTGTACCACGCCCACGTCCTTCAGGTTGTAGAAGGATCGCAGCAGGCTCTGTGCAGGTGGACAGGACAGAACCTCATCATCAGCTGAATAACTCCTAAATCTTCAAACATTCCACTGTTGGCCCCAGAAAATGTACTCGTAGTAAGGGTACGATGGCCACCGTCCACTCCCGACACGTCCAAGGGGGAAGGACAGCAACGGCCCCCAAGAAAGGGGATAGGGGCCCAGTTTTCCCTCTGATTCGGGGTGAAATGGAGATGAAGTATAACAATGGTGGTGAATGGGCACGGTGCTGCTGCCAATAGATCCAGGGTGGTAACCCACACACGGCGCCACTTATCAAACTCCCTCAAATCTCAAGCAAGCGTAGAGACCAAAGAACATTTCTGTGTCTGTGCCTTACGACCCTGGTCAGTAGCATAGCATGCTTAAAAATAACAGTGATAAAATAGTTTTTTTCTTTACAAGGCGTATCCAAGGTTACAGCTATAACTACTTCATGGAGGGTTTTCAAATGCAAGACCCAGCACCGTAGATGTTTTTTTTTTTTTTTTTTTTTACAAATGTGACTGGATGGACACTTACAGTAGGAACAAGCCAATTACTGTCGATGAAGATAAAAGCTTATAACATGCCTTCTGTGATCACACACAGGACTCCTGTTTTAAAGGGCTGCTTTTAGAGCCATTTTCGCGTCTGTCTCGCGAGTGACATTTAGCATAAAAGGGACGTCGCCTTGAGTGTAATCTTCGCCTCTCGCCGAGCTTTCATTCGCCTCTATTTCCTGCCATTGTCTCACAGCCCTCCTCCCACCTCTTCTCGCACCGCGGCAGGTGTCATCAAGCCTGTCACCATTGTTTTTCCCTCCCCTCGCGGTGACTAATAGCGCTCGAGGGGTTTCGCCCCTGCTTGTTGCGCGAGTGGAAATATAGGAGGGCACGGAGGGGGCTGGCGTCACCTAGACGAGGGCGCGACTGGGGCTCGTCCGTGACGGGCCCGCTCGGCCATGGCGACGGCCATCGGGTCGGGGGTCGCGCCGTCTGCGGCGGCGCCCCCTGCGTCTCAGAAAGGCCTCGAAGGCCGACCCGTGGTTTGATGGCAGCGGGAAAGAGTGCCCCGTTTCGCTGATCGGCAACGCACTCGGGCTGTTTCCAAGGGCTTCTAGCAGTCAGCCACAGCCGCGACGTCTGTAACCTTGACGCGCCGTAAGGAGGCAGCCGGCGCGGTGATGGACAAACTGGTCCGTAAGGCAACAGAAAAAAAGGGAAAGAGTAACAGCCCACAGACAAACCAAGCGTATCTGCAGGTACGCTCCTGTCCACACATGCCATTCAGAGTAACAGAAATGACACAGCACAATAACGTGGATACAAAGATCTCAACCATAACGCTTTTCCGCGTTTCGTCGTGGAAACCCTGGCGTCATCGCAAACCACGGGACTCGCACACGTCCGCTGCCAAGCGAAACCGAGCGACGCCTCTGTGGCGGAAGAGAGCCACCAAGTTAACATGCTTCATTCTCCCACCACACAGAGACCATGCCCGTCCCCGGATCAGGGGGTGGGGTTCATTTTTTGTCTGGTTTGAGCGAGGATGCGGGACAGTGTTTACACATTACTTAATGGATCAACTCTGGAAAGGGGCCTGCCTCACACTGCCAGGGGAAACAGAGCTGCAGGCCTTACTGTGCTCCAGAGAGCAAATTCTAACCCATAGGTTAGATCGCCTCTCACCCTTTGCTCTGCTAATGACATTTCAGAAGAGAGGAGAAGCTCTCAGCAGGGAAAAGGCAGCCACCAATGAGACTTTTGCGGAGGGATTTTGACAATTTTTTTGGTTCACTGCATATTCTTTTATGCCAGTACTTATTAACCTACTGTACGGTGAGTTTTCCATCCCATGTTTGAAGGTCAGAGGTGTGAAGAGTAGTGGGATAGGATATGTTTGGGTCAGGGTCTGTTTGGGACAGGGTTTGACTGCTTTAAAAGCTTTAGTGGTGATGGCCACTCTTTCTTCCATTGACCTCTGTAGAGTTTTTCCACTATCACCTAACCTGTCTGACCTGTACACATAACACACACACACACACACACACTCACACTCACAATCACACACATACACATTGGACCCCCCCACACACACACACACACACACAGCAACAGCAGAGATAGCCAGAAGTCCAGCAGTGTAATGAGATCTGTTGTGGTCCATTATTATTAGAAATGCACAGGCACTGCACTTTACCTCACACTGACCACAGATCTGCACTGAACCTTGCTGAGGCACTGTAAAGAAATGCAAGTTTCAATTCAATTTAATTTACAGTAATGCATAGTCCTTGTCTCATAATAAGGCAACCTCAATAAGGAAAATTCTATTCTATTCTGTAATAACCCCTTTAGAGACCTTACTTGTAAATCTCTGATATTAATATGGACGAGTAAGTGGTCTCTTTTACTCTCTAATGGAATCTGCAAGCCTTCAGCAACAAGCCTTTAACTTCACTTTCATTCAATCCTGGGCTCTGTCAAATGGCGCTTTTTAAGCAGTGGTCTGGAGTAAGACCATGCTTCCGGCAAACATTTAAAAAAAACCCTGAGGTGTCCAAAACTCGTTCTGCACATCCTGAAGAATTACAGGCAGGACACAACGAAGACCTGCAACAGCACATTCCTGTTACATTCCGTGCTACATTTCACATACAATATGAAAACATATTGCCTTTGGTCAGGGAAGGACGAAATGCAAAGTGAAGACCTACACTATACTCTACACTGGTGATAATCTATATATCCTGGTGAGTGCACCATATTAGATAATCTCACTGCTACCTAATTAGTGTATGTAAACTCAATGTAATATTCTTCATTTGTGTGAGCCCATTAAACAAGGAACAACTTTGAATTTAGACCGACTGGTTCACGCTTGCACTCGACAGAGATGCACACGGCAGGCCTTCATAAAACAAGAGCCCTTCACAACTGGAGATAGGAACAAAGGAAACAATGTAGTTACGCATGCAAATATGGACAAACATTTCCCAGCATGCACATCTACACGGACGATCACGCACAAAGGGCTGTACAAAGCAGCGAGGAAACTGTGCTGGTGTCTCTTTAAAGCGAAGAAAATGCAGCTCCTTCAATTTATTTTTCTTTCTGGCAATAACGCTCTTGGATACCCAGAGGAGTAATTATGATTTGAATTTTCGAGTCAGAGCCAGGCTACAGACTTAATTTATTATAAACTCTGTCAGCCTCAGTCTGTTACATGTGATATTATTGTTGAGGACCCTCAGAAAGAGGGAAGAAGAGGGGAAAAGGAAAAAAGGGGGTAAAGGGGAAAAAAAGCCTCACACATAACTTTAATACATGATTTCTGGGTAGATACGGCAGCTTGTTATTTATGATTATTGGGGACGGCCTCAGAAACCTGGCGGATTTTCACAGCAGAGGAATTTCTGATTTGCAGCGCTGCCTTCTCAGGCCTCACAATAGACAGGCAGAGAGATTGAAAAGCTCTAGAGATGAGGCCTCTTTATTTTTTTAATGAAAGGCTGTAGAATATATTTTCCCATCCCCCCCCTGCCCCCCTCTCCAAACCCCCTTCGCGACCACCCGCCCCCCCACCCCCCCTCACCAGGCCTGTCAGAGAGGCGGGCCGCAAGGTTCAGCTCTATTACGGGGGAAGAGGCAATACCCCCACGTCCCCAGACTAGGGGTACGAGCAGGGGCCCCTGGAGCTGACTGACAGCTTGTCACCATGACGTCTTATTCCATCTCTGTTGTGGAGAAAATGAATGTCACAGCGCAGAGCCTTATGACTCGCTGTCATCTTACAGGCGCTCACCTTTTATCAATGCTCTAAATAACATTTCGAGACCACCGCCTTGTGCCGGACAATCCGGTCAGGGGACATTAAATCGGATGACTGTGAAATGTCATAATGAAAATGGAATGCTAACAGCTTCCTCCTCCTCTCCTTCCTCCCTCCTCCCTCTCTCTCTCTCTCTCTCTCTCTCTCTCTCCCTCCCTCTTCCTCTCTCTCTGTAACCCTCTCTCAGACTGTCGGTATGTCCTCTGCTGATTTTGGGCCAAGTGACAGGGAAAGTGAGACCGGGTGCTGCCTCATCGGTGGAGTTCACCCTGCCCCCAACGCCCATTAACATCCATTAGACCGGAATCCTCTCTCTCCTTCTCTCTCTCCCTCCCTCTCTCTATCCCTCTCTCCCTGCCTCTCTCTCTCTTCACACCACTGACAGAAAGGTTTAAAGCATTGGTATGATCTTTCTTTCCTCAAACTTTTGAGGACAGGTAATGAGGAATGATCGTAACAGCTCAAATAAAACCTTGGCTTTTATTCGCAAACTCATCCCATTCCTTCTCCCTGCCCCCTTCATCATTCCTCCACCACTGATCCATGAGAGTTCGATCCCGATTTTTCAGAGATGTAGCTCTCAAAGTTCTGCTCTGTTCTCCATGTGTACTTGGGTAGACATCCTGCAAGCTAATTATCGAAAACCCAGTTAATGCTAAGGGGGCTGGGGGGTGACTGACAAAAAAAATCTTCGTTTTGACAATCAGTTGGTTTATTTAATGATGAAGTGACAGTGAGTGACACTGAGGGAACTCACATTGCACGAGAGCGCATTGAAGCAGTGCATTTGTGGTAATGACAGTCTGTCAATTTATCAACTGTTAACGCGCCGTTGAGGAGAGGCGCCAGAGGGACTGATTTACCTGAAATGAGAAACACACACATAACTACGCACACACATACAAGCATACATACATGCACACACGCAAGCACACACACATACATACATATGCACACACACACACACACACACACACACACACACGTGCACACACACACACATGCACATATGCACACATGCACATACATGCATATGCACAAATACACACACATACACACATATGCAGACACAGACACACACACACACACACACACACACACACATACATAAAGAGAGAGCACACGGGTCTCCGTGATTGAAGCGGGCATTTCCCCATAATTGGAATAAGCCAAGAGCAGTAAAATCAATAGGAATTAAAGCATGTTCTTAATAACCCCTCCCCCTCCCCACCCCTGGCTCGGTTCATCAGGTGCACCCTCTCCCCTCTCCCAGGTCCCCATCTACCCAACTATCCCACAAACGTATATAACTGCAAACCTGTCCTTTATCTAGCATGGATATTCCACCCACTCAAGTGATCAAATACACTACACGATGACAGTCTGTTGGCTCTGACCATAAAACAACCCTATTAATAAACCATATTTTATTTAGATCAAATATTTAACAGGATAAATGAAGGCCGAACACGCAATGTAGCAAAGCTCGATGTGAGAGACAAGACAATAAACTAGATCCACACACTGCAGCGATTACAGTAAAAATGGCATAAATCACCACTTCTGTATGTTACAAATTAAGTTTAGAAATTGTGAAATAATAACACATGTAAATGCCCAGGTATGTGTAATATACATACATAGGTATTTATCTAAATTCAACAAAATGTGACCTTAGGCTGTGCATACATAGTCAATCTCTATACTGTTACCGTAGTCTACCATGTGACACACTCAGTGACTCAACACAGTAAGGAAAAGAGACAGAGAAATCAGCTGAAAGTCATCTGATAGGCTATATGGCTTTAATGATGTGGCTCCGTTTAAATAGAGCAAGTAAGAATTCACATTAAAGGGACTTAATTGCATTTTTCCTCCCTTATTGTGGGGACACTGATGATTATGCAGGGAGCATCTGCCTTCAAAGCATGTCTTGGGTCTCTGGCCCCACAATGTGCTGTATTTACACCCATTATTTATTTATTTCCTGGGGCCGGTTGCAAGTTGGTGGTGTTAAATGGGGGGGTTGGCGATAACGCTATTCGTGTGTGCTGAGTCGCGTGGCCGGCTGCAGACAGCTGATTCCATAAAGATAGTGGTGAGAATACATTTGCAGAAGAAACACCCCGCCCCCCCTACCCCTCCCCGCACCCGACTAATCTGTTTGAGGAGCATTGTATGGCATTAGTACCGGCACTTCATGTTATCTGCCTCCCCTGATAAGGTACATCTTTATTAAATTCACTTATTGAAAGGGTGTCAGGCAGGGAAAAGGAATATGTTAATAGTGGGAAGAAATTACAGCATCGCCCCCAAACACACACCCCCTCCGCAACACTGCTCGTAAGACTGTAGAATGGGAAATAGGACTGAGTGAATGCAGAGTTGTTCCTCCGCAGAAAATGAGGACAAAAAACGCTGATCTCCAACAGCATGAGAGAGGCAGAGAGAGAGTCCTGCAAGGTGAAATAGCGTTTCTTTTCATTTTACATGCCCCCCCAGCCAAGCACACACATACACACACACTCTCTCTCCCCTGGCACGTATGGGTGTTATGGGAGTGGTGAACAACAGTTCTGGGCTGGTCCAAGAGCTCCCCTCTCCGAGAGTCGCGAGATACTGCATCAGGTAGAGAAACTGCAATGAGTCTGCTCTGTTTGGCTACTGTATGTAGGTCACGCGTCCGATATTTGGCCTGTGGAGTATTTTCCACTTTTGCTAGACTAGAGATCAAACAGATTTCCCAGCATGACTTTGAATTTAAATTATAACTAAATCTGCACACACACTCACACACACACACACACACACACGTATATACACATACATACACACACACACACACACACACACTCACACATATACACATACACACAGATATATACATATCTATATATATATATATATATACAGTATATATAGATACACACACACACACACACACACACATAAACACACATATATATACACACACACACACAGATATATACACATACACACACATACCCACACATATACACATACAAACATACAAACTCTCTCACACACACACACATATACAGTATATATATATATATACACACACACACAGACACACACACATAAATACATATACGTACACACACACACACACACAAGCACACTCACGCACATACACATACTCACACATACAGACAGACACACACACACACACACATATATACACTATATGGCCAAAAGTCAATGGACACCTAACCATCACACCTATATGAGCTTGTTGGACATCCCATTCTAAAACCATGGGCATTAATATGGAGTTGGACCCCCCTTTGCGGCTATGACAGCTGCCACTCTTCTGGGAAGGCTTTCCACAAGATTTTGGAGTGTGTCTGTGGGAATTTGTGCCCATTCAGCCAAAAGAGCATCTGTGAGGTCAGGCACTGATGTTGGACGAGAAGGCCTGGCTTGCAATTGGCATTCTAATTCCTCCCAAAGGTGTTCAATGGGGTTGAGGTCAGGGCTCTGTGCAGGCCAATCGAGTTCCTCCATACCAAACTCATCTAACCATGTCTTTATGGACCTCGCTTTGTGCACAGGGGCACAGTCATGCTGGAACAGCAAAGGCCCACAAAGTTGGAAGCGCCCAATTGGCTAAGATGTCTTTGTATCCTGTAGCATTAAGAATACCCTTCACTGGAACTAAGGGGCCTATCCCAGACCCTGAGAAACAGCCCCAGACCATTATCCCTCCCCCATCAAACTTTACAGTAGGCACTATGCATTCCGGAAGGTAGCGTTCTCCTGGCATCTGCCAAACCCAGATTCGTCCATCAGACTGCCAGATAGTGAAGCGTGATTCATCACTCCAAAGAACACATTTCCACTGCTCCAGAGTCCAGTTGCGGCCTGCTTTACACCACTCCAGCCGGCGCTTGGCATTGCGCATGGTGATGTGAGGCTTGTGTGCAGCTGCTCGGCCATGGAAACCCATTCCATGAAGCTCCCGACGCACAGTTGTTGTGCTGATGGTGCTTCCAGAGGCAGTATGGTACTCTGTAGTGAGTGATGCAGCAGATGATTACACGCTATGCGCTTCAGCACTCGTCGGCCTCGCTCTGTGAGTTTGCGTGGTCTACCACTTCGTGGCCGAGCTGTTGTTGCTCCTAGGCGCTTCCACTTCACAATAATAGCACTTACAGTTGACCGGGGCACATCTAGTAGGGCAGAAATTTCACAAACTGACTTGTGGCAAAGGTGGCGTTTAACCCCCTGAGGTCCGTGCTAAGCTTTTAATGTTTTTAGATTTTGGCATGGTCTGATATTTATCTCAATTTCATCAATTTAACACACACTTACTCCAAAGTGTTTGATATTTTTATTTGAAGGACAATCACAGCTACATTTGTATGCCATCAATAGTTTGGTCAGTATCATATGCAGCTTGTAAATAGATCTACAAACACACAAGTTAAAAATAGTAAATTTTTCTGCTGTCACAAAAGATGTGAAAGCACACACTAAACTATAGTGACGAATTGTTTTGCCAATGTGCGTTTGTTCACCAAGGTCTTGGTTATGTAAGGGTGTGAAAATAGTTTAGCACATCTGAGATCTAAATAGCTAAAAACCTGTTTTTATCAGAACTGGTCACATTTATTTCAGGCTGTGGGAGGGCTAAATGCTAAATACCTGAATATTCATTTTGGCTCTTTGTTACGTTGCAACACGCGGAATGTTTGGCGTCACAACACGCGATATTCATAGGCTATATTTTCACGAGTATTTGAAAACAAGCGAAATAAAATTAATATCAGCATAGACTGTTGCTGGCAGATTGCAAGCGTAAACACAGACAAGATAAAAAAAAAAAAAAAAAACAAGCGAAATAAAATCAATAGCATAGACTGTTGCTGGCAGATTGCAAGCGTAAACACAGACATACGATATATTTTATAACATTTTACGCTGTTTGAAAAGTATTTTGTGTGCCTATTGCAATTTGTTACATTGCGACATGCGGAATATGTAGTCACAAGGCGCGGAATTCATATATTTTCACGAGTATTTGAAAATATACTCGTGAATATACTGTTGCTGGCAGATTGCAAGCGTAAACACAGACATACGATATATTTTATAACATTTTAGGCTGTTTGAAAAGTATTTTCTGTGCCTATTGCAATTTGTTACATTGCGACATGCGGAATATGTAGTCACAAGACGCGGAATTTATATATATTTTCACGAGTATTTGAAAACAAGCGAAATAAAATAAATATCAGCATAGACTGTCCTCTTCAGTTTGTGTTGTTTATGCCGGCGTTTTCACACATGGCCGGACGCACCTCCCGAAATTAGCACCTCGTTAACATGTCAATAGAAGGGGACGTTACTAAAAGGTAAAAAACAGAGTAAAAGCAAGGTTTACTTTTGGTCTAATTAAGCTAATTTTAAAAATCCCATTTGATTTGCCAGTGCTCAAATCGGAAAGTCGCGATTCTAAGGTTTCTGTCAATGTTTTTGCCGCGTGTGTATGATAAAATATCGCGAAGTTAGAAATAGTAATATACTTGTATTGCTGCTTGGATCGGCGCCGATCCAGCCGACCTCAGGGGGTTAAAGTCACTGAGCTCTTTACGAACCATTCTGAATTCTAAATGTTTGTCTGTGGAGATTGCATGGCTATGTTCAGGATTTTATGCACCTGTTGGCAATAGGTGTGGCTGAAACACCTGCACTCAATAATTAGTAGGGGTGTCCACTGACTTTTGGCCATATAGTGTATATACACTACCGGTCAAAAGTTTTAGAACACCCCCATTTTCCATAACCTGAAATGGTACAAATGGTATGTGTATATGTGTAAGTGTGTGTGTGTGTGTGTGTATGCATATATATATATATATATATATATATATACATATATATGTGTATGTGTGTGAGTGTGTGTGTGATGATGATGTGTGTGTGTGTGTGTGTGTGTGTGTGTGTGTGTGTGTGTGTGTGTGTGTGTGTGTGTGTGTGTGTGTGTGTGTGAGAGAGAGTGTATGTGTGTGTGTAAGTGTGTGTTTGTACGTATATCTATATACTTCATATACACTACCGGTAAAAAGTTTTAGAGCATCCCCATTTTCCAGTTTTTACTGAAATGTATCCAGTAAATAACCTGAAATGGTACAAAGGTAAGTGGTAAACTGCCAGAGGTAAAAAAAAAAAAAAAAGGTTATCAAAAACTGAAAAATAAAGTGATGGTCTGGGGCTCTTTTGCTGGATCCAGAGTTGGCGACTTGAGTGGCTGTTAACCCACGTTAACCCATTACTTGTTCCCTGAAAAGGGCCCTTTTTTATAACTCTGAAATGTACATTATTTTTCAGTTTTTGGTAACCTAAACTTTTTTTTTACCTCTGGCAGTTTACCGCTTACCTTTGTACCATTTCAGGTCATACACTGGACTTGAACTGCTTAAATTTCAGTAAAAAAATTGACACATTTTTTTTTTGCCGGTAGTGTATATAAAGTATATACATATACGTACAAACACACACTTACACACACATATATACACACACACACACACACACACACATACACACACACACACACACACACACATATATATATGCATGCACACACACACATGCACTCACACATATACACATACACAGACACACACACACATACATATACATATATATGCATACACACACACACACTCACACATATATATAAACACACACACATATACATATACACATACAAACATATAGACTCTCACGCTCACACACACACACACACACACACACACACACACACACACACACACACACACACACACACACACACACACACACATATATTTATACTGTGGCAACCGGCTGAAGGGATGAAAATTGAGGGGTGGCATGTGGGCATGTTGGCTCCACCCCCATGCCTTAAATGGGGTTAATAGTGGGAAAGCTACACCTGACACTCATTTACCTGAGTGGGCTGGGGAAAATAAAAGCACTGTTGGTGTTTGGTGCAAAGGATCAGGAGGGAAACGCGTTGGAGAGAGTTAGTGTGAGAAAGCTAACTAGTATGGATTATTGGGCACAACCTGGATTGTTTTGAAAACTTGTTTTGTGTACTGACCATTGACCATTTGAGAAGCCCGATTTAGAAACCGACCAGTGGATTATGGACTTTGACAACGAGTTAGGCTTTTTTATTTATTTATTTATTTAACCTTTATTTAACCAGGCAAGCCATTAAGAGCAAGTTCTTATTTACAATGGCGGCCTGGGTACATGCCTGGGTACATACACCATTCACTCACACACTCACACCTACAGGGCAATTTAGACTGGGAGGAAACCGGAGTACCAGGAGGAAACTCACGCGGACACGGGGAGAACATGCAAACTCCACACAGAAAGGCCCCGGCCGGGATTCGAACCCGGGACCTTCTTGCTGTGAGGCGACAGTGCTATCCACTGCACCACCATGCCACAGGCTTGTGGATTGGACTTGATTACATTTCTTCCCCCCTTCCCCTTGTTATTTTCCCTGAATAAAATATGTTTGTTTCAAATTTCTCCTTTGTATGTGAGGTTTTGTTATTGAACATAGCAGCATGGAAACTCCACACCCCTGATCCTGCCACAGTTGGTGGAGAATGTGGACAGGCATCAGTGCCTATTGAGCTAATTGATCATTAACGAGACAATACAGAGGGAAATGGCATTAATGAAGCAGCTTGTGGAGGCCAATATAGCCCAACAGGGTATGACTCGGGAGCTCCTCGATGAACAATGACAGCAAACCGCCCTTTTGCGAGATGAGATCAATTGTCTGACCGCTAAAGACCTGGAATTATCCAGTTCGAGGATAACTCCTGGTCTGTTCATCCCCAAACTGACAGAAAGTGATAAAATTTGAGGTGTATCTGCAAACCTTTGAATAAACGGCAATCCGAGAAGGCTGGCCACCCAAGCAACGGGCCAGTTGGCTCGCTCCCTTCCTGTCTGGGTCCGCTAAGAAAATGTATCTTGATTTGACCACTGACAAAGCAAATAATTATGACATCTTAAAGAAATAAATATTAAGAAGGAATGGTTACACCCTCATTAGCCGTACCCAAAAGTTTCATGAACAGTGCTATCCCCTAGTTTTGAGATGCACAATTTGATCCGCATCGTAAAGAGTGTTAACTGCAGAACCTTCAACATTAAGCCCAGTAGAAAGAGTTGTTATCAGTAAGTATTTTCCTTCTCTCCCTTATGAAGCCAAAAAGTTGGCTAGCCAGGCTAATTCCCAGAGTGATAACCAGCTGGTGGAATTAGTGGAAGGGCATCATACTCCCCTAGAAGTACTACGCAGCAGCCGCCCGCAAAGACCGAAACCGACCACCCACTACAAGGAAAATAAAAGGAGTGACAAGATTCCTTGGACATTGGCCAGAGATGACCACAAACCCCAATCCTGTTTCTCGAGATGACGGCCCCTGTGGGACATTGAGTGAAGGACGTGTTTCAACTGTGGTAAGGTGGGACACCTGTCCTGGAGCTGTCCTCATCGAGACGTGCTAATGCCGCCCATTTCTGCCAGTGAAAAAGCGACCGGACGAACCTGCAGATTGCTGACATCATGCTGGGCCCAGGAGAGCAGCCTTGCACCGTAACCCCAGTAAAGGCAAATGGGAAAGACTCCACAGCTGCTTGACTCCGGCAGCATGGTAACTCTGGTGAGGCCAGAATTAGCTCGTAAACCACTGCAACATGACACAGTATCCATTATTTGTATCCATGGGGACACAAAGGTTTATCCCACCATCCTGCTGAATCTGCAAACCACCAAAGGACAGCACACGGGAAGAGCTGAAATCGTTGCTAACCTGCTGGTTCCCGTGCTCATCGGAAGGGATTCACTGATCTTTAACAAATTGTGGTATAAGAGGGGAAAAGTTAAAAAAAGAAAAAAAATGGGATGGGGTGTAAACCATGTAATGGGGAAGCAAAGGTTTGTGGGTTTCAGGAAGTAGACCCTAACACATTCACAGAACCCTTATCTGAATCAGGAAGTGGGGAAGAAGTCCAAAATGACAGTGAGGTCAGCTTGGGCGATTCATTCCCATTCGACCCGGAGGCAGAGCCAGGATCTCTTGAAGGGCTGCTTCGGGACCGCACAGTTGTAAGACCCAAACCTGACGAATGCCCTACAATAGGTCACGGGGATGGAAAGGAAACCCACCAAGAGCATAAGCCAGATCACATATCCACATTTCACCATAAAACAGAAACTGTTGTACCAAGTGGTATTAAAAAATGATGAACATATTGAACAGCTGTTAGTACCATGACTATTTGTATGTTCAGTTGTTCAACTAGCCGACACCAATATTCTGGGGGTAGAGAAAACACTGGAGAGGATAAAAACCTGGTTCTATTAGCCAGGAATAAAGCAATCTCTGGAAGATTTCAACCAAAGTTGTTCAGAGTGCCAGCAGGTGGCCCCAAAACCAGCTTCTCAAGTCTGCTCATTCCTTTGCCTTTCATTTCTACCCCCTTCAGCAAGATCGGCATGAATTTGGTGGAACCCTTAGCTAAAAGCAGCCAGGGATACTAAAACATATTGGTAATATTCGATTATGCCACTAGATATCCCGAAGCAATCCCATTGCGCACGGCAGCTACTAAGGGGATCACATGGGAACTGATGTTGTTGATTTCCCGAGTGGGCATGCCAGATGAAATACTGACGGACTAAGGAACCGCGTTCAGTTGTTGTTCAGACCAAAAATGGGGAGGAAATGTGATCTAAGTGACTTTGACTGTGGAATGATTGTTGGTGTGAGATGGGGTGCTGTGCGTATTTCAGAAACAGCTGATCTCATGGGATTTTCATGCACAACAGTCTCTAGAGTTTACAGAGAATGGTGTGAAAAACAAAAAACAACCAGTGAGTGGCAGTTCTGTGGGCAAAAATGCCTTGTTAATGAGAGAGGTCAGAGGAGAATGGCCAGACTGGTTCAAGCTGACAGGAAGACGACAGTAACTCAAATAACTACGCATTACAACAGTGGTATGCAGAAGAGCATCTCTGAATGCACAACACATCAAACTTTGAAGTGGATGGGCTACAGCAGCAGAAGACCACACCGAGTTCCACTCCTGTCAGCTAAGAACAGGAAAGTGAGGCTACAGTGGGCACAAGCTCACCAAAACTGGACAGTTGAAGATTGGAAAAACGTTGCCTGGTCTGACGAATCTCGATTTCTGCTACGACATGCAGATGGTAGGGTCAGAATTTGGCATAAACAACATGAATCCATGCATCCATCCTGCCTTGTGTCAACGGTTCAGGCTAGTGGTGGTGGTGTAATGGTGTGGGGAATGTTTTCTTGGCACACATTAGGCCCCTTAATGGCAATTGAGCATTGTTTAAATGCCACAGCCTACCTTGCTGCTGACCATGTGCATCCCTTTATGGCCACAGTCTACCCATCTTCTAATGGCTACTTCCAGCAGGATAATGCACCATGTTACAAAGCACAGGTCATCTCAAGCTGGTTCCACCAACATGACAATGAGTTCAGTGTACTCCGCTGGCCTCCACATGGAATGTGGTGGAATGGGAGATTCGCAACATGAATGTGCAGCCGACAAATCTGCAGCAACTGTGTGATGCTATCATGTCAACATGGGCCAGAATCTCTGAGGAATTTTTCCAGCACCTTGTTGAATCCATGCCATGAAGAATTCAGGCTGTTCTGGGGGCAAAGGGGGGTCCTGCCCAGTACTAGAAAGGTGTACCTAATAAAGTGGCCACTGAGTGTATACATATATATACACACACACACACACACACACACACACATACACACATATATTCACAAACACACACACACACACACACACACACACTCAAGCACACACACACTCACATATATACAGTATACATACACACACACACATATGCACACATACAAACACTCACACTCACTCAAACACACATATACATATATACATATACTGTACATGCACACACACACACAAATAAACATGCACACACTCTCTCACACACACATATACATGTACACATACACACTCACACTCATACACACAAGCACATATATATACATAAACAGACACAAGGCACGCACACACTCACACGCACACACACATACACACACACACACAAACACACACCCATACACACACATATACACATGCACACACAGTCACACATATACACACACGCACACACATGCACACACACGCACACAGATGCGCAAGGATAAACGCGCTCACAGAAGTCAACGGAAAACCCTTAAGCCTGTACTTAAAACACAGACAGTGCACAGTGTGATCTGAAAGAACCGGGTCCTTTGTGATACGCACTTGTCATATGGGATCAAATCTTCACTAATGGTTCGGAGGGGGACACCTAAAAAGCCAGGGAATGCACACAATCTAACGGAGCCCCTAGATATACAGAGAGGTATCCACAGCCAGGGGCTGTAGTTAAGCAGCGTGGAGAATGCGCTCAAAGTGGTGTTTTGTGCTCCGTTGATGGCGCAGAGTGATGTAACCAGCCTGCAAAGGGTTAACACCACAAAGACAAGAGGAGGCTGTGGGCTCAGAAAGGGGGGTCTGGGGCGTTGTACTGAGGGAGATCGGGCCCCTGTCAGGAGATAGGGGAGAACCATTCAGTCCCAGATGCTGCTGAATAGGCCCAGTCACAGCACCCCCAAACCCCCTGCACCCCTCTTGGGCCATTCTGCTTTCGCCAGCCAGCGTGGGCCCACTCCAAGGCCAGCCCCCACGTTAAAAATTAGGCCGCGTAAGCAAAGCTCTGCCAGTGCTTGGGTCCTGCTCCCCTCCCCACCCCCAGACCCCAGCGCAAGCAGGGTGGGCTGACTGCTACATACCCGCATACCAATGCCCTGTTCTGACCCAGGCATACCCACACTGGAGCAGTGGGGAAAAAACAGCAATGCCCATGACCAATGTTCCCTCTAAACTGCGCGCTTGCGCAATCGCGCACTGCTCCCACGTTCTCCGCGCACAGCAAATCTATGCAGCGCATACAATAAAATTAAACCTGAACTGTAAATAAAATAAACACATAACCATTTATTCTGTACCATTTTGCAATGCAACTCAGTGAGTGACAGGTGACAACAGGCGGTGACTAACAGTGTCCAGCTAATGATATGATGCAGTTCACACGTATTTACTTACGCAGCCAATCAATGTCATAAATAGCGCTTTATACGTACGTGACGTGCTGTTGATTTGCATGTTAGTTTACAGCTAACGGTGCTGCGGAGTACAGAGAGGTAAATGCTGCTAATCCCTTGCTATGGCGAAACGAACGGGCAGTGGCACGTTTACTCACCAAGCCAAAATAACAAATAAATGCGGTTCTTTTAAGATGGAATGGCTGTCGGAGTATGTGCGAACAGAGGAACAAGAGGTGAAACTGGGCGAGATTTTTTCTTTTTCGAGTGAGAAAGGGCTGCTCTGCAAAACATGCTGCGAAGCCAAAGTAGCAAGTGAGTTTTCGGAGGGAAAAGTGTGGACTGAATGGAAGTTGGATTACCTCAAGCGTCACATTCAGCAGAAAAGTCATTTGAATGCTGTTGGAATTGTACGGAGACTCAAGACGGGAATGGGGATCGGTACATTATTGCAGGAGAGCGCAAAAGATCGAGAGAAGAGGAACGAGCTGTCACACAAAAAGAAATCCGACCCCGAGCAAGTTAAAATTCTCATCGACAATATACTACTCGCCATCAAAATGAATGCATCAATGCTGGCGGTTCAACAAATCCACGATCACATGGGAAAATATGTGATTATTCCAGAAAGCTGGCGAAGCAAAAATTATGCCTTTGAATTTGTAAACTCAATCAATGAAATAGTGCAGAATGAGACAATGTGCAATGTTAAAAATGCACCCTGGCATACCCTGATAGTGGATGAGAGCACAGACATAACAGTGCACAAAATGCTAGTGTCATTTATTAAGAATTTTCATTTATGGATATTAATCATTAAATGCTGTTACTAGATTATAAGTAGTAGAAATGCTAATAAAAAACTGTAATTATATATTTTACAGACAGTTACAGAATTTTACACTGTATCACATGCTTGTGCTACAGCACACATTTCATTATGCAAAATGTGAATGTTTTAATGTGAACAAAATTTGATCTCTGAAATGTGTCCAGAGCAGGACCCTCACCCTGACATACAATATAGTACACAGCTCGTGAAAAACAAGATTTTTGACTTTTTCATTGTTAGTGGGCCTAATCACTTATATTAAAAGTAATCTAATGGAAATTACTGCTGTAATTTGATTCTTTTAATAAGGTACGTGACTTGTTATGATCTCAGGTTTTGGACAGGTGTAATATTGGTGTGGCCACAGTGTGCACGTCTGATGTTGCTCACAGTGGTCCAAGGAATTCTCAGGGAGTTTGTGCATATGCTCAGACACATGAAAAATTAGAGGGAACGTTGCCCATGACACAATCGCAGTTCTGAGGAACTCCTGAAGGTGGCGCAGAAGAGGCCAATCTGAGAGTGGGAGATTCCTGCGAGGGGGAACCAGGGAACATGCCGAGCAGGAACGATCCGGAGACCTTTCAACAAGCCAGTACTGCACAGCGGCCGCAGTGCTGCTGTTATGCCACAAAAATCCCAGCCTAGAAGCATAATCTGCTGTGAGCATCTAAGCACAGCTGAGACAAACTGGAGCTACAGCCCCACGGCACTGCTGCTTCGCACCTCTACAACTAATGATTATGAGCACCATTAGCGCAGGTGACTGCTGTTGTCTGAAGAATACTGTAGGGCCCCTATAGCCTGGCATAAGAGCCAAGAAAAAGGTGCCAGGAACCTACCATCGGTCTAAGGCTCAATAGCCTTACCCACCTGTAATAAAACATGAACATGAGTCACTGGCAATAGCCAGACTCATTCAAAGCAATCTGAGTGAATGAAGCATTTGGAGAGATGTTGGCATGCGATTGTCAGAGTTATTCTCATTTTTTAACACTGAAATGTTGAAAACATTAAAACGGATGTTTAACCATGAATCGGCTCAGCCCAACCCAGCACATGGTTGTACATGTCTGTGCGCCGTGCGAGTGACACACTGTGCCACGCCCTGCTGTACTCACGTATCGGTTGAGGATTTCCTGCCGCTCGTGGGTGTCGTCCAGGATGTTGACAGACATGTCAGAGATGGAGACGGCCGCAGAGGCGGTGAGAGTGACCAGCAGCACCAGCCTGCCCTCGCCCTCCTCCAGGGGAACATCCAGCTTGT
This sequence comes from Aldrovandia affinis, assembly GCA_029706075.1. Classification (NCBI taxonomy): domain Eukaryota; kingdom Metazoa; phylum Chordata; class Actinopteri; order Notacanthiformes; family Halosauridae; genus Aldrovandia; species Aldrovandia affinis. The sequence goes on from JAINUG010000011.1 coordinate 7,775,745, forward strand.
GGGTGTGTTCCTTACTCAGCCCCGACAGGTCCACCTGACACCTGAAACGCACACACGCATGCATGCACACACACACACACACACACACACGCACGGATGCATATACACATGCATGCACACACACACGTATATACACATACATGAATGCACACACACGCAGACATACAGACACGCACACATACGCACATATGTACACATACATGCACATACGCACATACGCATACACACGCACACACACACACACACACACACATGCACGCATATACACACATACATGAACATGCATATACGTACGCATGCACACACACACACACACATACACACATGCACAGACACGCACGCATGCACACAGGCAAACACACACATACACATACACAGGCACACGCGCACACAGACACACACACACACACACACACACACGGGCACGCACGCATGCACACACACACACACACACACACACACACACACACACACACACACACACACACAGAGATCAAACATATTTCCCAGCATGACTTTGAACTTAAATTAGAACAAAACTGCACACATATACAGTATGGCCGTTTCTTCACATGCGAAGATCTAGAGGATAAATGAGTCTGTTGATTTGCAATGAGTTTTGATTTGCGGCAGGCATGTTGGTGGCTGAACAAGCCGATTCTTGAAGAACAGGTCCTGTGACAGCTCAAGCACTGGAACTTGTGGCTGGTAGAGGCCTGGGTAGGGGGCTGGGCAGGGATTGTGCCTCTTCTCCACCCCCCTTCTCTCCTCGGCAGTGTGATGCCTGATGTTGTCAATCCTTAGGACTGCTTTTCTGGCAGTGGAGCGCCAGCTGCTGGGCCGCCCACATGCAGGCTCAAGGCTGCAGCTGCCAGTGCCACCCTGCACTTAGCGTTTTGTATTTCCCCCATCGCTGTAGGACTTTTCTTCCCACCTCCTACCTTCCCACCTCCAAGTTTGTTTAAAGTGTAGAGCAGCTCACGTGCACCAATTACGCTCTTTAGCTGCTGGGTTTCTCCACAGTGGCTCAGCAGGCTGAGATTGCTGTAGGTTTTTTATTCAGTGCCCTTCTGCACTCAGTGAGTTCCACCTGCCCAGTGTGCTATTTAACTCATAGCTCGGGCAGAGGTTGACGGGTGCCAGGGCGTGTCCACTCGTTGGTGAGCCTGCACACAGCATCTCTGGGCCCCCTTGCTGCTCCGAGATCCCCTATATTTTAGCCTGGGAACGCAGGATCCCAGTTAGCATGTGTTGCCCCGTGGAGGCGCTACAAGAGTCTTGATGGTGGAGAGGCTGTGTACTGGCAGGAGGAGACTAACTCACTCTGCTCCTCTTTTCACCAAAATAAGGGCTAGCCAGCGACGGTAGCTGAAAGCAGGAAGCAACCAGGCAAGCATGCCGCATGCACTAACTACTAGCTGTTCACTACTACTACTAGGCTACTGCACTGACACTTCACACACACCCTGTGGCCAGGCCACAAACACACACATACACACACACATACACACACAGGCTTGGAAGCATAATGAGACAATAGTATCTTGTCTTATAGTATCCTTCCTAGTAAATGTACAGGAAGATAGAGAATTGCTGTGTATGTGGGTGTTTTTAAGTTAAAAAAAACACCTGCATTCGATTTGTAGGACTTTTGTGTCTCTGTTCTCACCTCTCTGTGACCTATTGATTTGTTGTATTACTATATCTCTGCATGTCCTTAGAGATCTGCATACACATGCACAAACATTTAAACAGCACTAAACATATCTATTCACATGGACTCACAAACACACAGACACACACACACACACACACACACATGTTTAAAGACACCAGCCCGCACATGTGTATGGATCTGATATTTCCCCTAACAATTTGAATTATTTCTCAATGAGTGAAAAGTAAATAGCATACGTACTATGGACAGAGAAGGAAGAAATCTCTCTGGATGTGGCAAGCACAGAGAACAGAAAAGAGGCCTGCTTGTTGAAATGAAAAAAGAAGCTGCATATAGTGTGAACACAAGCTATATAAAAAAATGGGAAGCTCATTCTCCTACAACACAGCCCCACTGTCACCGCACCAGCGTCTGCAATGTGACAAGTCCACATGATACAATGGCACTCCACTAACTAGCTAACCATGTCTTTTAATGAAAACCTCAATTGATCTTGAAGAGGGAGACAATGCATTGGCCCTTGGAACAGCAGGCCCAGGCCAAAGGGGGCAAACTCAAATAAATGGGCATTTAAAGATGGGAAATAGCCAATTATAAGTGAGGGGGACGGGGGGGGGCACGACAAGCCCTCCTGGACCGTTCCAGGTGTCACTTGGCGGTGTGGAGGTGAGGGGCTGGCGGGACGGGGGGAGCTGGGGAAGTTAGCATGTCTGACCCCCTCTCCCCCGCTCCATTATGACTTCTGTTTCCTGGACATAATGGGACCTTGTCAGGTGGAGAGACACACAGGATCTGCGTGGGGCACAGAGGTTCGAGTCCTGAATATAATGAGGTTTCCTCCGTGCTCAGGAGGGGATCTTCCTCAACGGCAAGTATAACCCCCAGAATTCCCGTATTAAAAATCACGTTAAAAGGTCACCGACAAAGTGACCTAAACACCTTGTCCTCTTCCTGATTGGGCGACGCGGTGCCCCCAGAGCAGGTGTAGCAAGCAGGAGGCGTGCGTCAGGAGTAGGTAATGATGTGGCACGTTTACGGTGTCCCCATTTCACACGCAATCCATCAGAGGGCCAGCCTTCATCTCCAGGATGAGCTGCAGGGCTGTGATTTATGGAACCATTATTCAGGTATCAGCACACATCCCAGTCACAGTGCTAACGTATATTCACAGCAGAGAGGTGTAAAGGAGTCGTCCACAAAGATAAACTCCCGGGGCTGTAAAAATCAACATTCCCTCCCTCCCCTTCACTCCCAGACACATTTCCGCAGGTCTTTCCTGAAGACGATCGCCAGTAAATCGTGCAAGAGCAGACGGGGGGTAACAAGTTAAGATATGCCACTTGTTAAGGGGATTCCCGGGGCGGAAGTCGTGTGGCGGAAGTCGTGTGATGTCAAAATGTCTCCACGATTTGCCCCCGCCGCCTGGGCCCCAACTTTGGGATTTGGGTTCTAAACCCTGCGAGAGGTTACCCCTATCAGTGATTATTTAAATTTTTGCTCTGTTTAAGTGGGGGCGGGGTGAGCGTTAGTGAGGATGGTGGAGAGGGTAAATTCTGAGCCTTACAGATAACATGACTATGATCATCAGCATTCTGCTGACATTGACATGGCTGACTACCTGCTTTTGCTCCTGTGATTTTAGTCTCTTGGGTGAGAGCCCCTGCTGTCCCGCAGGACCAATCCCAGCTCTTTTCATGTTCTAAGCTCTTTTAAGAAGTGCTTAAGGCCGTTCTTTGAAAAATGGTCTCTATTTTGCATTAAAAATATCACGTCGCACAAATCGAATTGGAGATTTAAGGAAAAGATGGATAAGCATTTGAAAATTAACCCTAGGGAAAGCGATGTGGTTCTGTAACCGTTCCATTAATTAGCCCAAATGTCAAACAAGGCTCAATAGTCCAATCTACCAAAGTATAACGGTAAGCTTATATGACGCGATTTATGAAGGCAGCATAATGATAATAATAATATACGCCATTTAGCAGACGCTTTTATCCAAAGCGACTTACAGTAGTGAATGCATACATTTTCAGTATATGTGGCCCCAGTGGGGATTGAACCCACAACCTAAGCATTGCCAATGCTGTGCTCTACCAACTGAGCCACAGCATTATGCTGTGCTATTCTGCTCAATGTTGCTACTAAGTTTGGAGGGTCAGTGCCTGCATGCAGGCATGGTACAGTCACTGCAGTGACCTTGACATGGACTCTCCTGCCCCCTTCTGGCCAAGCAGGGGTACAGTTGCTCTATCCGTATGTGGAGCAGCGTGCTCAGTGTCACCAGCTAGTCAGAGAGGCTCACAGAAAGGTCCACATTTACTTTGGCTTATCCTTTCAGCAAATGACACTGCCTGACGAGCAAGAGCCTCTTATTTTAGCTCACCTCCTGAGTGATTCAGTCTAATGGGTGTTTCGGCGCATGGGGGAGCATCCAAGGTATCCACATGGGGACAGTCACCCACCTGCCCATGAAATCATCCTTTTTGCCTGCATCTTTGTCCCAGATGGTGATGTCAATGAAACCTCCCTGCTCCTCATACAGGTGGAAGTCAAATTGTTCCCTCCACTGGGGGTTGAGGGTTTTGGGCATGGTCTACGCAAACACAGGGAATGCAGGGAAAAGAAGCAGGTTTGATCGGGGGTGATTTTGTGTCCGCAATGACTCACAAGTACAGGATTGCAAAAATTCTACGCCTGTGTATAATCGTATCAGCTGCTAGTGTGTGTTTGTATGGTACAATGCTGGCAGTAACAGTAGTACCAGTGTTAGTGTGGTGCAAAGCTGGCAGTAACAGTAGTACCAAGTATTAGTGTGGTACAATGCTGGCAGTAACAGTAGTACCAAGTGTTAGTGTGGTACAATGCTGGCAGTAACAGTAGTACCAGTGTTAGTGTGGTGCAATGCTGGCAGTAACAGTAGTACCAGTGTTAGTGTGGTACAATGCTGGCAGTAACAGTAGTACCAGTGTTAGTGTGGTACAATGCTGGCAGTAACAGTAATACCAGTGTCAGTGTGATACAATTCAGGCAGTAGTAGTACCAAGTGTTAGTATGGTACAATGCTGGCAGTAACAGTGGGGTCAGCACCTTGCTCTTATACTTCTGGTGTCCCATGCGAAACTTAACATAGGGATCGCTGAGACCATTGGCGTCCATGGGCTGGAGGTCTCTACCCTCAATGAGGCTGATGCTAACGATGCCCCTCCACAGCTGGGCCTTACGGTGCATGTCAGAGAGCTTCAGGTTCTGTTGTTGCTGTTTCAAACACAAACAAAACATGCAAGCATCAGAATACAGGCAAACACAACAAAAAAGGGCAAAACACAGACACACACACACCTCTCCCAGGCCTCATGTCTCTCACCTACTGTAACTGCATACTTCACACAGTGCTGGCTTTGCACACTTTAACTACCATCCAAATTCTGCTGACTCCACTCAGTGTATTTCACAGGGAATACACTGGCTGCCCAGCATCAGAGCCTGAACACAACACACTAAATGGAGCTCAACAACAACTCACTTTGTAATTGCAATTAAAACATTATCTGTCTCAGCACTGTCGTTACCAATCACAAGACAATGCTCCCACTACACTGAATTAAAGAAGTCTGTTGTTCCAAATTGCTTCTGTGAGCTCTTTAGCTATAATGCATTAAGTTTAGACATTCTTGGCACTGATATTTTCAAAAAAGAGAGTCAAGTTGATTTGATTGGGCTTACAGAATTTCATGCTGCTTAAAAAGGGCAGCATTAACCTTTGGAGAAGATGCATTTCGTTTATTTATTCAGGATATGAAAAAGTCTAACAAAAGCATTTATATAAGGTATCTTTTCTTTACAGTTTGAGAAACTGATTTGCATTGTTTTTGTTCAAATGAATTTGATTAAACTCCGAACACACTCTCCCTTGAATCATGGAGCTTTGATCTCCAGCAAGCCTCTAATTCATTTTCTCCAGACATTAAACACAGAAAGAGGCTGAGTTCGACTTAACATTAATCTTCCCGCTCCATATATTATTCACATGAACATACAGTATGCAAATGGAGAATATGCAGCATCGTCTTCCAGTGGAGGACTAATTGAAAGGGCTTGTTATTGTTTTGTTGCTACAGATTGCTCATTACGTAAACAACAACCGCCAAAGATTTGGATTGGAAATGAAAACCCGGGCCAAAGTAGGCCAAGCAAGACAATTAAAAATACCAGCCGGATTAAAATCACACAATAATAATAATGATATTAAAAAAATGATAAAATTAAGAACAAATACAAAGTGCTGCGCCTGAACTCTTCAACTTCTGAAAGAAAGTATCACTTTGAAAAAGAGGGTTGGAGTGGGTTCAGTAGCTTCACCTCACGCTGTCATTTTCCTCTCCTATACTGTACCATGTGCATCTATTCAGACCATCATTTAACTGGCTTCATTACATAGAAACATATGTGAAAATAAAAGAGGTGAGGTTTGTTAGGGAAGTTGTTGGTGTTGGACTCAATTCCCCAGTCAAGCCATTGTTGGCCCAATTTATAACTTCAAAGGTTTGGTTGGACAAATTTAGAGTATTTACAATGAGTATAAAAAACATTCACCCCCACATTTTATTTTGTTACAACATGGAATCAAAATGGATTTAATTGGGACTTCTTGCTAGTGATCAAAACAAAATACTAAATGATGTTGAAGTGAAAAAAATACTTCAAAGCTTTTTATAAATTATGTCCCAATACAAAAACAGACAGTAATTGATTGCATAAGTATTCGTCCCTTTTGCTAGGACACACCTAAACAAACTCTGGTGTAATCAATAGTCTTCAGAGGTCACATAATTATTTGATTGGAGTCCACCTGTGTACAAATAAGGTGTTTCAAATGATTTCAAATTAATTTATATTAATTTCCCACAGTTGATTAGTGCATTTCCAAACAAGAGCTCTTCATCATGAAGACCAAAGAACATTCAAAGCAAATCTGAGAAAAGTTTTTTGAAAAGCACCAATCAGGAGAAGGATATACAAAAATTTCAAAGACTTTAAATATCCCCTGGAACACCGTTAAGTCCATCATACAAAATTTAGAAAATATGGCAGAACAGGCCATCCTACAAAACTGAGCATCCGTGAGAGAAGGCCACTTGTTAGGGAGGCCACCAAGAGGCCTATGGCAACTCTGACAGAGTTACAGTCTTCCATAGCTGTAAGAAATTGTCCATGCGAAAACAATAGTCCGGGCACTTCACAAATCTGCAATTTATGAGAGGGTGGGAAAAAGAAAGCTATTGTTGAAGACAACTCTTGCCTAGACTTTGCCTGGCAAACGGAATACTCCCAAACCAAGTGGAGCAAGATTCTTCTCTCTGATGAGATTAAGATTGAACTTTTTGGATTTAACGTTAGGCGATATGTTTGCTGCAAGCCTTTAAACCCCAAAACACTATCCCTACTGTGCATGATGGTGGGAGCTTAATGCTATGAGGATGCTTCTCTGCTTCAGAGACTGGAAAACTTGTCAAAATGTATGGAGCAAGATATAGACAAATCTTCGAGGAAAACCTGCTGCAGTCTGCAAGAGACCTGGGACTTGGACAATGATCCAAAGCATACAGCAAAAGCCACAATGGAGTGGTTTAAAAACAAACAAATCTATGTCTTGGAGTGATCCAGTCAAAGCCACTAGACCTCATTGAGAATCTGTGGAAAAATGTGAAAATTGCTGTTCCCTAATGGTTCCCATCCAACCTGATGGAGCTCAGGTAATTTTGTAAAGACGTTATGGGTCGGAAATTGCAGTGCCCCAGTATATAAAGCTGGTAGAAACACTCAAGTAGACTCACAGCTGTAAATGCAGCTAAAGGGGGTTCTACCAAGTATTAATGGGGTGAATACTTATGAATCAATTGTTGCCTGTTTTTTTAATTTGTAATTAATTAAGAAAAAAGTTTAGAGTTGTTTTTTTATTTGACACTATATTTTGTGTCATTTGTGTTGATCAGTGACAAGAAATCCCAACTGAGTCCATTTTCATTCCATGAAGTAAGAAGATAAAATGTTAAAAATGCCAAAGGGGTGAATACTTTTTATACCCGCTGTATTTTGCCAGCTTGTTACACATTTTAAGAGCACTGGTGGTATGTTAAACACTGGTGAAGGAGCAGGAACACTTCTGCTGCCAATGGGAACACGAGATCTCATGAGATTCTACATTCTAGTACATTCCCTGATTCTTGGTTTTGGCCTGTTAATAAACAGCACTGCGGTGAAAAGTAAGAATAAAATGCCCAAAGGGGTGAATACTTTTTACTGTATTTTGCCAGCGTTACACATTTTAAGAGCACTAGTGGTATGTTAAACACTGGTGAAGGAGCGAACACTTCCTGCCAATGGGAACACGGTCCGTACATGTTTGGATCATGTGTACCGGTCCGTACATGTTTGGATCATGTGCACCCATGGGGTGTCAGTGGTATTTGCAGTCATGGAGGAGTTGCCTTTTGTCAACCACCATGATTAATGCATCAGAGAAGGAAAGTCTCTGGTTGAGATTTGAAAGGGACTCTCAAAAAACGATTCCTTAGAAACAAGCCAAACGATTTTTAGACCCCAATACGAGAGACCAGTGGTGGAGAAGAGAACCAGAGTTTTCCACATGCAGAGCAGGGAGGTGACTGTCCCTGGATCACCGTGCTTCTTGGTAAAAACAAACCAAAACAAAATGTAAGTGAACCAAAGCAAGGCAACAAGAAAAAAGGCACAGAAGCAGGGTGGGAAATGAAGGAGCAACTTGCAAGATGTGAAATCATAGGATGGTGTGCTCTGAAGTGTACATCAGGATTCAGGAGTTACCACCATTATTCTGAAAGTGGGAGAGCTAAATAAAAGCCCTTTCCCCTGTCCCCCCACCAGCCTTTTCTGGGCGTGTCCCCATGGGTACCATGTTCTCATATGCCACCAATTTCAGTTCACAAGTTTTCTTTTAAAGAGCTGATTTGATTGGCTGTCTGTTTGCGGGTGGGCATGGTCCTGGCCTCTCCTACATAGACTCTGAGGAGGCTGCTCATCCCCCCCCCCCCAGACCCCAGGCAGGAAAACTGTGCAGTCAGCTGGAACAGCTGTCCCAGCAGCATAGTGCCCCTGCAGGAGAGGTATGGTAATGACAGAAGGGCATGGAGCCAGGCAAATGCTTTATTTTCTGACCTGTCAGCTGCAATATACTGTGCATTGTCTTGTACTGCACATTGTCTTGCACTGCGCATCGTCTTATACCACGTATCGTCTTATACTGCATGGGTACATGGGCTGGGCAGCGCAATGGGGGATTTGTCACTTAAAACCATTTAGGGATATGCAAGTTTTGTGTGCGATAATTCATTTGCGTTTTCATCCACCCAGATCACCTCTTAACTTAAACATAGAGCTCAGATACTTTGAACTGCTTAGTTGAATACAGATTTTATATTCCAAATAGTCATTTCTTAAAGATTTGTCATGTGTGATTGGGTTTTTATTGCATATCTGCCATATCTGTTCATATGTGCCCATTAATAACGTCACCAAATAGCACATTAAGAGGTGGCCTGGGTAGACAAAAGGCAAACTAGTTTTCGCACACGAAACTTGCACGTGGCCAATTGTTTTTTTAGTGACATACCCCCCATTGCACTGCCCAAACCCATGTTGACACAAACACCTTTATTACTGACCATGAACTGCCAAACTGGGCGGAGGCAATACATATTCCATTTGCGACGGCCGAATCTAGCAATTACACTACCATCCAGGTGCGTTTTTGCTACTGTCCTCCCCAAACTAGAGCCCTTTATGTTGGTATATTTTCTTTATTTTGGCAGTTCTTTGTTCTCTTTTCTCTTAATTTAATATTGACAATAGTATGGCCAATATGACAGTTATCAGGAAATTAACAATGCCTTTTCAGATTTTTCCTTGACATGATGAAAGGATGATAGATTTTTTTAAGGTAGATTTTTTTAATGATTTAACTTAGAGTAAATTGTTTAAAAGAGTAAATGGCAAGACTGCAGGTTTCACTGAAAATACACCTATTTTGTTCACCCATATATACAGTACCAGTCAAAAGTTTGGACACACCTGCTGGAAACTAGGTTTATCTCATAATTGACATTGTTTTACACTGTATACGTTTCTGTAAATACTTGAAAATTAAAAAAAACGCATGTAACAATAAACAAAAGGAACATCAAAGCAATGTTCAAGAAATTTGAATTGAAAATTGAATCTTGGATTCCTCAAAATAGTCACCCTTTGGCATGAGAATAGCCTCACAAACAGTGGCCATTCGGTTAATACGTTTTAGCAGGAAATCACCCGACATGTTTTCCAAGCTATCCTGCAGCAATTCCCAGAGAAACTTGTGGGTTGCTTTGCTTTGACTCTTCCTTTCCAGTTTGTCCCATACAAGTTCTATGGGATTGAGGTCTGGACACTGGGCAGGGCAGGTCTTTAGTTTGAGTTGTTGTTCACATTCTCCCTTCACCAGATAGTTCTTGCACAACTTCAAGGTGTATTTTGGGTCGTTATCTTGCTGAAGAATAAAGGAGTACCCAGTTGGCTGTAATCCAGATGGAAGGTGTGTCCAAACTTTTGGCTGGTACTGCAGATCATATCAAAGAGTAAATTAAACTAAACAAGCAATCATCATATCTGTATATCTCTCTACTGTTGCCGCAACTTTTGCAACAAGATGCTCAAGGTAATTGCACGTCATATATTGCAGCTGGTCAAAAATAAACAGTGGAGAAATAAAAAAAGACTGAAGATTGATCAGGATGATTGTTGGAGACACAGGTAGAATATAGGAAAGAGCCATTCCTCATGGGGGGCGCATGCTGTGAATTACCTTACTGGATCTTTTCCAGCTCCTTCTCAATAGCATGGTCTGTAAAATGAGATAAAGCTGTTTAATAACCCCCTCGCTGGGGGGTTAGAGTCAAAGGGCAGCCCAGGGGTAGCAGGGTCACACGCGGCCAACATGTCACTACTCACAGCCCATATATATATACTGTACACACACAAGGGGACAGCTATATATGTGTGCCTGATATACACACGTGCACACAAACACACACGCTTGCTTTGGAATCCATGTGTAGGAGGACAAAGGGGTCCATTTTTTTTTCTTTTTAAAAATGTTAAAAGAGGATATTCCTAAGACCTCAGCTGTATGATCTATTTTGGGCAAGTGTGCTAACTTACCTAAATGGTGCCCAATGTAATAAATCGAACATTGAAACATCAACTACATCAACACAAGTGAAACATTCCAAAATGTAATACCACCTTAACAACTGATGTATGAAACACTTCACATATGTGGTATATCCATGTTATGAACCACCTCGTATCTGTGGTATATCCATGTAAATATTAGAACTGTTCTTTTTTATATCTAGGGCTAGTAGTATAATAACATCACTGTAAATTACTTTCTGTTTTAATTGTGACCGCTAGATGGTGCCGCAGATGAGGAATTCCATCAAAATGTTTTAACAATATATGAGTGTTCCAAAGCAGGTGAAGCTTAGCTGAATGGACTTTGTTCTCTTTGTTTTGTTTGTTCTTACTTACCGCCTAAAGGAGAGGTGAGATACAACAAAATACATTCCATGACTGAATCCCATATTTGAAAAAATACACAGGATGCAATTAAATATAAGAAAATCAATTTGGTGCAAAAAGATTAATTAATTAAATTTGACACTAAATGCAGAGAAGAAACAACACAGGGCCATTCAGTCCATCTAAGATCGTCATATCCTAATCTAAAGAGTATCTAGTACTTAATCTAGCCTGGACTTGAATAGTTTGAATGTTTCTGCCTGTGTTTCTGAGTGTTTTTCCTAATATCCATGCAGAATTGGTCTTTAACTAATTTCGACCTGTGGTCTCTTGTTCTTCTAACCAAATGTATCTTAATTTTAGGAATTAAACAATCTAAATCAAATCCCCCAAATCTCCATTTGTTAAACTGGAATATATTGAATGCCTTAAGCCTATCCTCATAACTTTTAACTTTCATACCAGGTACCAATGTAGTTGCCTTCTTTTAACTTTTTCAAGAACTTATATATCTTTCTTGTAGTATGGTGCCCAGAACTGCACACTGTACTCTAAGTGAGGTCTGACAAAGGCATTATATAACATTAATATAACCTCCTTTGATTTATAATCAATACATTTTGTTATGTATCCCAGCATCCTGTTGGCCCTTTTTCACTGCTGTAGCACATTGCTTAGAAGCATAGACTTTGATCAACTACAATTCCTAAGTATTTTTAAAATGTATCACCTACACATTTTTCTCCTCTCATAAATACTTCTGTCTTATGTTTTTATTTCCAACATGCATGACTTTACATTTAGCAATAATTAATGTCATCTGCCATGTTTCTGCCCATTCTTGGATTTTGTTTAAATCTTAGATGGCTTTAGTCAGAGGTCCCAGCACTGATCCCTGTGGGACTCCACTGCCCACAGCACCTAGGCCAGATATGACCCCGCCTACTGTTACTCTTTGTATTCGGTCTTGCATCCAATTATGAACCCGCTCTGAAAGAACTCCTGTAATTCCTACTTAATTCATTTGAACAATGAGATGTGGTACCTTGTAAAATGCTTTTTTAAAGTCAAAATATATAATATTATAAGCCTGGTTCAAGTCAAACCTTGTAGTTAGTCCAGGTGTTTTTTTAGGCATGACCTCCCATTGAGAAAACCTTGTAGGCTCTCCCTTAAAATACTATTATTTTTCAAGAATGATTCCAACTTTTCCCTAATAATTCATTCCAATATTTTACTTGAAATGCAAGTTAAATTGACAGGCCTATAGTTCCCTGGATCAATACGGTTTGTCTTTTTATATATTGGAATTATACAACCCTGCTTCCAGTCATCTGGTATTTCTCCAGGGTTTATGGATTGCATAAAAATATCTGTCAATGGTGTATATATAATTTCCCCAAGTTCTTTGAGTACTCTGGGATATATGCCATCAGGGCCTACTACCTTATTTAGGGGTAGGATTGCTCTTAAAGCAGCTCTTTGCTATGAAACCTTTAATGCAAACTACATCTCTACAGCAACTAATTTCCATGGGTCTATTACAGATTGAGACAATGCTTCAGTCAGCTACAAGTCTGTTTATCATTTACTTAAGTGCAGTGAATTATATGACTAACAGAGGAGTCCCATTGACATTTGGCAAGGTATGCACTTCCTGGGAACATAACCAAATTACAGTGAAATGTCTGGCTGTTAGAGCACCTTGATTGATGACTATTTATTGCATTATAAATAACAAAGGATTAAAACTACATTTACTTAGACAAATGTAGTCTAAGTGGATGCTGGTTTGAGGGACCAATAAGGATAGTATAAGCTACTGACCACTGGACTCACTGTTGCTATGCAAGGCTGCCAGCGATGAGCTTTGGGCCCTGTTTTATGTTGGGGGACACAGTCAGATTCAGCGCTTTGCACCTACTGTACAGTACTGTCAATCATGCATTAAACATGGTTAGAGCTAGATGTGCTGGTTTGGTTGGACATGGATCAGGAAACATTGTGCCTGGCAGTTGCTGTGGAATTTTGGTGAGTGGTTCCTGCCACAGGAGATGGCGGTGTCTGTGGTGTAGCGGAGGGTGACTCCTTTCATGTCTTGGATTCGGAGGGATGAGGTCCACCCTACCCCTGCCCTAAGGCTACTGAGTTCTGAGGACCACCCTACCACTGCCCTAAGGCTGCAGGGTTCAGGGAATCATTTTCCAGTTTTTCCCACATTGGCTCAATTGGGGTTTTCTTAATTGCTAATCGTCTCCTGTCGGTTCTGGCTCCACGATGGTGGAATGACCTTCCTGTGGAAGTCAGAACAGCTGAGACCCTGGCCACCTTCAAGCGACGACTGAAGACTCACCTCTTCAGGGTGCACCTCTCCCCGTAGTCCGGTTTTTGTTAACTTAGGGACATAGTTGCTTAGTTTTACACGTCTACTTGTTTATGTATTGTATTAGGCTTAGGCATTATTTTCTGCATTGATTGCTTTATTGCTACCTTTGAATTGTGGCTACAGATATACCTACAGGGTCCTAGTTTAACTATGTGGTTGCTCCTAGCACCCAGGAACTGTACTTCCCACTAGGGTGGCTTTCAGCTAAACTGTTCTTGACTACGGTTAACACTTTGTTGTACGTCGCTCTGGATAAGAGCGTCTGCCAAATGCCTGTAATGTAATGTAATGTAATGTAATAGCCCTGTGGTTAATCCCATAATGTGTGGGTGGAGCAGCCAGTGAGATGCTTTCTGTGTGACTGAGGAATCAGTCCAAATGATTTATATCACTCTGGCTCTCAGTTCAGGAAGACTGACCAATCTCCTAACCAATCACAGTAAGGAGAAAAGGTGCTGCAGGAATGGGGTTTTTCGGTTACCCACATTTTACTGGCTCATGCACAATGTGTACGCCCACAGTGCCTTCTGACTGGGAGAGAACGACTTGAGTGACAGGATCTGACCCGAGCACAGCTCTCTATTTGGCTGTACCAACCAATCACAACATTCCTGAGTTTCTCCCTGTCTGCCGTGAATAGCTCAGGAGCCTTGTGATTGGAGAGAGAGAGAGAGAGAGAGAGAGAGAGAGAGAGAGAGAGAGAGAGAGAAAGGGGGAGGGGAGAGAGAGAGAGGGAGAGGGAGTGAGAAACGTGAGCAAAGAGAGAGCTCCTCTGAGAGCAAATCCGAGAATGTGAGGTCTTTATTAAAGGAGGCTGAGCGATGGGTCATTTACTGCCTCTCTGAAGTCCCCCTCTTTGGGTGACAGAGTGACGGCCAGCTCCAGGGTCCCCAGGTTATGGTCGGGGTACTGGGGGTCTTTCAAATCCAGGGTGACATCCAGGGTCCTGTAGTAACATTAGTGGGTGTTAAAATAATGGTGATAATGGCTGGTTGGATGGCATGGTGGTACAATATAAAATTCATACTGCAACGGATTACGTGCTAAAGACGTTTTCTGTGAATGTGGACCTTTGCTTCTATCCAGTCAATTGATTTCAAGGGACTTGCATGATATATGCACAATGTTTTAACCTGCAGTTAACCTGCATACATTATGTGAAATCATCCAAAATAATTTTGTGTGTATTCACTACACAGGTATGCACATTACAGTAACAGCAGGGGTTGGAGTGAAATGTTAATAGTGAATCTGGATGGAGGTAAGGAAGAAAGGACATTATAACATGAAAATATACATCAATAATATGTCCTCTTCACTCTCCAAAAAGAGTCAACTGCTGACAGGTCCAAATGCACAGGACTGTTGTCAAGTTATGCCCTTGATGTATGCACACAATAGGACTAACCTATAAGTTAACCTGAAGGTGGTGTATACAGATAATTAGCTAATTGGCCTAGGGTAATTGGTGGAAACAAAAACATGGATACACATAGGCCCTCCAGGAATGGAGGTGCCCACCCCTGGCTTAAAAAATGACTTTGGAATGTAGCTATAGCCTACACCAGCGGTCTCCAATTTTATCTGAGAAGGGCTGGTGTAGGTGCAGGCTTCTGTTCTAGCTCAGCATTACAACACCTGATTCAACTAATCAATGAATCATGGTCCTCAATAAAGACCCTAATTAGTTGAATCAGGTGTTGTAATGCTGAGCTAGAACAAAAACCTGCACCCACACCGGCCCTTCTCGGATAAGATCGGAGACCCCTGGCCTACACATTAACTGAATGCAGCATCTAACAAAAAACACTAGATGGTGCCATTACACCATAAATAAAGTCTTGTAAAACACAATCAGGAGGACAGTAAGGGACCAGGATGAAGATAAGCTAATTTCACAAACGATAATAAAGATACAAACTGTAAGACTGAAAGGACAACTAATAAGGAACCTTTTATGCTCCAGGGATTCCAGGTACAGGTAGGCTGATCCCATGAAGTCATCTTGAAGACCAAAGTCATAGTCAAAGACCTACGGCAGAATTTCATCACTGTTACATAACATTGCATTCATTTAGCAGATGTGACTTACTGTACAAAGTCTAAGTACATAGTGATGCACATGAGTGTTGTAACAGTGCCACAAGAAGTTCTAGAATCAACTATACAGCATAATCAGCGATCCTGTCAATAATAGCGAACGACTGTATTAAATTGTTATATATATATATGTTAATATAAGCGCTAAGATTTGTACAAGTGCTAGAAAAGAGGGTCAGGGCTAAAGGGAGACAAGATGCAGCCTGAAGAGGCATGTTCTGCCTGTTAGCACAAGACTAGCACACTGCAAAAATAGATATACATTCCATTACTGTGATTACCCTTTGTAGTACAATATGTTTGCTAATAGCTCTTTATAAACAGAAATAAAACAATTAAGTTTCACATATTCAAGGATTTTTTCTGGAAAACTGTCAAAGGTACAGTAGCAATATCTCACAGGATTATAACTCAAATCCATACCTCTGTGCAACAGTGCTAATGAAACCACCAGTGAATGGGAATGAAAGAACAGCTCTCTCTGATAGGCAACATTCTACAAACTAGTCTGAAAATAGTCTGCTTGGAAACACCAAACACAGAGCTAGTGAATGACCATTAGGCTGTAGATTTATTAACCATTAGTACGTGCAACCAAGTACTTTCTCTGGGTTTTATTGTCACGAAAAAGGCTTTGGTGCTTTTCAACATTAATGACCATTGAACCAAAAATCTATCCTGCATATAAAATAAACCTATAACATTAATCGGAAACATCCTTTTATGTCTTTGCTACTTCAAGGTCTTTTCACGTTCAACCTTTGAGAGGTGACTAGGAGAGGAACTTGTTCCTGGTTCCTATTCTCAGCCGTAAAGATAGTTCTCTCCACAAGGCCCTGCAACAGGGTCATTCTCCCAGATAGGCCAGCTGTGACACTTCCACTGTGCTGGGAAAGGGTGTTCAAGACATCTCCCTGGATACATCCACATGAATATTCCTCTGACAGCTTAACAGCACCAAGCCCACCAGTGTGCTTTTACTATCATCATAGCGGTCCATTTTTAACCCATCAATATAACAAACTCAGACCCTTAGTTTCACCACTAGTGGAGCCACCCGTATTCATTGAACACTCTCAAACTGGTCTCAGCTCGTCGACAGAAAATAAGTCTCCATCAGTGGAAAAAGTTTGGACACCCCTGTCTAATCCATCACAAACTCAGCCCCACTCCACACCGCTCAAACCCGCTCTAAGTCTCCATCCACTCCTGTGCCCCAATCCCCTTGCTCATCAGCAAATGTATACACAGGACTCATATTTTAAAAACTTAAAACTCTTATTCCCACCCGAAAACACTACCATGCCCAGGTGTCTGTCTCTACCCACTCAAGTACCATCCCCCACCCCCATCCCCCGCCCGGCACGTACCTTGACATATATTGGCTCACGCAGGCTATCCAGCAGCAGAGTGGTCTTCTCCTCCCACACAGGGTTCAGGTTCTTGTTGATGGTCCGGCTGCGGAACACCTCCTTCCCCGCCATTTTGAACTTTACATATGGATCACTCGTCCCTGGGAGAGAGAGAATGAATAGAGTGGAACAGGAAGATGAGTGATGCTGAAATTAAATGAAAGGACCTCTACAGTGGCCGAAGTTGCTTTGTGAAAGTTTTGTGCAAAGTGTAGATCTCTGAACCCAGACGGTCAAATCTCGAAAGATCTCAAGACACTCTTACCTTACCATCCGAGAATGGCACTGAACATTGAGTTTCACAAAGAGTAATGGCGAAATTCTCACTGTTAAAAAAAACTGTATAAAATAAGCAACAGATGGTCTCTGTTAGCAACAAAGCTAATCGCTCTTCAAATGAAATGAACAGGAACAATCTGGCCCAGAGGAATGTATGGGGACATGCATACATGCCTTTTAACCTTCTTAAGCCCGGTATGTATGCTGCTTTTCATTCCAACTAATCTTTTGATTTATTAAGGTTGTTGAAAACATGTGTTTAGGTTCCAAAATGTTGTGCTGAAACAGATTTTAACACAATGTTAAACACAATTTTAACAAAAGTTGGATTATAACACACTATTAAGTAAAGTGACTCATTATCATTTACTTTGTTTTTGAACGAATATTCCACAAAATGGGTTAGTTTCAATGACCAGGTGTCCACACTTTCAGCATTTAGAACTTCACTGGTTTCAGCTGTAGGTCTATACATGAATCAATTCAAAATATAATCACTTTCAAAATTTTCCACAGCACATTACAGAAAATGAAAGCAATAGCTGTCTGAGAGTTAACCTCCTTAAATGAATACAGCATTTTGATTATTTGTAACATAAATCTCTGTTTCTGACATAATGGAGCATTAAGGGGGTGAACGTGGGGGAACTGGACATGAAAAGAATCAAATTAAAAACAATTAACAGCTTGTTATACTTCAGGAATTGCAACTATGGTTGGAACAAAAACCAGCATACACAGTTGGAACTGGTTGGAACAAAAAAACCCAGGACAGAGGTTGAAAACCGCTGGTCTCTGAAAAGGTATGATGCTCTATGCTGAAGATGTAGGTGTAAATCTGTTCGGAATCCTGGTGTAAATGTGATATGATGTCCTTCCTGATTATGTATTCAGCGCACACTCTGTCTTGCCCTTGCATACAGCTCTGTACGGACAGGACAATTTCCCGAAAATGGATGAATAACGATCCCCTCAATATTACAAGCACAACTGCTCAGAGCTCAACACCCCTCTCCACTTGCCTTTTGTTAGATTTTCTTTTTTGCTTGCATGTTTGTTTTTTTTTTTTTTTTTTTGGGGGTAAGTGATATTGAGGCAAGGCCACACACAACTAGGTATTCAGTCAGGTGACTATCTATGCCAGGCCAAGCCACAAGCAGCAGAAGCTGGGCCATCAGCTTCCTCACGGTACAGGGACAACTCTAGCAAATGATCTATTCTCTTCCACTGTGGTCTTATTGAGTCTTTCAGCTCGAACGCAGGAAAGGAAAGGGCAATTAACATCTGTCATGTTGAATAATATATGAAAAGCTGGCAGGGCACATTTGATGCCGGCGCAATCCGCACATGTACTCCAGCGTGTTCCACACCCCGCTGGCCAGACACGAGGATCATGGGAAAGCAACGGGGCCTGAACACACATGCACTAACAAAACTAGTTTGGAGCCACTACCTGTTCATATACTCTAGGTGGCAGTGTTACTCCATAACAAGGTGAAGGTTGGCCTCTCAGAAATGAAACGCATCACTCTCACCTACCCCTTTGGTAAAACTGCAGACGGCTGAAGCCTCAATTTGTCATGATATGTCCACTTAATGTACGTGCACTCCTGCTG
Source organism: Aldrovandia affinis (assembly GCA_029706075.1). Taxonomy (NCBI): domain Eukaryota; kingdom Metazoa; phylum Chordata; class Actinopteri; order Notacanthiformes; family Halosauridae; genus Aldrovandia; species Aldrovandia affinis. The sequence goes on from JAINUG010000011.1 coordinate 7,794,810, forward strand.
GCCTTCCACAGATTAATGCTGTGTGGCGTCAGGAGGGGTGGAGGTAGGAGCGGAGAGGGCTGCTGCCTCCCCTTTGGCTGCTGTCAGCCTCATCTACAGGCAAGCTCACCAGAGGCTGATCAGCAATCAACTGCCTTTGTTAGGCCTTTATAAAAGCCTGCCACGCCTGAAGGAATATATATTTTTGCCATATGGAAGAACTAGTGCTGGCTTTTCTTTGTTTATTCTCTGTAATATAGCTTTTTGGTTTAACTTTTTCATATTTTGTATTATTTGATTTTTGGTAATAATAAATCACAATAAACTGGCCACTGGCCTACTGGCACTTGTTTTTGGGTTTGTTTTTTCCATCTACTCACCACCTGGCATGTTGGCCACCCCTGCCACCCTACGACATGCTGGCTGCCCCACAAATGTCGTTGTTCTTAAAGGCCTGGAGCATGCACATGTACATGGATACAAACATAAACACACACATGCACACACAAACACACACAAGTATGCACATGTACATGCATACAAACACACAGTACACAACTGACAGATTCCCCATATTTTTATTTTTGAGCATAATTAACACTTTGCAATCACTGTCTGTATGCATTTAACCTGCAGCCTGTCGTAAATTTCCATTATTTTATGAGGAAGAGTAGATTTTCACAACAGGCAAAAAATAATGCTAATAACACAATTTAAACAAAAGAGCATTTTGTACCTGGTTCATAAACGACTGGCAATCAAAATCAGGTATTCCTTAAAATGAGAAATTACCTTATTTTCAAATGTTTCAAACAAAGTGTGTATTAATTAATATTACAATGATGATATCATCGCCCATAAATAAATGAATCAACATCATGAATAAATAACAGAAGAGACCATTTTTAACTGCCTTCAATCTGTACTATGGATTCATGACTACATCCTCTTTATTGATTTATCATAAAGGGCAACAGGAAGGGCAATGCAATAAACCTGAACAAATTCAAAATAAACGAAACACAGCTTCGTCCCTACAGGCCTTCTCTCCACAGACAGGTTAGAATTGAAAGCACTGTTGTGTCCTCACACAGATCTCTACACACACAGGTTATAGAATCACACTGGCACCCCCACACACACAGCAATGGTGTGTGTGTGTGCATGTGTGTCTATCTGTGTGTCTGTCTGTCTGTCTGTCTGCCTGCCTGTTTCAACAGTCTGTAAGCCTGCTTTACCCATTCATTATTTACACAATTGTATTCCATTGGCAGTTACAAACAAAAATGTTGTGTAACACCAGAAAACAGTCAATATTAAGGATGAAAGATAAAGTCATAGGATAGGGTAGCCACCCTTAACCCCTGGGCTTTGAAAACATCAAACTAAAGGGCCTGAAAATAAGCCCCAGCTGAAATTGATCTTTTATTGCCTGACATTGCCCAGCCCCAAACAAGATCTCAGTCCAGAGATACTGTGGGCCTGTAGGCAGACCCACTGCTCTCCCTGGTACCGAAACTCTCACCTACTTTGAACATTTCCCAAGAGACTGACCTGCAGGAGATGAGCAGACTCCCTGTGACTCATGGTATTGTCCTGGTATTGATTTAATTTAATAATGAAATCTATCGAATCTAATGAAAGCCTCACCAATGTAACCTGAATTGACAAGCGATGCGGTGGGCTGTGGCATGTCATGGTTCATGCCTGAATACAAATCTGGCCATATTTCCACAACCTCCAGACCTTAAGCATGTATCTTCCCCACAATGCAGCATTGTATCGCATCACACTCCTGTTAAGTATCTGCTGGACTGAAAAAGCCCCACAAGCCCAAGACCCTTCTGGCTTCAATGTCACCTTCCCCAAGAATAATCCCACAAAATCATTCTCTCCACATTTAAATTGCTACATCATCTTCAGCACCACTCCATCAGATTTCACCAATTTCCTGGGACCGCACTTGAAACCAAGGCACTGCCATCTGATCAGCAGGCCTGCCACTGTTCGCAAACCTGCTCCCCCGGATTACTGACACAGCACACCGTGTCAGCGTGATCGTGACGGAGCCAGGCTTGCTTAAAGGAACAGACACATTTGTGTTTGCCCGCCAAACAGACAGCACAGTCAGTGAAGGAATCATAATGGACGTTAGTAGCAAAATAGTTAAATTTGCAGATGATACTACTTGAATCAGGGACAAAGCAGTCTGTGACACATGCAGAAATGCAGAAACTTACTTACTTGCAGATTCAGAAAGATTAGTTTCACCTCAATAGCATCTGTCCAGCTTGCCCCAACCCTAAATTAGGCCCATCCCTCACTGGGGAGATATTATGTAAAGAATTGGAACTATCTGCAGTAACATTTCCAACATCCTGCATATTTACTTTTTGTTTGTTGTTCTTTCCACAGGTGAAGCCAGGCAGAGAGCTCAAATCTTGTGAAATAATAAGCAGGAAAATTAAGAAATACATGTATTAATATGCTTGGCCTTTCACTCCATCCCTCTTTCTCTTCATCAAATTCGCAGACTTCAACCCAGTAATTGTCCCTTGAATAATGGAGAGATGGAGGTATAATCATCTAAGATGCTGGGTCTAAGCCAAAATGTCACGGATCCATTAAAAATTGTGTTTAAATGACATAGGATCCCTTCAGCTTTCAAGAGTCATCTGCAGGATTTTGAAGCTTTGTCACTGTTTGTGATGGAGGGTGTTACAGGTGTTACAGGTGTGGTATGCTGATGCCTGCAATGATGTCTATTGCTGTATTCCTGCACTGACAGCACCCTGTATTAATCAAAGCTCTGATAAGAGCGTCTGCTAAATGCTTAAAATGTAAATGTAAATGTACAGCACCCTGTATCAAAGCTGTGGGTGCCAGGGGGCAAAATCACTGACATCATTATAGGTTGTTTCAGCATTTTTGGGATTTGTGACACATGTGTACATTGATGCATCGTGCAGTGCTGCTTGGAATTATCGGTAATGAGAACAGGTTACAGGTTCCCAGGCAATACGTTTTACTTACTAAAAGTATGAAAGGGGACGGTGGATAGCGTAGCGGTCTAACGCACCGTATTTTGGCTGGTCCAATACAGTGTTAGCTGCCTGTCAGGGACTCGGTTCAAAACCCATCTCTACCAGACCGGCCCTGGTCATCAGCCCTTCATTAGACATTACATTACAGGCATTTTAGGAGACGCTCTTATCCAGAGCGACTTACACAGTCTCACATTTCTTTACATACAATCAATTTATGCAGCTGGATATTTACTGAAGCAATCCAGGTTAAGTACCTTGCTCAAACAATGGCAGTGTCCCACCTGGGATGACCTCTTTGGTTACAAGCCCAGCTAACCATTATGCTAACACTCTGATGAATGCCAGTTAACTATGGCAAAGGTATTCAAGGGAGAGAAAACTGATGATCTGGGGCCATATGTACATCTAGAATCAGTTTAGCCTTTTAGCTCATAATGGATATGGTTAGGATATGGACAGGGGAAACCTGATCCTAGATCAGCACTCCTAGTCTTAGAATCTTTGTACATATGGCGCCAGATCGGCTATACTGAACAAAATCCTCACTACATCCACAGGTCATTTATTCTTCATAAACCAAAAACGTCTCTTGTCACAAAACTATCATAATGGAGGTGGACTGTCCTGGATTAACAATAGTTTCTGCACATTGTGCTTTGACAATGAAACTAGAACCAAGAGAGTCACAACATGGGAATCGCAATTGGTCCTCTTTTCCGGTTCTCCCAGCAACTCAAACGCAGGATAAGATTTTTAGTACAGCGAATGTACCACTCATTGACCAGAGGTCACTGTCCCCATCACTGCAGTAAAGATGCTGGCTCTGCATGTACATAATATATCAGTGGAGTGTTCCAAGAAACAATCCAATTATCCAACCGATTCAATCACACAGGGAAACACCAGCAGCCGGGGTCCCGGACTACATTATGGTCTCTCTCTCTACTTGCCCCTCCCTTCTCCCCCACTCTCTCTCCACTTACCCCACTCTCTCCCTACCTCCTTCCCAGTTTGCTGGATCAATATGCTCCAGACGCACAGAGCATCTCTGTGTGTCACGGCACCACTTTTATAGACCCATAAACAGCCCATATTAACGCCCTCCATCCCGTGGTTCAATAGCGTGAAATTAAACTGCGGACCAAGGTTCCCTGCAAACAGAATGCCAGGGTAGTACAAAGTGAGGAAATGCGAAAGTCACAGAGGCCCCACGTGAAACGTTTATGCACCAAGGACACAGCAGATCGGGGGAGAAAACTCTTTAGCCACCTCTGACTTTTCCCCCATACAGAGCTTTAAGAATGATTAAATTACAGAGTCTTATCTGGGCCAGCAATTCAATTAGTTCTTTGAAGAAACAGCCTTTTGTTTTTAAGTTTTCTCAACCATAGGTAAGAGTCAACAGAGTCAACAATAAACCGTAAAATCTGATTCAGATCAGATGCTAAATGGAATGGGGTGACACACTTAGTCTGAAACGCGTAATGAGAGGAAATGGCAGTGCTAATACAGGACCAGAGCGCTCTCTGGGCTGGCATCCTCCCACCACAGCTCCACAGAGGCATCCTGCTCCATACAGATCCACAGAGTGGCATCCTGTTTCATCTGCAGGTCACACACTGCCTTTCATCCGCACAATGCTGCTCAGTAAGGAAATTCAACTCAACTTTGCAATTTCAGTTTAAGACCTTAACCAGACACAAGTTAAGACTATAGCTGCATCTCAGAGTTTCCATCCTGAAACACTGTGCACCTTGAAATAAAATCAGCAGCGACAAAGGGACGCAAGGCCTAGAGTCAGTGTTTGCTCTGCATAGTCTGCAGTGAATTAACTCTCTCGAACCCATGCACTGTGATATGACACACAATCCCAAGGAGAACCAGGAACACATCTAACATTAGAGATGACTACATTCATGATTGCCGCCACCACAATCAATGAAGGCACATGCAATAATAGAATCAGGCAGTAAAGCATTAGAACAAATGTGTTGTTAACATATCATTACTCAACTGGACATGGAAAAGTCAGAAGAACAACAACATCGTCACTTGATGCAATCTCTTCTGGAAAGTCTATACTATCTGTCCCTGGCAGTAAAAACAAAATTACAGATATAAATATTCTGGAAGATGTTCTTTTATCCAATTAGAAAACAAAACTTGCCAAATCTAGTTGTTACTTTCAGTGATATAGATGTATCATGCAGATGGGACTGTAAGACAATTACAGTGTGGAGAAGAGAGGAGTAATATAGCTAAAAATGATGTCTGACAACATCAATATAACCTCCTTTGATTTATACTCAGTACTGTTTGCTATATATTCCAGCATCCTGTTGGCCTATTTCACTGTTACAGCACAATGCTTAGATCCTGATAGACTTTGATCAACTGCTACTCCCCAGTCTTTTTCAACTTGAACACATTATATTTTCTCTCCTCCCATAAAATATTAACATTTTTATTTCCCACATGCATAACTTTACATTTAGCAACATGGAATGCCATGTTTCTGTCCATTCTTGGATTTTGTTTCAATTTACTGAATTCATTTTGACAATGAGCCACTCATGTGGTACCTAGTCAAATGCTTTTTGAAAGTCCAAATATATAATATAATAAATCTGGTTAACATAAAAACACTTGCAGCTTCCTCAAAGTCCAGGAGGTTTGTTAGGCATGACCTCCCCTAGTAAAAACATTAAAATTTGCCTCTAATAATGCATTCCAGTATTTTACATGAGATGTAAGTTAAATTGACAGGCCTATAGTTCCCTGGGTCAGTGCAGTCCACCTTCTAATACATTGGAATTATACTACCTTGTTTCCAGTCATCTGGTATTTCTCCAGTGGTTAGGAATTGCATAAAAATATCTGTCAGTGGCTTATAAATAATCTAAGTTCCTTGAGTGATCTATATATGCCATCGGTGCTGCCTTATTTGTCCTAAGTTTTTGTATTTTTCTATTACTTCTCCTTCTCAATGTCCTCTAAAACATTCTGTACATTGGATGTACTTTTAGGCATATTTATAACATCTTCTCTGGTAAAGCTCTCAACAAAGTAATTGTATTACAACAGAATATTACATTTGTGGCTCATCAGGCATGGCAAATTTTAAGGCAAATTTGTCCACACCTTGAATTTCAAGTTTATTTTAACAATGTATGCAAAGTTGCTCATTAGGGAATGCAAAATATTATCAGAAGCTGATTTCTTATTTTTTGAGAGATATTTTCAAAATAAAAAAACTACCATTGGTTTCTACCAGCTGCGTATCTGTTAACACACCAAGGACCTTTCTATCATCACTGTGTGCTCTGTAATAATTTCATTTCTAGTGGGGATTTTGTAAAGCCTGGAATGTTTGTTTACTGAAAAGGTTGCTATTACTTATTCATGGGCTAACTTTAATAACTTACTCTCTCAGCAACTCACCATGGTGACAGTTTTAATTAATATTTTATAAAGTGTAATTGATTTGAATAAGTTCCTATGAAGTCAGGTTAATTAAAAAACATGTTAAATTCAAGGAATGGTCAATCCTCAAACATTGGTCCTCTGATGAATGCCTGATATGTATGTAAATAATACAGCATGGCATTAAGAAGTTCAGGTTAAGTACCTTTGCTCAAGGGTAAAACAGCATTGCCCCACCCACCCCAGCCCTGGTACTTAAGACTACACTGCAGCCACATACCGGTCAATCTAAATGCAGTTGTTGCATATATGAATCAGCATAACTCATAAAAAATTAAAGTCTAAAAACTCTCAGTGTGTGTAATTATAATATGCTAATATGTGGTACATAATTTATAAGTGATCCACCAAAAAAACGAAAGGTTGAGACCCACAGTTCTATTTGAGCTTTATTATTATTAAGGAAATCTGATTCCATTTACATTTACCTCCCTAACCTCCACTTACCTCACTTTTATCCAGTCACTTTTCCTGTCTACCCATGCCTTCTCATGCTGTATATTCCATGTTGTTTACTGGAATAATTCCACCGAGCAGGGAGGGAAATAACCGTAAACCCAGCAAAAATCAATTAGTCAATACGGCTCTGACATCAGATTGAGCTTTAGTTAATGTAGCATGTACTTTTTCCCAGCCTCCGCGAACAATGAGGTCTATCGTCTTTTGTTTGTTTTACTAGAGAATCGAAGCCTTGCCTTCGAGATAGAACTGAACAGAATAGAACTGTATCTGTTGGATGGATGATCAGCTTTCACTCATTTCCACTGATTCGCTTTCAATCGACTCCACCGATTTGCTTTCACTCAGCTCCACTGATTCGCTTTCACTCAGCTCCACTGATTCGCTTTCACTCAGCTCCACTGATTCACTATCACTCAGCTCCACTGATTCGCTATCACTAATTTCCACTGATTCGCTATCACTAATTTCCACTGATTCGCTTTCACCCAGCTCCACTGATTCGCTTTCACCCAGCTCCACTGATTCGCTTTCACTCGGCTCCGCTGATTCGCTTTCACCCAGCTCAACTGATTCGCTATCACTCAGCTCCGCTGATTCGCTTTCACTCAGCTCCGCTGATTCGCTATCACTCAGCTCCACTGATTCGCTATCACTCAGCTCCACTGATTCGCTATCACCCAGCTCCACTGATTCGCTATCACTCAGCTCCACTGATTCGCTATCACTCAGCTCCACTGATTTGCTTTCACTCAGCTCCACTGATTCGCTATCACTCAGCTCCACTGATTCGCTTTCACTCATTTCCACTGATTCGCTATCACTCAGCTCCACTGATTCGCTTTCACTCATTTCCACTGATTCGCTTTCACCCAGCTCCACTGATTCGCTTTCACTCAGCTCCACTGATTCGCTTTCACTCAACTCCTCTGAGAGTGTGGAGATGTGTGCTATCAACTAATTAGAGGGGGTGGTTCCATGTTGTGATCAGCAGTATGTTCATCTGGACAAGAAAGAATAAGATGTGCATTAATACATGGTAGGAACAATCATAGTTCACGCAAGATATAAAGTTAAACTTGAACAGCGTTTCTCAACAAATGACTGTTCTTCCATCTGGAGGGGACTCCAGACCATTACAAACTACAAACCAAAACCTGTAAATGCTACTGCCGACCCTCTACTTCCAAACCAGCTTAACACCTTTTATTCAAGATTTGAAAAACAAAAGACTTCTACACTACTCCCCTCCCCCCAGCCCAGCTATAGCCACTCCGCGACACTCTGCCTGCCCCCCTCCCCTGCCCCACACCTCCCAGTCCTTACCTGCACTGCTCCTATGACACCCGCCCCCCCACCACCTCCTATCACCATCACCGTACACCAAGTCAGCTGCACTCTCAGGAAACAAAAGACCAGGAAAGCGGCCGTGTCTCACCAGCAACACTCAGGCACTGTGCTGAACAGCTCTCTCCCATCCTCGCTGATCTCTTCAACCAGTCCCTGGTCCAGTGTGCTGTGCCTGCCTGTTTTAAAACCTCCATCATCATTCCGGTCCCCAAAAAACAAAAGATCTCCTGCCTGAATGATTACAGACCGGTTGCCCTAACCTCCGTTATCATGAAGTGCTTTGAGAGACTTATCCTACATCACCTCAAAGCCATGACTCATGCACTCCAGGATCCCCAGCAGTTTGCATATAGAGCCAACAGGTCTGTAGATGATGCCATTAACTTGGCTCTGCACTACATCCTGCAGCACCTGGACAGCGCTCACACCTACGCCCGCATCCTGTTCGTGGATTTCAGTTCTGCTTTTAATACGATCATCCCTGACCTACTTTTAGATAAACTTTTACTGCTCAATGTCCCATCCCCTCTCTGCCACTGGATCCATGACTTCTTAACCAACAGGAAACAGTGTGTCAAGGTGGGTGACCTCACTTCGGACCCCCTCCTTCTCAGCACTGGCGCCCCTCAGGGCTGTGTACTGTCTCCCTTACTCTATTCACTTTACACCAATGACTGTACTTCCAACAGTGAATCCGTTAAACTTCTTAAGTTCGCGGACGACACTACCCTGATCGGTCTCATCTCAGACCGTGATGAGTCCAGATACTGAGAGGAAGTAAGCCAGCTGGTGTCATGGTGTGGAGCCAACAACCTGGAGCTGAACACACAAAAGACTGTGGAGATGGTCATTGATTTCAGAAGGAAGCCCACCCCATTCCCTCCCTTGGAAATACACGGCACCACGGTGAGCAGAGCAGAGTGGTACAAATTCCTAGGTACCACCATCCAACAGGACCTCAAATGGGACAGGAATCTGCAGACAATAACCAAGAAGGCCCAACAGCGCATGTACTTTCTGCGACAGCTTAAGAAATTCAAGCTGTCACAAGCACTGCTGGTCCAATTCTACACAGCCATAATTGAATCAGTCATCACATCCTCCATCTCCGTGTGGTTCGGCTCTGCATCATCCCATTCGAAGCAGAAACTACAGCGCATAGTACGGTATGCAGAGAAAATCACTGGCTGCCAGCTCCCCCCCTCACAGATCTGTACACCTCCAGGATGAGGAAGAGAGCAGGGAAAATCATGGCTGACCCCTCACACCCCGGCCACTCTCTCTTCCAGCGCATCCCCTCTCAGCGGAGACCGAGAGTGAGAGCCCTAAAGACTAGGACTAAACGCCACCTGAACAACTTCTTTCCCCAAGCCATAATCCTCCTAAACAAGGACCCTTCCTCTATCCCCCCCCCTGTTCATTTGCACACTCCCACTTTAACTGTGCCATTAACTGTGACTTCTACTCTGCCCTTTTGCACACTCTTGCACCTTAACTGTGTACATAACCATTATCTGTACTGTATTTGTATATTTGTATTTGTATTTGTATATTAGCACTGTACTGTACTGTATTGTATTGTATTATGTTGTATTGTATTGTATTGTATTGTATTTTTATCACACTATTTTTTTTTTTTTTTTTTTTTCTAAGCTCTTGTTATCGTTTTGGTTGTATGTTGACACCCTTGCACTAAGGCAAATTCCTTGTACATCGTACTTGGCGAATAAATAATTCTGATTCTGATTCTGATTCTGAGAGATCAGTGCAGTAATACAGCAATAGACATCATTGCAGGGAGCTGCGTACCATACCTGTAACACTGGGAAGGAAAAGGTTAGTAATTTTTTTAATTTTTGAATGAGGAGTAAGCAGGGATACATAATGCTGAGCACGTAGGCAGTGGTGATGACAATTAGCTAGATGTACAGAATTCAGTGGTAGTAGAGTCTGAAAAGGTGGGTTTTGAGTCTCTTGCGGAAGATCGCAAGTGATGCCACGGTCCTGACCGATTGCGGAAGGTCGTTCCACCACCGAGGGGTCAGGATAGATAAGAGGCGAGACCGCGGAGGGGTCTGGCTGGGGTTTAGGGTGTGATGAGTGTCTGGAGGTAGGGGGGAGCAGTTCCTCTAGCTGCTTGATAAACCAGCACCAGTGATTTGAATCTGATGCATGCTGCGATGGGGAGCCAGTGCAGAGAGGAGAGTAGAGGGGTGACGTGGGTGAGCTTGGGTTGATTGATACTTGTTTGACTTGTCTCTCCAAACATTTAATTACAGGGCTGGCAAGAACATGATGAACCTATTATTTAAGTGACTACTAAAATAACAGTATTAAGTTACTATGTGTTTCTTGTATAATTTATTTTTATAAATTTACTTTATAATACCTTTGGCTCCTGTTTCATTGGCAGTTGTCTCATTTTGAGGTGTGATAAGCTTAATGAAAAAAACATGTTAAAGAGGGAATTTACAGGAGCAGTGTCACATGCCACGTGACAACCCCTGGATGGGAACAGAGCAGACTGGATATGGAGTGGAGTTTGTTGGTCTATGGACCAGATTTATTTTATTTTTTTCCTGTCTCTCCCCCCAGACATGGGGAAGAGACAGTGGGAGTAGCAGGTTAACATATAACAAACACAAACACAAAATCTTCACCCTACTCGCCGCGAAGCTTTTGGGTAAAAACAACAAACTAAAATAACAAACTAAAATAATCATAACTTACGGGACACCGCGCCTCTTCTTCCGGAGTTCCCCTGGAACCTCCCCAGGCACACACATATCCAGTGACCTTTCAAGTGCTTCCCACCCATGCATACTGAGACACAGTCCGAGTTCTCTTACCCATGCATACAGAGACACTCTCCACTCTTCCAGTGAGAGTTCTCGGGCCGTTGCCCAGAAACACTCTCCACTGCCCGAGTACGAGTTCTCTTTCAATCACACAAATAAAACCGAGGGAGAGGCAGACCCTCTTTCAGTGCGCCCTCTATCACGATCACACCGAGGGAGAGAGGCGGACACTCTTAGTGCGCCCCTCTCCCTCTTTCCCACACACACAAGAAGCATCAAACATCAAATCATCACACATCACACATCACACATCAAACATTCCACATTCCACGAAACCTCACACTCACACTCACACTCACACTCACACTCATGAAACACGCAAAGACAAACGACTAACTGATTCCCCACTCGCCCCACCTGCTCTTAACCCCCTGAGGTCGACGGAAGCGCCGACGCTCCCAGCAGCAATAAAAGTATATTACTATTTCTAACGTCGCGAGATTTTATCATACACACGCTGCAAAAACATTGACAGAAACCTTAGAATCGTGACTTTCAGATTTGAGCACTGGCAAATAATATTAGATTTTTTCAATTAGGTTAATTAGACCAAAAGTAAACCTTGCCTTTTACTCTCTTTTTTACCTGGAAGTGCCGTCCCCCTTCTATTGACATGGTAACTAGGTGCTAGTCTCGGGGAGGGGCGTGGGGCCATGTGTGAAATCGCAGCGTAAACAATGTCCCGACATTATATCGCATCTTGTTTGTGTTTACGGTTGCGATCTGCCAGCAACAGACGGTATATGCTGATATTTATTTTATTTCCAAATATATGAATTCCGCGTCTTGTGACGCTATACGGAATCATTGCGAACTACTGCGAATAATTAGCAGGAGGATATTTAACCAGCTGGCATTCTCTGTTTCGGCACTTGGACATTATCTAGCTTAGCTTGATAGTACCTATTGTGATTAATGTTTCTTGCCTCTCGAGAACTTGTTTGTTCGTGTGCTTGTTGTTGTTTAGATTCCCAGCGTTTGGTTTATACCAAGTTTTTGGATACGTGGATTTACCTGTTTACTTTGCTTTGTTTGTTCCTGATCGTTGGTTTTGTTTTGTTTGTCTTTCCGTGTCCGGCACTTTATGCCTGGCTCAGGTAGGACTCGTGAGGCAATCACCCAATCACAATCACTCACTCACATTCTCACACAGACACCCAATCAGCCAATTGACTTCCATATCAATTAACTGATTGACACCAATTAAATTATAATTAAATCAACTATGGCCTTTGGAGCAACCTTCCGGGCGATAGTTCACTCTCACACCCTGTGAGAGTGCCAAACCTGCCCCCGGAAAATCTCCCTGCTCCAAAGGCCTCCACCACATGTAAGACAAGGGCAACCATGCCACTCCCATGTGGCCGAGACCGACGTCCTCCACAAGCAGGTATGTAAGATTTAAATATATATTTATCTGTGGACAGCCCTTTCTCTAATTATTGTAATTCTGGAGTTGAATTAATGATGATAATTAATTATTTCTGTAAAGATATAAATAATTCACTGTTTGGTATTAGTATTATTGCCTGTGTTATGAAGTATGTATCACAACAGACATACTCCAGAAATCTATGGAAAACTTATTTCCAAATGTTTTGTCTCTGGATTGTTCTCTCTGGACCTTTATTTTATACACTCCATTTGTTGCTGCTAATAAACTTCTTCCTGCAAATGGAAGCACTCTCACATGGTAATCCCCAAAGAGATATCCCTTTCATTATTTATCAATAATTTATTTTAGTTCGCATTAATGGAGGCAATTTGGTATATTTAATGTAAGCCATGTGGTATACGGTATACTGAGATGTGATCATTGTGGCACAGAAAGATGGACTCCACCGCAATACTGTAGTGGATGAACAAGCAATTGGCCCTTTAAATCACTATAACAAGTTGCGGTGTTTGAGGCTTTTTGTTGCTCAATGAAAATAAAAATGGGATTGGGATCAGAGGAGGGAGGGCTAGGAGATGAATGTTAGACAGTTAACCAGAGTTGTAAAGGGAAGCTACATTTTACATGTGGCTACAAACCTGGTGTAGGAAAGGAGGCTACAGGGTTTATGGGGTTTATGGGGCACTGGGACTACTTTAGAAACAGGGGTGACCTGTAGCTGTGGGGAGTGGAGTACTGCAGGGATCGGTGTTGGGACCTCTGCTTTTCCTTATTTACATAAATGATCATGATATGGATGTTAGTAGTCAAATAGTTACATTTGCCGATGATACAACACTTTGGGGTCTAGCAAACAGTTTGGTATCTCCTAAAGTAATCCAAGATGAGTTAAACAAAATACATAAGTCGGCAGAAACATAGCAGATGACATTCAATGTTGGTAAATGTAAAGTGCATGTGGGAAATAAATATTTAAGACAGGTTATTGAAGGAGTACAATACTGTAAAAACACACTGTAAAAAAGAAAGGCTAATAGGCATATTACACTGATTTTGGTCTTCTATCCAAATTATCAATAGCCTTTCCATCTCAATAATTAAACCATTGCGTTGCTTGGTAATAATCGTGGCATTCATCGGGGCATGGCCTTTCACATGCTCCATTATTCTCCCTTTGTCTTTTAAAATTGTTTTTTAAAAACCGATCGTTGACCGGCTGTAGCCTAATGCTTTCCCAATGGCTGATGGCGTTTCACCTCCGATCTCTTTATTATTTCAACTTTACTTTCCATGGTGATTGTTTTCCTTTTCTTTGATGCATCACCAGCAGTTGCATCAGATTTATGCTTTGGAGACATCATTGTAAGGGTAAGAGAAAGAGAAAAACGGGACCATGATCTGACTTAAAATAACGGACAGTGATCTCTGCTCCTTGAGCCGATGAACCACTGAAACCGTGCAATGTTTTCATGAGCATCAGAAAGTAGTGTGTGTGTTCGTTATTATGAACCATTGTATTTAACTCAATTTTTAAAAACATAATAGGCATTATGACAGTCCGTTCGTAAGTACGAGTTGTCCGTAAGCCGGACGTTCGTAACCCGGGGACTGTCTGTATAGCAAAAATTATTGAGTATAAATCAAATGAGGTTATATTGATGTCATGTAATGCCTTTCTGGGCACCACACTACAAGAAAGATATACAAGAGCTTCATTGCGAAGACCAAAGAACATTCAAAACAAATCAGAGAAAACGTTCTTCAAAAGCAGTAATCAGGGGAGGGATACAAGAAGATTTCAACAGACAGGCTGTCCTTCCAAATCTGTCTCCAAGATCCAATTCAATTTATTTTTATTGTCATTGCACAGAGTACGGCGGCACGGTGGTGCAGTGGATAGCACTGTCGCCTCACAGCAAGAAGGTCTCGGGTTCGAATCCAGGCCGGGGGCCTTTCTGTGCGGAGTTTGCATGTTCTCCCCGTGTCCGCGTGGGTTTCCTCCGGGTACTCGTCGGTTTCCTCCCACAGTCCAAAGACATGCACGTTAGGCTAATTGGAGAGTCTAAATTGCCCGTAGGTATGAGTGTGTGAGTGAATGGTGTGTGTGCCCTGCGATGGATTGGCGGCCTGTCCAGGGTGTATTCCTGCCTCTCGCCCGGAACGCATGCTGGGATAGGCTCCAGCCCCCCCCCGCGACCCTGACCAGGAATAAGCGACTTGGTTTCGTCCAAATGAATGTACAAAGTCTAATACCAAAGAATGATCTGATATGAATCTGGGTTAAAACAACAAACGCTGATATTATGCTACTCATGGAAACGTGGTTGAAAAGGTTTGTTCTTGAAAATGACATCCCTGTCAGTGGTTGCTATGTATTTAGTGTGGATCACAGGAGCAAAGGAGAGGCCATAGCAATTTATTCAAAAACAACTTTTCATGCTTCAGAGTTAAAATCTTGTTCGTTCCTAAACAATTTTAATTGTTGGCTCGACGTTCAATATGGAAATGGTTGTCATCTTACCATTATAGGCTGCTATAGGCCACCCTCTGCCACAGAAGATACTTTGTCATCACTGTTTTCTGCTTTAGCTTTAGAGTCGAATATAATATAATTGTTTTATGGGTGACTTAAATTAGGACTGGCTGTCATCTTCCTCTGATGATTTTAAATCTTATTGTGATTCTGTAAATTCGACCCAACTTCTTAATGCACCCACATGTTTTAGATTTTAAACAAATCATCATTGCTTGATCTGATTTTAATTAATGAGCCTCATAAATACTCTGCCATTGGAATTTTTCCAAATGATGTCAGTGATCAATCAGTGTAGTTGTGGAGTCCGTAATGCAAAGCTACCAAAGTTAATCCCATGCACCATCAGAAACCACAATTTCAAAAATGTTGATGATCATGGGTTTCACATGATATTTATTACTGTTTGATTGGCATAGAATTGATTTAATTCCTGATGTTGAAATGGGCTGGGCTTACTTCCACACAGCGTTTTTAAAGATAGTAGCTAAACAGGCTCGCTATAGAGATGTCAGGGTCAAAGGAAGGGATAACCCCTGGTTTTCAGAGGAATTATCAGAGCTGTTTCATGAAAGGAATGCGGTTTGGTCACTAGATCTGCTAATGATTGGTTTACGTTTGGGTCTCTGAGAAACAAGTGCACTATACTTGTATGAAAGGGAAAGTCTGACTATTACTTACATGAAACCCCCTTTTAACATTTTGGAGAGCTATCAAGTCATTGGCCTCTAGCCCTTCTTCTTGCAATCTCCCAAACCACATTAATGAGCACTCTGTAAACAAAACAAACAAAAATCTAACGGTGAATTGTTTTGGCCAGCATTTCATTTCTTCAGGGCCTTCATTTAATTCTGTATCAAATCCCTGCAGGTGGTATCTGTCACCTATAATTCTAAAATAGATCAAGGTAGGGATGCTTTTAATTTGGCATTTGTACCCTGACCTTTGTGACCCTAGCCTGCTGAAATTAACTGCTGATCCCTTAACTTATACATACAATAGAACAAAAGGCACGGCTGGCAGTGTAGTGTAATGGTTAGGGAGCTGGGCTTGTAACTCAGAGGTTGCAGGTTCAATTCCCAGGTGGGACACTGCTGTTGTACCCTTGAGCAAGGTACTTAACCTGAATTGATTCAGTAAAATATCCAGCTGTATAAGTGAATTGTATGTAAAGAAATGCAAACTGTGTAAGTCGCTCTGGATAAGAGCATCTGCTAAATACCTAAAATGGAAATGTAAAATGTAATGCGTGGAAATCAGCGGTGGTTCTTCCTCTGTTAAAAGGGGGCGACCCTACTAAATTAGATAATTACCACCCTAATTTCAAACGTTCTGTGTTAAACTTTTGGAGTCTATTGTAAGTGATCAGTTAAAAGCTTATTTATACAACAATAATAGGCTAAGGAACTTCCAGTCAGGCTTCCAGACACAACTACTACAAAAGTTGGTAGTGACCTAATTCATGCTCTCAACTCTCTAAGCTTGCTGTGAAAACAGGGGTACCACAAAGAGCTGTTGTTGTTGTTAATGCAAATGCACATTTGTATGCAAGTGCATATACAATTTGTATACAAATTTGTATGCAAATGTTGTTCATGCAAATGCACATTTGTATGCAAATGCACCATTATCCATAGCTCAGCTCCAACTCAAGAGTAACTCTCTCTAATCTACCGGCAGCTTTTGACACAGTCCAACAGAATCATATTCATCTTAAATTGGTTTTAAATTCTCAAAAAACTAAATTGAAGTTTTTCACTAAACAAAGTTACAGTGCTCTACTCAGCCACAGATATTTACATTGCAGGGTAAGGCAATAGAGGTGGTGACGTCTTACAAATATCTGGACTTTTTTATTGGATGAAAGAGTTTCACAATTTCACATAGAACAATCTTCTAGAAAACTTAAACTGGGTTTTTATTATAGAAATATGGCCTGTTTCTCATATCATGCAAGCTGGTTGTAGCCACATTTTTATCCTTGTTAGATTATTGTTAGACTTTTTATACATGCATGCACCTACGTCATATCTTCTGACTTTAGTTTCTATTTACCACTCTGGTTTGTTACAAATACTGGACTGTTAGCACATCATTGCGCATTGTATCAAATGACAGGATGGGCCTTGTTAACAATGAGAAGGCAGATACATTGGCATACTCCTGTGTACAAGGCAATCCTGGGACAGCTCCTGTCATATTTGTGTGTTCTCTTGCATAATATGTGCAGATGGAGAACTCAGCTAGAGATAGATATAGATGTAGATGAAGACTGAGCAGGGGTCAGGAAACCTCATTCACTGCAGTATTGATGTAGCAAATTATCATTTTTTCAGCAAACAAGCTAATTTAATCCATTTTAAAATCATTTTTGTCAAACCACAATCACATTATGTCTAATTTAATTGCTGGAGCAATCAATGAAGACAAAATATCCATTAGAAGCGTGTTTTTATCTTAAATTCTCATTTTTAACTTCTCAAATACTGCCTTGTCACGCCACTGTGTTAACCGTTGGCATGCAGGAGCAAAGAACAGCTGACCTCTAATGCTGCTGGATTGGATCCAGACAGGTATGCCAGCGGAAAATAAAGGAAATTGGTTGTGAATGGGTCAGAGCCGACACAGAATGGGTCAGGTATGCTTGAAGGTGCAACGTGAGAACACGGCAAAAGCATATTTCCAATACCTGGAACAATTTTCACACAGACGCAATACAGACACCATTCCTATTAGGAAAGAAATGGGTCAAGTAGAGACTGAATGGAACTGATCCACCCACAAACTGCTATGGAAAAACAGGGTTAGATCCACCCACCACACTACTATGGAAAAGCAGGATTATTTATGATCTTAAGAAAATAACACGTTTACAAAGACAAACTGGAACGGTTTACGTGAAAGAGGCTTCCAGTTTTCCGTGAAAGAAAACAATAAAGTTAAACTCATCTGTATAACAGACTCCAATATTATTAATTTGAGAAATACTCTGCTGCAGTAATAATTCACATCCACATCCACATAATGATGCCTCAGAATAATCTCTTACTGTAGAAGTGACACTTGTACATCACTGCTTCATTGACAGGCTTTATGAGTTTGAGGGTTGAGGGACACTGAGGATGCCAATAACAGTGTGGTGTGTGTAATTCAGCTTCATTAGTGACTCCTTAGCAAGCTCCTACCTCCCTAGCCTGGCATTCAATAAGCACTTCAAAGTGGACTGTGACACTGTTCAAGCCCGGAAGACACTGGAATACATTTGCAACACTCAAGCTCGGCAGTCATAAATATCTCATGAATACGCATTTCAGCACCTGTGTCTATTATTTGAAATATTTAATTTGCATATTATGCAACATTATACAAACCTGAACCTGCTTGCGATTCTGTTCTCACTTCAATTTCACTCTGTCATCCTCCGTCGGTTCCCACAAATTCAAAGGTGATATTTTCCACTACAGTAGCCTTGCAAGCAACATAAAAGATTGCGAACATATATAATGGACCATCGTGCAAACAAACACTGCAAGCGATTTGACTGATACTGACGCAGGTTGAGAATTGAAATAATAAATCACATTAGATGAGTCTCACAGAATGGGAGTGCGGATGGACAGCAACACCTCATTTTTAGGAGGAGATACAGAAAGGAGGAAAAGAGAGAGAGGGGGAGATTTTATCAAACTGTACAAGATTTTGTTCATGAAACTAAGCACACAGTGAGGAAGATACATTGATGCAGTGACTTCTGCATCAAGGCTGTCCAGTCATGTCCAAATCCATGCCTACCCAAATGTAAGTGGAGGGACTTCCATATTTGACGTGATTTAAATGCAAAACCTAGTTTGTGGTCCATCCAAAACAATAGTCATACTGTATAAAGCTTTGCACATAATATCTGATCACATAATAGAGGACGTATTAAGAAATTTCTAGTGTTTTTTTCCCCATTGCACCACCAAAGATAAATCTCAGGCCAGCCTGCCAGTATGGTATGCCGGGCCAGTAATTTAAGGGTGGTGGGCAAAAAACTCACTGAGGCCTTTTATTGGGGCGGGGGGCGGCTCTGCAATGGGCTGCCAGGAGAATGTATGGCTGCTTTGTTGAAAATCCATATTGGCGCTCTCTCAAGATGGAAATCTCATCACGGCTCCATTTTCCCCACCAGTGTGCACTCCTCTCTCTGTTCCTACAATACGTAGCCTCCCTTTCACTCTGCTGGCTCTGGTTTAATCTGCATCCATTGGGAGAGTACAGTACAGCAGCACAATGTGATTCCTTATGTTTTTCTAGACAGACAGTACGCTTCGATGGGGATGTCGGGTGGCTCGTCCTCCTAAAAGCCCTTTTTCTCAGTGTAGTGATGCACACCACAGTCTAGTATTGAATCCTGACCATGCTGGCACCTCACAGGGCAGTGCATAATTGTCCTCAGTCTTGGCATGGGTAGGGAGAGATTCAATGTGGCACGCTTACACGTCCAGATCACAAAGCGCCAAGAAATGAATACGGAGCAGCGAGAGAACCATAAGGAAAAAAATTAATATGCAGATCAGAAAATGGAGGTAATGGTCAAAGAGGTACAGTCACAAAAAAGTGACATGACAAAAAGGCACAATTCATTAGGCATAAGAAAACAAACAGCCAATGATGTTGGACGCCGTTAAGCAAAATAAGAATGGTCCAACCAATGAAAGAACATTAGAATAAGAATAAAGAATAGAAATGGCTAAACTTGTGATGGGAGAAGGCCACAGAGCGTCTGAAAGTAAAACTGTATTCATAATTCATTCAATACCCTCCTGATCGCATGAGGTCATTGTTCAAATTCATAACTGCATTTCAATACTGACTGCTAGCTGATGACAAATTGGTCAAAAGAAATCATGCATCCTTTTATATCATTTTTATTTCAAGTTCTAGTAAATAATATGTATGCTATATAGACTATATACTTTTAATTCTGACTTAGCTGTCTGTAGATACAGACTCATTGTGACCGTTGTGCGTGTTGGCATGGGTAGGGGGAAAGATTCGGTCTCCATTGTTGGCAAAGTCAGAAGTCACTACCTTTTCTCTAATCACATAATTACATATTATTTTGCAATTAGCTTCTTAAGTTATGCTTTGGATTGTTATCATGAACAGTTGATAATATGGCAGTTCATAATTTACACTATGTACTTTTGTCTATCTTCATCAACAATCTTTTTGGTTTTATATCTGTGGGAATGAGTGAATGTATAGGCATATTATTCTGCTGATCACACCTGCAGGCATCATCCCAAAACAATAATTCTGACCGAGTGCAACAATCTGACTTTTCGCTTCAATAATATGCCATTTGACAAGTGATCTCTTATTTGCATCAGGAGCTGTAGAGGTCAACACTCACATGCACAAAATCACATGCACACACACACACACTCACACCCTCACACACAATGTATAAACATAAAATACAACATAAAACCTGGTCCACTGCAGACCCTCTGGGGGGTCACATCTCTTTACTGCTGAAACACAGCAATGTAACACATGACCCACCTGATGTGCCTGGGTAAGTCCCACACCTGCTCTGGAGGCCCTGGGACAGCCCTTTCTCCCCCTGTCACAGAGCTCCTGTAACAGCTCCTCATTTATCACCGGGGGACTGATGGGCTGGTGACAGGGTCACGGTCATATGGCAGACAGGTGTTGACAAAACGACCTACATGCGTCCTTCAGATCCCACCCTCGCATTCAGTCCCCAACAGCATGGAATAAAATGAGCTGTGGGATGGGTGAAGCACAGTGAGCGTTTCACGTTGGCTTTCTCTCTTCTGTCCCCTTATACAATCAGCTGCAGTAATACATACATCCATCACGCCATTCTGCAGAGCTCAACCAAGAAATGAGACTGGGGAATAGAAGCATATGAAAATAGTTTGACAATCTGATAATCAACAAAAACAAAATAACTAAAATTATGACAAAACAGTGATTAAAACGAAATAACAAGCTAACAACAAGCATGCAGTTATTTTACAAATAAATAAAATAAAATATAACAATGTTAAAATTTGGACTATTTAAATTTGACATTTATTTGATATTTAAATGTCAATTTATATCATAATTTAAAAGATAAATAATTAATAATAATAATAATAAACCTTATTTGTATACATAGCAGCTTTCAAATATGGGTTGAAGCATAAAGCTTTACAATAGACAAAATATGTGTCAAATACAACATGCTTGTCAACTTTTTTGTGTTTTATTTTGGGTACACTGTTCATTATCAATGTTCCTGAGATGAAAGAAGCAGGACTTAGTGGATCTGAGGGCTTGGCTAGGGACATATTCAGACAGGCAATCAGAGATGTATGCAGGTGCTAAATCATTGAGAGTTTTAAAATAAAGAATCTTAAAAATCAATTCTAAGGGAAACAGGGAGCCAGTGTAATGTGGCTAGATTAGGTGTAATTTCGATGTCAATTTCTTGTTCTGGTTAATATTCTGGCAACATCATTTTGTACATTATAAGTTGAAGTCTGTCAATAGTCTTTTTTGGAAGCCCAGTAAAGTGCATTGCAATAACCCAAGCGGCTAAAAACAAAACAATGACTGAGCTTATAAGCATCATGCAGTGCCAGGAAAAGTCTAACTCATGCAATGTTCCTGAGATGAAAGAAGGTTTAATAATGCTGAACTTGTGAACGCCCCATTCATTAGACCAATTTTGTCAATTTTGTCATGGTGGTGAACAGGTAACAAAGTGTCAATAGGTTTATTATTATTAAAATAGTCACTCAAATTGGCACAGTGCAGCACAGGAAGCCATAAAACACATCCACACAATCCCCAGAGAACATGGAAACAAAAGGTGTGCTTGCACTTGGACCGCTCTGTGCACAGTAGGTAGAAAACATAATCAGCTCATAATAAAATATCATTTTCCACAGTATGTCTTAATATTTGAAATGTGATGGTTGACTCACATCACCAGTGAGTGCTACTTATTAAAATGCTATTTATTACAGCATGTAAGCCCACTATTGAATTTGCGAGGATGGAGGATGTTGCAGGATGTTCATGGTAATCGGATTAGCGGGCGTCTAAAGCCAGGCTGTGCTTTATGCCTGGCCCTCTGTTCTCTGTGGCCCTAATATGTCTCAGGCAGTGCATTGGAACAGCTGGTAAGGGAGCGTTATTTAGTCACCCATGGTGCTGGTTAGCGCATCGCTTGCTTGAAATCAGAAGCAGAGAAGATGACATGGACTGCACGTGTGTGTATTTATAGCACAGAGCCTTTGGGTGATCCTGTCAGCTGCACCCCTGAGCTGACGAGAGTGAATATGGTGATACTTGCACTCGGGTGTGGTCTGCCCCCCCCCACAAAACGTTCTTCCGAAGTCTCCTGAAAGCCCCATTCTGGGACTCATGTCAGGCTGGAGCACAAAAACTGCATTTTATGTGTAAAGCACACAGGGGTTTTATGTACAAAATGAATGTACAAAAATTTTGTACAAAAAGGGGGGCAGAAGCAAACACAATTTCAGAGTGGTTTTACTGAAGTGGTCCCCTAAAAAAAAAAAAAAAATCGAGATTACTGGGCTAGAAGCACACAACAGCAAGGCATGCTCTCATCCAAACGCTCCTGTAATGTCAGTGTCTATCTCAAATAATCACAGTGGCTTTAATGTTTATTAGTGCTTGTGAGTTCTGTCCCATGTAACTGCTGAATAACTCATTTAATTATGGGCAGTGCTGCTGAACTGTAACCCAAAACCATGGCAGGCCCCCTTCCTGTCACCACTGCTGCTCTCTCGCTTCTGAATGACCTTGATCACCGCTCAAACTAAGGTATGCTGTCCTTTGTACACACATACAGTCATGACCAAAAATATTAGCATCCCAATTTTTTTTTTTACTCACAATTTTCTTTAAAATTAGTTGTAATTGAATTGAAATACAAAAGTATTTGTTCTCCCCAATTCTTTATTTCACTGTTAATAATACAGAAACTTTGTTTTTAATTCAAAACTTAACATATCCTTTTAAATCATAAAATAAACAGAAATGGCATTGACAAATTATTGACACCCTAGATTTAATATTTGGAAGCACAGCCTTTGGAGAAAATAACTGCAATCAAGTGCTTCCTATAGCCATTAATGAGATACCTACACTGGCAGTTTGGCCCACTCTTCTTTTGCAAACTGCTCCACTTCTCTCAGATTTGAAGGGCGCCTTCTCCCAACTGCTGTTTTCAGATCTCTCCACAGGTGTTCAATAGGATTGATATCAGGACTCATTGCTGGTCACTCCAAAACAGTCCAACGTTTTCTCTTGAACCACACCTGGGTGCTTTTGGAAGTGGGTTTTGGGTCATTGTCCTGCTGGAGGACCCATGACTTTCGACTGACACCCAGTTTTAGCACTGGGTAGCAAATTTTGCTCCAAAATGCATTGGCAATCCTCTGATTTCATGATTCCCTTAATACGTTCAAGGCATCCAGTACCAGAGGCAGCAAAGCAGCCCCACAGCATTATGGAACCTCCACCATATTTGACTGTAGGTAGGGTGTTCTTTTCTTTAAAAGCTTCATTTCATGGTGTGTAAATGAAGTGCTGATCTGCATTGCCAGAGCTCTAATTTCAGCAGTGAGGTCTTTCTTGGCCTCCAAACATAAAGCCCTTCTTGGTTCAGTGTCCGGTGTATGGTACAGGCTGAAACCATTACCACAGACCTCTCCAGTTCAGCCTTGAGATCTTTGGATGTCATATGAGAAGTTTTTTCTATTTTGGTTATCATATGTTCACCTACAACCTGTCACAGATTAGTTGAATTACACTGCTTTCTTCCAACCAAATTTATTTAAGTTGTTCTAAAGGGTGCCAATAATTTTGAAGCCATAAAAGATTTGTTTTGTTTATATTATTATTGATTGATTGTGTGCTGTTGTAAATCAAAGAGATGAACGTGTGAAGACCAAAAGAGACCATGGCCCGTCCAACAGGCACTACAGTCAGCTACTACAGTTACTGACTTCTCAGAGCAACAAGTCATCTGATTTCCCAGCAAGAAGATATTTTTTGTTGACAGAAGTCACTCTTTTGGTAGTGGGACGTTAAAACAACTTCTCCACGTTTACATTATTTCAATGCTTAGCAGAAAAGACTGTCGTTAAAGGAATAGTTCACTGACATTTGATAATAGTTGTCTTACCTTGAAAGTAGTTTATGGAACAGTAGTTTTATCAAGCTGGTCCTTTGCTTCATTTGGCTTCAACATATCTAAAATGGCTAATGTTAGCTTCATAATGCATTTCTATAATCCCTGTTAGCATGCTCGAAATTTCACCATGAAATCACCCCACAGTAACGTCCAACCAAATCCATTAGCAATAATAATCCCAGTAATCCCATATGAAGTTGTTCATGTTTATACAGACAACGTAGATGTATTGTTTTCATGACTTTGAGCTTATAATTATAATTTGTTTTCAACTTCCTATGTGAATGCCATTTTGAAAGATGGGATCTTCAGTAGTTATGTCATCCCTCAGGAAAGTATAGAAGGCATAACTTTAGAAGGTTTGGTTTAAAAGCATAAACAACAGGTTTTGTACTTATGGTACATTAGCTAACATAGCTATAAGCTACCTAGCTGAAAATACACTGTGCCCACTTATCGAGTCAAACCCTGCCTATATTGCCTGATTCTAATGTTGCTTTTAATATCTCTTCTGTCCATACAATATTTGTGAGGTACCTTACTATGTGGTTGGCCACTAGGGGTTGACAGTTAAGATAGTCCCCTGATTAATTTATGGTTATTCTTAGTTATTTGTTTACCTTTTATCTTCAACCCAGACCTCACTGGGAACAAAAGGTTGTGGTAGCAACACATGCTACGGGAAAATCCAATTGATATTGCACTGGTGGCAGTGGAGGGATATATACAGTATATATATAAAGAGATATTCATATTTTGTTCTCCAGGACAAAAATTTGTAATGAGTGATACTTCTAATGGTGATACTTCTAATGAGACCACTGGACCTTGGCGCATTTCTAATAATAATAGGCAGCTAATCTCCCCCAGCCCAATTAACGCACCAATTTATATGCCTGTGAGCTTTGATGGGACTTCCCAGAGCTGGCAAGAGTGGGACAATTTGTTTGAACAGCTAGCATAATAGAATGGTGAGCAGACTTGACATTGAAGTTTACCACACTCCTGTTAAAGGGGATAGCACGCAAGGTAGCTCATAGTAATTTACCCACTCTAAAAATCAAATTACAGAAATACCTGATGCCTGTAACTAATGAGGACTATGTTTGCTTGCAATTGTAAAGCTGCCGAAGGCAACCACAAGAATATGCTAGAAATTTGGGAATCCGGATTAGGCACCTAGCTCAGAAAGCCTACCCTGGTGTAACCCCTGTCACTCTCACTATGCTTGCTAAAGGCTATTTTATAACTCATGTGGAAAAAGGGGAGGTTTAAATTCAACTACTGGCAGCTAAGACAGTAGGGTTAGAGGAAGCTATTACCCTGGCTTCAGAAATGAAATTATACCAACTTTAAAAAGATAATACTAGCTCTGAAGATGCCAGTACCCGTGGGGTATCTGTAGCTTCCAAACAACCACAATGGATGATGACCACGACCCAACAAGGGCTTGTTGCAGTTGTACTTTCAACACTTTTGATCAACAAACTCCCATGTAGCACCTTGTGAGTGACAGTTTCCATAGCAGACCCAAAACTAACCCCAACCTAGATGTTGCTGGCCAAGTTGGCCATATGAGTTATGACTGCCCTAAGCCAGTGGGAAACTAGACAGGGGGAGTGAAACGAGACACCTTCCCTCTCAATGCAAAACCCATCCTATTGACATAATGCTTAGCAGCCCTGTCACCAGTGTCTATCTAGAGGGTTATGTGGCAAGACAGCCAGCTAAATCCTTAATTAACACCGGTGCTCAGTTATCATTGCAGTTATCATCACAGTAAATCATTTTGGGAATCACTAAAAGTACAATGTCCCCAACTTTATACATAAACGGGTGGGTATTTCCACAAACAGGGAGCTAATGACAATACTGGGGGTATGGCAGGGGGTTTGCTCTTTTGATGGATTGAAATTACCTACATTTTTTAAAGTTTGTAACCTCAGTCAGAATATGCTCAGTTCGGAGCCGTGATTGATGTAAAGACTTTAAATTGTAGTCTATTGGGTAAGAACCCTTAGTTCAAGTGCTGGAGAGGGGAGAAGTGGGCCAAGTAGTGGTAATACTTGACACCATTATTCCCCCACGCACAGAGATGAGCGCATATGGTCAAGTACCAAAGCTGTGAGGCCAGACGACCCAAGAGCTTATAGAACCCGTTGAACGCTTCGGAGAAAACCAATATACTATGATGGCCAGAGCCATTACCCAGCCAAATGTGGCCAATTCTAGTGTGCCTTTATACATTTTAAATGTTACCACTGAACCATTCGATCTAAAGGCAAGTATGGTAGTGGATAACTTTACTAGGGGCATAGAACTAATCGCCCCAGGTAAAATATGTGATGCACAAAACTACTGAGAAATATAAGCAGATACTGAACAAATTAAATTTGAGTGAAAGACTGACCACATAACATTATGCCAAAGTTCAGGCATTGGCACTGACCTGGCAGCGATTGGCTGTCCACCCCAGGGAGGGGGGAAGCTGACGCACAGTTCGCTGCGCACAGGACTGGCTCTGTCATACCAATTTCTTTAAAAAATAAATAAAGTTCAAGCATTGGTAAAACACAGTTTGCATTTTTTTAGCTCTGGACCTAGGACCTAGGGAGGCCCCACTTATGTTACCATCAGATTGATACTGGTAATGCCCACCAATTAAATTACCCCCAAGGAGAGTCCCTGCCCATCTGTAGGAAGAGGTTCAAAACCAATTTACTGAGATGCTAGGACCAGGCATTATCCAACCTTCGCACAGTCCTTGGGCCACCCCAGTGGTACTTGTAAAGAAGAAAGATTTTAAAGAGAGTTTGTGTAGATTATAGAAGCCTTAATTATGTCACACCCACCCCCTCTCTAGAATCGATGACACCACAGGCGCTCTTGCATCTGCTGTATGGTTTTCTACCCTCAAATTAGCCAGTGGCTATTGGCAAATCCAGGTGAACCCACATGACCGAGAGAAGACAGTTACTAGGGCAGGGCCCTTTGAGTTCAATGCCTTACCTTTTTATGGTTAGTTTATGGTTATTCTTGGCCTTTTATCATTTCTTGACCTTTTATGCTCAACCCAGACCTCACTGGGAACCAAGTTGGTGACAGTAACACATGCTACCAGTAAATTCAGTTGGTATTACACACAGGCTGAAAAGAAACTGCAGCTGGCTGCATGTGTCACAGAGGTGGAGGAGCTCAACTTTAAGCTTATAATTGCAATTGGGATTGACAAATAGTGCAGTAAAGGAAAAAAAAGTGTAGTGAAAGAGTATTCTATATGGAGGTGAGACACTAAAATGTTTTAACAAAAAATTCAAAGGAAATCCTGTTATACTGAAGTTTACGTCAGTATATTAAGAGATATACTTCATTCAGGAAATAATTATCCAGTATTCATTGGTTATTAGCATCCAAAACACATTCAGGGTCAGATTTACTAAGGAAATAGCCGCAGCGCAAAAACAGCCACTATGTTGTGGCTTCCGGCCTGTGCCATCAAGCCACTGCAACTAGTCCAGAACGCTGCTGCTCGCCTGGTGTTCAACCAGCCGAAGTTCACCCACGTCACCCCTCTACTCTCCTCTCTGCACTGGCTCCCCATCGCAGCACGCATCAGATTCAAGTCACTGGTGCTTGCTTTTCAAGCGGCCAGAGGTACTGCTCCCCCATACCTCCAGTCACTCATCACGCCCTACACCCCGTCCAGACCCCTCCGCTCCGCCTCCGCTGGCAGACTGACTGCCCCATCCCTCCGGGCGCCTGGCAGCCGCTCCTCGCGGTCCCGCCTCTTCTCTGTCCTGGTCCCTCGTTGGTGGAACGACCTCCCGCAATCGGTCAGGACTGCGGAATCACTTCCAATCTTCCGCAAGAGACTCAAAACCCACCTCTTCAGACTCCACTACCCCTGATCTCTGTCCATCTAGCTAAATTGTCTTCACCACTGTTCACTTGTTCAACACTATACTCTTTATAAAAATTAAATGTAAAATACCTTTTCCTTCCCGGTGTTACAGGCATGGTACGCAGATGCCTGCAATGATGTCTATTGCTGTATTCCTGCACTGATCTTGTGCGCTAACTGTGATTGTTCCTACCATGTATTGATGCAGATCTTGTAAGTCGCTCTGGATAAGAGCGTCTGCTAAATGCTTAAAATGTAAATGTAAATGTAAAATGTTGTAGCTCTTTTCCAGTCAAAGATACAGACAAATTAATGGCCAATTCACTAAGACTGGTTATAATTACACAATCAAATAAGTTAAAAGCCCTCCTTCGCAATTACTCATTACTTATATTAAAGGAAAGTCGCAGAGTGATGCAACCCCCTGCAAATTACATCCTAATAGCAGTTTGACCCAATGCGACCGGTTAGTATATCCGACGTAGATATTTCAACTTTGTAGCGACTGCTTTTATTCGTAATCCTTTAGTAAATCTGGCACTCAGATTTCAATATCAGGCTATGCTATCTCAGGAGCTCAAAACAGACAGTCAGAACATCCTGAACCTCATTTTATACATAACCATTAATACTGTTCAATATTATCACCTTCAGGCCAGCACTGCTCCAATTAGGACCAACAAAATAAATCTATAATTTATTTGGAGTTTTCATGATGAAAAAGCTACCCAAGAAGTAAAATACAATAATGGAATAGTTAACCCAAAGCAAAGACAGAGACCTGGATCAAAATGTGTACTTAACTTTGACTTGAAAGTGTTAGAGTTAGTTTTTTTCTTCACAAAAAGTTGGCAAGTTAATTTTGGTCATCACAGTGACCTTACCTGTACTTGTGGAGAATTTGTTTTTTACTGTAAGTCAAAGTTAAGGGCCATTGTTGATTGAATGAATGAAGGCCAGATTCTAACTACATGTCGGCACAACCTGGCCATTGAAACAGGATGACAAGGGAAAACCTTCTGCCTGACAGAAAGCAGACCCTGAATGAACACGGATTCTTGCTGTGCTTGTTTACAGGCATGTAAACTTGCTCTGGCATCTTGGCACTGAAAATAAAAAGCCCTTCACAGCTCTTACCTCCTCTGTCCCTTATGGCCAGATTATGCCCCTTCTTCAGCACGATGTCCAGCTGGTACATTCCGGGAATGGCAGGGGAAGGCTCTGCATTACTTGGTCCAACTATGTTGATGCCCTGCAGGATATAAAGGATAGTCAATGAATTTGGGGTTATAAACCTGCATGCAGTGTTGATTAACAATAACATTTTTACATTGACAAGTGCTGTGTACAAAAATGGCAGCGCCTTTCGACAGGCAGTTGTGGCAGCAAATGAATGTTTGAATACTAGAAACTTAATTAGCACGCCTATGGAGGGCGGGTGGTAGTCACTGTAAATCCTGCCTTGTAGCAAAAAGACTCAAGTGATTGGTTTAAAATGTTTTTGTTTTTGTCATCTAGCCAACCAATATAGACATTGGGGTGATACTGACTAGTTTAGGCTTTGAAATCATGCCCCAAAGTCTTCATTCACAATTTCTGTTCAAAGTAAAATATCCTCCAGCTTCACACTACTTGAGGTACCCACACGTCTGGAAGTTTAGAAAAACGTTAATTCATACCGTAAAATTGAAAATCAACTGGGGCAAATTAAATTCAATATAGATATGTGACACTGGGAGAGGTGGAGGGAGGACTAGAGAGGGCCTCCCTTTTGGCTGCTATCAGGTGTTCCTGTTCCCTCCCACAGCTTGGAGAGGACTACAGGACCTTGGACAGCAGCGGCCTCACTCACAGACCGGCTCACCTGAGGCTAATGAGCAATCAACTCAGCTGTGAGCCATTGCCTTTGTTAGGTCATTATAAAAGCACAGCCTGCCATGCCTGATTGGAGAGTTTTGGGGCATGAAGGAAGCGGTACTGGCTTTTTGTTATGGTTTACACACTAACTAATAGTTTTCGATGTAACTTTTTTTTGTGCTTTGTTTTATTTTATAAAAGGATACGGTTAATAAACTGGCCATTGACCTATTAGAACTCTGTTTTGTGTTGGTCTTTCATCCACTCACTACCTGGCAGGGTGGCCACCCCTGCCACCTTGCTACAAGTCAGTACTGACATTGGAATGGAGAGTGCCTAGAATTCGCTGAGAGAAATCCTGTGCATCACTTTAGCCTGCCTAACATTTGTTTCCTATTGAGATTAGTGCTTGGTCTTCATCAGACATGACAAAATTGCCAGTTTGCCATGCCAATAGCACACTGGCATAAAATGGAAAAAATGAGCTAATCTGATTGGCCATAATGAAACCTCACCACACACAGGTCTTTTATTCTTCTTAAACCAACCGATTTCCATCTGTGCTGTAAGTGCGCTACTGACTCTTGTCATGAAATTGCCAGACGTTTGACATGCTTTATTGCACCACCATCCTGAGTTAATGCTAGCGTCTTCACATTGCACTTTGACAACAAAGCTAGAGCCCTCAGCCTGCTAAACCATTTGATAAGCTGGATGTTTATTAAAATTATCACTAAGAGCGAGACCTGCAACTGATGATGTGCAAGAGACAATCCTGTACAAAACTCTGGGGAGAACTGAAAATAACTTTGTTGTTCACTTTTACATTATTCAAGCTCCAAAACTTGAATTTATTTTGAGATGCTATAAATAGAGTGCTTTGCAAAAGTTTTCAAATGCTGGTGGGTTACAAATGATACATTCACATTTTTCCATTTAATATTTTTTATTCAAAACTCACATGCTCAAACTGAAATTTTATAAAGAAGTAATTAGTTATGTCAGCAAATATTTTAAATAAAAATAAAAAACGGAATGATGCTGCTTGCATAAGTATTCACGGCAAAGCTTGCATGGCAAAGCTTATAGACAGCATTATTTTTATCCGCTTTGGTTCTGAACGCAAAATGCACCCAAACATCTGCGTTAAGACTAGCAGGCATACGCGCGGGAAGTGGGGGTGCTGCAGCATCTGCTGTCATGAACAGTTTTCTTATATAGTATAAGTATATCATTTTTAAAATAAAGAGAAAAATTTGTGTGTCTGTGTGTCATAATTGAAACTGTGGGAGGTGCAGAACGGAGGTTAAAAAGTTAGAAAAACATTTGATCGACCAATCACCTGATAGGCGTGCGAAAACAAATCTGTATCAACGTAGCTAGCAACGCAAGCAAGTGAGGTAGCTAGCTATCAAGAAGTCACCATTGTTTGAGCTGTTGTGTTTTTACATTTATATTCAAAATGTCTCAAACACAAATTCCCGAATTCTTCAAAAAGCCTGCAACAGCTTTGTGACTGTCGTGATTATAAGGAAAGACCTATTTAAAACAAAGCTGCCGCTGCACATCACAAGTTATGTTAATGCAATTTTAAAGGACATAGCTATTTTGTCGAGTAGTGGTAGCTAGTTCACCAAGAAGTGATTGTTTCTATGCGTGCCTCCATGTTTGTTTACAAACGCTCTTTGCCTTGACAAACTAACCAGATTCCAAGGCTGAGCTGCATCTCTGTGGCAGCCAGCACTAATGTGCTATTAGCGTGTTATCTTGTTCTCATTTCTGGCCGTGCCATTCTACTCATCACTACAATTTAAATATGTATTTAATAACTTGAAACACTAAATACATTACAAATGGCATGTCAGGGAACTGAATTCTGCATCAAAACTATACAAAACTGCGCTGCCATATTATAACGTTATATTTGTTTATTTGGGATTTCAGCACCCCTAAGTCAAAACATCTTCCCGCGCCTCTGCTAGCAGGCGCTGGCTTTATGGCGTCCGATATTGCTCATGCTCGGATGGTTCAATGGGCCTTCCATACTATTCAAAGTAGCTGTGAAAAGATCGCTGGAGTGACACCTACAGGCGCATGTTCTTGATAAAAGAAAAACTAAATCTGCTCTTGTTTTATAACATAGAGATCAATACCTGGATTTAAATAATCGATACTGAATTGTAAAAAATAAAATCGATATGTATTGGTGTATCGATTTTTACCCACCCCTACTGATCAGGTGGCAAATGAAAACACAAATGTTCATGCAGACAAATGGAGTTGTCACTAAAATAATAAATTGTTACAGTTAGGCATGGGACGGTATGAGATTTTGACTTAATGATAACCTTGGGAAAAAATACCGCGGTATACCATTACCACGGTATTAGCGCGGCGGCGGCGCACCTCTAAAATCTGGGTAAAAAAACAAACAGATTTTTTTTTACGATTTCTTTTATTTTAACAGAATATTTGTTAGTTTGCTAGTAATCAGCTAGCTTTCCCCCCCCAGCTAACGTTACTTCACTGAGCGAACGTCTTGCCGTGTTATCTGCCTTGCTAACTATCCTATAGTATTTATTTCACTAATGTTAGCTAGCAAGGCAAGTATTGCTAAAGACTACGTTACCTTGAACTTGGCTAGGAGTGCTGGGTGGTGATCCCGGAGATGCGTTATCAGGTTTGAGGTATTGCCTCCTCTTGCTGCCACGCTTCTCAGGCATGTTTTACATGTTGGGGCACCTTCCTCCTCCAAGTTGCCTTCTGTGTTTTTCTTGTATCCAAAATATTCCCATACTGCTTATTTAGTCTTTTTGGACGGGGGATACAGTTCGGATGGTTCACCTCCTATTTCGAACCTGGCTGCCATGACTGAATCAACGTGGAGCAGACGACAAATCTCACTGACTCCACAACTGACTCCGCGCGCAATGCCGCCATAAGTAGAATTCTGCACCAAGTGAAATTCGGAATCTCAATTACCTTATGTTCGTTTTCGGGGGGGTGCATAGATTTTCGGCATAGCATTATATATTTATTTTGCTTCTTTTAATAAAAAATACCGTAGAGCATATACCGTGGAAACTAAATGTTTGTAGTTAGTTATACCGTGGCCTGTTATACCGCGGTATACCATTATTACGGTAACCGTCCCATGCCTAGTTACAGTACATAGTACATTAAATGGCTTTTCATATACAGGAGCAAATCAAATTAAACAAAACAAAAGAGAGGTGGATGATACACTGGCTGTAGGTCAGGAATATGTTACGCACAGAGGAAATATCTGTATCCTCATTCAATGGGAACAGAAGACCCCAGAGCCAATCTAATGGATAATCAATACTCATGAGGCTTGAGTGGTTTGGTCAGTTAATGCATTTGCCAAAAGTGCAGGTTGAACCCTATAGATGGGTGTCCGGCTTAATGTGTGCATATAGTCTGGTGTATTGTAACAAAGGGGGGCAATACCAAGGATTTCTCTTTTTCATTTTTTCAATGTCACGTTTATGGCTTTAACAACTATCTGCACAATATAATTTATGTGATATTGCCTGAGCCAAGAGAGGGTTGGTTTGCAATCCCTCTCCCTCCATCCCTCCCCGTCAGCTCATAAAAAAAAAAATATTTTCTTTGCGGGTGAAAATGTGAGTGCAATTTTGCATTCTCTTTGTCAATGGGTCAGTCTTCATATACATCCATCATCCGACAAAACAAATGTGCATTAAATCAGTTTGGATGGATCGATACAGAACAAATGAGCTCCATGGAGCTGAGGCTCCCTCGTGAGCAGGAGATCTCTGGGCTGCATGGGTGCTCCTTTCACCTTTTCTTGTCAATTGTGTATGTTTTGTGCTATAAACCCTTGTTTTTAACTAAAGGGATATTTGCGTGGATACCGTATAGACTAATATATTGTCAGTGCCATTACGTAAAAAGAATTATGTATCTCCAAAAAGAGAACTTGGTCACATGGTGTTTTGAATAAATGTTTTAGAGCCTGCCTGATGCAAGCTTTCTATTTATTTATCAAACAAAAAAAATGAAAAATTGGAGATACAAACATTTTTTTCATGACACCGAGAATATTGAATATTCTAATTCTGGCTGGTACCATGTAGCATATTGAATACACTTAGCTTCCATTTATCCAGTGAATGATGTGCAGTTATACATGTGTTTTTATGTCATTGTCTTGCTGAGCTATTTATGTGCAAAGCACATTTCTTTCAAAGGCCATAAAGGACATGTATCTATCTGTGTTTATCTTTGCTCTTATCCAGAAAAACACTTAATCTCTGCCTTCTAAAGTGAGCCAGCAGGGGTTTCTTTCTCTCTTAGCTCAAGGTTACTCATCTTTTTTAAATGTCAAGTTCAATGTGAATAAAATTGAGGTCACACAACTACAAGATTTTCTGTGACCTTTTTCATAGCCATAACTCATAACCACAATATCATGCCAAAAAACTGTAAGTGCAGCAATTCTTTCTGATGGCAGATGGCTAAACACTGACTAAGCTTGTTTTGGGTCATCCCTTCAGACAGGAGCACAGAGCAGTGGGAGGCAGCATTACACTGACAAGGCTGTGGCCATTACACCTCCACATGCCACTGGACACCTGTGGGAGAGTACACTAGCCCCAGGTAATGAGCTGTGACATGGCCCTGTCCAATAACAGCATCCCCTGCCCCTACCTGCATAATCCATCCAATAACAGCATCCCCTGCTCCTACCTACATAATCCATCCAATAACAGCATCCCCGCCCCTACCTGCATAATCCATCCAATAACAGCATCCCCTGCCCATACCTACATAATCCATCCAATAATAGCATCCCCTGCCCCTACCTACATAATCCATCCAATAACAGCATCCCCTGCCTCTACCTACATAATCCATCCAATAACAGCATCCCCTGCCCCTACCTACATAATCCGTCTGTGTGAATGCCCCTGGACACACATAAACACACACACACACACACACACACACACACATACACTGACATGGTGACTGGCTGAATCTGATACCTGAGGCCAGAACATACAAGCATAACATAAGCTTGCATGAATAATAAACACACTTGATTTTAGGATCGGGCAACCTCTCGAAAAGAGCTCAACTGCTCTCAACCTTTAGGAAGCTGTACAGGCAGGGGCAAATATCATAGCTTTGTGCTTTAAAAAAATAATTTGAACAGTGTTTGACAACAGCAGCCACATTTTGCTCTGGTGTCTCTACTGCAGGGTCACAATAAAACACATATTCTGATTAATTTATTTTCATTTCACAGAGGTGGCACTTAAGATAGTAGAACATAATGTGTCTGTCTGGAAAGGGGAATCAGGGTAATTAATAGCCACACCTACTAGCAGGGCACAAAGGTGTGCTGCATTGTCCAAATGTATCTGTGCACTTCAAACTGCTCTGCTCTCTCAGTAGGTGGCTGGAGCACAGGAGCTGAATGCTGGTGAGAGAGAACCATGAGCACAGAAAAAATCAGCTGCAAAAAGTTGCAAATGTCTGTGTGTGTGTGTGTGTGTGTGTGTGTGTGTGTGTGTGTGTGTGTGTGTGTGTGTGTGTGTGTGTGTGTGTGTGTGTGTGTGAATGTGCAGCGTTCAGCGAAAGGCGCTTTAAATAAATGTTTTATTTGTTTCTGATTTGATCCCATTTTCTCCCAATTTAGTAGCCCTTCCCTTCCCCATCCCTGGGGTGGACAGCCAAGAAAGGCGCTTTTTATTTAGATTATTGTTTTTGGTCAGAACCCATGAGTTTTATTTATTTTATTTTTACATGTTCTTTCTCTCCATTCCTCTCTCTGGAGGAGAAAGAATAGAAACACTGGTCCACAGACCGATAACTACAATCTCCTGCTGTTCTGTTCCTCCCCTGCTTCTGTTTCGTGGCCTGTGACAAACACCATTGCAGTCATTCCCAGTTCAACAGCTTCCCTCAGCCAATTGCTACTGAGTTTACGAGCTTAAATTCAAAATCATTCTTCACATAAAGCATGGTGCTCTGAAAGTCGACTTTGTTTGATAAACGGACATAGAATTTAGTTACTCCTTTTGAACCTTAGGTAATGCATGGATGCATTTTTGTGCTTGGCCTTCCTCACACATGCACGCTGTGGAGGCTTCAATAAATGTAAAACCATTTTAACCTTGGCTACATTTTGTCGTCGTCGTAATCCCAGCCCATTTGTTCTCTCATTCCTAAAACTCTGTTCTGGGAAGACTAATTACTTAGTTCTGTCCTAATCTCTAGAGTCCCCCCTCCACAACAGACTGAAGGGAAGGTGCAATATAATTCTCTGTCAGGAACATCAAGGTCCAGTTTAGTTGTTTTTGCTATCAATCTCTTTGCACTGGAAGATGAGAAGTCACTGGGAAATTAACTTCACAACTTCACTCACTCTATGAATTAGAAATGATGATGATGGAGTTTCAGTCCCCTGGGTTCTGGTGTGGAGAACGGTAAATGTCTGATAATGTGATATTACACACCATCGTCAAGGAATATTCTATTTCACACACCGTACACCAACTGCCTCAGGTCATGGGTGGATTAACTCCAGGACAAATGTGTGTGCAACATGCATGGCGTGGAGACGCAGCGTGTGTAACATGCATGGCATGGAGAAAAAAACTGCAGAAATCAATTGCATCTCCTTTCATTAAACGTTGCTTTGATTTTATGGGTACACCAATTAATCAATAAACCTAAAACACTGCAAACTATGTGCAACTGTATTTGGAAAAATGCACAAAGAAAGAGAGAAGTCCTGTTCTGTCAGGGCTTAATCAGCACCATATTACAGGCAAGCAAACCTTCAGTACCCTGTTCCCATCCAAACACAAAATACTTCACGATTCAAAAAAATCACAGGTCAATATTCTAAGCAAACAGGCAAGTGTTCTATAGATTACATTTCATTATTTGTGAATGCAATACCATTAATATCTGATTAAGTTAAATTGCTGATGGGCTATGAACATGAGCTTGTTAAGGCTACATAAATGCTATACACAGTGACACCTGAAAGCCTCCAGCAAAAACAGTAACTCACTGCATCCCAAATGGACATAAGACCTCAATTAATGAATGAATCATAATAAAAGACTCATTTTATGAAGTACCACAGTGATGAGCCCCTAGCTGGTTCACCTTTGCTGCTAAAGTATTGCATGTTTGCCTCCACAAATCTCCACACAGGGCCACAGAGTGGCAGCTCTCATCTCCAGGGTCGGGCCCAATCATAAAAGAGGCTGGCAGCCAGCCACCATTCTGTGGAACTGCTTCTCAATTTTATTGTATAATTTATACACACACACACACACACACACACACACACACACACACACATTCCCCATCACAGCACCAAGATACCTTGGCCGTACCATACCATCATTCCACGGTAAAACACACACACACACACACACAGCCAATCGCATGCAACATGAACAGATCCAAAGCACTGAGGCCCACCCAGGGCTGCAGTGATGGGAATGTGAGTGCAATCTATTGCAACAATCACTCGGGAATCATATAAGAAAATGACACCGCACTTAATATGCAATAGTACATTTTATTCATTATTGATAACTATATATATATATATAACTATATAAACTGTATGTTTGATCAGGTTCTCTGCATCACCAACCGAATACGTACATGTACCAGTGGCTAGAAAACGTAAGGCAATACATACAGTTTGCTGCACAGTGATCGCATGGTTCGACGAGTGATATTTGTGACATGTGTCTCTAGAAGCTTGGAAAGATACAATATTCCCTCTGCGGAGAATCTGTATCTCTGATATTTTAAAAAATGATTATGTAATTCTCTAGGATTGGTGAGGCCATTTGCCTAGGTATCTTGGTGCTGTGATGGTGATTGTGTGTGTGTTTATGAAGGTATCTGTGGGTTGTTGCGTGTATGTTTACTGGGGTGTGTGTGCATGTGTGTGTGTTTACTTCTGTGTTTGTGTTTATGGTGGAATGACGGAGGATCGAACTGTGGAATCTCTTGGCGCTCTGATGGGAATGATAGATGCTGCCAGCTGATTGGTGAGGGGGCGGGATTATTATAGGATTTGTTGGCCCAAACTTAACCTGCTCCAGAGCAGGTTAGGTTCGTAGCATAAGTTACCATGGCGATACAACCCGGTTAAAAGTGAGCCACAGACCGAAAACCCAGGCTTAAACCCAAAGTTAGCTCGCTAACCCACTAATCCTGCTTCGTGAGACAGACCCTAGTAAGCACACACACATGCACATACACCACTGTGAACACACACAAACACCAGTAAATACACACACATGCACACACACCCCTGTAAATACACACACACACACACACACACACACACCCCTATAAACATGCACAAATGCACACACATTCCCCATCACAGCGCCAAGAGATTCCACAGCTTAATCCTCCGTCATTCCACCATAAACACACACACACACGCATCACAGCGCCAAGAGATTCCGCAGCTCAATGCTCCTTCATTCCACTGTAAACACGAAACACACCCGTAAAAGCACACACACAGCAGTAAACACACACATGCACAACCCCGTAAACACACACATACACACACACACCCGTAAACATACACACACACACACACACACACAGGCCTCCGGGTGGTGCAACCGGTAAAGGCACTTGTCTGGAGTGCAGGTTGCTCACTGCGGCCAGGGTTCGGTCCCTGGCTGCGCCAACATGGCTCTGGCTGGGAGTCCCACTTGGGGCCGGCAATTAGCTGTCCGCTCCGGGGAAAGGGGGAAGGAAAGCCAGCACAAGCTCGCCACAAGCACAGAAAGCTTCCCTGTGGGCAAAGTTAATAGGCGAGTTCCATCTCTAAGGAAGCGGTTCATTGCTGGCCCCAGGATAGTGGCTGGTCCTGTAGTTGCAGGTGGCAGGCTTGTGGGGAGGATGGATTTAAGAAATAGAGGGTACAAGTGGCCACCAAATTGGGAGAAAAAGGGGAAAAAATCTGAAATAAATTTAAAGTAATAATTTTATTTTTATTGTATTTCACCTTTATTTAACCATAGCTAAGAACTCAATTATCTTTTTCAGTGAGGACCTGGGGAATAAAGTGGTAGGGAATGCAAGGGATTGAGAAGCCAATCAGATGTAGGGAATGATATAATTATATAATTTGGCCATATACAGTATATATAGGGTGATATCAGCTAAATTGGGCCATCAGGTAAAATGAGCCATTTAAGGTTTGAGCGTCTCAGCTCTTTAAATTTTAACAGCCAATGACTGCAAATGATATTAAACTGTTGCCACAACTGTACTTGACATGTAACAATTGATTTGAGTGGTCTATGGTTGCTATGGTGGTCGGGGCAATGCCTCACATCGAGACTGCCCAGGAGAACTTCAAGGTGAGTGGCCTGATATATGAAAATTTACTTGTCAATAATAAGGTTGATAAATCAATAAAAAACAAATGTACATCTATAAATGATTATGTATACTACATGCTCTGATGGCCTCCATCAGATATAATGCTGATAGTTTGCAAAAAAATAGTTTTTTTAATAAAAAAAGCATTTTTTGTTAGTGGCTCAATTGACCTTAATGTGTTAAGGTAAATTGAGCCATGCATTTCAGCCAAAATGAGCCACCTTCTGAATTGAGTTTTAGCAGATATTTTGATGGTTCCTCTTATTAAAAGTAGGCTATTAATAGATTATTATATAATATTATTGTATATATTACATGCCTCTTTTCACATTTTCCCTTCTAATTATGTATGTGTGTGTTAGCTCTGGTCCAGGGCACATCGTGAGCTAGCTCTCACTATCTAGCGCTCTGTCACACACACACACACACACACACACACACACACACACACACACACACACACACACACACACACACACACACACACACACTGTGATGAATGAGTGATTTACTGAAGCATCAGTCTAAAAAAGTAGCCTTGTCTCCCGTTTTAATATGACTTTCTTTACAGTTGTTCCGAGAGTATTTTTAATTCCAGATATGCATGTGTAAGCCTGCATAGTTAGGCACACACACACCACACACACACACACACACACACATGCACAGACACATTCATGTTCCAAAATGAGTTCCTAAAGTAATTGGTACTTCATGAATGAATTTTAATGTTATTCTTTATGAATTCTTAATGCTTTAATGTTATTCTTCATGAGTTCATTTAATGTTATTTAAATGCAATGTTTTAGTGTGTTGAGATTAAAGATGATTCGATTATTTTATGAGAAATGACTCTGTTTCGCCTTACAGTTTGAGTGGCTCATTTTAGCTGATCAGCCGGCCCATTTTACCTGAACACTGCTCATCTAAAAAAATGTGACAGCTGATGTTTTCAAAAGCTGTAGGGCCTGAACAATTATATTTTATTACATCAATTCAACACAAAAATATTAAAAACAGTCCTTATTAACCATAAAAACACAATTCAATGTAATACATTGCTTTTTTCTTAGTTTCCCAAGCGATTAACCAAAAAGTGGCCCAATTTAGCTGATATCACCCTACTTATACATTATATATGGCCAGATACAGATAGCCATTCTGTGGAAATGTGACCAGCACACCAGGATTAACATCCTTACTCTTTTGAAGAGGGCCATGGAATCATTAATGACCACAGTGAGTCATTCAAAAAACGGAACAATGTACAATGCACCAAAATTATTGCCTAAGAAGAAAAGCATGTAAAACAATTAAAAAAATGACCACACTTATATCAGAGGTTTTGGATAAATGCATTAAGCAATACAGCACACACCGTGTGTCAAGCCATTGATCTGTGTGCATGGCCCATTTTCATTTGCATCGGGGCGGGTCACTTTGAACCATCACTTAGTGGGATAAGGCCCAGGGGACGGATGTCTCTCTCTGTTAAGCTCTGGGTAAGAGGGGGTTTGGCTTTGATGCACTCCTGCGCCATGATATCTCTGGCATCAAGTACAGCAACTGAAGACAGCCAGAGGCATAATTCCCTCATGCGAGGCTTAAAGAGAGCTATACAAGAGGATGACTCACAGAGTACTACAAGATGTTCAAAGGTCCTATCGCCATGGCAAGAATTTAAGGATAGGGGAGTAAACAGGCATGCTGGAGTTTGTACATTTCTCCAGGGAGGCTGGAGCGCACGATGTAACTTACGCCCTCACAACTTCTTACACTGTCACTACAAACGGCAACTTAAACCTGGCGTGAGGAGGAAGTTCACACCTAGGACACCAAAGCAAACTGTATTAGAGGGGTCCTCATCACTGGCCCTGGAGAGCCACAGGGTCTGTTGGATTTTATTTTCACCTTAAAATCAGCAACCAGTTAAGACATAGTAACCAGGTGAGATAATTGTGCAATCAACTACTCTAATTTGTCAATTAAGTGCTGAGTAAAAACTAGTAGCCGACCCTGTGGGGACCCCTGCTGTAGTAATACCAGAGTTGGGAACCAGAGTTGAATCTTATCGCTTACAGAGTTGCCCTATGGTTAATCAACCATTTGAGTCAACAATCCAGCAGTAAGGTAACCAATCATGTCTTTGGTCAATTTTGTTTAACCCATCAATCAATAAAAATATAGTTTAGCACAATTCTCAGTGGGACTGTTCCAGAGTG
The DNA here is from genome assembly GCA_029706075.1 of Aldrovandia affinis. Lineage (NCBI taxonomy): Eukaryota > Metazoa > Chordata > Actinopteri > Notacanthiformes > Halosauridae > Aldrovandia > Aldrovandia affinis. Next base: position 7,836,556 of record JAINUG010000011.1, read on the forward strand.
GCCATGTAATGTTCTTTTTATATTTATGAATTTAGCATAATTGCATTCGTGCTACAGATGAATCAGTTTTATGAATATATATGAAGGCACATAAATCTATAAATGTCAAGAATGAAAAAACTTTCCAATCAAGCTAATGAAAGCTACAGCCTCTATATTAAGAGAACAAGGACAACAATTTCTAATTAACTAAGTCTCCCACATATGAAATAAAACACAAACAAGAAATAAAACACAAACCACAAGATAGAGTAAGACAGCACAGCCCTAAATACAACTCAACATTGAGGGCACTTTTCCCTCTCTCTTGCTGCAAGTACAGATCCTTGTTTGTCTTTTTCAGCACAGAGGGAGAGATAGAGGGAGTCTGGTTGCACGTCACATGTTCTCAGACTTCCACTGTACTTACAATGAAGAAGAGTGCCAATAAAGTCAGCCACCTGTGTTCTGTCAGTCCTTTTCCCACCTCCAAGCAAAAAGCAAGGCCGTGCTGTGACTCGGGTACGTTGTGAATGCAGTGACGCCTCCCTCATCTACAGCTCTGCTGAATTCGGTGTTGGCTCTCTCTTCCTTTGTTGCGAATGTATTCTGTAGCACATGGGGGCATTTCAGTGGTGCACTGGTACTTCAGCACCTTCCCAGAATTCCAAGCAGGGGGCAGAGTAAAATCCACCACCTCTGTGCTCACACTGCACCACCCCCCAGCTCTGACAGTCAGGAGCTATTTCTGTAGGAGCATGGTGCTCAGACAGCCAGGCTGCCACACCTACAGGGAGAGCACTAGCAGGTTTCAGTAAATACATGAAAAAACAAGATGGCTGACTGAAAGAAAACCTGCTCTTACATCTATCAGGGCAATTCTTTCAGTGGTGCCAACTGGAAAAAATAAAATAAAAAGACTTTGCAACAGAAGCAGGGACACTTAACAGAGAATGTTATTATGCATTATGCATTAATGTCATTCTAACACCTAAATCATGATTCTAACTAATTTAACCCATCATAATGATCTTACATCTCTTGCTCTTAAGATGTTCACAGAAGCTTGGAGAGGGCTGCTCGAACCATGTATTACAATATAACAGAATACACAAACACACTATATAATGTCTATAAAACTTTTTTCTCGCCTCTTTTGCTTCAGTTTGGGTTAGGGAGGGGCCAGAATGTTCTGATTTTGAATATTAGCACAGCTGTATATTATTCAAATGCTGAGTCAGATGTCTTTTTAAAATATGTATTTATTTAAGCTGTTTATTAACCTTCTTTAGTGTAATTGCAACTAGCAAGCACTAAACAAGCAAGGGGCTTAGATTATTGGCTGTAACTCTATTAAATACACTCACGGTTACACCAGTCATGAAACATTATTCATCGCCACTGGCCTATATAACTGGAACCAGACTTTTAGAGAAAGGCGTTGATGCAAATTTAAATCTGTAGCCTGCAGTGGTTGGCGGAAGTAAGATTTTCTCTGTCTCTGTAAACATCAGGGCATTTATGGTTCTCCAAAGAGCGAAGTGTGTTTTTACACTCCAGGACAATAGGTGTCGTTATAGATGATATATGAAGGAAGCTAAATAATCTACCAGAAACACCTCCCCCATCCTGCTAGTCAACCAATCATCATCTGTGTATCGAACCTGTTTATGGCCTCGGTGGCGCTGTATGCATTGTTTCTGAATTTTAGAGGTGCACAGCACAGCATATGGACCCCGATGTTGCCAACGCTCACTGTTGTTTTGGTCACAATTGGGTCATTTTGTCCACACGGCCTCTGTAAACCAGGCCTAATTTGGGTTTAAGGCTGTTCTGCGGCTCGATATAGAAATAACCGGTCCTGCTGTCTGTCTGCTCTTTTCTTAGTCATAAAGATGCCCCCCCTCCCACAACAGTTCACTTTGGGAGACAGACAAGGTCTCATTACCGCCCACCTCTGAGTGCCACAAAAATGTTAGCCTGACTAACAAACTCCCCGAACTGTGGTAACCATCGACCTCTTTCAAAACGTGGAATGTATATTGGAACTGTCCAAGGGGACATGCCCACCTTCCAACTAATGAGCTGGGTTTGGTGCTCACTCATCTTCGGTGGACCTAATTACCACATTTGTACAAGAACTGTCCACACAACTGTTCCACGGCGAAACAGAGAGAAGCGATGAATGGCGACTTTCTTTGGCCTTGATCATTATTACTTTAACGATATGGCCTCTCTAACAGCCATGCTGATCCGTATTTGCATATGGCTTGGCATAATTGTTAGTGTGATGCCTTACAGCATGCATATTTTGGGGGGTTTTCTTCTCTCTCTAATAATTTCTGGCACTGCTGGAAGTTTTCCCATTTGTCACAAATGGTATCTGCCTGCGTGGGGTTGAGAGTAGAGCAGATGGTGAGATTCCATTCTTGGGTTGGTGTTTATTAGTGGCAGCGCACACAGAGTGGGCTGGAGAGGGGGGGGGCTCTGCACCAGCTCTATCTCAGAGAATGGTCCTCCTCGATGATCACAAACATGTAGATGAACCAAACAGACTGCTGTGTTCCTGTGAGTGAATCCCAAATATTAGCCCAGATCTCACTATTACATGTGGTTTGTATGGGCCTGATGACTTCCACAGTGTGAAAGTAAATACTGTTACATTACATTACATTACATTACTGGTTTAATTTATTACTCTCCCTGGGGGAGGGAGGGAGAAAGGGAGGAAGAGAGGGAGAGAGAATATAACATAAGTTACATTACATTACTTACATCCAGAACAGACGCTCTTATCCAGAACAACACAGTTTCACATTTCTTTACATACTGGCTGGCAGTGTAGTGTAATGGTTAGGGAGCTGGGCTTGTAACTTAGAGGTTGTAGGTTCAATCCCCAGGTGGGGCACTGCTGTTGTACCCTTGAACAAGGTACTTAACCTGAATTGCTTCAGTAAAATATCCAGCTGTATAAATTGATTATATGTAAAGAAATTTAAACTGTGTAAGTCGCTCTGGATAAGAACATCTGCTAAATGCTTAAAATGTAAATGTAAACATACAATCAATTTTAAAAAAACTAGGTTTATACCCCCCAACAAAAAATTTTAAATAATAAAGATGCAGGATTGATTTGATGTGCAGGGTCAGTGTTACTGACCCCCTAAGCAAGGTACTCTGCCAGGATCCCACCGCATCAGAACTACTCATATACAGAAGGATATCCACCAGGAAATAAAAACATATAGTTCTCATCAATCGGAAAAACCCAATTCCGAATTCAACGCTATTAAATCAATTTTGCCTAAATAATTCACTGTCAATTCATTGACTGACAGTTGCACTTTGGGTCACGAAGGACCATGTGCCAAAACAACGGTGCATTCATTATTATGATCCGTATACATGTGACCTCGCCGGCACGCACTTTACCGTGGAAGGAACATCATGCTACAGTGCACATGAAAGCCCAGGATTGTGGCCAATAGTTCCTCTCTCGGCATGTTGAGTCTCGCAGTCTGATTATAGCAAATGAACGAGGCTGTGAACAGACACTGTGTGGTTATTTTAATGTTCCAATGGCCGAATCCATTTAGTGGAATGTGTTTTAAGACATTATTTCAGAAAGCATCGTCCACAGTTAACTATTGAACCACTATTTGACAATTCTGACCAGCTGTGAGCACAGTTGAGTTAGCTAATCTCAGGAAAAGCCAAGGTAAGTAATATATTTTGAAATAAGCCTAAAGGTAGATATTATTGCAAGAATATGCACTTAGCTTTCTGACAATAAAGGTTTACCTGATTTATCTTATTGAAGAACAGTGGGTATAAAAATAATATAACAACAAAGGTTTACCTGATTTACCTTATTCAAGAACATTGGGTATGAAAATAAAAACAAATATGAGGAGGGTTGAGGTCTGGAGCATATCCAATAAGAATAAAAAGCAAAACAAAGACAATTTGCATGCCCTCAACTCAATTTATTAATTAGAAATACATATTTTGGCAGGACATACAGACCCGGCAGGGGTTGGGGTCCCCCAAAGCATTGAGTAAGGCACCTACTCACTTCAAGCGTGAACATTTGTGAGACACATCACAAAGACATCGGACCTGAAGACGTCGCGACCAGATTCCCACGTCTCCTCCGAACCCGGAACGCATGTTACCCCACCGACCGCAGAGCAAACGAAACAACAGTAAGGCTGTAATAATCTGGACATAGCACAATTAGCAACAAACTGTTTGTTCTGTGCGGACTGTACAAACTGTTGGTACTTTACTCCTGTAAAATGTATCATAGTTCATGACTGTGTACAATAGCTTTTACCATTGTTTTTGTAGCTATCATAGCTGCTCACTGACTGCCTGTGTTAGTGATAAAATACACCATACATAGACCCAGGTCTTGCATGTATTGTTGTCTACTAACCAGGCATTCTGATCTCAAAATACGCAATAACGCCACAGTTATTCTGGTGTGCGCAGTAAGCACCATCTTTTATTTCACCTTGGTTCCAACCTAGGTTCAAACTTCCCTCCATCTTGTTTCTCCATCTTGTTTCTTTGTTCTCGATGCCCACGTGGTTAAAACATCCACGCGCATTTGGCCACGTGCCTCATCAAGGTTGCGCACAGACGTGCCACACACACATACAGATACATACCGTAATTTCCGGACTATAAGCCGCTACTTTTTTCTCACGCTTTGAACCCTGCGGCTTAAACAATGATGCGGCTAATTTATGGATTTTACGGTAAGCGACCGGGGGGATTTTTTCACAGAAAAAAAGCATTGCTCGTTTTGGACAGCATGAGGGCCCATATAACAGATTCTGTAAAAGCAGTCATCAAGAAGACAAACTCAATTCCAGCTGTGATTCCTGGGGGCACAACGAAGTATTTGCAGCCACTCGACATCAGTGTGAATCGTGCATTTAAAGTGGCACTCCGAGTTGAGTGGGAGACTTGGATGACTAGCGGCGAGAAATAATTTACCAAAACTGGCCGCATGCAAAGAGCAACTTTTGCTCAAGTCTGCCAGTGGATCCTGACAGCGTGGAACAGTGTCAAAAAATCCACTATCACCAACGGGTTTCGAAAGGCTGGACTGCTGCGTGATGAAGAGGACAGCACAAGCTCAAGTGCTAATTTGTCTCGAGACGAAAGTGACAGTGAGAGCGACAACGAAAGAGAGATTGAGAAAGTGTGTGACGAAGTAATTCTGAGGCTGTTCAATTCCGACACTGAAGAAGACGACTTTAGTGGTTTTAGTGCGCAGGAGGAAGATGAAGATAGCGATCAATGACTTTTCTGGTAGGCTACTGTGTTTTTCTTTAACCAGCCGTGTTACAGGCACTGTTCGGAAAAAAGCATTCATTTAATTAAAAGTACAAAAAATCTTTCCGTGTAACATTTTCTGTGTAAATATCCCATGTTACAACGCGGACATCTGCGGCTTATAGACAAGTGCGGCCTATATATGTACAAAATCTTTTTTCTTTTAAAATTTAGTGGGTGCGGCTAATATTCAGGTGCGCTCAATAGTCCGGAATTTACGGTACACGCATTAACAGTTGTTGTTCATTAATGTATTGAATTGTGCTTTGCTATTTTCATACGTTGTTAAATAAATGTTATATTATTTTTCTACAAGGTTGTCTGTCTTAATGTTGCACTTGTATTAAATTGAGCCAACCTCTTCTAATAAAGAACTCCTTGATGCCTTCAACCCCTTGGTTAGATCATCAATATTATAGATTTGGTAATAACTAAATATATAATGTTGTGATCTGATTAAGATAAATTAACTATTAACATTGTCATTTAATTATAATTATTAATTTAATTACTAATTGAAATTCCAATTTGATAGTTAAGTATATTTTTATGAGACTGATATACAAAACCTAATATTATGAGAATACTTGTATTTTTGGCTGCTACCGTGTTGGGAATTAACAAGCCTTACATTGTGCTGTGAACTATATTAGAATTCTAACTTCTAGTGGGATAGCACTATACACTGTCCATGGAAGAACAATAGCCTGGGCACTTCATAAATCTGCACTTTATGGGAGGGTGGCAAAAAGAACCATTGTTGAAGAAAACACACATTAAATCTTGCCTAGTGCTTGTCAGAAGGCATGCGGGAGACTCTCAAACAAAGTGGAGGAAGATTCTATAGTCTGATGAGACCAAGACTGAACTTTTTGTCCTCAACGTTGGGCACTGTGTTTGAAACAAGCTTGCGCATCATCCCAAGAACACTATCCCGACTATAAAACATGGTGGCACCAAGCCAATTTTGGAAATACAATTAATATAATATATATAAATGGTCAGCAATGATAGGGGATAGTTTCAAATTCAACTGAGCCAATTGGTGTTCTTTTGCCAAGGGAGTTACATTGACTACTAGGCTCAATAATGTACTATAGTAGGCAGGTGAGGGCAAATGTTAATATTAATTATTTGAAAGCATAAATATGTATAAACAGACCACAACTGAGTTAATGAGACCGGTGTGTCACTTGTTATAACATTGGTATAACATCAGCTGTCTTGCTGCATAGACGTTGTTGCCAGGAGGAGTGCCAAATCAGTGAACGAATCATTATAGTGCATGGAATCAAAGGATTTGAGTCACTCGAAGGAACTGAAATTCCCACCACTACTCTGAGTCTCGGGCTAAGTTGTTGTTTGCGAGTGCAAAGTTGTTGTTTGCAAGAGCAAAGAGATTATCTGCAGTAAGTGGTTTTCTGACAGAAATGGAAGGCTTCCAGGCCCCTTTAACTGTGCAGCGCATTAAACGTGCCAAACCTGCCATCAGATCGTGAAGGATTTGACACAGATGCCAGCTGATTCTTTGGCTTTGTCAGTCAAGACTCCCTCTACTCTCGACCTCTCCATGAATACAATGATAAAGCAGGGGATAGATGTTACAATCATGGGTATGTCAAGAACGCCATGCATACAATCAGAGCAAAGGGCCAGGAGAATTCACACCCATGCAGATGGCCTTTTACAGCCCAACAGGGATGATTTGAAAAGCTTAAATAAGTAAGTACCAGACAGACCTGAGCGTTGGGGTAATTACAGCTGGAAACAATGGTTCAACACTCGGCCACCTCCCACAAAACCCCCTGCAGCTCGTGGCAGCCACACAAAGTCAGTGAATAAATACGAGGGAGCGGAGTCCATCAGGCCAGCCCTGGCAGGGGTCCAGGCTGGCCATTGTCGTAGGGGGAAGAGGGGGGTGCTGCTGACACCGCAGAGGCAAGGCCGAAATTACCATATATATTGGGGGGGACACATCCCCCCCAATATTCAGATATGCTCAAAATGTCCCCCCCAATATATAGCCTAGCTGATATAAAAAATATAAATAAATTGATTTGGTCCCCCCCAATGTTGACTCCATGGTTACGGCCTTGCGCAGAGGGCTGTCAGAGCACTGTCATACACCTCGCTCGGCTTGCCCAGCGCACCCCCAATGCCCGATGGGAAGGATACTTTTATTATTACATTATATATGTTATAAATGGCCCTGTGATGGATTGGCGACCTGTCCAGGGTGTATTCCTGCCTCTCGCCCGGAACGCATGCTGGGATAGGCTCCAGCACCCCCCCCGCGACCCTGACCAGGAATAAGCGGCTTAGACAATGGATGGATGGATGGATGGATGTTATAAATGATGATATATGTATTCTCTCAGTAATGGACAGTACAGCTAATGGAGAAATAATTAGAGTACTGGACCTCAAATGACTGGGAAATTGTTGCTGTACTCCTGAAAGGTACAGTAAAAGTAAATTGCAACAATATAAGAAAAGGCAAGTTACATATAAAAAGCCTATACTCTCTACACATCTCTGAAAACACAATTGCTCAAATATGTCTGCATACCAAATTACTGATATCAACATGATGCCCTAAACTTTCATGAATATGTTTCTCAGAAACTAAACAAGCACTGTGCATGCTACCCACGTTTTGCAACATTGGTTCATGAAACTTGGCAGGGTGGAATACCTGCTATCTCAATGTATACGACATATGTTTGTAAGCAATAAAAATAATGTAAGAGGGGAAACATGTAATGAATGGGATGAAAGTAAGACTGGGATGGGGTTGGAATACAGTGAGTGATCCCCTCCACCACACAGCTTCCAGTGGCCTTCGGCCTTTGACGGCAGGTGTCAAAACCAACAATTATCCAGTGCTCTCGTACATTGAGATAGGTGACCGCAAAGAGAAATAGGCTTTTTGCCTAGCAGACAAACCCTGGCAGCCAGAAAGCACACAGGCTTCCTCAGATATGCCAAGCACTGCTCCGCCGCTGCTCATCCCAGCCCCACCGGTGGAAAGAAGGAACAAATGCATTTGCAAGTAAAATGAGTTATGATTACCATCTAAAAGAGGCGGCTATTGTACATGGACAGCAGAACAAACAGATAACCACAGTGAAAACTATTTACATGCACTGTCGCCAAAGCTTTTTCTGTTTACGCAGTGCATGTGGAATTTCTTTACAGAGCAATTTGGCTGATGACCACTGCATGACTTAAAAAGCACCTAGAGTTGTTTAGTTAGTAAATATTTAGTTTATTATTTCGTATTTTAAATTTTAAGGGGACCTACTAATATGTTTTTAAGTGAGCAAACTGACATGTCATTTAAGAGTATAGAGACCTTTTTGCTAAATTTACAAGTCATTTCAGCAGTTTAATGCAAAAACATGCAACATAATTATTGAAGAGCGTAGCCCATAGACTGCAATATTGGGCTGTTGGAATGCCAGATAATGGCTTCCACATGGCAAGTTACAACTACTGGGTCAGACATGTAGTGGAACTGTCATGCCAATATGTGTCCGCCTGAAAAGAATGTGTCCGGATGACGTCATTGGAATTTTGGACTGTAGTTGGTATGCCAACATGACGAGCTCGCATTCCTGAGTGACAAAACCCGGAAGAATGTGTCCGGGGTGTCCGGGTGATGTCATTTAGCTACGAATAAGCTGTACAGCTAAATTAGCTGCCTTGCTACGAACATAATATATGAATTATAATATATAATTATATTATAATTATATAGCCAGCTAGCTACGAAGATAATAATATGCATTGTCTGTTCAGCTGTACAGTTAAGTTAGCTGGCTAGCTATGAATATAATATATGGAAGTCATTACATTACAGCTAGGTGGCTAGCTACGAATAACCATTGCTTGCTCAGCTGTAAAACTAGCTAGCTGGCTAGCTACGAACATAATATATGAATTATATAGCCAGCTAGCTACGAAGATAATCCAGGCTGCTCTCTTCCCCCAAAAAACCTGCGTTTCATGCCCCTATTCTGTTCACGTACTTGGCACCATGCACTGGCACCGCAGTACTATGGCAGCATCGTGCTCTGTTGTAGTTGTTTTGTTGATTTGCACCTTGAATTTACATTTCCACTATCTCTCTGCAAGGAAATAAATGATCTCTACTATAATAACTGATCTCATTCGTCGCCTTGATTTAATATCCCACAATAGTCCTGTGTATTCATGATGAGTTAGCCTCATCACCATTCTTGAATGTGAAATTCAATATGAACAGCTAATTCATTTATAATATTGGCCAGCACTAGACACAGTTATTCATAATTAGCATACCAACACACACACACATACACTGCCCGTCCCAAAAAAAAGTCACACACTAATATTTTGTTGGACCGCCTTTAGCTTTGATTACGGCACGCATTCGCCATGGCATCGTTTCGATAAGCTTCTGCAATGTCACAACATTTATTTCCATCCAGAGTTGCATTAATCTTTCACCAAGATCTTGTATTGATGATGGGAGAGTCGGACCGCTGGGCAAAGTCTTCTCCATCACATCCCAAAGATTCTCAATGGGGTTAAGGTCTGGACTCTGTGGTGGCCAATCCATGTGTGTCTCATGCTCCCTGAACCACTCTTTCACAATTTGAGCCCGATGAATTATGGCATTGTCATCTTGGAATATGTCCGTGCCATCAGGGAAGAAAAAATCCATTGATGGAAAAACCTGGTCATTCAGTATATTCAGGTAGTCAGCTGACCTCATTCTTTGGGCACATAACGTTGCTGAACCTAGACCTGACCAACTGATCATAACACTGCCCCCACAGGCTTGTACGGTAGGCACTAGGCATGATGGGTGCATCACTTCATCCGCCTCTCTTCTTACCCTGATCACTCTGGAACAGGGTAAATCTGGACTCATCAGACCACATGACCTTCTTCCATTGCTCCAGAGTCCAATCTTTATGCTCCCTAGCAAATTGAAGCCTTTTTTTCAGATTAGCCTCACTGACAAGTGGTTTTCTTAAGGCTACACAGCTGTTTAGTCCCAATCCCTTGAGTTCCCTTCACATTGTGCATGTGGAAATGCTCTTACTTTCACTATTAAACATAGCCGTGAGTTCTACTGTTGATTTTTTATGATATGATTTCACCCAACGTTTAAGTGATCGCCGATCACGATCATTCAAGATTTTTTTCAGACCACATTTCTTCCTCGAAGATGATGGTTCACCACTATCCTTCCAGGTTTTAATAATGCGTTGGACAGTTCTTAACCCAATTTTAGTAGTTTCAGCAATCTCCTTAGTTGTTTTCTTTGCTTGATGCAGGCCAATAATTTGACCCTTCTGAAACAGATTAACATCTTTTCCACGACCACAGGATATGTCTTCCGACATGGTTGTTTAAGAAATGAGAAGCTACCCACTGCATCAGTTAGGGTTAAATAACTTGTTGCCAGCTAAAACCTATTAATCACTGCAGTAATTATCCAATGGAAGGCTCTTACCTATTTGCTTAGTTAAATCCAGGTGGTGACTTTTTTTTGGGCCAGGCAGTGTATATATACAGTATATGACCAAAAGTCAGTGGGCACCCCTACTAATTATTGAGTTCAGGTGTTTCAGCCACACCCATTGCCAACAGGTGCACACAATCCAGCACATAGCCATGCAATCTCCACAGACAAACATTTAGAATTCAGAAGAGCTCAGTGACTTTAAACGTGGCACTGTCATAGGATGCCACCTTTGCCACAAGTCAGTTTGTGAAATTTCTGCCCTACTAGATGTGCCCCGGTCAACTGTAAGTGCTATTATTGTAAAGTGGAAGCACCTAGGAGAAACAACAGCTCGGCCACAAAGTGGTAGACCACGCAAACTCACAGAGCCGGGCCAACGAGTGCTGAAGCGCATAGTGCGTAAAAATCACCTATCATCTGCTGCATCACTCACTACAGAGTACCAAACTGCCTCTGGAAGCACCATCAGCACAATAACTGTGCATCAAGAGATTCATGGAATGGGTTTCCATGGCCGAGCAGCTGCACACAAGCCTCACATCACCATGCGCAATGCCAAGCATCGGCTGGAGTGATGTAAAGCACGCCGAAACTGGACTCTGGAGCAGTGGAAACGTGTTCTTTGGAGTGATGAATCACGCTTCACTATCTGGCAGTCTGATGGACAAATCTGGGTTTGGCGGATGCCAGGAGAACGCTACCTTCTGGAATGCATAGTGCCTACTGTAAAGTTTGGTGGGGGAGGGATAATGGTCTGGGGCTGTTTCTCAGGGTTTGGGATAGGCCCCTTAGTTCCAGTGAAGGGTATTCTTAATGCTATAGGATACGAAGACATCTTAGCCAATTGGCGCTTCCAACTTTGTGGCAACAGTTTGGGAAGGCCCTTTGCTGTTCCAGCATGACTGTGCCCCTGTGCACAAAGCGAGGTCCATAAAGACATGGTTAGACGAGTTTGGTGTGTAGGAACTCGATTGGCCTGCACAGAGCCCTGACCTCAACCCCATTGAACACCTTTGGGAGGAATTAGAACGCCGATTGCGAGCCAGGCCTTCTCGTCCAACATCAGTGCCTGACCTCACAGATGCTCTTTTGGCTGAATAGGCACAAGTTCACACAGACACACTCCAAAATCTTGTGGAAAGCCTTCCCAGAAGAATGGCAGCCGTCATAGCCGCAAAGGGGGGTCCAACTCCATATTAATGAACATGGTTTTAGAATGGGATGTCCAACAAGCTCATATAGGTGTGATGACCAGGTGTCCACTGACTTTTGGCTATATAGTATATATATATACTGTGCAAAAGTTTTAGGCAGGTGTGAAAAAATGCTGTAAAGTAAGAATGCTTTCAAAAATAGAAGTGTTAATAGTTTATTTTCATCAATTAACAAAATGCAAAGTGAATGAACAGAAGATAAATCTAAATCAAATCAATATTTAGTGTGACCACCCTTTGCCTTCAAAACAGCATCAATTCTTCTAGGTACACTTGCACACAGTTTTTGAAGGAACTTGGCAGGTAGGTTGTTCCAAACATCTTGGAGAACTAACCACAGATCTTCTGTGGATGTAGGCTGCCTCAAATCCTTCTGTCTCTTCATGTAATCCCAGACAGACTCGATGATGTTGAGATCAGGGCTCTGTGGGGGCCAAACCATCACGACTCCTTGTTCTTCTTTACGCTGAAGATAGTTCTTAATGACATTGGCTGTATGTTTGGGGTTGTTGTCCTGCTGCAGAATACATTTTGGGCCAATCAGATGCCTCCCTGGTGGTATTGCATGATGGATAAGTATCTGCCTGTATTTCTTAGCATTGAGGACACCATTAATCCTGACCAAATCCCCAACTCCATTTGCAGAAATGCAGCCCCAAACTTGCAAGGAACCTCCACCATGCTTCACTGTTGCCTGCAGACACTCATTATTGTACCGCTCTCCAGCCCTTTGGCGAACAAACTGCCTTCTGCTACAGCCAAATATTTCACATTTTGACTCATCAGTCCAGAGCACCTGCTGCCATTTTTCTGCACCCCAGTTCCTATGTTTTCATGCATAGTTGAGTCGCTTAGCCTTGTTTCCACGTCGGAGGTATGGCTTTTTGGCCGCAATTCTTCCATGAAGACCACTTCTGGCCAGACTTCTCCGGACAGTAGATGGGTGTATCTGGGTCCCACTGGTTTCTGCCAGTTCTGAGCTGATGGCACTGCTGGACAAGGGAAGGGAAGGGAAGTAAGCATGATGTGTCTTTCATCTGCTGCATTAAGTTTCCTTGGCCGACCACTGCGTCTACAGTCCTCAACGTTGCCCGTTTCTTTGTGCTTCTTCAAAAGAGCTTGAACAGCACATCTTGAAACCCCAGTCTGCTTTGAAATCTTTGCCTGGGAGAGACCTTGCTGATGCAGTATAACTACCTTGTGTCTTGTTGCTGTGCTCAGTCTTGCCATGGTGTATGACCTGTGACATGAAACTGTCTTCCACAACCTCACCTTAGTAGCAGAGTTTGGCTGTTCCTCACCAAGTTTTAAGCCTCCTACACAGCTGTTTCTGTTTCAGTTAATGACTGTGTTTCAACCTACATATGAAATTGATGATCATTAGCACCTGTTTGGTATAATTGGTTAATCATACACCTGACTATAATCCTACAAAATCCCTGACTTTGTGCAAGTGTACCTATAAGAATTGATGCTGGTTTGAAGGCAAAGGGTAGTCACACCAAATATTGATTTGATTTAGATTTTTCTTCTGTTCGCTCACTTTGCACTTTGTAAATTGATAAAAATAAACAATTAAAATTTATATTTTTGAAAGCATTCTTACTTTACAGCATTTCTTCACACCTGCCTAAAACCTTTGCACAGTACTATATATATATATATATATATATATATATATATATACATATATAGTAGGCTCCATTTTATTAATACCATTGATAAAGATTAACAAAAGAGATCATACAAAATAAACGATATAAGTAATGGGGTATATTTTATGCTAAAACAAATCTGAAAATTTGATTCTTTAATAATAATGCATTGGCCCGGCCACAATCGAATGGTTCACAAATCACACAAATATTCACATCCCTGTTATCAGTACTTTGTGGTTCCTCCCTTGGCCATTATAACAGCAAGTTGTCACCTTCCGTAGTGTTGTACAGAACAGAGGTTATGGAACTTCTTGGGGGGGATCCTCAACCATTCCTCCATGCATGAGCATTTGAGTTCAAACCACAAATGCTTATTTGGATTCAGGTCTGGAGACTGAGATGGCTACATCAGGACATTTATCTTGTGCTCTATCTACCAACTATCTTAGTTGCTTTGGACATATATTTGGGATCGTTATCTTGTTGGAAGGTTCATCTGCCGCCAAGGTATATCTTCCTGGCAGATGGCAAAGGTTTTTGGACAAAATGTCTTAGTACATGCTGGAGTTCATGGTTCCTTTGATTTTAATAAGGATGCAAAACAACCCCAAAGCATTAAAGCTTCATTACCATATTTCACCATAGGCATGAGGTGCTTTTCAACATTACTTGCATTTTTTAGATGCCAAACATAATGCTGATGTGCATGTCCAAAAAGCTAAAAAAAAATCATCTGACCACAAGACATGGTTCCAATTGTAGTTCAGGGCCCGTATTCACAAAGCATTTTAAGGGTAAAAGTTGGTCCTAACTCCGTAATTTAGGAGCAACACCAAAAAATAATGGGCGTGTCACTCATAAATTTAGGAGTCCTACATTTTGGGGATAAGAGTATTTCACAAAGGGTTTGAGAGCTAAAAACAGCTCCTAAGTCCAGGAGAAGTTAGAAGCAGCCAAGAGGACTTCTAAGTCGTTAAAGACCTAAAATCTGCTGCTGCCGGCAATCGTTGTCGCAATCGCGTCAACACTGGGGATATTGAATGATACAGAGCTCATAAAAAGGTACCGCCTCAATCGCGAGGGTATTATAGATACCCGCTGATTGTTTATGAGATGCAGACATGTAACCAATTGACTAGTCAGTATTCTTGGTTTCATGTTAAATCAGTGACACGTAGCCTACATTTGTATTTTAGAATCTTTATTAGAATATAATAGGGGTGCATCGGATCATTTTTCGGATCAGCAAAAAAAAAAATAACGGGACCAAAGGCGCGTTTCCACCAAAAATTACCAGTAACTATTCTCAAGGAATTGAATGAATGATAATTTCAGTTTTTCAATTTAAGTTATTTCACTAAATCTTTATTCGAAAATTTCTCAAAATAAATTTTTTGATTCAGTACGCCTTAGGCGATTTAACTAGGGTGGTCTTATGCCTGAATTAATAAAAAAAAAAAAAAAAGATCGCTAATGTTTAAATTTTATTTAATTCGGTCGCGTTTCTAAAAACCTGCCTCCCAGAAAGGCATTTAGTATGCAAAACAAAGCAAACCAAAACATATATGGTTTATATACATAGCAGCTGTATTTGTATTTCTCTATGATGGTTCAATTTAGCTATTAATCTGCGGATCATATGCGTGCCGAACCGTGGGGGTTGATCCGTACGCGGACACAGACCCATCCCCTATATTAGCCAATCGCTGTGGGCATTCTGAGTAAGCTCGTTCATGAGAAACAACGTCATCCTTAGCAACAACGTCAACCCCGCCCTCATTCTTAGCTTGACAATTATAGGAATTCCTTAGTATGAGTTTGTCTTTGCAGCTTTGTGAATAGGTTTTAAGGTGGGACTCCTAACTAAAAGGTTTTAGTGTGATTTAGAAGTACTCCTAGTGGTAAGATAAAATGCTTTGTGAATACGGGCCCAGATGTAGGTTGACAAATTCAAGATGCCTTTTTCAGTAAATTGTCTTCAAACAAGGTTTCCTTCTTGCAACTCTGCCATAAAGGCCATTGCCATGTAGGCATCGTCAAATGATAGCTTTGGACACCTTGTAACCCCAAGATGCCAGGTCGTTTTGGAGATCTTGAATTGTGCCCCTTGGACTTATTTTTGCCTCTTGAACCTCTTGAACTTTTTGCCTCACTACACGTGGGGGCAAGATAGACTTGTGTCCTCTACCTGGCAGTTTAGCCACTGTTCCAGTGGCCTTAAACCTCCTAATAATTGACACAACAGTGGAAAGCGGTATCTTTTAACTTTTTAGTTTTTTGTAACCATCTCCTGATCTGTAGAGGTCAATATCCTTTTGTCTGATGCTTTCAGGAATTGATTTGCCTTTCACCATGATGATGGCTGACACAGTATTTCAAACGTGTGTTCCCTCCTTATTATACACGGCTGGCAATGTGTAATGGTTAGGAAGCTGGGCTTGTAACTTACAGCAGGTGGGGCACTGCTGTTGTACCCTTGAGCAAGGTACTTAACCTGAATTGCTTCAGTAAAATATCCAGCTGTATAAATTGATTATATGTAAAGAAATGTAAACTGTGTAAGTCACTCTGGATAAGAGCATCTGCTAAATGCTTAAAATGTAAATGTAAATGTAAATGTAGGGAAACTGAAAACCATTGTAGGCCACTGTATAGTCCCATAACCTTCCAATGAACTTCAAATAAGTTGTATATTTATAAACATTTGTTTTTGTTGGATTACATTTAAAAGAATAGTTAGGGGATGAATAATTGTGATCCAGGGCTGGAATGTATCAAATATCTTAAGAGTTACACTTACAACACCTCCTAAGAGCTTACTTAAATCACTTTGCTTAAAGTGGTCGGTAAAACATAGTTATCAAGCAGCTCATACTTTCTCTTAGGGAAGTCTTCAATTGTAAAGATTGTAAACCATAGCTTTGTGGTTTTACTGACATGATTGACTAAGTTGGACTATTTTTAACTGACATGCCATTTTTTTAACTGACACCCGTATCTCGGTCTTAAAAAGTGTGAAAATAAAGAAAACCATACTCACGCTATGGTGCAGAGCTGCCATGCTGGCTTTTGTGATCCTACATTGTTTAGGGTGCTATCCCACTAGAAGTTAGAATTCTAATATAGTTGACGGCACAATGTAAGGCTTGTTAATTCCCAACACGGTAGCAGCCAAAAATACAAGTATTCTTGTAATACTGTATTAGGTTTTGTATATCAGTCTCATAAAAATATACTTAACTATCAAATTGGAATTTTAATGAGTATTTAAATTAATAATTACAATTAAATTGTTTGTGTGTGGCGTGTCTGTGCGCAAGCTTGATGAGGCACGTGGTACGCGCGCATGTGCATGCATGCTTTAACCATGTGGGCATCGAGAAAAAAGAAACAACAAGATGGAGGTAAGTTTGAACCTAGGTTGTAACTGAGGTGAAACAAAGATGGTGCTTACTGAGCACACCAGAATAACTGTGGAGTTTTGTATTTCCATGCGTTTCGGGTTCGGAGGAGAGGTGGGAATCTGGTCGCAACGTCTTCAGGTCCGATGTGCAGTGTCTCGCAAATGTTCACGTTTGAAGTGAAGTCTCTGGGAAGTTTTCCAGGGTGCAAAGTTGATTATCGGAGATTAGTTTTGAACGAAGGGAGCTGGCCGCTTCTGTGTTCACTCAAATGTCCGATATTGTTAGCTGTATTATTTCACAGCTCTTCACAAATTGGTGTTGCTTGCAGCTACATTTGTGGAATCAGCGCTCTGTGGATTCCGCTGCTGTTCAGAGAACGTGTTTCGAGCGTGTCTTCACAGGCCTTTTGTTAGGTGCTGGTGAGGGAGTGCGACGCGAGGTCCTGCTGATGGAAGGACAGGAACAGAACAGGAAAACCCAAGGGACAGAGTGAATGTTCTCTGATTTTATATGTTGGGTTGAGGTACGCATTTCCGCTTTTACAGTATCGTCACTGTACATGGAAATGCGATCCTAGGAGGTGGGCCCGAATGACATCATCGGGATTCCTTTGTGCGTTGTATAACTGTGTGTCAGGAGGTTGGATACATGGTGGATGAACCAAGCACTCAAAATTATATTAACTGAAATTGCATTTCAAACATATAATTTCATGATGGAATGTGCAGTCCCTACAATCGTAATATTTGCAGGCTTCATTTCTTTAGTGGGTTGGAAGCTTTTGCTGTCTTTGACAGTCAATATTCAGGTACATTGACCTATCTATGCTCTTCATCAAACTTTAGTTGAACAAAATGTTTGTAACTAGCTGGAAAGTTTGACAAATTTAGCAACGAAGGAAGTATAGGATGATAGAAAATTCTCTATGCAGCAGGTATACTGTGGAGAGACTTTTCAATCATTCTGTAGTAAACATGACATTTTTGCGGACAGACAAACTTTTTTACGGATTTACAAGGTGAAATTGAGATATTTTTTTACGGACTGTCCTTAAATTTACATACAGTTAGCAACCCTGGGAAGAACCAATCTTCTTTTGGAAAGTCTGTATTCTTTCATGGTCAACACAAGTATCCAATAAAGTTAAACAGATGGCCCATTATAAAAGATGCCTTGCTGGCTACTGTTAGGCTAATCAAACTGGATTTAAAAAGAAAGACAAATTGGGCTGTAGAGGAGGTAGACTTGAAAAATAATTAAGGGAAAGTTTATCCCCACACAATACAATGACACAAGTTGTCATAAAAAAGAAGCATGGTGGCAGATAACAAATGCAAATGCAAGCTTCGACACCGTCATTCAGTGCCTGGAGGAAAGCAGAAAAAATTATACAATGTTCTATCCAAAGCGCGTCAGGAAAATCTGGCAATGTCTGGCAGTGGTTCATTGTCTTATTTATTTATTTATGAGACACATTTGTTTCATATTGCAATATTGCTGATGAACAACAACAGTTATTAAAACTGTTTTGACTATTGAGCTACAATTATTTTATTGCAGTTATGTTTTATATTCAGATGGAGGTACTATGCCTAAACCTTTAAGCGCAGTGTTAAAAATATCTTGCATCTCTGCCTTAACTGCGCTACTTCTCAAAGTTGCTGGCGATATTACATCCCGCACAAGATCAGTGTCAAAGATGATTCTCTGATAATCATCATTTGATTTACTGTGCATCATCAAACATTTCTAAAACATTCTTCCTATCTTGGAAGGTGAGCGCACATCTCTGTCTCCGCAACTGTGCCGTCTTGCTTACTCCTAGCCGAGTTAAGAGAGCTCCAGAAGTCTCTTAAATATCTGACAGTTTAAGAGTACGTTTAAGTCCAGAGAAATTTGATAAATCACATTTATTCTTAAACTTGAGTCTGGAGTAAAAGTCACCAATTCTTACACTTAAGGTACACTTGAGACCTTTTTTTAACTTTGAGTGGCTTGATACATACAGCCCCAGATGTTTTCTGGAAAGAAATATTAATAAAACAAAATATGTTTTTCTGAACAATTAGTAATGTAGGTTTGGAATTTTCTGAATTTACGTCATTACATATATCGTTTATTTTATATAATCTCTTTTGTTCATCTTTATCAAGGGTATGAATAAAAACAGAGCCTACTATATATATATATATATACATATACATAAAGATGCTATGAAGCAGAATATATACTGCATAAGATATCTGAATCTGACAATCATCTGAATATTTACAGTATGCCAAAAAAAATTACATCTAGCATATACTGTATAACAAAATTGCAATTAAAATTAGACGACACAGAAACATATCTAACTCAGACAAGCAATTTATCTCAACTTCCCTAGTTATTAGGAATGCTGAATATTCTACCTTTAATTAAAATTCATAACTGGGATTATGTGTCCAGGGGGGAAATGGCAAATGTTTCCACCTGAAAGCCTAATAATCCTGGCCAAGAGCATTTAAACACATAAGATTAAAAGCATCAAAAATCCTACCTGAGTCAGCTGCGGACAGCAGGGAGAAGCACAGTGAGTGAGTGAGTGAGTGAGCATACGTACGGTCAGACTGCATCCCACTAAGGGGAACGGCAGAGCTAACATCCAGATACAGATGGCTCACTGTCCTTTATGAGAGAAAGCCTGAGACACACATACAACACACACACACCAACCAGCAATCGATAAACTGTGAGAGAGGATCACTGATAAGCCAAACTTTTTCAATGTCCCCATGTACTCTTCATACACAAAGACACCGATCCACACACAAACACACGTCTTTGTGTGGGTTCCATACATGGGTGAAAGCACACACTACAAACACACAGCACTCCCTTAAGCAAGAGGTAGAAGGGAAAACTCACCTCCAAAACTCCAAACTCTATATCTGAGATATGAAGAATATGAACAGCACTTAGTTACTCTGCAGCCAGGCTCACGCTCCATACACACACTCCACTCTCCCTTACACACAGCCTGTCACCACCACCCAGCAACCAGAGATCTCAGTTCCTGTACATTGCACCTTCAACGGCTATTTAGAGACACTCAAAAAGAGATGCAAGTAAACAGGATATTGTGGCTAACATGCTAGCATGCCTTCCACTGAGGTGACGAGACTGTGTGGACAGAACAGTGCAGCTTTTAATCCCTGGTATGGGGGGTGATTAGTGCCAAAACTACTACATACACTATGGGTTTGACAATGCGGCTGGTGTTCTTATGTACCAACAACTTACAACTGCATATGCGTTTGACAATGCAACTGCTTTTCTCACATACCATCAACTTATGACTGCTTACATATGTGTACTACATGTGCGTTTGCCATTTGGCAATGTGGAGACAATGTACAAGACAAATGTTTATAGCTTTTTAACTGTACCAAGAGTCATGAAAAATGAAGTCAAGTAGTGGGGCTTGGCAGTGTGAGTATGAAGCCACTTGGCCATGTAGGGGCGCTATGTGATCCAAATGGTTATATCATAACCTCCAGGCCCCAAAAACTCTTCCATCAGGCATGTCAGGCTGTGCTTTTATAATGGCCTAACGAAGGCAATGGCTCACAGCTGAGTTGATTGCTCATTAAACTCAGGTGAGCCTGCCTGTAAGTGAGGCCGCTGCTGTCCAAGGCCCTGTAGTCCTCTCCAGGCTGTGGGAGGGGACAGGAACACCTGACAGCAGCCAAAAGGGAGGCGCAGCACTCTCTACTCCTCCCTCCACCTCTCCCAGTGTCACATACCCTCCCCCTCAGCTCCGAGGAGGACACAGAAATCTCCAGACAACGGGAGAGGAACACCAGGGCTCTAGGAGGCTCTGCCCCCAGGGTCGAAGTTAAGCCATGCCTGTTGCACCAGCGAGCTGATACCGGAGGCATAAGGCAGCTTTGTGCCCCTGGAAAAGCTGGCAACGACAGGCGATGAGGGGCCCCCAGGGAGGCCAGCAGTAGCACGCAACCAGTGACCCTCCGGGAGGCTGACAACAGCAGGGCGCGATGGGCCCTCAGGGAGGCCGGCGACGCCAGGCAAGGAGGGGCCCTCAGGGAGGCCGGCGAAGGCAGGGCGCGATGGGCCTTCAGGGAGGCCTGCGACGCCAGGCAAGGAGGGGCCCTCAGGGAGGCCTGCGACGCCAGACAAGGAGGGGTCCTCAGGGAGGCCTGCGACAGCCGGCAAGGAGGGGCCCTAAGGGAGGCCTGCGATGGCAGGTAGGGAGGGGCCCTCAGGGAGGCCGGGAGGAGCCAGCGGCAAGGGGCCCTCAGGGAGGCCTGCGATGGCAGGCAGGGAGGGGCCCTCAGGGAGGCCTGCGACGGCAGGGCGCGATGGGCCCTCAGGGAGGCCTGCGACACCAAGCAAGGAGGGGTCTTCAGGGAGGCCTGCGATGCCAGGCAAGGAGGGGTCCTCAGGGAGGTCTGCAACAGTGGGTATCCCGCACTGGGCACACAGACCAGTGATGGTCTGGCTCCCCACAACACTCACACCAGAGAAACATTCTCCTCAGCTGTTCTCATCGGCCCCTGTCTCCGGATTCCTCCAATGGAAGGTCCACTGGAGCGGCAAAGGACAGGCAGTGCTGGGGCCAGAGAAGGGGCTACAGCACCTCCTTCCCACCCATAGGCTCCTCTGCCCGGGCAAAGCCCACCACCAGATCAAGAATGTCTGCCATCTACTCTTCCGAGTACGCCTCCAGGTCCTCCCAGGTAACGGCCTGGACCTCCCGAGGCCACTCCCAGGCTCTGGGCTTGGTCTGCCTCTTCACCTTGCGGCATTTTCTTTTCGGCA
Source organism: Aldrovandia affinis (assembly GCA_029706075.1). Lineage (NCBI taxonomy): Eukaryota > Metazoa > Chordata > Actinopteri > Notacanthiformes > Halosauridae > Aldrovandia > Aldrovandia affinis. Next base: position 7,858,496 of record JAINUG010000011.1, read on the forward strand.
ATTTTTATTTGTATTTTTTTTTAAGGGGGAGGAAAAGAAGCTAGGAAGAAAATAAACTGTCCCAAAAAATGTTACATTATTATTATTGTGCCATTAGCAAAACCATTCGTAATACCATTTGTAAAACAATTACTTATACCATTAGTAATACCACTGGTAAACCCGTTAGTAATACCACTAGTAAAACCATTACTAATACCATTAGGAAAATAATTCGCAAGTAGCTCCGCAGATACACTATATGGCCAAAAGTCAGTGGACACCCCTACTAATTATTGAGTTTTCAGCCACATCCATTGCCAACAGGTGCATATAATCCAGCAAATAGTCATACAATCTCCACAGACAAACATTTAGAATTCAGAATGGTTCGTAAAGAGCTCAGTGACTTTAAACGCGGCACTGTCATAGGATGCCACCTTTGCCACAAGTCAGTTTGTGAAATTTCTGCTCTACTAGATGTGCCCCGGTCAACTGTAAGTGCTATTATTGTGAAGTGGTAGCGCCTAGGAGCAACAACGGCTTAGCCACAAAGTGGTAGACCACGAAAAAGTCACAGAGCGGGGCCGACGAGTGCTGAAGCACATAGCGCGTAAAAATCGCCTATCATCTGCTGCATCACTCACTACAGAGTACCAAACTGCCTCTGGAAGCACCATCAGCACAACAACTGTGTGTCGGGAGCTTCATGGAATGGGTTTCCATGGCCGAGCAGCTGCACACAAGCCTCACATCACCATACGCAATGCTGGAGCATGCCGCAACTGGACTCTGGAGCAGTGGAAACGTGTTCTTTGGAGTTATGAATCACGCTTCACTATCTGGCAGTCTGATGGACGAATCTGGGTTTGGCGGATGCCAGGAGAACGCTACCTTCCGGAATGCATAGTGCCTACTGTAAAGTTTGGTGGAGGAGGGATAATGGTCTGGGGCTGTTTCTCAGGGTTTGGGATAGACCCCTTAGTTCCAGTGAAGGGTATTCTTAATGTTACAGGATACAAAGACATCTTAGCCAATTGGGCGCTTCCCAACTGCCACTTTGTGGCAACAGTTTGGGGAAGGCCCTTTGCTGTTGGCCCTTTGCATGACTGTGCCCCTGTGCACAAAGCAAGGTCCATAAAGACATGGTTAGACGAGTTTGGTGTGGAGGAACTCGATTGGCCTGCATAGAGCCCTGACCTCAACCCCATTGAACACCTTTGGGAGGAATTAGAACGCCGATTGCGAGCCAGGCCTTCTCGTCCAACATCAGTGCCTGACCTCACAGATGCTCTTTTGGCTGAATAGGCACAAATTCCCACAAACACACTCCAAAATCTTGTGGAAAGCCTTCCCAGAAGAGTGGCAGCTGTCATAGCTGCAAAGGGGGGTCCAACTCCATATTAATGCCCATGGTTTTAGAATGTCCAACAAGCTCATATAGGTGTGATGGTCAGGTGTCCACTGACTTTTGGCCATATAGTGTAGCTCAGCAAGTCGCATATATAAAAGCAAGTGGGTGGTACGTAAGAAAACCAGTTGCATTGTCAAACACATATGCAGTAGTTTTGGCACTAATCATTCCCCATACCTGGATCATCATGATGTCTGCTCAGCCAAGAGCTGAATGCATCAGGAGCAAAAGGTTAGCAGACGTTCCCAAGCACACAACATACTATCACAAGACTAATTTCAATTAGGATATTTATTTTATCCTCCATGGAAAGAAGACTCACAGGGCTGGCACTGAAGAGAGGCCCTTATCACTTTCTGACTTGATAAGAAACTGTTAGCACTGGTTAAGTGGGTGAGAAAGACAGCTGACAATTTTATTAGTCAGGCACATCGTGTTTGGCTCCCAGCTCACACAGAATTGGTGCCAATTGTGTGGATGGATTCTCCTGAATTTAAAGTAGAGCTTTGCTGCAGATTTGATCAAATTGGCTTGGGAATCCACCATCAGTGGTAAGGATAGTGCATTTCCATTTCAACGGGTTTGATTCTGTACATTGTGCCTGCCTGGCTGGGAATTTGAGAAGTGTCAGAATGTGCACCATGTGACCCCAGCCCTTATTCTGTGACTTCATACCATCCTGTGTTCTGTTTCTCTGCTGCTGTCTGTTACCTTTCCTACTTACCTGTCTGTCCTTTCTGTCTGTCTGTCCTCTAACGTGTCCTGTCTCTAATGTCTGTTACAATCTATCTCTGGGAGTTGTTTCTTCCAGCTGTCTCTCCTGTTTATCTACTCTGGCCTCTGTGTCTAATATCTTTCCATGTGTCTCTTCTCTGTTTGCATTTCCTCTGTTTATGCATGTCTCTCCTATCTGTCTGATTGTTTGCTCCATTGCTGTTTTTTAAAACTGCCTGCAAATTTCTGTCTGTCCATCTTCTCTGTCATTTCTGCCACATCTCACCTGTTGTCTGTCTCTCATGTCTGTCTGTTTCTCTTGTCTGTGTGCTGTCATTTCGATCAGTTTTTCCCCTCTGTCTATCATGTTCATCTCTGCTGTCTGTCCTATCTCTCAGCAAGTGCAGCCATCAACCTTGACCTATCATTCATTCTCTGTTCACAAACCCATGCCCCAGCAGCACTCTTCCTGCTCCCCGAACTCCACCTCCATTCTGTAAGGGCGCCATATTATCTCAACAGGTGCGCAAAAGGATCTGAATAAATCAGAATAGTAAAACATTCCAAGCATTATCCTTTGCAAAAGATCAACAGTGTGAGAGTATCTTAATTGCATGTAATTAGCATAAAGCAAACATAAGGGGGGTCCTACCCAGTACTAGAAAGGTGTACCTAATAAAGTGGCCACTAAGTATGTTACTTAGATGTTCACAACTGTAATGAATTCATAACATATGGATAATTAAATGGATTTAATAGCACATTACACACTGTGCAGCAAGTAACTTCTTTCCCTTTCAAGAAACACAATATGGGTCATAATCCATGTATCACACTAATTAAGCAGACTGAGCGTTTTCTGATTAACATGCTGTTGTATGTCTGTTCCCGGGCCAGAAGAGAAGGGAAGAGGGAGTAGAACAACTTGAGTTTCTCATTTGAAAGTGTAATTGATCGCTTTGAGATTTATATCGAAGCCCCTGACCAACTGCTGTACCTGAGGCCGTCTTAATTATACATCACACAGACAATGTGTTCAACAACATTGATCGTAATTAAACCCTCACCAATATGCCCCTGCTGAATCCATACAGGGTATAAATCCCAACCCTGCTGGGCCCCACTGCATTCTGTAATGGCACTACAATATATGGCATTACAGGTAGAAAATGTAGAGAAGTTATTGAAGGATCTCACCATCACTAAATCAGTGGCAAGTGAAAGAATATCTAAGAAGAAATGGATATTGGTATTCGTATGTTGATAAGTATTCACCTATAAACTCTCCCGGTTTATAGGTAACTGCGAAAATAAAGGAGACAGTTGAGTAAATGATGGATACAGAGTGAGGCTTGACGCAAGAGGACGCCGGCGTTGTTTGTTCGCTGCTTCTCAATCTGCGACTTAATTTAGTTTTTTTTATGTGATCTGGCTTCTTTTATAGTTGTTGTTTTTTCCAGCTTTGATGTGCTTCTTTCCTGTGACTACAACTAAGTGTATTGAAGACAGGTGCTTCCACACACAGGTGTAGTTTCTGACTTAATTAAGCAATTAACAACCCATCATGCTTAGGGGCAAGTATAAAAATGCTGGGCAGTAACTAGGGGCAACTGTGGTCTAAAGCGCAAGGCAAAACAGACAAGCAATTCAGAACTAGTTGACTGCAAATATCAATCTAGGGCGTGAGTAGATCCATGAGTATAATCAAGAACAGCCCATCGAGAACTTCACAGAGAGGGATACTATGGTCAGGTTGCAGTTTCATAAACCCCTTAATACACCTAAAAATGCATGTTTGCGAGTAAAGCGGTGCAAAGAACACAGGCAGCGGTCTCCTGAGCAGTGGAAAAAAGTCATCCATCACCCTGTTTTCAACAAACGGACAAGTGCATGTTTCCCATGGTGAAGGGTTCTGGCAGCTCTGTTAGGATGTGAGGTGCATTTTCCTGGCATGGTTTAGATCCACTCAACCCCTCAGAAGGAAAAGTAAATGCCAATAAATGCAAAACCATTCTGAGTGATCACCTTCATCATATGGTGAACCATTTCTATCCTGATGGGAGTGGTCTCTTCCAGGATGATAATGCCCATACACAGGGCATGAGTGGCCACTGAATGGCTTGATGAGCATGAAAATTATATAAACCATATGCTGTAGCCGTCTCAGTCACCAGATCACAAACCAAATAAACACTTATGGGAGATTCTGTAGAGGCACTGAGACAGCGTTTTCCACAGCCATCAACAAAGCCCAGACACTGGGTAGAATCTTTGCCATGGCGCATTGAAGCTGTTCTGGTGGCTTGCGGTGGCCTAATGATCTATTAAGACACTTTATGTTGGTGCTTCCTTTATTTTGGCAGTTACCTGTAGACCTGACAGTTACCACCTGCTGGCTCTAAAAGCAACTCATCTATTAAAACATCCAAATCTTAAAAATAAACTTGACGGTTAAAATTCCACCTCAATCTGGAATGGAAACAAAATAAAAAATCCATAACTTCATGATGTCTACAGGTGCACCCATGACAGCAGTGGGAGTGGTGCCATTTTTGGGGCTCGTGAATGCAGCTACGACATCCATGTGGAGTGCCTGATGCCCAATTTAAATACTAGCATCTATATTGGTATATATCATGATTTTATATGATGCATCTGCAAATCATATATCAGCTCTCAGATGATGGTTGACAAAAATGACTAAATCTGACTACATTTTTACAAAGGGTCATCATTTTTAGCATTCAGTTTAAATCCTGACAATCAAATTTTGAATGGAAGTTTTCATAATTTTAAATAATTAAAGTTTAAATACCATCTATATTGGTATATATCATGATTTTATAAGCATATACAGCTCTGGAAAAAAATAAGAGACCACTCCAAATTTTTCTTAAATCAGCATCTCTACATGTATGGCAACCATTCCATTCCAGTGTCTGTTGAATTCCAACACAAGCATACCTCATTCTACTTAATGAAGTACTGATTAGGTGATCACCTGAACCAAATCTTATTTAACGAGGAAAAGTATAAAAAACCACTACTGTGGTCATCACTATTGTCTTGCAATAGGACCTGCTGGATGGCAAAAAAAAACAGTGCTAGTAGTACCTCAAAAGTAATTGGAATCAAAAAATAACTATTGACCATGCCAAAAGAGTTGAAAAGAAAAGTTTTGAGTGAGGAAAAGAAAGGTTCAATTCTGGCTTTACTGGCAGAGGGATACAGTGAGCGTAAGGTTGCTTCTATCCTTCAAATTTCAAAGAACAAGGTCAAGCAGCAGACATTGGGGACAACAAAGCTACAGACCAGCAGAGGGCAAAAACGACTCTCTACTGACCAGGATGACCGCCAACTAATTCGAATGTCACTCAACAATCGTAGGATAACATCAAGCGACCTACAAAAAGAATGGCAAACGGCAGCTGGGATGAAGTGCATGGCGAGGACTGTTCGAAACAGACTCCTAGGGGCAGGGCTGAAGTCGTGCAAAGCTAGAAAAAAGCCCTTCATCAATGAGAAGCAAAGAAGAGCCAGGCTGAGGTTTGCAAAAGACCACAAGGATTGGACCGTAGAGGACTGTAAGGTCATCTTCTCTGATGAGTCCAAATTTCAGCTTGGTCATATAATGGTTAGACAGAGACCTGGAGAGGCCTACAAGCCACAGTGTCTCACACCCACTGTGAAATTTGGTGGAGGGTCTGTGATGATTTGGGGGTGCTTCACCAAGGCTGGATTTGGGCAGATTTGTCTTTGTAAAGGATGCATGAATCAAGCCACGTACAAGGTTATCCTGGAAGAAAACTTGCTTCCTTCTGCTCTGACAATGTTCCCCAACTCTGAGGATTGGTTTTTCCAGCAGGACAATGCTCCATGCCACACAGCCAGGTCAATCAAGGTGTGATCAAGATCCAGATCAAGACCCTGTTATGGCCAGCCCAATCTCCAGACCTGAACCCCATTGCAAACCTCTGGAATGTGATCAAGAGGAAGATGGATGGTCAGAAGCCATCAAACAAAGCTGAGCTGCTTGAATTTTTGCGCCAGTAGTGGCATAAAGTCGCCCAACAGCAATGTGAAAGACTGGTGGAGAGCATGCCAAGACTCATGAAAGCTGTGATTGCAAATTCCACCAAATATTGATTTCTGAACTCTTCCTAAATAAAAACATTAGTATTGTGTTGCTTAAAAATGAATATGGGCTTCCGGTTTTGACATGGCCAAGTGAGGACGTGTTCCGAAGCCTCTCCACTGAACCTTCTTTTATTCTTTATAAATATAGCGTTTGAATCTCCAAAGACAGTACACATTATTATTGCAAACGACCACCAACTACTTCTTAATGTCAGGGAAGAATAAGTCCCGCGGGGGAAGCAACAAGTCGACGAAATCCGACAACTCCTCGCTACCTAGACAAACGACAACAGGTGAAATGGCAGAGCTGAACACTGGGGACGATATGATCTCCACCATCCGCACTGAGGTGAAAGCACTACAGGCAGAGATTACAGCCGAACTTTGTGCAACAGCTTTAACTATGCGTGAAGAAATAGTCCAAGAACTCCGTTCTGCAATGACTTTACTACAGACAAGTGTCCGCAGATAAAATCTCCTCGCTGGAAACCTCACAGAATGAAGTCACGAATAGGCTAACGGAGCTGGAGGCCCAATGGGCTTCCCTGGCTGCGGACAATGTCATGCTCAAAGCCACAGTGGCCCCCCAAGAAAATCGCTCCCGCCGACAGACCATACGTGTGATTGGTATACCTGAGGGTGAAGAGGGCACCAATCCAACCGCCTTCATGGGATCCTTCTTGAAGGAAGTCCTGGGCGAGGAAACCTTCACCGACCAGCCGGTCATAGACAGAGCGCCTCGCATCCTCGCAACCAAACCACCTCCAGGTAGACCCCCGAGAGCTATGCTAGTGCGGCTGCACTATTACCAGACGAGGGAGATGATTCTCCGCACATCCCGCAAACGTGGACAGCTATCCCACAAAGGAAGAAAGATCCACATACTCCCGGATTACTCTGCAGCACTGGCACGACGTAGAGCAGAGTTTAAGGATGTGAAGGCACAACTCCACCAAGCTGGCGGGAAGTTTGGCTTGGTCCATCCTGCCAAGCTACGGCTTACTTTCCATGGCTTACTTTTCCTTACATTCTCCCTTTTTTCCTTTCTTCCATGCGGACATCAACAGTGCTGTAAGCTAACCCACTGCGTTTTGTTCTATTTTAGAAATCGTCATGGTTTACATAGGTTTACATACTTGTAATTTAGAACAGAACATATTTTGTGGGGCTTCTGATGTCCACATAGCCCACGCCGTATTATTTTGTAGCAGCCCATTACATCTTTGGTTCTCGAATGTATTCATCTCTGGTTCTCGATTGTATTCATCTCTGGTTCTCGATTGTATTCATCTCTGGTTCCCGATTGTATTCATCTCTGGTTCCCGATTGTATTCATCTCTGGTTCTCGATTGTATTCATGCTTAGCTTTCAATATTTGCTGCTCACAAACTTAGTTGGCTACTTTTATTTTATTCAGACTGTGTTGGTGGCAGGTTATGCCTTTGACAAATTTATTTATTTATTTTTTTACTTTTTTTGTTTGCTTATATTTTTTTCTCTTTCTCACCCAAGAATAGGACTGTTTGGGAGGGGTGGGAGGGGGTAGGGATTTTTCTTTTTTCATTTATTTTCTTTTTTCATTTATTTTCATTATGGCTGATCTAAATATTACTCAGGCCTGTATCCGTTTTGTCTCCTGGAACATCAAGGGCTCAAACAAGGTTACTAAATTAAACAGAATAATGTCCCATTTACAACATTTGAAGGCCGATATAGCTTTTCTCCAGGAGACTCACCTGTGCGCATCTGATATTCCAGGACTCAAAAGGGGATGGGTTGGGCACTTATTCCACTCAAAGTTTAACTGTAAAGCCAGGGGTGCTGCCATTTTAATTCGTAAAAACATTGCTTTTGAACCACTCAGCTCTATCACTGACTCCAATGGCCGCTATGTTATTGTATCTGGTCTTATACTCAACACTCCTGTAGTCCTGGCCTGCGTATACGCACCTAATTGGGACAATAGTACATTTTTCTCTAAATTCTTCTCTACTTTACTAATTCTCGACAACAGTTTTTTAATTATAGAGGGGGACTTCAACATGGTCCAAGACACCACTCTTGATAGGTCATCTAACAAAGATGCAGTCCTTTCTAGCTCTGCTAAGGTTATGGCCTCCTATGCTGAGCAGCTGGGCTTGTCTGACCCCTGGAGGTTTAATTTCCCCTCTACCAAAGCATATTCATTCTTTTCACACGTACACCATACATATTCTCGTATAGACTTCTTTCTTGTGGATGACAGACTCTTATCAAAGATTGAGTCGTGTGAGTACCATAGCATCGTTATGTCGGACCACGCCCCAACCTCTATGGAGATCAACTTTCCTAGAAGCTATGTTCCATCAAGGCAGTGGTGCTTTAATTACCCAATGCTGTCCAATGATACTTTTAAGGAGTTTCTTACTTCTCAAATTTGACTTTTACATTTTTTTAATAAAACCCCTGATGTCTCTCAGTCCACTGTATGGGAAGCATTCAAATTTTATTTACGGGGACAGATAATCTCTTATGTCTCATACGCCAAAAATCAGAAACAATTAAATTGTCTGAGATCTCTGAGGAAATTTTACATTTAGACAATCAGTATGCGTCTGTATAACAGACGCCTTCACCTCCAGGCAGAGTTTGATATGTTATCAAAAAGTAAGGCTGAACTACTTCTGCTTAAATCTAGACAGCGCATTTTTGAGACGGGGGACAAAGCAAGTAAACTTCTTGCCTTTCAAGCTCGTTCAGCTGCAGCTTCCAGACTGATCACCAAGATCAAATCACCTACTGGTGTTGTTCTCTCAGATACACAAGATATAAATTAAACCTTTTTTAACTTCTATTCTGATCTTTAATCCTCTGAGTGTCCCCCAGATATTTGGGACAACGACAACCCCCTTCACAATATATGCTACCCAGTTCTTGACGAAACACTCTCTTGTAACTTAGGTGGACTGATCTCACTTCTTGAGATCCAAGAATCCATAAAAGCTATGCAAAATGGCAAGTCCCCAGGGCCTGACAGATATACAGTGGAGTTTTATAAAACATTTTCTCACCTTATATGCCCCGAATTACAAAGTATGTATAATGATTCGTTTTTGAATGGTCGGCTCCCAGACACACTATCCCAAGCTTCTATTTCCCTGTTGCTGTTGTTCTATTTATTTACTTTTATTGTTGATGTAATATGATTAGTCTGTTTTGCTTTTGTACTCTGAACCTTTTCTTTACCTAATTTGTATTTGAAGGTCTCCCAATCCAGTTTATCTCTGCGGTGGGGACGGGAGGGAGGGAGGTGGGGAGGGAGGGAGGGTGGGTTGGGATGCACAAGTTCAACTGTTTCTGTTACGTTGGAATAATTGCAAACCTAATAAACAGATTAATACAATTTAAAAAAATGAATAGGAACTTTCTTTGCATTATTAAAGGTCTGAAAACACTGCATCTTTTTTGATATTTTGACCAGTTGTCATTTTCTGCAAATAAATGCTCTAAATGACAATATTTTTATTTGGAATTTGGGAGAAATGTTGTCAGTAGTTTATTGAATAAAACAAAAATGTTCATTTTTACTCAAACACATACCTATAAATAGTAAAGCCAGAGAAACGGATCATTTTTCAGGGGTCTCTTAATTTTTTCCAGAGCTGTATATATATATGTTATGGCAGATGTGTAAAATCAGGAAATCTATATCCATTTCCTGGTAAATATTTACATTGCCCATCATGCAGGTAAATCTGTAGATTCACCAATGTGATGGGGAATGTATACATTTCCCGCAGGGAAATCTTGAAGTTCCCCGGTAAATGTGTTCCAAAACATATAAAGGTTGTTGGAGCATGGAAGGCTATAACACAAGTTGTGCCTGCCCTATTGTAAGCCAGACTTAAACATAGAGTAATAAGCAAAACAGATTTCAAAACATATTTCAAGACTAATAGACTTAATTATAACGGCATACAACATACAGGTGAATGAGCATAATATCTTTCAATATAATCATAATATCTAGGCTATATATAGCAGCATTGATGATTGCAAAAATATATGACTATATTTGGATGTTCTTATAATTAGGTTTAATAGTCTTGAAATATGTTGGAATCTGTTTTTCTTATTACTTTCTGTTCAGTCTGGCTTAAACAGGGTAGGCTAGGTTCAACTGCAGGGCTGGTTGCATTATAGCCTTCCACACCCTCCCAAGTCCCCACCTGAAATATATACATTCCAGGTGCCACTGATGAAAATCTGCAGATTTCCCTGTGTGATGGGGAATGTATAAATTTCCCTATTTTACACATTTACTGTAACATATACACACAGTATCCACACATAAACCAGGTATCTACAAAGTTTATTAATTGTATATCTTTCTCTATTACTGACACCCTACTGACTACTGGGCTGGCCAGCAGAGAATGGGCTCCCCCACTAAAACAGGTTCCTCCTGAGATTTCTTCCCACTTGCAAAATTTTTCTTGCCTTAAGTCCTGAAATTCTGAGTCATCAGACTCTCCTGTTATAAATACCTTTGAGCAGCTCTTCACTGTAATTTACCAGAACCACCTACCACGATTATCACAACACAAGATTATATTTATAGCTTGGTATATTTTTACCTCGTTCATTCAAATGAAATTTTTTCAAATGTTCTCCCAAATCTGTCATACTTTTATTTCTAACATAAAGGGAATACCCTTTTTTCAGAATGACTCATCTGAATATCATTCTCCTTTCATTTACTCTTCTCTTTCATCTGACCTCTATTAACAGCACTAAGGGCTGAATTTCACTGTAAGCAACAAAAGAAAAAAAACTGATAAGAAAATTAGAACATAAGAATACATAATGACAAGAATGGGACATTCAGCCCATCTAGGGTTGTCATGTCTTAATCTAAAGAGTATCTAGTACTGCATCTAACCACGTGCATAACTTTACATTTAGCAATATTGAATGTCATTTGCCATATTTCTGCCCATTCTTGGATTTTGTTTAAATCATCTTGGATTACCTGAGTTGAGTCCAAACTGTTTGCTAAACACCCAAGTTTAGTATCATCTGCAAATGTAACTATTTTGGTATTAACATCCCTTTCCAGATCTTCTTCTTCTTCAGCCGCTTATTCCTAGTTAGGGTCGCGGGGGGGCTGGAGCCTATCCCAGCATGCATTGGGGTGAGAGGCAGGAATACACCCTGGACAGGTCGCCAATCCATCGCAACGCAGTACATACACCATTCACTCACACACTCATACCTACGGGCAATTTAGACTCTCCAATTAGCCTAACGTGCATGTCTTTGGACTGTGGGAAGAAACCGGAGTACCCGGAGGAAACCCACGCGGACACGGGGAGAACATGCAAACTCCACACAGAAAGGCCCCCGGCCTGGATTCGAACCCGAGACCTTCTTGCTGTGAGGCGACAGTGCTATCCACTGCACCACCGTGCCGCCCCTTTCCAGATCATTTATGTAAATAAGGAAGAGCAGAGGTCCCAGGACCGATCTCTGCAGAACTCCACTGCCCACAGCAGCTAGGTCAGATATGACTAGGGCTGTCCCCGACTAAAACAAATCTTGGTCGACCAACAGTCATCCGTTTTTTTTTTTTTTAAATAACTCGAAAATAACTTACTCGAGCCGGAGACCATCTGATGGCCTACTTCCCCAGTTGTTTCATGTTATGGCACAGGAACACTAGCTTGTCCACATTTTTTGGCTGCTCCTCGGTTTATTAACGATAAACCCTGCCTTAGAAAACACGCTTGCAAAGTTTGCATTCCACTTTTTTGGGATCGTCCGCGACTAAAACGAAATGCTGCCATACTCCAGATTTTTTCTTTGACATTATGTTCTTAGGTTATATCGAAATGAGTAATGAGTTCTACTGACAAGTGCGTCAAACTGTGGCAAAACAAATCTTGGTCGACCAACAACCCATTGACCAAACAATCGACCAGTCAACTAAATGGGGTCAGCCCTAGATATGACCCCACTTACTGTAACTCTTCATATTCACCCTTGCGGCCAATTATGAACCCACTCTGAAACAACAGCTGTGATTCCTACTCAATTCATTTGAGCAATGAGCCTCTCATGTGGTACCTTGTCAAATGCTTTATGAAAGTCCAAATATATAATATCATAAGCCTCGTTCAAGTCAAAACACTTTGTAGCCTCTTCAAAAAGGTCCAGGAGGTTTGTTAGGCATGACCTGGCCTTGAGAAAACCATGTTAGCTCTCCCTTAAAATTATTATTATTTGAATATAAAATTAAATATTGTTTTTCAAGAATGAATCCAAACTTCCCTCATAATACATTCCAGTATTTTACATGAGATACAAGTTAGACTGACAGGCCTATAGTTCCCTGGGTCAGTACAGTCCGTTCTTATATTGGAATTATATTACCCTGCTTCCAGTCATCTGGTATTTCTCCAGTGTTTATGGATTGCATAAAAATATCTGTCAATGGTTTATATAATCACCAAGTTCTCCCCAAGTTCTTTGAGTACTCTAGGATATATGCCATTGGGGCCTGCTGCCCCATTTGTTTGTTGTTTTTCTAGTACTTTCCCCATTCCTTTTCTCAAAGTCCTCTAAAACATTCTGTATATTGACTATACATGCAGGCATATTTATAACATCTTCTCTGGTAAAGCTCTCAAGAAAGTAACTGTTTAGTGTGTTAGCAATATCCTTATTATTATAAACCAAAGTTCCTTCCTTATTCTTAATGCATTTAACCTCATCATTAGCTTTCCTTTTTCTACTACAATATTGAAAAACTTAGCTTAGGATTACTTTTTGCATTTTAATTTCAAACTGCGTTTTAGCTGCTATTTCCCTTTTAGCCTTAGCCCGCAATCTACCATGTTTCTCTTTTTTATATACTCCGTATAATCACTTCTTTTGGCTCAAAATCTCCCATAAATATTTATATATTATAAATATTCTATTTTTCCTTACTTTTGGGATAAATATACACTGTACGTCTACAATAACCCTTTTAAATGTAGTCAATTTTCATTCACAGTTTGGCAATTCTCTTTCTTAAATTTTAGAGTTAGAGGAGGCCGTATTAACTTACCAAAAAACATAAAAAGTAACTGCACTATGATCACTTGCCCCTAGTGGTTCTACTAGCTCTGAGCTGCAGATTCTGTCAGGACTATTGCACAAAACCAGATCCATAAAGCATAGTATTTATGTTGCTGTAAGAAACTGGTGGGCTATAGCCTACTCCTATATTAAGGCCCTTCTCACAATCTCCCAGTAGTCTATTCCAGATGTCCTCACAAGGAATGAATGAGTTAATTCCTGGAATTTCATGCACATTAAAATTGTCTTTCACATAAAGGGCCACTCCCCCTCCTCTTTTATTAGTTCTTACTTCTATCCTTCCTAAGCAATTTGTACCCCTCCACGTTATATTCATCCCTGTACACTTCACTAAGTGATGTTTCTGTAATCCCAATGATGTCATTACCCCCATTAAACATGACAACCTCCAGTTACAAAACATATTTTTTTATGAGCATTACTCATACTTGTAGTGCTCTAAAAGACCTTTATTAATTATATCCTCACAGTTATTATTATACTACGCCCTGTTATCTTCCATCTGGGCAGTCTGTACCTCCCTATCCTTATACTATTACTTAATTAATTTCTATAAATTTGTCCTGCAGAATCCCAACTGACCCATACCTATGTCATTGGCTCCAACATGGACCATGATCACTGGATTCATCCCTGCACTGGCTACTCATTTTCCTGCAAACAGACTATACTATCTACAACTCTAATGATTGAGTCCTCCACTATGACTAACTCCCTTTTCCTGGGTGGTGTAGCCGATACTAAAGATGGACAGAATATATTATAAAGTTGTGAAATGGATATGGTGTATATAGGGGTGTGACGGTATACCATTAAATTTAAATATGAAATAGTACTATCATAAACTTAACTTAATACCGTGATAGTAAATTACGTGGCAAAAGCATTTTCATGCGGGGAAAATATTTCAACCTAAAATGTCTAAATAACCCATATTAAATAATATAATACTGGGCCTGGGGTGTCTGCTAATGTCATTTAACCCCACCACCTCTTGCATTTTTTCATAACGCAATTGTGCATGTGCAGACAGCTCCTCAACCCTGGTAGGTAGCTGTTATTAGTTAGGTAGCTACAGGACATACATGCCCATGGGAGTCTCACAAAGGAAGTTCAACATAATCAGGATATCTTGCCTAAAAAGCCTACCAAAGGCAATTACGGCTAACCGGTCTAACGACGGTGGTAATCTACTCGTTCTGTCAACCCAGTTTTTTCCGATCGCGCTATAAGCGCACGCACACAAAAGGGGCGGCGTTTGTAACACAGCCAATTACATGCAACATGGACATCCAGAACACTGTTTCACGAAGCAGGATTGGTGGTTTGGCAAGTGAACTTTGGGCTTAACCCTGGGTTTCCAATCTCACGACCGCGGCTCACCCAGGGCTGCAGTGATGTGAGTGCAATCTATTACACCAATCACTCTCGGGAATCCTATGAGAAAATTACACAGCACTTAATATGCAACAGTAAATTGTATTTATTATTTATAACTATATATATATATATATATATAAAACTATATAAACTGTATCTTTGCTCAGGTTCTCCGCATCACCAATGGAATATGTATATGTAACAGTGGCTAGAAAACATAGGGCAATACATACAATTTGTTACGCAGTGATCGCATGGCTTCGAGGAGTAGCATTTGTGACATGCGGCTCTAGAAGCTTGCAAAGATACAATATTCCTTCCGCGGAGAATCTGTATCTCTGATATGATTTTTGTAAATATTATGCCATTCTCTAGGATTGGTGAGGCCATTTTCCAGAGAACGAATTGGTGAGGGGGTGGTGTTTTTATAGGATTGGATCCATTAGCCTAAACTTAACTCAGGTTTGGTTCGCAGCATAAGTTACCATGGCCAGTGGCGATTTTACCGCGGATGCTGTTGGGATGGAAATATGTCAAAAAACATTTAAAAGAAAATGATTTCTACCCATTGCACCCCGTTTTAAAACCCTAAAATCGCCACTGACCATGGCGATACAACCCGTTAAAAGTGAGCCACCACGTGGCCTCCCGCGTGGCCCAGTGGTTACAACGTTCGATGCTGGCCACGGAGACCGGGGTTCAATTCCCCGTCTCGCCAGAGTCGGCTCTGGCCGGGAGCACCACCAGGGGCGGCGATTGGCTGTCCGTTACATGATAACCGTTGTAGGATATAGCAACTGGCAATGTCCGTCAAATGTATTAAACTCCAGGCACTGGAGACAGGGACTGATGATATCGATGCTTACCTTTCCTGGAAGGAATTAGAATCACGGTTACTGGGGAAAATGCATAGACAGTCATTTTCAAAACGTTGCTTATATTGAAAAATTAAACTTTCAAGTTGATAATCGCTGTGTAATTGTTTTCCAGTGTGTGTGGGTGTCCGCGAGCTAATCGGTTTTTTTCCACCTGCGTGAGCATCATCCTTCAAGTTATGGAAAAAGTGAGTAGCTAAATATAATACTATATCCAATAAGCTGATAACGCGATAAAGCAAAATGTTTCTTAATTCGCAAAGTGAATGATTTTAATTGATTTACAATTACACTATTAATTTACTATTACTATATTTAGTAGCATTTTTTGTTTTATTTTTCAATTAAAATGTTATATAAGAGATGCAATAAACAGATCGAGTTGTAAACTTGTTTTTATGATATGTGTGATATGTTTTTATAGCTTAAAAACTGATACAGTGATATACCGAAAACTGTGATATTGAGTAGTAGCTACAATTATCATACCGTAAAAATGTCATGCCGTCACAGCCCTAGTTGTATAACTTCAGTCTGTTATACACAGCAAAATATTGTATTAAAACAACTGTTACGTCCCAAAATTCACCCGCGTTCCAATAACCAGGGAACAACACCGGAAACAACACTAAACCACCAGGCAACCAGTTAATGAGTAGCGCGACCCAGGTTTATTACAACATATACACACTAAACAACAGATAAGCAATAATCACAAAACAAAACATAACAGAGACGTACAGCAACATTGCTATAATATGCCTATCCTAATGCCAAGGTCTTCTATCCCTCACTACCGGGGCAAAAGGAAAGGTAGTGGGTCTTCCGGGAAGCTGCTTCCGTAGTCTAACCTACAGGTGCCAAAACAAAGAAAACACTACATCCAACCGCAACCTACACACGAGACACACAATTACAGTCTACAAACAGTTTAACCCTTGAGAATGTGTCCTCCATGTATCACAGGCATGTAACGTACAACAGTAACCGACAGCAAATTATTTGAACTCTACAAGAGTTTATATATGAGTCAAATAGTGATATAATGTAGTCTGTAAAAATATCCTCTAACAGCTAAGCTAACACTGAACATTTTGCTGGTACTCACATACACACACTGTATAGGCTTTGAGGAAAGACCCAGAGGACTAAAAGAGACCAACATTAATCCAGTTTTACTCTTGATGTAGCCCTCATAATAGCCATTTCACATCTGCCATTAGTTTACTATGATTATTGAAATGTGTTGCATGTACACTGAAATCATTATGTTTTAAGAATGTATAAAGCTTCCTCTCAACACCTGTGTCAGGGGTAGCCACCATGCCAGGTGGTGAGTGGTAAGGAAAGGTAACAAAGACAGTGTTCCAATAGGCTAGTGGCCAGTTTATTATTATTATAGTTTCACAAAAAACTATCAAATAAATGAAAGGTCAACTAAAGACTATATTATTGAGGGAAAAAACGAAAAACCAGCACCTCTTCCTCCACAACAAAACGGTCTTTCTCATGGCAGGCTGTGCCTTTATAAAGGCCTAATGAAGGCAATGGCTAACACAAATTCAGCCAGCCTTGATGAGCCATGCTGAGGAGAACCAACCAACTGCAGCCAATATTTAGTAATATGACGGTCCAGCAGTAAGCAGCCACAGGAGAGCGGGGGAAGAGGGAGGAAACTCACTGGACTTTAAATTTAAAAAGTTTAAAAAAGTGGAAAGGAAAGACTGAAGCCAAAGTGAGTGAGGCTCATTCAAAATGACCTATTTCCCTTAAACAAGGATCTATGCTGAATGCAAACTAGGCCGAAACCCACACTTATTGAGTATTGTACTAATTCAAAATTCAAACACTAGTGGTACAGGGATGAAAAGATTTAGATAGCACTCACCAAAATGCATGGTGTAGTCTCTTTCAAGAGGAGATAGACAAAGAGATGATGAGTTAACAGCTAAGCTATTAAGGTTGTATAAACCCACAGTCCAGTGAATGGCACCACACGGGAACCCGCACAGGCCTACATGCGAACAAGACCTTATCCGTCATGACAACGAGCCATTCAGGAAATTAAGACAGACAGGCAGGGTGCTCGTCTTGTGCAATGCGGAGAGCACGTCTTTCACCCGAGCCAAGCGACCACAAGTTTGTCTGGCGAGGAGCGCTGACTTTGTGTTAAACCTGGACACATGGCCACGAGGCCAACTGGCAACCAAGGACAGGCACATCAACAAGTCCGCCACAACCAGCCCCTTAAACCCCCACAGGGTCAAGCCGACTGCCAAATGAACTCCTGATTTCCTCAATCATTTTTGAGCTCAGCCATTCTGTTTTCTTGTTTCCTTCTTTACCTCGAGTGAGTACCAAAAGGCAGGGAGCCCACTTCCTGAGAGAGACTTTTGGGGGTGTGGAGTGAGGCCACATCATCCAATTCACCTCAGTGATGCTTAGCCAACAGGAAACTTGCTTTACTATTGCCTCATACACCACATGGAAGCAAATGCATGTATCAACGTCTGATATAACACACAGCCTTTGTATCACTGACCAGGAAGCTTTTCATGCATACGTTGATGTCCTCGACATTATAAATCAAACATTGTTTTCTGAAATCATTATAAACCTACTGTATTAGCTGTTTACGCAAAATAATATGATAAAATATCAAATATATAAAATAAAAGGAACAGGTACTGTATAATGTAGGGCTTGTGTATGTGTCTAACTTAATCATTTTCTAACTTATCTATTCAAAGATAAGGGAAAGAAGGGAAAATCATCTATTCGGTATGTATGTAAGTGTTTCCTTTTGGAGGAGAAACTTGGTGTTACTGTAGTCGGCCTGCTGGGGCAATGTTCCCATTTCCTTCATCTTCATCTTCATCTCTCTGCAGTCAAACTTAAACAGCACTGCAAGTCAAACTAAATTGCGGTTACACCATCAGGATTTAAAACTTAGTATAGCACACAGTACATAATATTTACTACACATAGTAAACAATACACAAGTAGGACATGCATAGTGCACAGGACTAAGCATACAGTGCACATTGAATAGACACACTACACATAGAGGCACCGTACACAGCAGTGGCGGCTGGTGGGATCCACAACAGGTGAAGCTGAGGCCCTGGTGGGGGGGGGGGTGTGTGCTGATCTGACCTTGACCTTCTCTGGCGCTCCGGTGATAATGCTGACTGCCGCTGCTGCTCTGATGATGTTATGATGATGATGGTGATGATGATGATGTGCTCACTGCCCCTGATGCTGCCTGCCTGCCCCTGCCTCACTACTGCAAAATAGAGATGATCCTCATATTAAACGCCTGACATAATATAATTTAAGACAATTCTACCATTTTAATTCAATAACATATTGACAAATTGGGGGGGCGGATTTCAGTTCCTCTGCTGCTCTGGTGATATTGCTCACTGCCCCTTCTGCTCTGATGATATGATGATGATGATGATGTCCTTTATTTCCTGCCCTATAGTGGGGGCTGCGGATCACTAGTGCCCCTTCTGCGTTTCTGATGATATGATGATGATGATGGAAGATGTCCGGGGAAATTTATTTCGTGAGGGTGGGGAATTGAAAATAAAATAGAGGGTATAATTGGCTACTAAATTGGGAGA
This sequence comes from Aldrovandia affinis, assembly GCA_029706075.1. Classification (NCBI taxonomy): domain Eukaryota; kingdom Metazoa; phylum Chordata; class Actinopteri; order Notacanthiformes; family Halosauridae; genus Aldrovandia; species Aldrovandia affinis. The sequence continues at coordinate 7,877,746 of JAINUG010000011.1, forward strand.
AAAACGGGGAAAAATCAGAAATAAAAAAAAAAAAAAAAAAAGAGCCCTATAGTATCAATCAAGGGTTTTTCTCCGACTTCACAACCTCAAAGTCAAGCAGTTAACGGTGGCCCAGTTCAGTTCAAACATGCGAGATGAGATGAATTCTTTGCTACAAAATGTTAACTAGTACCTAACTTTAGCTAGAACAAGACCGCAGCTTTTTATTTATATGTTGAATATACAAAGAATATACAGTATAAGCCACTGGTGCTGCCTTATCATGCAGCTAGAGGAACTGCTCCCCCCTACCTCGCGACACTCATCACACCCTACACCCCAGCCAGACCCCTCCACCTCCTATGACAAATTGACTGCCCTTCCTTCCGAGTGCCCGGCAGCCGCTCCTCACGGTCTCGCCTCTTCTCTGTCCTTGCCATCTTCCGCAAGAGAGTCAAAGCCCACCTTTTCAGACTCCACTACCACTGAATTCTGTACATCTAACCAACTGTCATCACCACTGCTTACATGGTCAATACTGCTTCTCGCAATATGTATCCCTGCTTAAAACTTTCTAAAAATATATATATATATTAATTTAATTTAATTGACTAACCTTTTCCTTCCCGGTGTTAAAGGTATGGTATGCAGTTACCAACAATTATGTCTATTGCTGTATTACTGCACTGATCTCTTGCGCAAACAATGATTGATGTATTAATGCACATCTTGTAAGTTGCTCTGGATAAGAGTGTCTGCTAAATGCTTAAAATGTAAAAATGTAAAATGTAAACTTCTGAGCAGTGGAAGAAAGTAATATGTTCTGATGAGTTGTCTTTTACTCTTCAGCCCACATTGCCTGTTCCCAACTGTTAAACATGGTGGTGGATCTGTCATGGCATGGGCAGCCATCTTGTGGGAGTCATTGAGCCTGATTATTACTCATGGTAGAATTACAGCCAAGGAATACAAAGCCCTTTTAGTGCAAAGATTGTTTCCTCAAGATCTTCCCATATTCTAAGATGATAACGCCCCCATACACACTGCTAAACAGATTCAAGGGTGGTTTCATGAGCACCAGGATTAAGTCAAAGACCTTCCCTGGCCTCCCAAATCACCAGATCTAATCATTATTGAACATTTATGGGAAGTTCTGGAACATAGACTGTGAAGTAGATTTTCACCGCCTTCATCTCTCAAAGAACTAGAGACTTTCCTTCTTGAATAATGGCTCAATATCCTACCAGAAACAATACAATTTGTGTAATAGCATTCGAAGAAGGGTTGGAGCTGTTCTGAAGGCAAAAGGCAGCCCAATTCCATTTCCTTTTCCATTAAAGAATATTCATATATTGTTTGGTGTTTTCATTATTTTGTCTATTCCCATGTATTACACGAAACACAAAACAGTACAGTGTTTGTGCTGCACAGATCAGAGCACATGGCATGTCCAGAACACGAGCATACGGTCTGCCTCTCTGTGACAGCTGTTTTAACATTACTGATTACACTTCCCCTATTTCATCAAGGGAAAGTCCCTTCTGGGAGATGATGGCTTTGGAATGCCTTCCAAATCTCTGGAATAAGACTCTGAAGTTGCTGCCCTGACTGCAGGCGTTTGCTTTCAGGGAGAAAATCATACTTCAAGTAAAACATTACACATTATTTCACAATACTGCGTCACAGACAGCACAATACACTGAGGGTCTGTTCTTATTCACATCAAATATCAACCATACAAGCAGAATAGAAAGTGTGCTTGGATGATTCAAAGACTGAATGGTTGAAAAGGACTGCAGCGGTGCAGATACAGGTACAAATGGCAATGACCCTGGATCTACTTCAGTTTATTAGGGAGCAGGTAAACTGACTCTGGGTCAGTGTTTGTGGCCCCTGGGTGGTTTAGCCAAGCTAACCTGATTGGATTCACAGCAAGGCAACACAGCTCTCTTCTGTTTCCTCTGAAAAGTCTGTCTGTTCCACTTTATCTCCAGGAGTTAGTGTTAAGTGTCCCTACTAAGTGGACACCCAAATTCTCTGCCAAATATACAGTTGTAGCTCTTCTGCTGAAGTGACAGTAAAGTACTGAATAAATACATCCTGTATGGCTTCCTACACCTTGCACATCCAAACCTCTTTAATCTCTTTACCAAAAACAGGTGCAGCCAGATATTGAACCCAAGCTGCAGCTGGAAAACCTGCACTTGTGCCTTTACCGGTTGTGCCATCTGGGGGCCCAACATATTGTATTCACAAATGCATGTTTTATGTTATATTAAACAAATATGTTAAATGTTGTAAAGGGAAATATGCTATACATTTCTCTTATAGGTTTTTGCACAACATTAACTCAATTCTGAAATCCTATACACTGAAAACACAAATTATGACCAGAACTTAATTGTGAGTTCAAATCAGATGCAGAGAGGACTCAAAAGTCTAAATACTTTCCCTTAAAACTGGACACACTGCTGCCATTTTAAATATTAAAAAAGAATTGCATAATTTCTTATATGGACAAATACATCATGGAATGTGTACTTATTTCAGGAACACCACGCGCATGATATCTATCGAAACAAAGTTTTAATTATAGGCTAGCAATCCAGGCCTGTTTAAGCAGTCGCAGCTAAAGGAACCATGCATCCCCACTGAAAAGACTGTAATTTAAAGCCACATCCCAATGACTGAGCCATGTGGTAATTGTTCCTGTGGTTATTCAGCACCCCTGGAATTAGTCACCACGCGTGAAGGTGATGACGAGAACGCAGGAGTCGGCAACTTTTGTTTCCAGGAATAGATCACAGGAGAGTGAGTTGAGGGGTGTCAACCCCCCTTTTTTACACCATGTTCACTAGGTTTCATCGTGACTTTGCAGAGCCTGGGATCATATAGCATTACAGAAGGCTGCAACAATATGATCAAAGTTTATTACAAGGAGAAAGCTTGATTTAAAATTACACACTGTCTTGTGTCCACCAAGAAACACAAGTGATACAGCAAGGGTTATTTAATAAAATTAGAGACTATTCAACAGATTAACATTACAAGGTGCTCCTATCTTCATAAGAACCCCTGTGCAAATAGCCAAACATGTATACACACCAGAGGTGTAGGACTCGAGTCCAGGACTTGAACTGAGTGAGTTGTGTAAACTAACCTGAATGTATCAAAACAAAAAGTCTGATTAAATCTGTGAGCATGGACACAGGTTTTAGCCATCACTGCACCTAGAAAAACACACGGCGGCAGTTACACAACATCGGTGTGTATAAAGGAAGCCATGCTTAACATCTCACAAAGTCACAAGACATTAATACATATTTTTTTATATGCCAATCATATCTTATTAAACTATCCACTTTCAGAACATCTGAGCCATGAGCAGAAGATATGTGAGGTCCAGGGACCAGGGACCGCCATGCCAGCTGGTGAGTACATAAGAAGGACACTGAGAAGGCTGTTCATTTACCCTTTTAGAAGGAATTGAAAATAAAAAAACCCTAAATTGGGAGAAAAACGGGGAAAATCAGAAAGAACTTAACAAGAAATAAAGGACACAGCTGTTCACCTTTTGTGCCAAAATAGAGATTTAACAAGAAATAAATCTGGCCTTTATATCTGGCCTGACGAAGGCATGGGAGATACACCTGGGCTGATTACCCATCATCCTCAAGTGTGTGCCTGTAGGTGAGGTCCCACTGTCTAACTTCCCTGTTTCCTCTCAAAGACATCCCAGAGTTTAAGAGGCAACAGGAACACCTGAAGTGCTCCCTGCTCCTCCAACACCCCTCCTGGCATCATATAGGCATGAGTCAAGACAACTTTCCATATCTCCTCCCCTAATCTTGGAGCTGTTCCATCACTGAACTATCCTCTGTGAATTTGTGAGGGGACACACAAGCACGTGAGTCCCCCAAATCGCATGCAGCCCGCTATTGCTTCTTTTCACTAGGCAGGCCACCAGCTGAGCTGTGTATTACTGCAGATGGCAACAACCTGATCAACCGGAGGAATCGCTATTAAGTGACGAGGCAGGGCATACCCAGGGAAGCCCTTCCTCCCTGGGCAATGCTATAGCCAATTATGCACCACCCTCTGGGACTTTCGGCTGCAGCCAGTACGGTATGGTTAGGATGCACACGACTGCACTACGAACAAGTGCCTCAGCTGGATATACCACGCCCCATGGCTAATGTTAATTTAAGGTAAAAATATGTTTGTACAAAGCTACAAAGCATCCTCCAAACACCTGGGCATTTTTTAAAGCAGGCTTTGTTGAACACACTCATAGAAATTGTTTCTCAACATGACAAACCATAAATTAAGTGGCTGCTCTTTCCTTTTATTTTCCTAGTGTGCTGACAGGCAAATGTGATCAATCTCACAAACTAAAGGCACCACTGGAAAAACTCACACAACTTGCACACATTTGCATGTGGTATTCATTTTTATGGGCTGAATTATGCACCTTCCCAAAGCATGGAATTGATGTTCCCTGAAACACTGAATCATGGCATCCTATGCAAAGCAGTCCCTGCTTTGCCTAGCTACTGCTGCACTGAGATTTCCTAGGAGAAACATTTTTCCCATTTTAGACAGCTACTTCCACTCTCTTTAATTAGGGGAAGGGGGGATTTATGAACTACGCTTCCACAGCCCAGCTTTCCTGCTTTTTTCATTTTCAAATTGCATTTCCTCACTCTGACCCTCCAGAGTGAGCGAGCAGAAGAGCCTCTTGACAGAGGAAAATAGCATTTGTGAGCATGTTAGCATTGAGACAGTGCAGCGTTTGTATTGAACAATCTGCCCCCATCAGTTTGGCCAGTTGTGTAGTCCACCAGTGCACTTGCTGCAGCAGCCTAGCTGGCAAACTATAACAATGGAAGAAGGGTCAGAGGGCACACATTCTAGCCCTCGTCCTCTCAGAAGGACAGGGTATGTTCATATCTGTACAAGTTTGTCAAGATTTTCTTTGTTGTTTTCTCACTCAATACGGATTCAAAATCAATGCAGATTCAATATGGGTGGTGTTAATATGAAAGCACTTTTGCTACTGCTGAAAGTAGATACTGTAATAACTACCCAAGTACTACACAAATTGTTGCATTCAATTTGGGTTTGGTTGCTGTCATTTATTTTATTCCTGTACCCTCCTTCCCCATTATTGGTTTTCATGCTTAATATTATTTTGTTACTTCACTGAAATGAAGTGAAATTAAAATGCAAAAGTCTGTATATTATCACTGTATGTTGTCTTTTTTTAACTCTGCAACCACTCACCATCTTTTTCAAATTTTAGATTATGCATTAGTCACATTCTTACCTTTTAAATCTTATTTTATCTTTTCATTTTTTTAAATGCTGCAATCTTTGCAGAAATGCTATTGCTAATGCCACTGTTCTAAACAAACTGTGACTGACTTAAAGGAGTACTCCCTCCCATGGATTTAATTTCAGCTGATCTCTCTGGTAAATAATGTTGTTGTATCAATAAAACTGCCTTGTTCATACAAGGATTCTGGAGCCAGGGTATTTGAATGCATGAAGCAGAGCCTTACACAAATCTACAGTGTTAGCTGGCCCCTGGTTTTCCTAGTCAGAAAGTGAGGCACCCTCAAGTGAAGGGACAACACTTCCAAAAAAGATGAGAAGCACCCATGTATGTTATCAGTCTAGTCGGAGCTCTTTCATCCTTATGCTGCGGCTCCGCGTGGCTTGGGAAAATAAATTATAAGCTGAAGGAAAAGCTGAGTATCCAGGAGAGGGCACAGAAAATCTGAGGGGCAAGTATTTCGCGTTGACTCCCCCGCCGACAGAAAAGTAAGGTACAATACGCCTCCCACTGTTTTCTTTTGGCTCTGCTCTGTGATTTAGAAGCAAAGAGAAATTAGGGAAAGGCTTCTGCTGTGATTTAGAAGCAAAGAGAAATCAAAGGCTTCTGCTGCGGTATGGCAATGTTTTGAAGTCGGAGGCACCCTGTTTTGTTTTGTTTTGTCATGCTGTTCCTGCACTTTAGCAGCATATCGATTTCCCCAACACTGTAATGTGTACTTGCATACATCCCATATTATTTGTTCCATTAAAACAAGTAGAATATGCTCCATCAAACCCCTGTGAAGCTTTTAAGTCACCGTGCTCATATAAAGGAGATTTTGATAGGCAAGAGGAGACCTCAAAGGCTAAGTCTTTGTCCCACAGATTGCCACATCGCTGAAGTTTGGTGGATCAAAGAATCCATGTTAGTGTGAGCTGCCACTGAAGCTGGTGAACTCAAGGCCCAGGTGGCTCCACCTGACTGCTATGACAATGTGCACCAGCTGTCTGCACCAACCCATATGCAAAGCCTTCCTGTTTGGATGTGTGGAAAGGGCAGAGGCAAGTGCCCATGTGGTCGGAATGAGATCCTTTGTAATTCAAAAGGTAAAACATTGTGGCTTCATATGTGCTGAAGGTGCCTCGGTGTTAAATTAGCTCTATACCTTGTTCATGTTTCAGTGTTTGTGCTCTAATTTCCAGGGGAGTCTTTGCTTTCCAAACACCACGTTTGTACCTATTAATCATAATCAAGAGGATTCCTCATATTGGAGAGTGGGGGAATCCTCTGGTGCCTGGTGAAGCTTCCTCGATTTGTTCCCTGTGACCCAGATATAGCTGTTTGGTCCGAGGCCCTGTCGTGCCACTCTCCCAGCAGGCCTGATACAGAACGCAGGCTGGACTAGACATGGAGGCCGGTTTCTGAAACCCCAAATGAAGGATGGGCTCATGCATGGAGGTGAAAGAGGCTGGACTGAGCTGTTGCAATTGAACAGGTCGACCAAGACCTCAGTTAATTATTGGCATAAAGAATGAACCTAGCAGTTTGTGAGAGGAGATTATATTGTCCGGGTTTGAGAAGTGATTTTTGGGAAGACGCACCTGCACCCCTTTGTCCTCAGAAACTCCCACCTTATGCATTCACAGCACAATCCCAAGTGACAACGCAATACTTATTGATCTGCAAGGACAATACATAAATCTATTTCTGATTCACAAACTTGTCATGGGATGGTTTCTCTCCTTCCAGTACGTTAAATATTTTAAAAGGCCCTACATTCAGGGTGTTCTGTTCATAGCCTCGTCAATCAAATCAAAAGCACGACCCACACTAACAGAGCACTGTGCCACCAGTGAGAGTTTAATAATGGATCAGGCTCTCCTCTATTCACCCAGGACTTCACATGCCCTAGATCATTACCTTCTAGAAGGCATACTGTAATATTTTCTTCTCCATTTTTCAAAAATGATTCCAAATTATCCCTAATAATACATTCCAGTATTTTACATGACATTCAAGTTAAACTGACAGGCCTATAGTTCCCTGGGTCAGTACAGTCCCCCTTCTTATATATTGGAATTATACTACCCTGCTTCCAGTCATCTGGTATTTCTACAGTGTTTATGGATTGCCTAAGAATATCTTACAATGGTTTATATATAATTTCCTCAAGTTCTTTGAGTACCCTGGGATATATGCCATCGGGGCCTGCTACCTCATTTGTCTTAAGTTTTTGTAATTTTTCTAGTACTTCTCCGTTCTCGTTCTAGTACTTCTCAAAGTCCTCTAAAACATTCTATACATTGACTATACATTCAGGCATATTCTCTGGTAAAGCTCTCAACAAAGTAACTGTTTAGTGTATTAGCAATATCCTTATTATTATAAACCAAAGTTCCTTCCTTATTTGTAATGCACTTAACCTCATCATTAGCTTTCCTGTACAGTCATTTCTTTTGCAACAAAGTCTCCCATAAAGATTTAGTCATCCCATCCTATTTTTCCTTACTTTTGGGATGAATTTACACTGTACATCTACAATAACCCTTTTAAATGTACTCCATTTTCATTCACAGTTCTGCTAGAAGTTTTAGCCAAACTATACTTAAATTCTCTCTCATTTTATTAAAGTCAACTCATCTGAAGTTTCTAGATTCTAGAGTTAGAGGAGGCTATCTTAACTTGGCAAAAAATGTTGAAAGTAACTGCACTATGATCACTTGTCCCTAGTGGTTCTACTACCACTGTGTTGCAAATTGTGTCAAGATTATTACACAAAACCAAATCCAGTATTGATTTCCCTCTCATAGGCTGAGTAACAGACTGTACCAAAAAGCAGTCATTAATCTAAAAACTCCTTTTCACATTTACCTTGACCTCACACTACTTCCCCAGTACATGGCTGCCATGATTTTGCTGAGGAAATAAGTAGAGGGGGGGGGTCATGCAGTTTGTCTCTTCTAGTATCCTTGAGCAACTTCAGCTGTGTGAAATCAGCAGTGGCATCATGCCCATTAACTTTACTATGAGAGAAAAGTGTGTGTTTTAATTAAGAATTATATCTGAGTAAAATTGTGTAAGTCTGTGGGCTCAGTTGGAGGGCTTTTGGAACACTGATTCTGATAATCATTGTGCTCACCGTAGATGATCTGGTACAAGTTCAAATCATTAAACAAGGCTAGCTGAAGCTACGTGGAAATATTGGTTTGAACAGTAGTTGTGTATCTCAACAAAGATGTTTTCAACATACAAAATCTGGGCTACTCACATACACAAAGCATATACTCTATGCATCTGTAAAGCACCATTCCTAAATTTTGTCGATGTACCAAATTACTGATATCAAAATGATGCCAAGTTACAATTAAGAAGGAGAAATAGAAAATTCAGAAGGAGAAGCAGAAGATGATGAAGCGGAAGAAGAAGAAGAAGAAGAACTAGAAAAGGAAGAAAAACTAAATAAAGTTTGGGCTTTATTGTGTGGCTGACTGAAGTTTTATCTGAATTCTGTGTGTTTACATAAGGTCAGAGGGTACTGAAGTTTGAGAATCATTGTATGTGTACTTATTTCTTTGGGAGACCCTGAGAAGTGTCAAACTCTATATAGGTACGGGGTATACCCCATTAACCCACAACCTGCCATCCAAATATATACGGGTAACTGAAAATACATGAGTGAATGAATGATATAAAGTATATTGAAAGCAGGTGCTTTCACACAGGTGTGGTTCCTGAGTTAATTAAGCAATTCAATCATTCTTAGGGTCATGTATAAAAATGCTGGGCTGGCCCGGTTGCCAATTACTTTGGCTACCATGGCTAAAAGAGATCTCAGTAACTTTAAAAAGGGGTAATTGTAGGGTCAGTTTTGGCAGGAGCTTCAGTGACAAAGACTGCTCAACTTGTTGTTGTTTCATGTGGAACAGTGGCCAAGGTGATGTTGGCATAGGCAGCATGGTGTGAATAGGCAGCTTCATCAATAACAGTCCATCGAGAACTTCACAGAGAGTGATATTATGGTTGAGTTGCAGTGTATAAAGCCCTTATTACACCTAAAAATGCAAGTAAAGTGATGCAAATAACACGGGCAGTGGTCTACTGAGCAGTTGAAAAAATGAATATGGTCAGATGAGTCATCCTTCACCTTGTTCTCAACAAGTGGATCAGTGCATATGTGGCACACACCAAAATAAACCTATAGGCCTGAGTGCTTGTTTCCCATGGTGAAGGATTCTGGCGGATCTGTTATTGTGTCGGGTGCATTTTGCTGGCATGTTTAGGTCCTCTCAATCCCTTATTGGCCAATAAATACAAAGCCATTCTGAATGGTCACCTTCATCCTATGGTAAAGCATTTCTATACTAATGGGAATGGTCTCTTCCAGAATGAAAAATGCCCCTATCCACGGGGTACGAGTGGTCGCTAAATGGTTTTAACACGAAAACGAAGTAAACCATATGCCATGACTGTCTCAGTCACCAGATCTCAACCCAATTGAACACCTATGGGAGATTCTGGAGACAGTGCCTGAGATATTTTTCCACCACCATCAACAAAACACTATATGATGTAATTTCTTGTAGAAGAATGGTGTTGTATCCCTCCAATAGAGTTCCAGACACTTGTAGAATATATGCTAAGGCACATTGAAGCTGTTCTAGTGGCTCATGGAGGCACAACATCCTATTAAGACACTTTATGTTGGTGTTTCCTTTATTTTGGCAGTTACCTGTTTATTCACTATATCTACTAAATGATGTGTCATATGAAAACTAGTAGAGCTAGAATAGGAGTATAATCGAAGTTAAGGTTGCATCAGTGTTCCCACAAAAATAAAAAATATGTTGGTGTATGATGCCCCTGGACCCTGAACACCAGCACCACACTATGGCCACTGACCGGAAAATCGGTTTCTCTTATAACACCAATAACGACCTCCTGGGAATTGTACGTATTATTTTTATTACGTTACTCCAGTGCGTATTACCAATTCAGTCAATAATTTGTTGTTGTTCAGTCAATAATTGAACTTGTTTATTTTTAAAAAACAAGAGATATCCACTGTTTTAAAATTATACACGTCTCAGGTTTGGCCTCGACATTAAAGTAAAAAATGTAACTTGCTGTGTATTCATCCTTTCTCCACTTTACTTCTGTAACGTTAGATATGAGTTGAGTTGATGAGTCAGAAATAAAACCGTTCCTCTTGTCCAAACAATTGTTGGACAGACAGTGCACTTTCCCCTGGAGGCTTATAGCTGACTAAATATACTTCTTATAATTCTCATATTAAAACTTCTGCTTAAATAAGGGTAACGTTACCTAAACAGGAATAAGTGGCGACGTTATATCACCCTAAAATGATTTAAGGTGAAGTTATAGCAACCGTATAAAAACTTAAGTTGTGGGGTACAAGCTGAACGCAAACTATAAGGGGCGTGTGTAGGACATAGGACAGCAGAGGAATAAACATCGGCGTATTTCAGCTTTCTCGTTCCTCTCATTTTTACCCTCGATGTTATTCGTACTCATTCCTGTGCAATGTTAAAGCATATGCATAAATGGTGCTTAAATATAGGTAAGCAGTCTTTATAATGAATGATTTTATATGCATATGAGCCTACTGTTCGAACGTTTTGAGCACATGATTATCACTTCAAGCAACCATCAGTATACTCTATCAAATGTGCCGGGTTTGCACATATTAACCGGTATATGGTTGTGCGTTTTACCCATCTATTTTCAAAGCGAAGTCTTTTTCTACTCACGGAATCGCTGGCGTTCTTACGCAGCTGTTCTTCTGCGCCACCTGCACCAGAGTCTTCCACCACCAGTTTCTCAAAGCAAGCCGACCCCAGTGACGAGCTTTTCTGGTGGGACAACACCAAATGGGACACTGTGAGCTTTGGACTTCCATGTCCGGGCAGCTTGGATTTGACAGCCGGATCTACGGTTGCGGTTCCGAGCGATTGCAGCGCCTGCCCTTGGCTACTAGTAGGGTCCGGTTTACCGCAGAGGGACTTGTCGCCGTCAAGAGGCACCGGGGCAGAGCAACACAGATTGGGCTGCGACGACGAAAAGACACGGTCCAAAACCTGTTTCTTTTTTTTCCTAAACATCCAAATCCCCGTCTCCTTTTTCCCGTCCGCGCTGCGACGTTCAGAGCCCAGTTTGGGGCTTAAAAAGGGCTTGGTTTTTTCTTGAAAATTCTTCCACATCCTTTTCTGATAGGACAGCGCTTCTTGCTCTCTGGCATTATTGCCATCCTTTGGGTTTTCCTCCATACTCCACAAACAGCAGCCAGCCAGTCTGTTAAGCGAGCAGAAGAATGAATGACACTATGCAGCCAGTCAGCCTGTTAAGTGAGCAGCCGAATGAATGAGACTATGAAGTGGAACAGTGCACCGATCGATTACTAGAGCCAAGAAGTAGCCTAGTTCACGAAAGGCGGGGGTGTCCTATTCCCTATGTCCTGTGTGTGGCTGAATTTAGGAACCCAGAAATACATGTTAATTTCGTTTCGTTAACGAAAGTGACTAGGTCACTTTTTTCTCCAAAATAAAACGTTATGTTACGTATCATTGGACATTTGATTCATTAATCATTTTGAAGTAAATTCCCGGATCTGTTGACCTGTGACATCAGATAAAGACCGTGATAAAGACCTAAGTACATTTTAATGGTGTCTGGGAGATTACATAATACAGACAGTAGGCTACATCATCGTAAGGCATAATTAATATATTTTGTTTATCACCGAATACGCTGACGGATAATGCATTTGGTGATGTATCTGTTTCGTTTTCGTACCACGTAAATTTGAATCGTGTTCGCATCCTGTGTTGATGCTTTGGAGCTCACACAAAGTTACATCTACAGTACCTGAGCTCGAGCGTCTGTTAACTCTTAACCTGGTTTTGGATGTTTTGGCGCCCCCCTCTGGCCTATGTTTGCAGCGACAAAAAAACACAAGTTATTCCTGTGTGTACGTCAGCCCCCATGATCATATTGCAGCGGTTACCCTGTTACGTCACACATGTCAACCCTCCAAAAACCCATTCACGATATAAACTATGTTGTCTGTTCTAGGTTAAATACTCAACCCCTTAGAGGGCATGGTACGTTCAAGTTTTCTTTGTCTTAATTGCGTTCAGATTCTGTCTGAACAAAATATATTAGTGCCTGTGTGTTAAAAAATAATTTATTCAGAAAATTTTGTATGGCATGATGAAGAAAATGAAGGAAAGACCATATCTCTGCTTCTGTATATGAATGAGCCTGAGGCTTGTCTTTATTTACACAGATGGGGAAAAATAATAAGCTTGCTATTCATTCTAATTGGATGTACTTTGCTGTGTCAAAACCACAAATAGGCCTGGGCTTGCTGGAGATCCACCAACTGCAGGAAAAGTCTAATCCTGGATTGTTTGAAGCCAGTTCAAGTAATACTAATAATGACCTATCCATCCATCCATTGTCTAAGCCGCTTATTCCTGGTCAGGGTCGCGGGGGGGGTGCTGGAGCCTATCCCAGCATGCGTTCCGGGCGAGAGGCAGGAATACACCCTGGACAGGCCGCCAATCCATCACAGGGCACACACACCATTCACTCACACACTCATACCTACGGGCAATTTAGACTCTCCAATTAGCCTAACGTGCATGTCTTTGGACTGTGGGAGGAAACCGAGTACCGGAGGAAACCCACGCGGACACGGGGAGAACATGCAAACTCCGCACAGAAAGGCCCCCGGCCTGGATTCGAACCCGAGACCTTCTTGCTGTGAGGCGACAGTGCTATCCACTGCACCACCGTGCCGCCCTAATAATGACCTAAGTCACCAAATTAATTGTAAGTAAGTAATCCATAATGCTGATCTGTGGAGTGTGATTACTCCCAACTGGAATCAACAGTTACAGTTCACTTAGTTTTTCTATCCAAGCATGAGAGTATTTCAGTCACATACATTTTGAACAGAAAATGAAATGTAAATTGTGAAGGGAAGAGGAATTTTTAAAACTAGGCTATGGCTATGTAAAATCAGCATAAAGAGCCTTGTGTGAATGAATCATTGTGCATTACCATTTTGTGGCCCAGGGTTATATGTGAATACTTCACTGCTTTGCATCTCATAAGTAATGTTCGCTGGATTCAATGCGTCTCTTTTCATGGCAGTGGATGTCATAGCATTGGAGAGGGCAGAGCATTGTTGATAGCAGAATGCAACTGACCCTCCAGAAAAATACAGGAAATGGAGATATGTAAGTGGAGAGTATATAAATATTTACCTTACTGCTATTTTCACAAGCTGTGTGAAACAGGTATGGCAGGTGATGCTTGATATATGATATAGGGAGCATTTAAAATATATTTTATTTGTAATGTAACCTCCAACTTGAGTATGTGTGAAAGCTTGGAACTGTGTAAGTCTGCCCTTTGTACCAGTGGCAATTTATTTAAGACAACGTGGGAAGCTCGGCTTCCCCTATAATTTTGGGGGGGATTAGAAATATTTTTTAAATACAACATTAATAAACATTTTTACTTAATATCAATTTTAAAGATAGACTCCACCAGTCGCCACTGTTTTGTACACTAGGTGGGCTAAACACATTCTCTCCACCACTTTGCTGCATAGTTCACACCCTCCCCCCTCAACCCTGTTAAGTTTATTAGTTATGTTTCTTTTCCCTGGATACATTCTGAACTGATGAAGACAGGCAGAAAGAGAGACAGGGAGGTCTGATCTAAGGTTGCAACTTTCTTAAATAAAATAAACTTATTGGTTTTATTCAATGCCTCTCGCCCGGAACGCATGCTGGGATAGGCTCCAGCACCCCCCCGCGACCCTGACCAGGAATAAGCGGCTTAGATAATGGATGGATGGATGGATGGATGGATGGTTTTATTCAATTTATTCAAGAATATATGAAGTCTGTGTCTGTTACGGTGATGGACAACTTCCTCATTCTGCGGTTAATCATGTTTTATTAAACCAAATCTGGAAGTATTCAAATTATAGGGAAGAATGTCTTTACATTTCACTGAAATGTTACAATTTCGCTTGAATATCATGGTTTAGTAATCACATCATTCAATTATTTGATGGCAATGCTGCGAATGAACAGCTTGTCATTATTCTCAATAAATAACTGACCTCTTTCAAGCTTGGCCAGTCAAGATAAGCACATTTCAGACAAACACCCAACTCTGTGCTGAATTGCTGTGCCCTTACTTTCATTGCAGGGCTGACCTGGTTATCTGCTGAACATGAATAATCCATTCAGTGCAAGCATATGCCAAGCACAAGTCACACTACAATTTGCTCTGCAGTTGAAATTTGAATACAATGCTCATACTAAATTGACAATGACATATGGGTCGAAAGAACAGGAATATATTTGATTTGGTCAGGATCATCATTTTCTTCCTTGGTTATGGAATGTGACTAGAGGGTTTTGACCTCTGGTTTAACAACTTCTTGTTCATTATTATTCTGTGTCCTTGTTGCACCCTGATACCTGCAGATCCAGGGGCTTGCTTGTTTCTCTGTCTCACCCAAGTTTTCACCCATTTCATAAGCCTGTTAGATAGCCAACAAAATGTACCGTCTATGTGGCTCTCAAGAATGGTGTGGTAGCCTAAGAATTAAACGGATGTTGGTTCCTATGTGGGAATGTATTGTGAAAGAAAAGGAATGATAACTAACTATATTGACTGAACAGGAATTCAAATATGAGGTTGGTTTGACATCACATTCATTTCTGGGCACCAGTGCTTTCTGAATTGGCCCACAGCCGACATTGGCCCACAGCCTGATTCTCCTTAAATGAAGTCGATTCAAAGTCTTGACACTTAGCTATGGTGTTTGAGGTGGGGCAGGGGCCTTTCCTCCTGAGGTCCAGCTAATGATCAGTGCTGCAGCTTTAGGGTTAGACACAGCACTGTGCAACAGTGGTCACTGCACAGTGAAAGGGGTAACATATCAGGGCCCGTATTCACAAAGCATTTGAAGGGTAAAAGTTGGTCCTAACTCCGCGATTTAGGAGCAACTCCGGAAAATAATGGGCGTGTCACTCATAAATTTAGGACTCCTACATTTTTGGGATAAGAGTATTTCACAAAGGGTTTGAGAGCTAAAAACAGCTCCTAAGTCCAGGAGAAGTTAGAAGCAGGCAAAAGGACTTCTAAGTCGCTAAAGACCTACTCACGGCGATCCGAAAATCTGCTGTTGCTGGCAATCGTTGTCGCAATCGCGTCAACACTGGAGATATTGAATGATACAGAGCTCATAAAAAGGTACAGTAACCAATTGACATGTAACCAATTGACTAGTCAGTATTCTTGGTTTCATGTTAAATCAGTGACACGTAGCCTACATTTGTATTTTAGAATCTTTATTAGAATATAATAGGGGTGTATCGGATCATTTTTCGGATCAGCAAAAAAATAAATAACGGGGCCAAAGGCACGTTTCGAATGAATGATCATTTCAGTTTTCAATGTAAGTTATTTCACTAAATCTTTATTCGAAAATTTCACAAAATAAATTTTTAGATTCAGTACGCCTTAGGCGATTTAACTAGGGTGGTTTTATGGCTGAATTAATTTAATAAAAAATTTAAAGATCGCTAATGTTTCAATTGTATTTAATTCGGTCGCGTTTCTAAAAACCTGCCTCCCAGAAAGGCATTTAGTATGAAAAACAAAGCAAACCAAAACATAGATGGTTGTCTATCTCTTCACTGTAACTCTGCATCGAGATTTAGGGAATTGTTACTGTAAAAACAGCGGCAGGCGGCACGGTGGTGCAGTGGATAGCACTGTCGCCTCACAGCAAGAAGGTCTCGGGTTCGAATCCAGGCCGGGGGCCTTTCTGTGCGGAGTTTGCATGTTCTCCCCGTGTCCGCGTGGGTTTCCTCCGGGTACTCCGGTTTCTTCCCACAGTCCAAAGACATGCACGTTAGGCTAATTGGAGAGTCTAAATTGCCCGTAGGTATGAGTGTGTGAGTGAATGGTGTGTGTGCCCTGCGATGGATTGGCGACCTGTCCAGGGTGTATTCCTGCCTCTCGCCCGGAACGCATGCTGGGATAGGCTCCAGCCCCCCCCCGCGACCCTGACCAGGAATAAGCGGCTTAGACAATGGATGGATGGATGGATGGATGGAAAACAGCGGCAGAAAAACTATTTCTCTATGATGACCCATCCCCTATATCAGCCAATCACTGTGGGCATTCTGAGTAAGCTCGTTCATGAGAAACAACGTCAGCCCTAGCAACGACGTCAACCCCGCCCTCACTCTTAGCTAGGAATACCTTAGTATGAGTTTGTCTTTGGAGCTTTGTGAATAGGTTTTAAGGTGGGACTCCTAACTAAAAGGTTTTAGTGCGATTTAGAAGTACTCCTAGTGGTAAGATAAAATGCTTTGTGAATACGGGCCCAGAAGTGTATAGTCTTCAGGCAAGATTTAGCTGGGTACCTGTCTCCAAGTGAAAGCAAAATCGATCTCATCTTATCACTAGGGGATGCAGAAAAATGATACATGCTTTTGTCATGTCAAGGCTAGATTATTGTAATGCCCTTCTATCTGGCTGCTCTAATACCTCTCTAAAGAGCCGTTGGGGGCGGAAAGAGCCTTACTCTCACCTCTCAACAGCTGTGACCCCACTTTTCTCAGGCACACTTTTGATAAGGTGGGTCTATTTCTTGCCCCTCTAATGACTGCTTCAATTCTTTATCTCTGTCCTAATAGCTATGCTGCCATAGTTAACTTCTGGTGGGGTCACCTGTTGCCCCCATATTTAATCTCTCACAATACACATGTATTGCTTTGTCTAACTGCCCATATTGTTTCTGTCTCCCTTTCTCGTGCTGGGCGTCTGCTCATAGTCCTGAGCCTACTCCATCTTTAGAACCTGCCATCTACCCGACAGACACTTGTCCCGGCCTGCTACCCCACCCCAGCACCACTGGTTCCAGTTGCCTAGAAACAAATTAAGTCCCATACTGAGTTGTCTTACACATAGACTCATTGACCGCTGTTGGTCATTACAAACTCAGACCCTGGACTGATCAGAGGAGCATGCGCTCCCCCTCTTGGGTCTGGTTCCTCCTAAGACAGGGTTCCTCAAATCATGGTCCTCATGGGCCGAGCACTGCTGTTTTTCCACACTTCCTTTACCTAGGAGTCAGGTGTGAAGACACTTTGGCCAAGCAATTCCATTAATTGTTCAATTAACTACCTGAGAGGAAGGAAAACCAGGACCGAATTTGGATTCGTAGGCCAGATTTAAGGAATCCTGTCCTAAGGTTTCTTCCAATTTGTTTCACCTATTGAGTTTTTCCTTGCCACTGTTGCCTTAGGCTTGCCTTTGTGGGGGTTCAGGCCAGGGTCTGCTGTAAAGTGTATTGTGACAAATTGTTTTGTAAAATGCGCAATACCAGGGGTAGGGAACCCTGGTCCTGGAGGGCTGCGGGTATGCTGGTTTTTCTTTTTACCCAGCATCTAATTGATCAAATAAAACAGTTGATGACACCGTTAACTCACCCCACCTGGTTTATTGTGTCTAAATTGGTTTCTGATTTCAAGGTGGAAAAACACATCCTGCTGTTCATTGATCTACAGAGATAACTACACATCCTGCCCATGATAGATTGGATGCCTTTTAATTTAATTTAATTTCAGTTTCAAAAGACTTTAACATTAAGTGGAGCTTCAGATATGAGTGTATGTTCATTAAGAGGCACTTGTAAAAAACTGTCAAATTCCATGTGTGATCTCTTCCAGCAAACCTTGTGTTGTCCAGATGAGTTGGTTTGTTTTATTTAGAATTGGGCAATGATTGCTGTGTTTGTGGCAACACTGCATTGTCATTTCTTTATGGGGGGGTTTACATTACTCTTCAGTGGTGTCAGACTCCAGTCTTAGAGGACCTCAGTGTTTGCTTTATGTTTCAGCACTTAAGTGATTACTTTAAGTCATTGATTGGCTAAAGAATCAACATAATGTTTTTACATTGGATTAAATTGACTGCTGATTGAAAGAAAACTGATTGAAATTGACTGCTGGTTACATACACAGCAAACTACCATGATAATCAACAGACCATGAAATATTCATTTCTATTTCATGCAGACGAGGCCAACATAACGTCTCTCTTTTTAATTTTCATCTAAGTGGGAACCATCCATATCTACTGGTTTGGTGCTATGGAAACTTTACGGTTGACTGAAAAGAAGAGTGACCCAGTAACATATCCAGACACCAGGATCAGCTTTCTAATGTCTTTTGAATGCATCACTTGCTTGACATCAATACAAACATTTGTGCTGAGCACTTTGAAATCAGCGGGCACATAAATGGACAGAGTGCTGGCAACCTTCCCAGAGAGTGAAGCCGTCCACACCAAAGCGCCCCAACCTTTCTTACACCTCACCCCGGGTTCATATTTAGAATATTTTCATGGCCTGGTGGGAGATGAAAGGGCGTGGTGTCATGATGGGAACATTGTTAGCTACTAAATACATACATAGGCCAACATTCATAATCAACGGATTTAAACACTATTATAAAACACAGCAAAGTTTCTAATTTTAATATATTAATACATTTTATTTATATAGCACTTTACAAGGAAAAGGAAAAGACAAAGTTTTCATTTTACAACAAAAATCTCAAAGTTCTTTACATATAAAATAGTGTATTAAGCATGGCAAATGCATAAAATACCATTAGACATTCGCAGTGTGTCCCTTATATCCAGTCTACTTCACTTTGCTTTGACTCAATGTGCTGAAGCAGGTTGGAAGGCTTCATAAACTTGTTTAAAAGTTTTTCACCACATATTACACATAGAGGGCTATGTCCATGTGTATCACCACATATTACACATAGAGGGCTAGGCGCATGTGCAAATTCAATTTGATTAGACTAGAACATTTCACAGGATTATACTTTTTTCTGGGCTGGATTTTGTGGTCTACACGCAGTGTAGTGGCCCAGCAGACCAGGCAAAACATGATCTACACACTGTCTGGGTAGCTATGCATTATGCATCCTGCCCAGACAAACAGCATGAAGCCCAGCCTAATCTAAATGCCCATAAACAAATGTGGGCTTCCCTGGTATCATCACTGACAGGTTTATTACTTCTTGAATGAAACCAGGGCACTAAGTTATGTGGCTTTGGCACCAGCGTGGTCCATATTGGGTCAGCACACCATGTGCCTACGATGTCACACACCATAATTTTGGGATTATACCTATGAGCTGGAAATGATGGGACAGGCGTGACAGGTGTGACCTGTTGTTGGTTGAGTTAGTTCAGTCTAGCATTTCTAGGGTTTGGATCCATATATTCCTGCATTCTTGGGAGATCTGGTCCTGGCTCACACTTTTGGCTCCCTGTGATTTGTTCCTGGCTGTGTGCGTTTGTACCTTTTGGAGAGAGACTTGGTTTGGTATATTTTTCTTTCATTTCATCTCTTTCATGATTGTTTCATGTCATTTTTATGTCTAGGATTTAAGATTTGTAAAGAAGAAGTAGTAAACCTACATCTGTAGATTTGATGTTGAATGTGTGTCTTTGTCTTAGTGTAAACCAGCTCTTAATTCTAATTGAATTGTGAGTTGTATATTTATAGGAAGGTTGATCCACCAGATTGCTCTGTCTATCAACGAATTGATAATTGATATCCTGTGTAATAATTATTATATTAATCTAATTTAATCTAATACATATATTTTACATGTAGGACAAGTTAGGGGTTCTAACACTAAATACTAAAATCTAAATAAATACATTAAAAAAAATAACAAAAATAACACATAATACCACTTGCATTCAGTATTCAGAGTGCTGAAACTCCAACAAGGGCATTTGACTGTTAAGGCTACTGGATTCAGGTAATAGACATTTTAAATTCAATCCTCACTTGCGTGCCAATTAATTGATATACCCACAGTGATTCTGGCCCAGCAGACAAGGCAAAATGGTTAGCACACAGGATTGATTCATTACATTGTTTATTTGCTTGACAGCCTCCATCATACAGTTTTGTTTTATTCATACAGTAACCCAATAACATTGCTGGAAATATACTGGAGCAATTCAGATGATGTGCTTTGCTGGATGGCGGGAAGGAAGAGACCAAAGCAAAGGACCAATGGAAGACATACAAAGCCTTAAGAAGACAGAGCAGAAAACCATGAGACCATGAGGCAATTATATCTGGACACCTCCCCCAAATTTGATACGAACCTATATACTAATGGCATTGTAATGCTTCAGGGCTCTAAGGCCAGTTTAGAAAAATGTGAAAGTGACTTTCATCAATTAAAAGATTTTGTCAAGAGAGAGAAATGCTACCTGCCTCCAACAACCGTACCAGACCCCTACCATTAGTGGCACTGCTCCACCTTCCCCTAACACAGGCACAGCCCCACACACTCATCACAGACCCAGAACCCCAGTGTTTGTGCAGTGGATTCAGGAATGTCTGGCTCTGTTAGAGGTAGAAATCACAGAGTTCAGGGAACAAAAGCTACAAGAGGGTGACACAGTGCAGCAGCTTACAGAGGAGCTGAGGCAGTTTAAAGAGGGGGCCAGGGTAAAAATTGAGCAGTTGGATGCTAACATGAGGGCGCTGTGCAGGTGAAACGAGGCTCTGAGGGACAAACTGTCTCAGGTAAGAGAGGAGCTTGAGAAGAAAGAGAGGCACGTTCTTACTCTCACTCAGCAGCTGCACAATGAAACCACAGCGGCACCAGCAGAGCCACCCCTCAGCCCCGTGACAGCCACAGGCTCACAATTGGAGGCCAGCTAGGCAGACCCTGGGATCAGCCTGGATCCATCCTTCACTGTTCCACAGTCTGACATCACTCCTCTAGCTACACAGCCAGCCCATCTACAGCCCTCCCGATCACAGCCAGTCAGAAAGAGACCCCTTCCCTCCAAATCGCAGCCTGCCACAGAGGGACACAACCACCTAAAACAGCTATTCTGATAGACTCCAACGGGAGCTCTCAGAAAGCTGTTCCCCAGACACTGCGTCACAATGTTCTGGTGTCTGTCAACAAACAGTGCACTCCAACTCCTCTGCCATCCCGGCCTGGATGACCCTGAGAACATCATCATCCACACGGGCACAAATAGCCTGTAGTCCCAGGGAGAGAGGGCAGCAGAGTCAGTGAGAAAGATGGCAGAAAAGGCAGACAGAGTTCCCTCAAGCAAACATCACAATCTCCACTCTACTGCCAAGAAAAGAAAAGATGCCTGGAAGATAATTAACAGCATCAGCCAAAAAAGAATCGAAGATTGCGCTTCATTAACACACGTCAATATAGCCCATCATCCCCACTCTGACAGATGATAATCTTTATGACCATGTGCACCCTGGCCAGGAGAGTATCACTCTGCACTTGGAGATGCTGCACTCGGTAGAGACACTCTCACCCACCACTCCAACAGGGGTCCACCACAAAATCACCAAGAACAACTGAACACCCACCATTCACAGCCCCACCCAGCAGAGGCATGCAGAGCCCCAAGACAGCCCTGCCCAGCAGAGCCATGCTTAGCAAAGCCCCAACCAGGACAGCCCTGCCCAGCACAGCCCAAACCAGGACAGCCCAGCCCAAATGGAAAATGCAAACCCTGATTGGATGAAGTTACTGAAGGGGATGGGGTCATTTATGGCAAGGGCTGACTTATCTAATGTTCTTAATGGTACTTTTCCTAAAAGTACCTCTAGGTTATCGAAAGCAGACCTAAACATCATGATATTGTTATAGACAGATCAGGATATTAGCTTGACCCAGAGGACGAGTGGCGGAACACCTCTCATATGAACAGGAAAATATCAAAGATAAACTAAAAATACTAGAATTAACAATCAAAAACAACCAGAACCCAGAACTATCAGATAAACTACTAAGCCTCAAACCCAGGAAAGATTGTGGCCCTGACAGTGTCAGGACGGAATCAGGACAGCATCAGGATGGAAATGTTTAAGCACAGCCCTTCACAGCTGCAGAAGGTCGTATTTAAACTGTTCAACCATGTTCTAGAAGCTGGCTGCTTACCTGAAATCTGGAATTGGGGGACCCTATATATGAGTGGAGACAAATTTGACATCAATAACTACCATGTGAACAGTAATCTGGGGAAGGTCTTCTACTGTATTCTCAATGCCCAAATACAGGCCTTCCTTACTGAGCATAGTATCTTGAGTAAGAGTCAGATTGGCTTTCTACCAAGTCACTGCACTCGGGATCACATTTACACACTACACACCTTAGTTAATCAACATGTGCGGCAAAAAAATAAAGGCACGCTTAATTAATTTTAAGAAAGCATTTGATTCTATTTGGCATGAGGACCGGTAAAAGTCCTTTTGTCATTAAAAGACAAAGCCGGTAGAGTTTTCTATCCAATCAAAAGAAAATTCGAAAAAATAGACATCCCCATTCAAATCTAATCTCAAATCTTTGACAGCATCTTTGATAATAAATGTCCGAACAAACTTAAATTCTGGATGCACCTTAAATCAAGTTCCAATTATACATTGCAGTTTAAGGCACTTAAACCCAAGACCAATGTTCAAAAATCAGCCCCCTCTGTCAATTGGTTCGGAACCTAACTAACCACTGGAAAAACTAACATACAGCAGATTCACGCCAGCACTGCTAATCACTGTACCAGCTAATATGCAGCAGATTCACACCAGCACTGCTAACCAACCTCAAATCAGACTAAACCAAATGATAAAACTAAGCAAAAACTCATATCTGGAACACTGGGATATAGAAACCAAAGCACAACACAAATTAGAATGCTATCAGACCCTAAAAAAAGATTATAGATTAGCCGACCACAGCCAAGCTATTGAAAAAGGCAGACACAAAACAACATGATTACCAAAAGAGCAACAAATGTGTGGTCACTGTATGACAAGTGAAGTGGTGACAGAGATACACTTCCAGCATGCCCTAGCCTAAGAGACAGTGACTAGCAAACCATATATATATATATATATATATATTGTGGCAGCCGGCAGAGGTGCATGAGAGGGGAGGTGATCGAAGAAAACCGATATGTGCGCTTCCCTATGTTTACCTCTATGCCCATACATGGAGTTCCTGCGTCACCACCGTCTAAATTGACAATCAAGCCAATGCCCATATATGGAGTTCCTCAGCAATCGGTGAGATTAACAACACCTGTTCCTGATTCACGGAGCCCAGCTGCAGTTAATCAGTGCACGGATTGGAGTTGCAGAAAAAGGGAAACCGCACACGAAAATCACGGTGAAAGAGAGAAAGAATAATTAAAGCACTGTGTATGATTTTGTTTGGAAGGAGGAAGCTGCTGTGTGCCATTGCCCTGGACTGTCTGAGATCCCGCCCCGTGTTTGACCCTCGCCTGCCTGACTTCCCTCCGCCTAGCCCAATCCTGGACTGTCTGACAATCTGTCTTCGTGTGCCGAACCCTGCTCACGGATATCAATGATTTTATTGTACTGTGGATTGGACTGTTGCATTACAACTAATCTCTTGCTCTTACTTCCAACAAACAGAAAATAAATTGTTGAATTACATTTATTTGGTTGTGGACAGTGACTTTATAGTTTTCAGTCAAGTGAACACTCGATCCACCCTCGAGTGTCACAATATATACAAGCAAAAGTCTTAGGCCACCCGAGAAAATTATGTTTAAAGCAAAATATCTGTACAGTAAGCGTTTATTTGGTTGGGTAATACCATATAACATTAGAATAAATACAAATAAACATTAATACAATAAAAAGTAACAAGAATTTATTGTGTCTTTGAGGCAGCCATTCCATTTATATGTTAAATTCCACCACCAGCACATTTGATTCAACGTAATGAGGTATTGATTAGCTGAACCAGGTGTGCTGTTTAGATACATGGAATGGCTGGCATTCCTCAAGGAGAGGTTTGGAAATGACTAAGTTAGCACAGTTTGAGATATAAAATCATAGTTTTACATCAACAAGGCAATTCATGCCTTTCCCACTTGCACACAGAGCAACCGGAACCTCTCAAAAACCCTCCTGAGGCAGAAATACATTCCACTTAAATATAATCAATTTAAAATTCATCAACACAACCAAAATATAGGCTATTTGCCATGTTCATTTCATCTTGAATTGTGGCTGGAATAAATAACATGTCAAATTCCTTGTCAAAACAGATTAAAAATTTTCTATTTACAAATGATCCCTCAGTGTGTACTACTACACTGTGTGCTCGGCTCTGGCTGGCCAGCTCAGCTCTGGCTGGAAGTCCCATCTGGGACGGCGATTGGCTGTCTGCCCCAAGGGGAGGGGGGATGGAAGCTCCCGGCATGAGCTCACTCCATGCACAGAAAGCTTCTCTGGACATATAGTAATCACCGTTGGCGCTTTGGCAAGTTCTGTCTCAAAGGAAGCAGTTCGCCGTCCAAGCCACTGCCGGTCCCAGGGTAGTGGCTGGTCTCGTCGCTGCAGGCGGAGGGATTTTGAGGGTGATAGTTTGAAATAAAACAATTTTATTTATAGTTTTCATCGGCAGCAGCTATCCATCACTCCCCAAGACTGCAGTCTTCTTGTATAGCCTGTGCTCTTTATGTGACAGCACAACATGTTCATGTCATATGGCGTATTATTCATTCAGAAGGTGCTATTTTTTCCTTGTTTCCTCAACAAAGTAAACTAAAGCTGAATCAGTTAATTTAAACAGAGAAAATAAAATAAATAAAGAGGCTTAAGATTCTGTACAATGCACAGTTCAGCACAAAAGCTCTTATGTGGATTAAATTGGAGGACTACAGCATAATTTTGTATTTAATGGCTGTTTTATTGATCTGAGAGTAGTGGGCAGGGATGTGCTCTTTCTGGGGGGAAGAAAAACTTGCAGGGGTTTCCATTGGGAGAAGAGTATTCACGTGAGTGTGCTGTGTTTATGGATGTACATTTAATACTGCCTCTTTCTGTCAGTTTATTTGTTTACGGTTAAAACAATTCATATTCATAGTTCCCATCAAGAGCACAGGGGATTTTGTGTATTTTTCTTAAAGTGCCATTAGCAGGGTGTATACCTGGAGTAAATTAGCACAGATGAGAGACCTGCTAGACTTTCAGCAGTTGCCTCAGGAAATTATTCAGGAGGTAGAACACAGGCAGGTTGTGTGGCCAAGAGCATCATTCTGCTATGAGAAAGGACTCTAGGCATAACAGACATCTGCATTGAACCTTTGCAGCCTCTAAAACACTAGATCAATAAGTTGATATTTTGCATGTGAAAGGTTATGTTAGTGGTCCCCACCCACACCTTCATCCAATATAAATTGGCACAAATTGATTGGAATCTCAAATTGTGATTTTTGTCTTAATAATCAAACCTCTTAGAATATCAGAATTTCTCTCTACTCACCTCTTTCCCCCTCTTTCACTCCTTTACTCTTTTCTTCTTACCCTCCCTCTTGCTTTCACTCCCTCTCACTCCCTGTCTTCCATTCCTTTCCCCCTCTCTCTCTCTCTCTCTCTCTCTCTCTCTCTCTCTCTCTCTCTCTCTCTCTCTCTCTCTCTCTCTCTCTCTCTCTCTCTCTCTCTCTCTCTCTCTCTCTCTCTGGTATTTATTCTGAGTATGAGCAGCAGGGAATCAGTGATTGTGTTGCTATGCGGAGAAGAATGACACATTCTCATGTATCTATGTATCTATTTTGTTTTTATGATCTAATTACAAAGGTCGTAATATGGTAGTAGCCGCTTCTTAACCCCGTTATGTGAAGTGGTAGAAGTGAGTTTTGTGTTTTGAATATACTGTGTTATTTATTCTCACAATCCTTTAAAAAGTCTCTTGCTTTCTAAAACAATGTATCTGCTTAAAGATTTTATTTTAAATAATTATTAGGGTATCAATAATTGTAATATATCATTTTGGAAAAAATATTACTTGTCGAAGAAAATATTTTTCTCTGAACATTTAGTATAAAAATATATCATTTACCATTTTTTTAGCAGAGCATACAATATAGCTCATAACCTGTATTGTTTATTTTATTTAACCTTTTTTGGTCATCTTAATCAAGGGTCTCATTAATTTCAGACTGACACTGTATATAATATCCCCTGTCCAAAAATATATTATTAACAATGAAAAAAAAGTCATTTTTAATAATTAATTATTCAAGTCTACAGGTCAATACACCCTAACTTTGTGACAGGCAAATGCATATTTTACTACCAGCTTGGCCATCTCAGCCAGCATCTTCTAGCAACGTTTTTAATTTATTATGGTCAACAGTGGACATTGTGTCACCTTTCTTGTGAATTTGTGGATGTATATGCATCCCTTATCCAGCAAGAAATCTCTCCTACTCTATCTATCTCCTCTGTCTCTCTTTCAATGACTGATAATATTTTAGGCACAACTGTTTTCCCTGCTCCTTTCCCCTGCTCCCAGGGAGCATGATGGAGGAGTAACCTAGGACAGGACAGAACACTTTCTTGTTTATGTTATAATTGTCCAAAACACACTAAATTTCCCTACACTCTCATTCTGTCTCTCTCTCTCTTTCTCTGCTGGTTTGCTAAGGCCCTCTGAACTGGATTGAGCCGCATAATTTTCTTGATAACAGGTTGTCAGGTCCACACACACACGCCCTTCCTAGGAGTAGCCAGGTGACTAGTGCAAACAAATTCTGCTCTGTACACTTCCAAGCAGCCAAGGTTCCAGCTATTTACAGTAATTGTAAGTACAACAATGTAGTGGGGGAAAACATTATATTGTATTATATTTTAGCATAGGATATGTCTCAATTAAAAGAGTGAATTTTATTTAAAATAATAGAGGTATTTCAAGTAGGAAGTTATTTTACTTATTGATAAGGGTACCTACTTCTAGTTAACTTTTAACTTATCTGAAACTTAAAGGCTTTTATTTAGTTTATTACATTACAACAATTTAAATATTTTAACATCTATGGTTTACTTAATGAAATAATTGACACTGCATTTTCAGAATTATGTCAACAAAGTATATTACAAACAATAATAATGCACTCTTCATTTGGAATTGTTCCTAACTCTTCTATGTAGGATCTGAGTGGCACAATAATTAAATTAACAATGTCTTACATCATCAAACATGTTGGCCAATTAAGTACATTTTAATCTTACATGTATCAGGGGATAGATACATAACACTATAAACATTTTTCAATGGAGATTTGCCATATACTTAAAGGGATCAAAATATATACACATACACATGTTTCTAAACTTTAGAAAGCATTCTAAGCATTACAGATTGGTGTTATGTAGGATTTTGATCTAATCGCAATCTGCTATCATCTTTCTTTGCTGCTGCCAAGTCTACCAAGAGGAAAATGGCACAAGATGCAGCAATGCAGCTTTGCAAACCCCACTGTGACAGGTATGTCAGGGCCACAGCGTGGATACATGTGTGGATTCAGAGATAATGTCTCCACAAAGTATTTTGTATAAAAGTTTTGTATAAAAAACTCTGAACACCAAAAACATCTTTCTTTGATGTTGCACCTCCAAAACAACATCCAAGAAGATGGCACAAGATGGCCTGGAAGAAGCTGAAAAGGGCCATCCTGAACCTAATGTATTCATACTTCATATGGCATATTCTTCTTTAACTATCATGTTTGAATGTACCAAAAGCACATTCAAGCCAGGGTACTGTAGGAGAAGAGCTGCTTCTTACCATCTAGACATCCCAAAATATGACAGATCATTGATCATGTGGGCATCCTGATCACCATAAGGGTCTAATGAACAAAAGTAGTGATCCTGTTTTGTTATAAGAGCAAGCCAAATCGAGAGAGTTCCAATGTTTATTATGAGCTTTGTATCACCAACAACAACAAAGTCTTTCTCCTGGGTCTACAAGATATGTGAGTATGTTTCATGTAGGAAGGTTTTGTGTCCTCGTGATGGTAATTCTTGGTAAAATAAGTCCACTCCTGTCTCCTGTAAGTATTTGCCGAACAGCCCCCTGAGTGTTCAACCAGAGTCACCAGTAATATGATCATGTGGCATGATCCAGTGGCATAATCGATACTACTTCCCTCCATATATGCTGTAATGGTCTAACCGATTGGATTTCCTTTACAACGGTATAAGGTTTCCCATGGTTTGCATTTCATGAATGAGCTTTGTGTGCATTGTGTTGCTATTGGAGACTCACAAAGTTATGCATGCGATTGAAGGAAGTGCAAGAAGGGGTTTTGAAAAAATCTTTATACTTTTCTGTTAGTTCATTTGGATGTATTATTTGGTTTTACAATGCCAAAAGCCCCAAAGAAGACTCGGTTTGATGGTCAAAATCCTGTTTACAACTGATGAGTAACTACCTGTCAGCTGGTAGCCGGAAGTGTCAGTGCAAGTTGATATCCTATGACATGCCCTTTGTAGCAAAGAGAGACTGCTTCAATGACTGACACAACCAAAATAACCTATAGCTTTTCCTGTGTTGCCTGGCTAAAGAGCACTAGCAGACACTGTAAATAGTTTTGTGCAATGAGGGCAGACAATTGGCAGAAGTACGATTTTGTCTTGGCTAAAAAAAAATATTATATTATTTATATATTATTTTTATCTTTGTGCAATATTTTGATATATTTCATTTATTTTGCTAATGTTGACAACTGTTGCAGGTTTCTTTGAAAAGTTGAATGCCTGGTAAATGCCTGTTGGTTACATTTTTTACCATTGGAAAAAGTATGTTCTTGTAATCCAATTCTTTGGTTTGACTTTGGTGTGTGTGTCTCATAGTCAACAATATATTGTAGTGTAATTCTCAGTGTCACAGAAGTGAATTTTGTAATAAAAATAATGATCTGCAATGGTCTGGGTGATAAAAAGTTTTAATATCTTTTCCAATGTCACAGAAGTGAAGATGTTTTTGCAACTACTGATCATTCTCCACACAGGAAAAAATCTATGTGTACCAGTCCATGCACATAAACTTTGTAATTTTATGCTAAAATATATCAAATTATATTTAAAACAATGAACAGTCAGAATTGTATGGTCAATAACAAGAGCTGATGCGGGGTGATTATTGAAAACTTGAATATCCCATTGTGTTCTGTCGCACAGGCCTGATGAGGGCAGACTATTTAATCAGGGGTACACCATGGGCACTCTGCTGGAACAGGCCTTCCGCATTAAAGAGGAGGTCATCGCCAGCCTGCGCTCTGCCCAGGGCTCGGTCAAGAAAGAGGTCTTGTCCCTCAAACTGCTGGAGAATCACATCCAGACCATCACCCACATTGTCAAACAACTCAGCAAAGACATTGAGGTACCGAGACTGCATCATTACTCGGCACTGGGCTCAATCTCAAAGAGATACAGTGCAGGACTACAGCCAGGCCTCATAATATCTTACTCCAGCTCTGGTCCTTCTTAATGTTCAATAAATGCCCGGCAGCTTGGGGAGTGGATGCCAAAAGGCATTATATGAATAAATATGTAATATAGGAATGGTGCCTAAAAGGTGGATTAATTAAGTGAATCAATGCCAATTGCCTTATTTGCCAGAATCGCCTCTCGTGAAATGGTATTAGACAGCATAATGAAATAAGAGTCTGGCAGGCATGAGGGCAGGGAAACACAATATGTCTGTAACTGAGGACTGCTTTAATCTTCCTCAAACCCAGTTAGGGTTAGGGTTTGATGTAATTGAATATACTTTTACAATTATTTCAAGACCCTGTTCATTTTTTGGCACTATGATGCAGCTGACTAATAACTGATTTGCTTTATTGTCCATGCAAAGCTGATGAACTTGGTTTAAATCACCAAACCTTCTCAGGTACTGGAAGGCCAGATAGTCCAGAGGGACACTGTTACCTCTGGGACCAGTTTCGCCATCCAGAGCCTGGATCACAAGAGCCTGGCAGGCATCGGGGACCTCCGGGGAAGGGTTGCCAGGTATCACAGAATGCTCGTCATAAAAATGTCTCCCTCATAACCACGTTGTGTACCTGTGACTCCTTTTTATATGTGAGCCCAAAAGGTACAGTATATCTGTTAGGTTCACGAATTCAGAAGACCTTCAAAGAGGATAGAGAACACTTGCACCAAATGAGAAAACAGAACATTCAATGAAAACCAAGCAGAGTTTATTCAACCAAATGCATTCGGGGTTCATTGCCTCCCTGCCAGACAATGAACAAATCATTTCCGGAGAGAACACTTCTTATACACAATAGTTACCCTTAGACAGATGCTTTAGCCTCGCCCACACACCAGTCACAAGACAGTTATTTTCCCCATCTCTGAGAGAACCTCGTAATCTTTTTTGGCAGGCCCGCGCTGACCCTGAGACTGTGGCGGTTTAGCTAGCTCACTGCAAACAGATTTAGTCAAAACATGTGAAGTTATTCAGAAAGACTTTTAAACACAGAATTTCTCTATCAATATCATTCACAACTTTGGAAAGAAAAATACCATAGTGTTCTATTTACTTTTTAAATTGTATTTAAATATCCAGTTGAGTTCCACTGAGATTTTTTTTTTTTAAAGACCTAGCAGCATAGACAATCACACGGTATAAAAAGTAATACATAACCCAACAATAAAATGAACAAACAAAAAGGTGAAACAATGAAACTGAAGGAAAGGTGCTAGAATTATGTTGTGTTTATTATTGGATATCAAGCGAATTACAATGCAGCAACATTCTGTGAATCTGGTGATTGATTTGGCAATGATCTGACCCTGCGTCAGTCTGTCTCAACCATATGTTATACACCGGCCTGTAAACCTTTGTGGAATCCTATCCCCAGATTTAAAAGATGGTGATTTCCCTTCTCTGCCTGGCTGAGTAGAGATTACTCCAGTATTCAGGAGTGGGAGACCAGGCTGGGAGTCATTTCAGGGACCCAGATGTGATGAAAGGACAGCCTGTTGCAGGCTGGTTGAGAAGGGCACTGGGGGAAACAAAGAGACCCAATGGCTTAGTTACTGAATTGATGTGCAACCAGTGCACTTCTAAATCTCCTAAAACCTTTCAGAGAAATTAGTCCATTATTAAAACCTATTCACAAAGCTGCAAAGATGGCAATCATCTAAAAATTAATTGCTTCTTCCATATCTATGACACACGCATAAATGCATGCACACATGCATACACACACATGCACACATAAATACATGCACGCACACATACACACATAAATACATGCACACATGCGTGCACACAGAAATACATGCACACACACATGCACACATAAATACATGCGCACATATGCATACACACATAAATGCATGCACACATGCATGCACACATAGATACACACATGCACACACACATGTACACATGCATGTACACATAAATGCATGCACACATACACACATGCATGCACAGCTAAATACATGCACACACACACACACACATACACACATAAATACATGCACACACACATCCAGACATAAATACATGCACACACATATCCACACAAAATCTTCAATATTCATGAAATTAAGTTGTTGCTTCTTCACCTGATTTATGAGCCGTATAACTGCAGCAAAGAAGTGGAAGCTTAAATGTACGATGCAACTAGCATCATAATGAAAACTCATAAACAATATAATAAATATATTTAAAGGACAGAAAGTCAGTCAGGATTGCATTCCAAAAAAATATTCACGCCCGGTGTGTGAATGATGCCCACCAGGTGTGATGCAAGCATCGCCAAGCTCTCCGGGGACGTGAGCACTGGGAGTGTGGAGATCCGAAAACTCCAGCAGGAGGTCACAGAGGTCCAGTCAGGCGTACAAATTCAGCTGAAGGACATGGAGGTACAGGTGAGAGGTTCTGCTATACTGGGCTGGGGAAGCTAGCAGTGGGATAAAAGATCCGCATTTAACTGTTTTCTGATTTATTTGGGCTAGTGGAAACAGATATATAATGCCTTACTGTACTTTAGACTTTCCCATTATAACTAAAATCCTGTTGCATGTTCATTGCCACTTTTTGTACATGTTACAACATGTTACAAATGATTCGCATGGGTATTTTGCCAAATTCCAGCTATTCGAAATCAGCCAGAGGGATGTTAAGCAAAAAAATTATTCTGATGTTAGAAAACACTTTAGGTCTGTAGACCAGGGCTGGTTGAACAAGAGAAAAACAGAGGGCAATCTTAAGGAAAGAAAATTATTTCAGTGGATGATCTCTGCTTCCATCTACAATTACGTGGATCTGCCTTAAGGTTTGTACCAATGACAAAATGACCCGCACTCAAAGATCATCTCTTTGCCACATTGCATGTACAGTGCCCCTTTAAGGTATGTACCTCATCTCAAAAATGTCACCTTTTGTTGCCTTACAGGCTGAAATTAAAACATATTAAATCAGAGTTCCACCTTTATTTCCACATTTTACCCTACAATTTCCATGTGAAAAATAAATTCTCATAATTCCTGAACATTAAAAAAATAGAATAACTTGAATTGATAAGTCTACACGCTGCTGAGTTTGTACTTGGTTTAAGCACCATTTGCTTGAATAACAGCCATGGGTCTGTTTGTATATGTCTCTACCAGCTTTGTACATCTAGACTGGGCAGCAT
Source organism: Aldrovandia affinis (assembly GCA_029706075.1). NCBI lineage: Eukaryota > Metazoa > Chordata > Actinopteri > Notacanthiformes > Halosauridae > Aldrovandia > Aldrovandia affinis. The sequence goes on from JAINUG010000011.1 coordinate 7,910,660, forward strand.
TTGCCCATTCTTCCTTGCAGAATTGTTCAAGCTCAGTAAGATTGCGTGGGGACCTTCGATGCGGCTGCGCTCTTCAAGTCCTTCCACAGATTTTCTATAAGATTTAGGTCAGGGCTCTGACTAGGCCACTCAAGGACATTCACCTTATTGTTTTAGAGCCACTCTACTGTTGCTTTAACTGTGAACTTTGGGTCGTTGTCTTGTTGAAATGTGAACCTCCTTCCCAATTTCAGAGGTCGGAGTTCAGCAGGTTTTCCTAAAAAATGTTTCTGTATTTTGCTCCATTCATTTTCCCTTCTATCCTGACAAGTGCCCCAGTCCCTGCTGACGAGAAACCCCCATAACAGAATGCTGCCACCACCATTCTTTACAGTAGGGTGATGTGCTGTATTGTTTTTTTTATGCATTTACCATTTTATCAATCTGAGGACTTTTGACATGGCTTCAGAATCTTCAGAGTGTTTTTTTAATACCTCAAACGGGACTGAATGTGACTTTTTTGAGCAGTGGCTTCCTTCTTGCCACCCATACAGACCAGAATAATGGAGAGCTTTCTGTATTGTTGACACATGCACACATTGACCACTCTTTGCAGTAAAGTCCTGTAGCTCGTCCATAGTTACCATTAACTTATTAGTGGCCTCTTGGATAGACAGCCTGATCTAGGCAAGGTCGTGGTGGTGCCATGCACCTTCGACTTCTTAATTATAGTCTTGACCATGCTCCAAGGCAGCAGTCCCCAAAACCACCGGGCCGCACAGAAATAATAAAAACGTTTTAATTTTAATTGTATTTCCATTTTATTGACTATCGCAGTCTGCAGGGTGTTTTATTTAGAAAAATGACCACTTCCGTCTGTGCCTCTTTTCCGCACTTGTCTCATTTTTCCATGCACCCTGCACGGTCCATGGTGCAAAAAAGGTTGGGGACCGCTGCTCCAAGGGATACTTAGGGCCTTTTAAATCTTTCTCTACCCATTTCCTAATATGTGCCTTTCCTCAAGTTTGTCCTGGAGTTCTTTTTAAAGCTCCTTGTTGCTCATGGTGGATTCTTTACTCTGAAATGCACTACCCAGCAGTGGAATCCTCTAGGAATGACTGATTTTATTCGGAAGTAATCAAAATCACTACGATGGAACACAGGTGGAGACCCATTCGCTTAATGTATGATCTGGAATGTGTTTGGTTACCCCTGAGCTGGGTTACAATTGCTATGATAAGTGACAAAAGGTGACACTTGTGAGATGGGGTGTAAAGAGGCACTGGAGTGGTGATTGATTATAGAATAAAGCTGTTAAGCTGCATTGGGTGGTGATTGAGTAGCAGTAGTTTGCACTGCAGTATCTCAGCCCAGAGCAGGCCATATTTATGTATTGAATCATCCCAGGGATAGAACCAGAAATGGGAGCTAGCATTAAACAGAAAAGCTATCGATCCCTATCCCTCTCTCTATCCCTTTCATAATGGGGATCCAGCAGTAACAGTAATCTTTCCTGATTCTTTAGAGAATCAGGGGCACAGGTTTGAGAGAACACTGGGGTTTGGAGTTGGGAAGTATGGTGTTATTTGGGGACTGAACCATTCTCTGTATGGACCTCTCCTTCGACCACCCTTCCCCTTCACCAACTTTTGCTATCTGCCCTCTCCTTCTCTCACTTTTTCCCTTACCTCAGTCCCACTCATTCACTCCCTCCTCACCCTGTCATTCTCCCTCCCTCATGCTCTCACTTCTATTCTCCCTATCCCTTGTTCCCTCTCATTCCCTCCTTCACTCTCACTTTCTTGTTACATCACCAACTTTCCATGCTCTCTTTCTCTTTTGGTTGCTCTCTCTCAATTTCAATTTCAAGGTGCTTTTTTGGGTGTGACTTTACATAGTGTTGTCAAAGCAAAGGTGACAAACAAATAGCAGTAACAACTCAATTCTATAATGACAGCTCTCTCTCTCTATAGTTGGCTAAGGCTCACAGGAATCTGGAAGCGAAGCTGTTGGAGCATAGTGGCAGACTGAAGAACACCCAGGGAGACCTGCAGAGAGAAATCCAGCTCTTGGATGTCAAGTTGGTACTCTTTCTTTCACAGGAAAATAAGACTCTTGAGAGATACAATGATAGATCCGTCTAGAGTTTGCTACTGACAAGATTACATCATTCTATGGGAATAGCTGAAAAAACCAGACAAATATGAATATGAATAACTCAAAATCTATAGACAATGGGGAACTGTAAATTACATTTTCTTATCCCATTCAATTTGATATTTGGCAAAGACAGCAAAAATACAATCAGAGCTTAGATAAAGTTTATTCATTTTGAACTGTTTATGAATACATCTCTTGCAATCTATATGTATACAGATAGAGGTGATAGACACAGCTAACATGTATGAAATTAAATCAATCAAATATATTTAAATAATGCTCTTTACAACAAATATCACAGAACACTTAACAAAATGGAACCAAGGCCTAGACCAACAAAAATTAAGCAACCTTTAACACTGCAAAGAAAAATTTGGTTGAGGTTTACGGAGAAAGAAAACACTGGGGAGTCTATCCTATACTGGTTGGCACAGGGGGCATATTGGTCATGCTCTCATAGTAGTAGTGCATGTTGGACACATCTGTAATGTCATGGCATCATTGGCCACTCTGGCCCTTAGCCAGACCATGTTATGTAAGATCCATGACTGGGAAATTTGAGCTGCGGCACATCTCTGATTTACAACCCTGGATGTGTTGCTGTGAAAATGTGAGAGATAAGGGTTTCTACAAAGTGATGTACATTTCTCAAACACACAGGAGCTCCAGTGGCCTGAAGGAGCTTGGCAACCAGATGGACAGGCTGAGGGAGTGGACAGAGCAGCAGCTGCGCAGCTCTGCGCAGACGCAGTCACAGCTCGGTGAGCAGCTGTGCTCCCTGCTCCAGAATGGAATGGTGAGAAGGGGGGAGTGGGAGGGGTCAAATGTAGGAGGGGGCAGTGACTGATGACTACCTGAGCCAATCAGATCAAAAGTTTGGTTTTCCATAGAGTTCCTCACAAGGTTAAATACACATTATCATGGGAAAAGAGACAAAACAGTCCTCATCAACCATATTAACCATATCAATATGAATCTAGATTTATACACATCACAAAATGAACACTAATTGGTCCAGTGATGATTCATCAGATTTTTCTTTGCTGAAGAAGAATGAATCTGGGAGAATATTGACAAAAATCTGAATATTTAAATGACTGGCTATGATAATGTTTCGATTCAAATGCAGATGGGCTGGTTGCCTGGATTTAAAACATAATAAGGAAATGATATGATAATACAGAATGGTGAGTGATGGTAAGATTGAAAACATCAATACCATAGGATAAGCACAAGGTATGGCTATGGCAATGAATAGGTCCAGAAACATTCTGTACAAAATGAAAAGAGTCGATAATGGAAGCAAAGACTGTTCCTAGTGGATCACTAACCTTATCTGTGTCTGTATTGAAATCACCTACAATCTGCTGAAAAAGAGAGGCATGAGAGTAACTCTGGAAATTCAGCAATAAAACCAGAATAAGGCCCAGGTGGCCTATACCCAGAAATAGGACAAAGGACTCCATATTACAAATTGCTTTAATTAGGCCAGGCTGCTCACAGTACATGGTGAGAGATTCAAAAGAGGAGAACTTATTTACAGACTTTGGGGTTAAAGTCAGAGTGGACTGATGTATAGTTGCAACTCCACCACACCTGCCTGATGGACATGACTTCTGAGTACTTACAAAACCCATAGGAGATGCCTCATTCAGTGAAACACTCATCAGGCCTGAGCCATGTTTCCATTAAACATAGTACATTAAGATTGTTATCCGTAATTAATTTGTTCACATGAACTGCGCTGGGAGCGAGGGATCTGACGTCTAATAAACCAAATTTACTGAATGATTCATTGTGGATAGTAGCTACAATATGGTGGATTTTAACAGCAATAAGGTTCTCGATGTTAAGGTCATGGCTAGCTTTGCCCCACACAAAAATGTTTTTTGTGTGGGGCAGACACAATCTCAATATAATAAAAGCTTGTTTCTGGCTCAAGTAAGCAATATAATTAAAGGAACATCACTCCATCAGTCAGTAATTTAGTAAGCCTACTGTAAACCTTGTCATTCCTATGCATTGGAAGCGGTCCCAATATGTTTTTTGCCAGCTTACACACTGATTCAAAGTTACTTTTAGTGACCTCTGATTGCCTCAATCAGATGTAATTGATGCCGATGTGTATAACAGTATTACAAAGTTTATGATTACATTTAGCCGGTGCAGTAGTTTTGTGACTGGATGACTAGGATCAAGAATGATTGGATGTATGACATCTATGGATGTATGTCCAAATCCTCTGCTTGGTGTAGCTAACCTCCCACTCTTACAAGGTCTGTCGTCTCATCGTACTCTGGAGATAGAGTCTGGACACAACTGGTGTCAGAGACTGCTTTAGCCCCTTAAAGCACTTGATTTCCTCAGGGAAGCTGTCTTCTTGGGCTGATTGCAGAACAAGATTAGTCACACCTGAGCAATATGGTACAGGTGGGCCATCTAGGGATTGTATGGTGTCCTCGATGAGTTCTTCCCAGGTGCAATATTAGCTTGCATCAGGAAGTGGAGGGTTGGAGGACTCTGATGTTTAGCCACAGAAATGTGACTCCTGGAGTTCAGCAGAGACATCAGTTGGGTCAGGAGGTGAACCTGGTGGAACATGCCTTTGATATCCCCGCTGATGGAAAAGGTATGCTGGTGAAAACATAGCAGCACTCCCAGAAGAGTCGGACTCAGACTCGACCCAGGCAGGAGCTGGTCATTGAAATGATCTCCTTTGTATTTGTAAGAACAATTGAAGATGACACGCGCCTTGCCGTTGTAGTACACCATGTGATGAGGAATATACCAGGTTTCATCTGTTTGAATGGCAAGATCAGGCTTGACTTTGACTGCATACTGCTTGAGTATCTCCTGACAGTAAGTGTCTGCCTGTGCAGGGTCGTTAGCCAGTCGGCGCTCTGGTGAATAGGCAGAACGGCCTCTTTAGGGGCTTGCAGTGGCAGAGCATTCTTGACATGGCGTAGAGGGGTGGCATAGCAATCCATATAGCAATCCATTCCATCAATGGTCACTCGAACAGTGTCCGCCTCCAAAGTTTCAAATGGCTCTTTGTCTTGCTGGGAATGAGTTACCAGCTTCTCACTGCGGTAGGGCAAGACATCCTTCTGCCACAACCTCTCAACACCCTGGAAAAGGTCTGCAGATGGTGAGGTGACTTTGGTAAAGAGACAGTGTAATGCGGTTGTGTCACAGTAGTGACACCACCTGCAGGATTGCTCCTCCCACCACTCCCACATACTCCACAGCACAAAGAGAAAAGTCTGTTTTTATTACAAAATCTATGTAAACACAGTTTAGTCAGAAAAATAAAAAACTCAGAAAACCCCCCAAAAATACATGCCCAAAAAACCCTTAAAACCATCCTCCCCATAAAAGTCTCAGCGAAACAATCGCTAGCCAACGCCACCACCACCTGCAGGTCACCACAGCTACCACCGGTGCCCTCCGAGGATGAAGTTTCTAAAAGAGAGCAGAAGACACAGACCCAAGGGCAACACCTTTCACAGGTAAAGATAGTAAATCACAAAAAAACAACTACTCACCCTGGCTGGATTCTGGAAAGTCTTCCTTCCAAGTGGTGTTGGAATTGCACTGGACTGGATGTCCGATAGCCAGAGGACCAATGGGGAGATTGGTAGGGAGACATTCTTCTTCTCTCAGGGGACTGGTAGGGTGATCTTATCTTTTCATAGGAGCATGCACACAGATTTGACATCTACTACCTGCCTATGCCCAGTGGTGAGTAGCCTACATGACAGTAGACTAACATAGCTACAGTATTGTAGCAGGTATCAAAGCTGTGTGCAGGAAAACTCCTGCATTAGTTGCTGATTTAGGGTGAACACGAAAACCAGCAGACCCTGTGGTGCTCCAGGACCAGGGTTCCCTACCCATGTTTTAGAGCAATATGTTAGAGGTGGTTCGGTGTAGTCCGATTTAGGAGAGGAAGAGAAGAAATGTACTAGTAATACTTTGTTTGGAGAAGCATACTAAATATTTTTTGGAAGTGGAGGCTATCATGTTTAATGGAGATTATGACATTGTTGGGATTACAGAGACATGCAGTGCAGTAGACCAGGGTGAATATCATGTAGAGGGGTATAAATTGATCAGGAAGGATAGAACAAATGAAATAGGTTGGGATGTGGCCCTTTATGTGAAAGAAAATCTCAATGTGCAGGAAATTCCAGAAATGAACCTTCTCATTCCCTGTGAGGACATCTGGATTAGACTATTTGGAGAATATGAGAATATAGCATACTCCTTAATATAGGAGTATGCTATAGACCACCAGCTTCAGACAGTCACATAAATACTATGCTCTATGTAAACATAAAACAAGCTTGCCAGGAAGGAGAGACATTAATAATGGGTGACTATAATTAGCCCACTGTTCATTGGGAAGTAGTGTCAGGACAGGGTAAATGTGAAGAGGAGTTTTAGATGTTCTTAATGACAGTTGTTTTGGCTGCAGCCTGTTGCCTAGCCTATCAACACATCACATTACATTACAGGCATTTAGCAAATGCTCTTATCTAAAGCGACTTACACACTTTTACGTTTTTTACATACAATCCATTTATACAGCTGGACATTAACTGAAGCAATTCAGGTTAAGTACCTTGAAGTAGTGGAGCCACCTGGGACAAGTGATCATAGTGCAGTCACTTTTGGTATTTATGTCAAGTTAAGACAGGCTGCTCTAACTCTAGATTTTTTTTAATTCAGACAAGCTGACTTTTATAAAAGAGCTTCTAGATTGCAAAACTATGAATGGAAAAATGATTAACAATTAAGGGTTATTGTTGATACACAGTGTAAATTCATTCCAAAATTAAGAAGAAATAAGAAAAAGCATACTAAACGGTGGATGAAGAAATCTTTAAGGGAGATTTTTAGACAAAATGTGACACTGTACAGAATACATCAAAAAACATCAAAAAGACAATTCAGAGAGAAACAAAGTAGATTATTGTAATATGTGGGCTAAGGCAAAAAAATAAATTAGGGCAGCTTAAAGGCACTTCGAAATGAAAATCTCCTAAGATGCAAAAAGCTATCTTAAGCATATTTTCAATACTGCGGTAGAAAAGGAAAAGAAGAGGTTAAGTTAAGAATAAGGATATAAGGTTAATATTGCTAATTAAACAGTTAGAAGCTTTATCAGAGAAGGTTAGAAATAGATTAGGTTATAAATATGGTTAAAAGTACATCCAATGTATAGAATATTTTAGAGGACATTGAGATAAAGGATGAAGAAGTACTAGAAAAACGACCAAAACGTAAGACAAATAATATCAGGGATGTGGTAGGTGTGGAACCAAGTGCAGGCCAGAAAGACCCAGAATGCGGAGATACGTATAAGATATTTATTATCCTTAATGCTGGCAGGAAACGAAAGCAAAACCGTGTCTGCGAAAACACATAATAGAACTAACAAAACAAACCAAAATAACAAACGATCAGGAACAAACAAAACTAGCTAAACAGTAAAACCAAAACGAGGAGGCAAGAACAGCAAACAACAGCGGGTAAATCAAAGCAATGTAAGACAATGTTCAAGCGTCGAACAGAGGACGCCGGCCGGTTAAATATCCTCCCGGTAAGTATTCACAGCTGTCCATCATGACCTTGATTGGCTTTGTGCATTCCTTGCGTGTCTTTTACTTTTCCTGATTGGGGCTGGTCGAGTCGTGACAAATAAACCATCAGGCCCCAATGGCAAATATCCTAGTGTACTCAAAGAACTTGGGGAGATTATTTATAAACCAGTGACAGATTTTATGCAATCCCTAAACACTGGAGAAATACCAGATGACTGGAAACAAGATACTTATAAGTATAATTCCAATATATAAGAAGTGAGACCATTCTAACCCAGGAAACTATAGGCCTGTCAGTTGAACTTGCATCTCATGTAAAATACTGGAATGTATTATTAGGGACAAGTTGGAATTATTCCTGAACAATAATCATATTTTAAGGGATATCAAACATGCCTGACAAACCTCCTGGACTTCTTTGAGGAAGATAGAAAGTGTTTTGATTTAAACCAGGCTTATGATATTATATATTTGGACTTTCAAAAACCATTTGACAAGGTACCACACGAAAGGCTCATTGTCAAGATGAATTCTGTAGGAATTACAGGAGTTATTTCCGGGCAGTGGAGTCCCACAGGGATTGATGCTGGGACCTGTGCTTTTACTTATTTACATAAATGATCTTGATAGGGATGTTAATAGTAAAATAGTTAAATTTGCAGATGATACAAAACATGGGGGTTTAGCAGTTGAACAGTTTGGTATTGACTAAGGTAATCCAAGATGATTTAAACTATATCCAGAAATGGGAAGAAACCTGGTTGATAACATGAAATTTTGCTAAATGTAAAGTTATGCATGTGGGAAATAAAAATATGACACAGGAGTATTTTATGGGAGAAAAGTTTGAATGTGTTCACTTTGACTTAGGAGTTGTAGTTGATCAACGTCTATCTACATCTAAGCAGTGTGCTGTAGCAGTGAAAAAGGCCAAAAGGGTGCTGGGATGTATAGCAAAACATATTGAGTAAAAATCAAAGGATATTGATTTTGACAGTGGTGGGCCGTCAGGGCCTGCAAGGCCTTCTCTGCTGGCCTAAAAAATATCTGAATCACAGACTGATGTTAATTATATTTTGTCCATGAATACTTATTAAATAATTCCAAATGGTCTGTTCGCTTCCTTTCATAGCTGTTCCCCTGGTTGCGCTGCATCCAGACGTGTATTTTCATATTAAAGCATTTAACCAACAGACCATTTGGAATTATTTAATAAGTATTCATGGACAAAATATAATTAACATCAGTCTGTGATTCAGACATTTGAGCGGACATTTTCAGCCCTAAAGCGATTTAAAACTTATGCCAGAAATACGACAGGGCAGGCTCGACTTTCAGCATTAGCTTCGATGGCGATAGAAAATGACTTCTTGATGGAACTGAAACACACGGATAATCTGTACGACACAGTAATTGAACTCTTTTTGAGGAAAGAAAGGAGGATGGATTTTGTGTACAAATAATAAGGATTTTCCTAAATAATATTGCAATTTTATGAGGTTATTATTATTGATGCTTTTTTATGTGTGTCGCAGCTGTAGCACCTCGGTTTGTTTCTTCAGTAAAGGCATTTATTCTGGATACGAGTTATCTATCTGCGATGCAACGGCAACGGGTGCCTGTTCGGTTTGTTTTTGCACTTTGTTTATTTATCTTTCTTCAGTCATGTTTCATGAGAGAGAATGACAGCGATAGAGACGAGAGAGAATGACAGCGATAGTTAGAAGCGTGAGATAATTAGTGATTAGTAGGCTAGTGTTAGTAACTTAATCTAAATCCCTAATGTTAGTAGATTAGTTGGTTAGTACTATATACATCTAACTAATATATACAAAGTGTAATTAGAAAGTAAGAAGGAAGTAAAACGAGATTAGAAACGAAGACGGAAAAACCGAAACATAGAATTTCCCAAGTGCATGACAGAACGAGAATGAAACATGACTGAAGAAAGATAAATAAACAAAGTGCAAAACAAAACCGAACAGACACTCAAAAACATAACAATAAGATGGCTTTTATAGCCATAAAATAGTTATTGACGGGTGGATTGATTCAGACGGAGCACTACTGAAGGCCTAGGTGTGAAATGCACGGCCCGCCACTGGATTTTGATAATATATGATGCCTTTGTCAGACCACACTTAAGAGTACTATGTGCAGTTCTGGGCACCACACTACAAGAAAGATATAGAAGCTCTTGAAAAAGTACAAAGAAGAGCAACTAAATTGGTACCTGGTATGAAAGATAAAAGTTATGAGGAAATAATTAAGAATTACTCTTAATCTATTCAAGTTTATGTAGTTAGAAACAAAACAAATTGGTGTGTCACATAGGCATGTAAGTTCAGTGTGCTGATCCAATATGGACTAGGCTGGCACCAAACATCCATGCCCTGGTTCCACTCAAGGAGTAATATACCTGTCAGTGAAGGCACCGTGTTTGTTTTTGAGCATTTAGGTTAGGCTGGGCCATATTCTGTTTGCCTGCGCAAGATCACAAAATGCACCTCCCCAACAAGCCCCACTGACCTATGTATGAGCACCATAAGTGGACTTCAAATTGAATGAGTCCCATAAAAAATCTTGACTTTTGGATCGATGGCAAGCTGTTATTCAAAACTCATGTTGATGAAGTAATAAAGAAATAGAAAATTAAATTTAGCTCTTTTTTTTTTTAGGAATAAGGCACGCTTCACACATGAGAGTAGAAAACAAATCATCCAGTCACTGTTGATGTCAGTGCTAGATTATGGTGACATAATCTATAGATGGAAGGTTTCACTGGAAGGTTTGTGCATCACATACGCAGCAGCTCCATTTTCACAGTTATAGCCATATATAGCAGGGGTAGGCAATTCTGATCTGGGAGTACCAGTGTGCATGCAGGTTTTTGTTTCCACCAGTTACCATGGCTCAATTAGCTGTATACACCAACTTCGGATAACTCATTGATTATCCCAGAGTATCCCCCATATTTCATATAGGGACACAAAGTTTTCAGCTGGTATTCCTGAGATAATCAATAAATATAGCTAACATGTCAATTTATGCATATGATTGACCTAATTAAGGGCAGAAGTTGGCATGAAATCTAAAAACAGATACGGCCCTTCTTGCCCACCCCTGATGTATAGCCATATAGGTACCTCTTCTGAAATAAATTATGAACCGACAAAAAGTATGTTATGGGTCGTTTTGTTGCTTGGTGGGATGTGCGAGGATGATGGGAACGAATGGGACAGTGGCTTGTCTAGTTGCTAGACTAGTTAAAGCTGACTAGCTATGCTTATCCTGGTTTTGTTAACATGGCTGTGATGTGCATTTCTATCTTTTAGTTACAGAACACTAAAATTAGACTCTCATTCCGGTCTGAAATTGAAGGCATGTTTACAGACGCATGTTTTTGGTAAAATATGTATAATCTATATTTTATTTATATAAAATATTTAGTATTTTATTTTATTTTATTATATTTTATTTAATTTAAAATGTATTTTATTGTACTTATATATATATACACTGCTCAAAGAAATTAAGGGAACACTTAATCATCACAGTATAACACCAAGTCAATTAAACTGTCCAGTTGGAATATCAATCAATTGTCCAGTTAGGAAGGCAAGACGCAAGACAAAAAATAAATGGTTTTGAATCAATTTTACCTGCTTTGCATTTTGCAAATGAAAATGACAACAGGTGGACAGGTCCAGCTCCTCCAGGATGGCAAGACAGCAAGAAGACAACCCAGTCCAAAAAGTAAATGGTTTTGAGGAGAGCTGGAGGTGGTAGAAGGGCAACACAGACCATTTCTCTGCGAGGAGGAACAGAAGGAGCACTGCCAGAGCCCTACAAAATATCCTTCCTGACAGACTTTTTCTGAGGCCCAACATCCTGTAGTGGGTTTTGCATTTTGCCAGAGAACACCAGAATTGACAGGTTCGCCATTGTTCTCTTCACTACTGGTGAAAGAGCATGAGGAACGTATGCTGCCTGCAGCCCATGGCGGTGGGTCAGGTCTGCCTTGGAGGGCCGCACAAAGACCAGCTCCTCCAACATGGCACATCCATGCGCTGGTGCAGTGGGCCCTGGGTTCCTCCAAGGAAGCCTCATGTTTGCTGATGTCTCCCAGCACAGTCTCAAGAGTGTGGAGGAGATACAGACTGTGGGATTTCTGTGAATAATGTATGATAAAATAATTGGGGGGCCATTACATGAGGAGATTTGTGCTGGACAGCCCTCTTCATTTCAAACCACAAATTATCAATCAGGTTCAAGAAGGGCAAAAACAATATCAGTTGGAACTTGTTATGGTCAGATGAGACCAAAATGGAGCTTTTTGACCATCCACACCCGTGGTGGGTCATTGTTCTGTGGTTTTTAGCAACTATCCTGTTTTGTCCGTGTATGCCTGTTGGTGAGCTTTGACTTGTGACCACTGTTTCCTGATGCAATTTTACCCTCATGATTTTCAACAGTTCCCCTTGACACATCTTTCAATATCTGTAGATCTCTCATGTTGCTTTAAAACTCATATATTAAAGTGTTGGTTTTAAAGTGTCTTTTATAGCAGAAACATATTAGTAATTAGTATTAACATTAATATGAAATACATGTAGATCCCTTTTTAATTAGTTCCTTCAAAAGACGAGTCCTTTTTCATTTGGTGTTTCCATTATTTTGCCTACCCCCTGTATTTACGGTAAGGCTACCTACCTAAAAATAACACTTTTCTGGATTGCTAAGGAATTTATAGAGCCCCTGAAGTGAGATAGTGAAATTCGTTTTTAAATTAAAAAAAAAAAAATAATGTTATCTTGTGTTAGTACCTCAAACATTCTTATGCTGGTCTCAACACTGAATTGTATGCTGGGGGATTTGTCTGCAGGAGGAAGCAGGGAGGAAGGGGCAGGAGCAGGTGAACCTCCTCTCTGCCCGGCTGGACAGGGCCGAAGGGCAGCTGCAGAAGAAACAAAGCAAGGACAAGCTCTCCTCCCGCATCAGTGCCCTGGAGACCAGCCTGTGGGCGGAGCTGGACCTAATCAGGAAGGAATACCGCTCCGGTAAGTCTGGCATGGTCCCGGTCACAGTCATTATCTGGTGAAGAGATGAGACGCCCACACACTAAACTAAAGGTTTTGTAAACAATGCTTTGACGAAGACCAGCACAGGTCGAAACGTTTAAGAAAATTGTATTCATATCACGCTTTTCATTGTGAGACAATCTCAAAGTGGTACAGGGTGCATAAAATGGGGATGTGAAAACAATAATGACATGTAATAAGGACCAGCTGGCACTACCAGGAGAACAAAGACAAAAACAACAAAAAAGAAACACTTCAACAGAAAGCTTTCCTGTAGAGGAGTTTTTAGGCCTTTTTAAAAAACAACCCAGTCTGTGGTGCCCTCAGGTGGTTGGGGCACCACTAACTGGGTGGGGGGGCGGATCCCCATTGAATGGAGCTTAGTCCTGCAGGTGTGGAGGCTCAGGCTATCACTGGACCTGAGACCATGTGATGGTCTGTGTGCTGTGAGCATTTCTTTGATGTTGGCAGAAGCATTGCCATAGGTGCTTTGGAAAGTCAGGAGAAGGGTTTTGAATTCGATCCTGTAGGAGAGGAGCCAGAGGAGAGATGCCGGGATGGGTGATGATATGGTGATATTTCTGCACTCTTCAGGATCCTGGAAGCACTTTTTAAACCTGTTTGCACTATTAAACCAATTTAATATAGTGTGTGGGTATTTATATTCTTCACCAGTCTATTTAACACCAATAGTACCTGTGAAATATTTTGGATGTGCACGCACTTCCTTCTCTTTACCACAGTCATTACCAGACAGAGAGCTAAGCTCCTGCAAAGAAACAGGTCCTAAGAAAAGCTGAGGACTCATAGAAATGTGAAGGGCTTCTCGTTAAGATTGAAGAGGAATGCACTGCGTCCATACGCAACATGATCATTCATAATGCTCTTACCAGGAGGGTGTTTCACGTAGCGGGTTAAAGGAGTTAACCAGCTCATTTCTGAAATATTTTTAATTGGATGAAAGCCTGAGCCTTAATTCAAAATATTTACAAAAGCTATCCTGCAAACTCCTTAATCCCATTGAGTGAAATACCCCCAATCAATTGGCAAAGCGGTACAGGAGGTTTCGCATAGGGATCTGATGGGAGGTCGACTCCGAAGCTTGTCAAACACACTTCAAAATCTCAAGCTGTAGTCCCCTACCATCATGCTCACCCCAGGTTCTGTAAGGAGTGACCTTCAGAAAGGTATGGATTTGGCTTATTTGAAATGAACCGGATGCTGACAACTTCATGCTGCAGGTGCTAAATGATTGAGGCTTTTACCCTTCATCGTTCAAGTAATCAATCGGGTGTTACTGTTGCTGCTATAATTGCTGGCTGCTCAGTACCGGTCTTCCGGTTGTTCTCGCTGCTCCTGTTATTTCACTCATCTTATCAAGATAGGTTTTCAAATTACTGTGTATATGTATGTCTGTCAAACAAAATATATAGTAAAAAACAAAACATTAAATACACATTGCTCTCCTCTCCACGATAACTCAACTCACGATAACTTGAAGAGTTCAAGTAGGTATCACAAAGACCAGACTAAGGGCACATACAGACTGCTATAAGCAGAGCTGTGATAAAGCACCACAGTTTACTGAGTCCCTGGAGTGGTCCGGTAAAACTGTTTACGTCGGCAACTATATGCTAAATGCAACACGACAGCAGCACCAGCTCACGGCAGTGCAGTAAATAGTCGGTGATAAAAACGCACGGGGAATCACCTCTGCGGCCGTCTGCCAGGACGCATGGCGGTCACTTAACAGCAACCCTTCTGTCCATCTCTGGCGCAATATCAGCTCCGTAACTAACGTGATCTGCCAACTCGCACAAAAGCAATTACCCAAGTATGCCAGGGAAACGGCAGCACGAAATCAGTGTGTTCTTACTCTTTCACGGGGCAGGGTTTCAATCGATCCACGACGCGATCGACTCCCTGAGGCAGATCGGAGACACCAAGGCCCGAATAGACAAGGGGCAGCTGCAGAAGGACATCAGGCAGATTCGGAGGAAGATGGTGCCACTGAAAGACTTATGAGCGCTTTGCTCCACGGGACAATCCATTCATTTGCTCACAAATACAAATGCGGCAGCCATGTTTTACCATCAGGAGCAATTTCAGACTAACCAGGTAGAAGCACCTTTCACACTTTTGAATGTTGAACGGAATCGATCTCCTTCAAATGCAGAAGCTTGATGTTTTTTTTCAGACGCACTTTAAAAAGCACAATTTATGGGCAACAATTGTTAAAACAAAGTAAAACACTTTGCACGAGTATTTTTCCCTCAATTTGTTCGTGTAATGGTTATTTTAAAAGTATAATTGCAGCCATCTTGTGCAAAAATCCTTCATAATAATGCCCTAAAAGGACAGTATGATCTCCAAAAAGTGCTCAAACATCACTATCTGTGCACTTCCATATCACTTCCTCAGCTTAAAGGGTCTTCTGGTCATGTTCTGGCATTGAGAGTAGAGGTTGGCATATATTCTATTACATTATTTACCTGCTCTACATAAAAGGCACATGGTTTATGATGACAAGTCTATGAAAACATTTCTGATACCAAACACTCTTGAGGATTTGAACTGACAGCATGGCAGGGGGAAGAGACATGCCCAGCAGCTCTGGGTAATGACAGTGACACAGACTATGAATCTGCCATTAGTGGTAACTGTAAAATAATGTAAAAATGCTCTAGCATAAGTCTGCAACTCCTCAAGGAGATAGATAAGCATGCAGTGAATGTTAAATAAAATTTTGGCCAACTGACAAAACAAACAAAATGAAGTCCTTGTTGTTCTTCCACTACATTTTAATTTCCATTTCAGTTTCATTTCATTATTTAAGTTCCTGCAACTTAAGTAATAGCAGGCAGCACTAGAAAGCACAATGGTACATGAGTACATCTAAACCATTAGAGCACTTATTCCCTTCTCTAAAACCATCCTTTACACCACACCAACTCTGTTTCTTTGGTAAACATTCAGAAATATTTTGGAGCAAGTTCTATTAAGTGGCGAGAAAGTGCATTTCTCAGGCACAAGAAAGAAAGCATACAGCAACAGAGGAATGTGTTAGGCATTAAGACCATCAGAGGAAGTCCATAGTGAAGAATCTGAGTGTTACAAAATCCCTTTCATCCTCCTCTTCTCCACCACCCTGCTGCAGTTTTGCCGTCTTGGTCGTTAGCATGCAGACCGGATTCATGGTTTTAAACACCGTGGGCAGTGCTGGGAGGGAAGGAAACGGCTATCTTCTCCACCCACGACCACAAGGCTCAGCTGTTTCATAAGTGCATTCCAAATGTTCAAGCAGCTTCTAGGACAGGATCCCCCTTTCCAGCTGGAAACAGTTATAGACAAATTAACACACACTGATTTCAGTGCAGCAGACACACACACATACACAAACAGGTGAGAGAGAGTTCAAGGTTGGATGGCTGTGCCGTTGATGATGTCATCATACCTCATATCCTGCTGTTGGAGCCAGGGTTAAGAGCACAGACGCTTGTGCAAGTCTAGCAGTCTTTTGTCCCTGCTGGCTCGGGCCTGGTCCATCAGGGTCTACAGAGAGAGAGAGAGACAGAGAGACAATATACTTAACTAATGGAGGGCTGTGCTTCAGACACAAATATTTCAATGGCTGTCTATGGCGGTTGATCCATGCTAAGGAAATTAATTTTTCTTGTCTTTACAATTCACTTTACAATTACATACCCATAGCAAGGACACGCCCATAGCCTCTCCCCCTGAAGACTGGCCGAGAACACGCCCATAGCCCCTCCCCTTGGAGACCAGCTGAGGACACGCCCATAGCCCCTCCCCTTGGAGACCAGCTGAGGAAATGTCCATAGGCCCTCCCCTTGGAGACCGACTGAGGACATGTCCATAGCCCCTCCCCTTGGAGACCGGCTGAGGAAATGTCCATAGCTCCTCCCCTTGGAGACCAGCTGAGGAAATGTCCATAGCCCCTCCCCTTGGAGACCGGCTGAGGACATGTCCATAGCCCCTCCCCTTGGAGACCGGCTGAGGACATGTCCATAGCCCCTCCCCTTGGAGACCGGCTGAGGACATGTCCATAGCCCCTCCCCTGGAGACTGGCTGCGGACACACCCATAGCCCCTCCCCCTGGAGACTGCCCAAGGATACACTCATAGCCCCTGCCCCTGGATTGGCCGAGGATGGTGGGGCCTTACATCCATAAGCTCCAGGTCATCTTTGGCGTGCAGGTGACGGAGGAGGTACCAGCGTGCCACCGATGTCACTGTTTCGGGGTACCCGGGACCAGAGGCGTAGACGATCCTCTCCAGTAGGCGACGCGTTTCCCTAGGGGGGACACAATGTCATTTATATATGAAGCATTCCCTCCTTATAAATGGGTAGTTAGGGAATTGAATTGTTTATTGTGCGTTATTAGCATGTAGCTTGCCGTGTGTTTATGTTGAAGATATGGGAGCAATACACTCACCATGTTACTCATAGACAGTATTTTTATAACCAGTACAAAACAAAATGATGCTGTACATGTACAAAAACAAAATGATGCCCTGAAGTGTGGGAAGTCTGAGACATGTTAAAAAAAAAGGCACAAAACAACACAAAAAAGGGGAAGACCATTTTGCACATCTTACAACTGATCTTTAGACCACACAACAAATATTACAATAGACTGGCACTTAAAGTGATAGTTCGCCTGAAATTCCAATTCGGTACAATGCACTATGTATTAAAATAGGGTTTTTTGTGAACTGAAACAGCCACCAATGGTTATCTTGATGTCCCAGCTTGAAATTTCATGCCATAATGACATATTTCCTCCTAGTAACTTCTAAACAAGTCACTCAGTTACATGATTCATTTGGAAGTACACATATATGATATCCGATGATAGGCTTAAATAGCTCACAACAGTATGCTGAAATCGAACTAATGTACTTCTGACAATTTAGGTCACGCTACCATGACTGTTCTTGTGAACTTTTTGAAATTATGTGCTTCTATCTATAAAAATATTAGAGCATGATAACTGCACGTACATAAACTCCCATTGTATTTGGACATCAATGCTAACAAGCTACCAGGTGAATTAGCTATTTCTGTAGAAAGGGAATTCACTAAAAACTCTTCTTTGGTGTAGTACATCGTAGTGAAGGGTAAGAAAATTATAATTGCATTGAATTTTCACTTGAAACTATCACTTTAACAACACAAAAACTGAAGTCTGACATGGGTGAAGAAGAAACAGCTGTGAAAACAGCATAAGGGGAAAGAGCAGTGAGAGGCAACATGATTTTAAACACTCCACTGATTGCGTTACATTGCAAGAGTCTGATTGACCTCATCCACTGATTTGAGTGTCGGGAGGGCAGAAATTCACAAAACCTAACTGTTCCAATAAACTCATGCTTCTGATGAATGCATATTGAACTTTGGCAGTTCAGGTTCACAGCTGTCATAACAATTAACAATCAATTTATATTATTACAAAATATTATAACCCCAATCAATTGAAAAATAAAACACGGTAGATTCAAACAGCCAACATATTTCTGAAAGCTGTCAGGATATAGAAACATCACTACTTGATTCTTTCCACAGATTTGTGGAGGACTATCATTCTGAACTTCAAAATTATGAACAGAACGGTAAGTAAAACACCCAAATGCCTGAATCAATTCTGGGATTTTATGTCAAAGCTCAAAAGGCATGTTGAGTTGGTTGCTGCTTAGTAATTTTCAATTTATAGTTTTTGAAGGGAAGAATCAGTGCTCCTAAATTATATTAATTTAAATTATATTATATATATATATATATACTGTTTCATAATTCTAGGAGCACATGTGAGCAAATCGCTCACACTGTAGAACCCTGTCTAGATATGTTCTTCTAGCTGATGTTTTATCTTCAGGTACTGCACGCAGCAGTAAGCAATTGCAGTCACTAGGTGGCTCTCTAGCACTATGACTCAAATGTCAGCCAACTGTGTGAGAAAGCTTATAGAATGTTTTGGATGAAAGGCTGCTTGCAGTACAAGCCTCGTTTTCATTCCAATATGGCCACTAGTGTGAATAAGGTCTGTGAAGGCCATTTTTAAAAGATTAAAAGTGTAAAAAGTATAAGTCCAACAATGAAACAAAATGCAAGCAACCTAATAGGTGTCGGGAAGTTTATTGTAACAAAGTTTGGTATGTTTACTCTAAATGTAGTTTGGTAATTTAGGTGGTGAGGACGGAGAAATATTATCTTGGTACGTTAGCTAACGTTAGCTAGTTATGAGTGACATATAATAGTCATCACACCGAGTGCAGAGATGCTTTCATGCTAGAAGAGGCTTGGAATGCACATTGACTATAACACCTCCTTTTGAATATTTTAACGGTCGAATGTTAAAACACAACCAGAACATCAGCCGCTGTTGTTAACGCCATTTAATTCTAATTGAACCCTGTGTTATAATTGAAAGGAGAGTAAAACAAGAAAGTTCATTTGTCAAGGCAGATAAAATGAACAACCTTAATGTGTGTTTTATCCACAGTACTCTGGTTCCGTGGGTGTAATCATTGATATGGGCCCACTAGATTGGGCCTCCGTTCTCAGAGTGGATCAGAGGGGTGTGTGATGGGATGTGGCAGCACACGTACCTGGCGCCCAACTTCTGGGAGAACTGCAGCAGGGCCTGGAGGAGGAGAGCCATGGGACAGGGGCCCAGTTTTAGGGCCTCTGTGGTGGCCTCCAAAATCAGGTCTTTCCACTCGCTGCCTGGGACGTTAGCCTGGAAGAGGAATAGAAGGATGTTAGCAACGATATGTAATATAACTTTTAACTAGCAAAATAAAGAATGACATCAGAGAGTGTAGCTTCAACACACTATATATATATATTTTAAAAACATTCCAAGTACAATAAGTCCCATCATTAATCAGGAAGTGTAGAAAGCTCCTCATTTCTCCTCACAAATGACTTTAATTTAATTTGGAGCTCATTGTCTTGAAGTGGGCTGCGCCGAACCCAGAACCGGGACACACTGTGACTGTGAAAGCTGCCACTTCCAAGCTCGGAGTGCAAGGGGGGGATAGTCGAAGGGGATAGTCGAAGTGGAAAGAGGGTACAATTGGCTACTAAATTGGGACACTACTGTCACTGACACTAGAGCCGACCAGCAGAGGATGGGCTCGCCCTCTAAGACGGGTTCCTCCTTAGATTTATTCCCACTGGGGAGTTTTTTTACTTCACTTCCTGGCTTTTTGGTGGCGTTTCAGGCCCAGTATTTTGGTGTTTACTTTTTCCTCTAAAGGGTCTCTGTGACAGTGTAAAAAGTGCTATACTAATATAATTTCATAGAATTTCATATGGGGCCGCAGACTGTGGCACTGCTGGCAAAACCAAGCCTGCGACTGAAACAAAAAGGCAACCTGTGGCCCTATAGAACGTCTCTTTTTCCTTTTGCCTCAGTAGAACAGGACAATGGTTTTTGTTTTTGCCTGAGATCTGGTGGAGCTTTGTCTCTCATCGGCTCTGGTCCCACAGATGTGTATGATGTTGTGTTTCTGCAGTGTGTGTGTAAGCAAACACATTTGTATATGTGTGTCTTTGTAAATGTTTACTCTCTTGTAATTGTATACTTAAAGCATGTTTATGTGTGAGTGCGTAAATGTTTAAGCTGTTGTGTTTCTGTAGTTAAAGCTTGTACCCTTCTGTCTGTCTCAGAGCTTGTATTCTGACAAACTTTTTGCTGTGGCCTGTGATGTCACTCTGAATGTCCCCCAGATTAATAAGACTACCTGGTCACTGTACGCTATTCAAGGCTCGGGCTTGTACCCCAAAAAACTACTCTCCATATTACCACCTGCACATCTACTGGTTTGTTTGCTGTAGCCAGCGATGACGGCATGCTCCTTCCTCCTTTCCATGTTTACATCCTCAGTATTAAATGCTGAGGGAAGTCACCTAGTTGCATAGCTTGCCCATAGCCAGGCCATGTTATGGGCAGGCAGGCCAGCACCAGTGAAGCTAGCAGGGTGAGGCCGGTCAGCACAACAAAGGGGAAAATGGAGAACCACCTGGACCCTGAACTAAGTGAGGTGACCTGACGTGCTTTCAACAAGCCAAACGTGAGTGAATGTTAGTCAATGTTCGCAAACATTTTTAGCGTTCACTGCAAACATTAGCATGCAGCTTGTGAACTAGCCGGCGAAGGGGACAATGCTGAAAGAATAAGTAAGCTGACAAACATTTGGGTGTTATAATTCATTATAGTTAATACTTGTTTCTAACTTTTGAAAAAAGGCAAAGATTTACCCATGGTGAAAAATGCTCTCCTTCTCGTTGTCATAATTGTCGTATATGTCTTAATTAAATCAATTTCATCTTCAATTAACTGTTACAAGGGATCATAGTTCGCTGCAAACTGTTGGCCTTGTTGAACACACGTCTGGCTCCAGCTCTACAATGAAGGGGATAGGGTGTGTGTGTGTGTGTGTGTGTGTGTCCGTGTGGCGACTGACCCACCATGCAGGGTGCGAGAGCCAGCAGGGCCAGCCGCAGCAGGCTGGACAGCTTCCCACTGAAGAGGCGCAGCTGAGAGGCCAGCTGGAGGCCCTGCCTGTAGGCCATCACAGCCTGGACCAGCAGTCCCTGCGTCTGGTACACCTCCGCCAGCCACTGGAGATGGCGGGGGGGGAAGGGAGAGAGATGGAGAGCAGGACAGTGAGGAGAGAGAGTGAGAAGGTGAGTAAGAGAGCAAAATAGAGAGTGCGCAAGAGAGGGAGAGAGCAAGAGTGATTGAGAGCAAGAACAAAAGGCACAGAGGGAGAGAGAGAATTCAGTCAGTGAAATAAATATGCTACTTATTCAACTGTGTTCAAAAATTTAAATCAACTCTCATTTAATATACTACCTATATAGCATAGCATATGCCATTTAGCAGACGTTTTTTCCAACGGGACTTACAATGGTGAATGCATACATTCAATTACATTACATCCTACTGAGCCACAGAGAACCACTTTCTGTGAACATTTCTTACACAAAGGTAATGGATCATTAGCAATGTTTCTCTAAAACTGTATTGAAAAAAATTGTGGCCACATGAATAAAATTACAAAGAATTCAGCTCAGCTCAGCTCAGGTCCCAGATACATTCCAAACTTTGTTTCAAGGAATGTTCTAGGAATTGAGAAAAGATTTCAGCATGAAAAGCAGTATTATTCTTGAATCTTTCATGAGCTTATTAGCTCATTCACCACAGGGAAACATATCAATCTCAGGTTCTAAGCATCAAAGCACACCTCAAGCACACTGGGGTAGATTTATTACACAAGTCATTAGGGCCAACAAAACAGACTGCATGACTGTATTTCATACACATGCTGGTGCTTTTTCAGTTTTCTAATCTCATACAAATCAATCAAACACAAATTATGTTTGTGTTTGACAAACACAAATAATATCCTTTGTGTTCTGTCAAGATTAATGTAATAAAGTCATCGTTTGTTTTGAATGCTGCCTCCCCCGGGCTATTTAACTGCCTACGCCCTCTGCAAAGGTCCGTGAGTGTTGCCCCATCCCAAGGGACACCACAATACATATATATGTGTGTGTGTATGTGTGTGCATATATGGGGTAAACAAATAATGGAAATACCAAATAATGTATGAATATTTATTAACTAATAAGAAGTTGGACCACCCTTTGCCTTCAGAACAGCTTCAATCCTACTTGGAATGCTGTTATACAAGTTTTGAACTGTTTCTAGTGGGATATTGGACCATTCTTATATATAAAGATAATTAAACAGTCACTAATTGAAATTCAGAGAGCCATGAAATATTATTTGACAATGTAATTACATTTCAGTGCCCCTTGGGTACTGCATGTACTCAGTGCTACATGCTATAACACACAACATGAAGAATCCAACTGTGTACCCTAACTACCCATGTATCTTGAGGGAACAGTGCTGGTGTGTCGCTGGGAAGGACTCACATGCCAGGCGGACACAGAGGTGTGATTGGCCAGGACGGCGGAGCTGAGCTGGTCCAGGATAGTGGCGGGCAGGATGGTACCAGCGCCGGACAGCAGCAATGCCTCACACTGGACCTGCCGCAGTAACAGGAACACAGCCGGCTGCTCTGGGGATACACTCAGCACCTGAAAGACAGAACAGGTGACATGGAATAATACTTCACAACAATACATTTTATTTGTATAGTGCACAAGTCTCTGTGTCTGCCTGGCATGTTTATATGTTGTCAGGCCTACATGTTGTGCCATCAAACCTCTGCAACTAGTCCAGAGCAGGTGTGTGTGTCTCTACCTGGTGCACTGGTGAAGCACGCAGTGAGCAGGCATGTGTGTCTGTACTTGGTCCAGTGAATGAGTACAGCAGGCATCCTCCGCTCTGTGTCTGTACTGCCCCATCCCTCCGAGCGCCTGAGCAAGCTCCTCGCGGTCAGGCCTCTTCTCTGTCCTGGTTCTGTGGAACGACCTCCCGCAATTGGTGAGTGAATCACTTCCAATCTTCCGCAAGAGCAGGCAGTGTACCACTGAACACTGTCCATCCAGTACCTGGTGTTTGTTCCATTTTTTTTAAACACTAACTTTTTCCTTCCTGATGCAGAGGGCAGTTGTGTGCAATGATGTCTATTGCTGTGCACTGAGGCGCTAACTATGATTGTTCCTACCATGCAGAGGGCTGGATAAGAGCGTCTGCTAAATGCTTAAAATGTAGTGCACAAGTCTCTGTGTCTGCCTGGCATGTTTATATGTTGTCCATACCTGTTGGTAACAGAGGGCAGGTGTGTGTGTACCTGGGTGCAGAGGGCAGGCATGTGTGTCTGTACTTGGTGAGTGAATGAGCAAGCAGGTGTGTGCGTCTGTACTTGGTGAGTGAATAAGCGAGCAGGCGTGTGTGTGTCTGTACCTGGTGTTTGTTCCAGTGTGTACGTTCCCGGATGCAGAGGGCAGTTGTGTGTGTGTACCTGGGTGCAGAGGGCAGGTGTATGTGCTCCTGGGTACAGAGGGCAGGTGTATGTGTTCCTGGGTGCAGAGGGCAGGTGTATGTGCTCCTGGGTGCAGAGGGCAGGTGTGTGTGTACCTGGGTGCAGAGGGCATGTGTGTGTGTTCCTGGGTGCAGAGGGCAGTTGTGTGTGTGTACTTGGGTGCAGAGGGCAGTTGTGTGTGTGTACCTGGTGAGGTGTGTACCTGGGTGCAGAGGGCAGTTGTGTGTGTGTACCTGGGTGCAGAGGGCTTCCGCCTTCTTGTGCTGGCCAGCCTGTTTGAGTCCGGTCACGGCCTGCTGCAGAACCCAGCTCTCCAGGGCCTGAGCCTGGGGCACGTCCTGAACCTCTACACCCTTCACTAAAGGCATAAAACAGCAGTCACACACACACCTTGAAAACACACACACACACACAATCTCTTGATCAATTAAGAGTGTTGAAAGCAGGTGTGTAAGTTCTATGATAATTTTTTCCTGAAACTCATTTTAACAATGCAGGTTTGACCCGTTCCCATTTGCCCTGTCACTGAACTCTTCATTTTACACAAATTGTTTAGTTTCGGTGACCAGGTGTCCACACTTTCAACAAATAGGCCCCCACTGAGTTCACCTGCCAGTCTATAATTGAATGACTCAATTAAGAGGTAACGCATTTTTTCAAAGGAATCATGCTTCTCGCATTTAAACAAAGGAACTTCAAAGTATTACTAGTGCATTTATTCTCCCCCTTTCCCATGCCCGATCGCGCCACCTCTAGCAACATTATGGCGGTGGTGCTGGTTGGTACCGACCTTTCTCAGACACCCGCGCCATTAGCACACCTTCCAGGCCCTGGCGGCAAGGGGTGGAGCCAGAGAGCATGCAGGCGGTGTTCTCGGTGTGACAGGCGGCCATCAGGGCAGCCCACACTGCTGGGTCATCTGACGGAGAAAAGAGGGAGGGGCTCGGAGTCAACGATGCAGTTCACCTCAGAGGGACGTCAATCCAACACGACCTCATAACTCCTCCTCTGTGTTATTGTTATTGTGTGTGTGTGTCTGTTTGCATTCATGCACTATTATGTTTCTTTGTATTTCTTGTGTTCCTTTGCTGTGCCATACCAGGGCAGAGCAGTGCAGCTCTCTGTAGGGTCTTCAATGCATTTCTGTTGGGGTCATCGCCCCAGTGCTGGCCAGATGCCAGCTGGTTCACTCCACTGTACAACAGCGCCTTCTACAGGAAGAGAGGAGCGATGTCATTCAAGAGCACCTGAAACCAACACTAACAATGCGGGCAACTCAGTATGCAGGTTTCATTTACCAGCTGAGGGACAGATCAAGCAACAATGAACCAAGCAGCAATTATACATCAGTCTTCACTGAAATGTCGTGGTTCTGTGTGGCTCAGTAGGTAGAGCATGGCGTTGGCAACGCTTAGGTTGTGGGTTCAACTCCCACTGGGGCTACATATACTGAAAAGTGTATGTGTTCACTCCTGTAATTCGCTTTGGATAAAAGCGTCTGCTAAATGGCATATATATTATATTATTATTGCACAAAATCGGAGTGCCTCCCTTTTACTGTTAAACTTGGAATAGACCATGGAAAAAAAACAAAAGTAAATCATAGAAATAGAATGAAAATAGAATGAAAAAGGAATCTTGGTGTCTTAACACAAACAGCAGCACCAATAGTTTCCCCATCTCATAGGATCTATAAAGAACTTTCCAACTCTGTGGTGAGGAATTACAGCAGCTGCCATTTTCCTATTGCGCTTTGATAATGCAAGAGGGAGAGCAGAGCCCCTTGTCACATGATAAATGCTTCTCTGTGGATTTAGTCTCCCACTATTGATGACTGAGGCATCTACATTCAACGCATTTACTTTGCGGCTTTTGGAAGCCATGTTTATTTTACATTTTACATTTACATTTTTAAGCATTTAGCAGACGCTCTTATCCAGAGCGACTTACACAGTTTTACATTTCTTTTACATACAATCCATTTATACAGCTGGATATTTTACTGAAGCAATTCAGATTAAGTACCTTGCTCAAGGGTACAACGGCAGTGCCCCACCTGGGAATCAAACCTGCAACCTCTGAGTTACAAGCCCAGTTCCCTAACCATTATACTACACTGCCCCTCTTCCCCCTTTAATGGTAAGTGCACGTGGGGGAGGGAGCCCAGCAAACAGGAAACGCAGAAAAGGTTAAAGTCAGGGTACAAGTAGGGATTTTACAGCCTGCATTTTTCCATTAGTACTGTATTAAGCCCTGTGTAGAGTGAACAATATGATGCTTTTTCCTGCTGAGGGAAATGGACATGTATTAGGCCTTTAGGAAATATTTAGTTCATTCTTCATTAGTCATTCAGATTTACACTCCCAGACATGGCACAGCCAATCTAGGAGTCGAGTCATGGATACAATACATGCCAATTAGCAGACACTTCTATCCAAAGCGTCTTACAGTAGTGAATGCATACATTTTTACATCTTTGTGTGTGCATGTGCATGTGTCTGTGCACATGTGTGCATGTGTGTGCATGTATGTGTGTGTGTGTGTGTGTGTGTGTATGTGTGTGTGTGAGCACATGTGCGTATGTGTGTGTGCGTGCACAAGTGTGTGTATGTGTGTGAATGTGTATGTTTTTGTGTGCGTGCATGTGCGTCTGTGTACGTGTGTGTGTGAATGCATGTGTGTGTGCAAATGTGTGCGCATGTTTGTGTGCGGGTGTGTTTGTGTGTGCATGTGTGTGTGAACGTATGTGTGTGTGTGCAACTGTGTGTGTATGGGTGCACGTGTGTGTGTGTGTGTGTGTGTGTGTCTGTCTGTGGGTGTGCCATGGGACAGTTTGAGATAAACTGGAGCTGAACATTACCTTTCCCTGAGTCATGCTGGAGTGACAAGCCACACTCCCGGCTACCGCACCGCCCTGTAAAAAGAACACAAACACAAACATGAGAATTCTTACAAGAAAATTCTTATTGACAAGTTTTCTGAACTCCTATAAGGCCCCTTTTGAAACACACATTAATACTCTACTTTTATAAGGAGATGTGCTTTTGCAAGCTGTGTACATATGTACATATCTTACATTTTATGGGTTACCCATTTATACATATGCTACTGAAGCAGTTCAGGTTAAGTACCTTCCCCAAGTGCACTGTGGCAGTGCCTCACCTAAGGTTAGAATCTGCAACCTCTGAATGACAAGGCCAGTTCCTGTATCACTACACCGAAATGCCTCCGCACTAATAAAGATCTACACCTGGACATCCTTGTACCTTGCACATCCCCAAAACATCACGGTTTCTGCCTCTCTTGATAATAGGTCATATATCAGTGGCCCTCAATCCTGGTCCTGGAGACCCACAGGGTCTGTTGGGTTTCAACTCAACAACCAGTTCAGACCCAAAAAAATAGATAAGGTGAGTTATCTGTGTAATCCACTGCTTTAATTGATCAATTAAAACCAACATACCCTGTGGTTCTCCAGGACTGGAGTTAAACAAGCAGACCCTGTGCTTTTCCAGGACCAGGGGTGAGGACCACTGATTTATACATCCCTTAACTTTAGCTAACTCCCTGTGGTATTAGACTTGCACACTCAAACACTTACATTGGCCTTCTTGGGATAATACTTTGGCACCAGTCTCGAAAGTAGAGCCCAGAAAGTAGGGTTGCCCGGGTAACTAGACAGGAGAAACGGACAAACATTATGAACGTGGCCACTCTACGTATCCGGTATTATCAAGAGGCATATAAAGACATCAAGCTCTATTTGTGTGTACAAATAAGACAAAACTCATTTAGACCCGCATGTCCAAAGACTTTCGTTTCAGCACTCCAAGGCGGGTTAACAGGCCACAACATCAATTAATAAAAATAATTGTTTACGGTTGTCTTGTTTTTCTTTTAAATAAGATTCAAGGATATATTTTCAATAAAACATGAGCAGAAATCTTTATCAACTAATGTTTGGCTGAGACAAATTAATAAACTTTGGTTAATAAAAACATTTTGGTGTTTACAGCGAAAGGCAGCATTGCGTTTATCAAATAAATATCCAGTATGAAATGTTAATGCAGTCATATCTACTTTCATATCTCAGAGCATATTTTTACTCCCTGCTTGAATTTCCTGTAGCTTTCATAACTTGGTTTAAAACATTTTCATTCACTCTTAAAACAGCAAAGTAATTAACATTTGAAACCCAAGCTACCCGAGTTAGCAGAGAAAAATGATCTAGCAGTGGATTTTAATACTACACTACCGGTCAAAAATTTTAGAACACCCCCATTTTCCAGTTTTTACTGAAATCTAAGCAGTTCAAGTCCAGTGAATAACCTGAAATGGTACAAAGGTAAGCGGTAAACTGCCAGAGGTTAATAAATAAATAAAAAGGTTTCCAAAAACTGAAAAATAATGTACATTTTCTGGCAGTGAGTAGTTTCCTACTTGGAAACTGGAGGAAACTCTGAGAGGAAGAGGTCTGGCAGACCCAAAGCCACAACAAAATCAGAAGACAAGTTTCTGAGAGTCAACACCTTGCGTATTAGGCGGCTCACAGGACAACAGCTTCAAGCACAGCTTAACACTGGTCGAAGTAAGGAAGTCTCAGTTTCAACTGTGAAGAGAAGACTTCGAGCTGCAGATTTGAGATGTCAAGTGGCAGTAAGAAAGCCATTGCTAAGATGGAAAAATAAGAAAAAGAGCCTTGCCTGGGCAATGAACCACCGCCAGTGGACTACTGAAGACTGGAAGAAGGTCTTATGGACTGATTAATCAAAATTTGAGCTCTTGAAATTTGGAAAGGTCATCAAGTAGGCGAAAGGAGGGTTCTTGAGTGTGTAAAACCAACTGTCAAACATGGAGAAGGAAGCGTGATGGTTTGGGGCTCTTTTGCTGGATCCAGAGTCGACTTGCACAGAGTGACTGTTAACCCACGTTAACCCATTACTTGTTCCCTGAAAAGGGCCTTTTATTATAATTCTGAAAGTTACATTATTTTTCCGTTTTTGGTAACCTAAACTTTTTTTTTTAAACCTCTGGCAGTTTACCACTTACCTCTGTACCATTTCAGGTTATTCACTGGACTTGAACTGCTTAAATTTCAGTAAAAACTGGAAAAAGGGGGTGTTCTAAAACTTTTCACCGGTAGTGTATATTTTTTAAACCATGTCCTCTCATGCAGAAACTCTTCCCACTGACAAGCATTACATTCAATTCTGCGGATGGAACCGTCTGACAGGCACCAGTGGCAGTGAATCAGCTTTGGAATACCAGGCCTATGTAGGGTGGACAGAAGTCACTAACTCCTGCCTTTTTCTTTGTCTTCATGTTGATCAAAGACTCTAGCCAACCAGTATAGGTATCGCGCCCAAGGTCTTCAGTTGCAATTTCTATTAACTTTTAAAATTTTTGCACCCTCTATTTATTTTGATTTACCCTCCCCACACGGGTCCGCCGCTCGTCTCTACGAGGCAAGCTAATTCTCCGTGGGCAGCGAACTCCGCTTCCTTCGAGATGGAATTCGCCCACCCACGTTCTGGGGACTGCCTTACGTGCTTCGCGGCGGACCCGAGCTGGCTCACCCTCCCCCCTTCCCCCTCTCCCTGGGGCGGACAGCCAAATGCCGCCTCCCGATCGGGGCTGACAACAAGGGCCGGTCTGGTAGAGACAGGTTTTGAACCGTGTCCCTGGCATTTGTTCACTTTTAAGTAAAAAAATCCACCAAGCTTGATTGATGTTCCCACACTTCTTGTAAAACCGAAAAACTCGAATTCACACGGTAAGGCTCAATACAAAACAAATGGATGAAAACTATGGATGAAATCAGTGATACCTGTGCACGGCGCGGGCTGCCTCCCTCTGCACGGTGCCGTCGTTCCCCTGCAGGGCCAGCAGGGCGCAGGTGAGGAGACAGCGCTCTTCCACAGCCTCCCTGCCCTCCCTCTGCTTCAGCAGCTCGGTGAGCGCGGCGCTGGCCAGCGTGGCGTCCCTGTGCACCAGGCCCAGTGCGCAGAGAGACAGCAGGCTCTCCGCTATGGGCTCCTTCAGCATGGAGCTACACACACATTCATCGTTCAGTCGATCAGTCGCAAATGAACCGGTCAACAGTCTAATCAATCATCGATCGACCAATCCATCAATCGATGAACCGGTCAATCGACCAACCAATCAACTATTTCATCAACCAATCATCTAATCGGTCAGTCAGACAAACATTAGCAATGCAAGCCAGATCAGTCATGGGAAAATGTCATCCAACACCAATACAAATTCTCCAACTTCCAGCAATCTGCACTGTGTAGTTCAAGTCATTTCCTCTGGGTGTCACATCGGGGCAATGACAGTATCGGCCGCATGGACACCAGACCTAAACAGTGGGGCGTGGACTGGCTCAGCCACTAGTGGACCCAGGGCAGAAGTGAGGGATTATGGAGGCGGGGGAGGAAACGCACCACCTGAAGAGTAGGGTCTTGGCTGCCTCCATGCTGCCCAGCCTGTGCTGCAGCAGGGCCAGTGCAGTCAGGATGTAGGCCCTCTCTTTTTCACTGGAGGCCATAGTCAGAGCCCTCTCATACGCTGTGACACAGGGGGAGAGAAGCTTCAGTCGGGGAAATGCATGCATATGTAGCATCGCAGACACGTGCATATAAACACAGACACTCATAACCACTCATGCAGGCTGTGCTGTTTCTACAGCAACATTAAAAACAAACATCTTGAAAATCGCTCTGTGAAATATATACACACACACACACACACACACACACCTCCACCGACACGCAAACATTTTTCTCTTGCACAAATACCTACAAACATTCATAAATATCCCAAACTCAGCGTGGTGTGCGACACTGACCGCTCACGCTGTCTTGTAGGAGACCAGCCCTGAAGTATGCCAGCGCCAGCCCTGTGATGTCATGCAGCTCCTCTAGTGGCGTGGAGGAGTAGATGCGCACTGCCTGCTTCCATTGGCCTGTGTTGCTAAGGGAGACACAGCAGAGGCAGTTAAGAGTCCACAGGGCGTATTCTGTGCAATCTGCCAGTGACACCATTGTGACAAATGACCGGAGGAGGGGTCAGGAGAGACAGAGGAGGTTACCACAGGCGCGGCCATAGTTTCTGAGGGCGAAGTTCAGCTCTTCTGTCGGTCCTGTGGGCTGCAGCAACTCAACGGCTCTGAGAGAGAAAGCCGTACCAGAGTTATCCACAAGTTGAACAACTGGACTGAACAAAATCACATGCTTTAATAACCTTTATTTAACCAGGAGGTCAACAGGGAACTCAATTCTACACTCCCTAATGTGGGGAATCAGGATAGGTAGGAAATTCAAATAACTTGATGACATATCAGGAACAATAAAAGGGTGTCCAGATGCAGAGAGCTGGTTCCAAAATTTGACTGGGACACTGAAGTTAACGTTCCTACTCTTTTGAAAAGTGCCATGGAATTTTTAATGACCACAATAAGACTGCAAAACTTTTTTATGACCTCCACAGCTTACAGCTCTGTAACATACTGTAAATGAGGGCTGGTTCATTGGTTTACCTGAGGTAGGCCTGAAAGCCTGATTTTTCAGCTGCAGATGTTCATTCAGGTAGCCCAGCATGATGAAAGAACTTGAATCAGTCTGGATTCTCTCTGCAAACAAAGGTGTGCAAAGTGTTCACAGAGAAGGCAAACTGTGGTAACCATCAAAAGGAGCTTTGAGTCTTTCCATCTTGCACGTAAAAATCAGAGGACCACAGTGATTTGGGCACTCACCTTAATCATACATAATTAATACACATAAACTGTAATATCTATCTAACACTTACAGAGGACAGACTGAGACAACTGTGCAAATAGCCTCGTGTGACAGGCTTATACCTTTCTTCTTATAAGCCTGGTGAAAGCAGTGCAGTTTAGAGCCATAAATCTGCCCACGATCTGTGGTGATTCAAAGCAATGATTCAATCATAAACTACGAGACACATGTAAGTACTTTAAAATATGTTAAACCCCCCGTTGAGAATCTAACCAATGTCTAAGCTGCTTTGTCCCTGGTTTGTCTATTGCTGCTACAGTAAGTGCTGTTGTCAGACACTAAGGCAAGAGTGTCCCCAGATCTGTTGAGATTTGACCGTCTGGGTTCAGAGATCTACTGTACAAAAGTGAATACATTTCTCATTTCAATTTCATCATATTTTATAGTATCACATTTTATATTAATAATCATTTTCATGCAATATTAAAGTAATTGGAACTTTCATTTATATATAAAAAACAAAAAAAATACTGCCAATATATTCATGCACGATTAATTTTTGCTTTTGCAACGGGGGACGTGAAAAGCTCTCCACAGAGAGGAGTCTGGGTGAATGTGGGCATGACCTACCTGTGTACTTGCACAAGGTCACCTGAGCTGCAGAGATGGCATTCATCTGGATGATGTTGTAGCGGTACAGGTCAGACTCCCTGTTACTCTTATCCAGCAGCGTGGAGCACACCCAGTACGCATAGCCTTTCACGCCCTCCGTCTGAGGCACAGAGGGAGGGTGAGAGGCAGGGGTCAGAGGCACCATGAAATGCAATGTGTGCAATAACAACAGAGAAGTACACCGGCAACATCTTTAAAAATTGACTCGACAAACTAAATTTGTACTTTGATGATTGACGTGAAGAAACAAAATCAAACCATGAGATAGAAATCGAATCCCAGAATATCTTGTCAGATTAAAAGACTAAAAACACAGGTGCACATTAACGATGTACACTCAGAGGCCTACTTCATACCTACATCTCCTCATTTCATCATTTGTTTGAAGGAACTGCAATACAGGTGGTGGCTCAGAAGGCTTCAATAATGTTCTGTCTTTGTATTTGTACGGTTTTTTCCCTCCTTCATGGGAGGGGTTATTGTTGTCATATATACATATGTATTTGAATTGTGTTTTAGCAACACAAGCTCACTTGCCATGCAAATAAAGCATGCTTGAATTTTAATTTGAGGGAGAGAGAGAGGGAGGGGGAAAGAGTGAGAGAGAGAGAGAGAAGGAGAAGGAGGAGAAGGAGAGAGATGGAGGGTAAGGGGGAGGGAAAGAGGGAGAAAGGGGAAAGAGAGAGGGAGGGAGAGTTGGAAAGTGGGAGCAACAGAGAGAGAGAGAGAGAGAGAGAGAGAGAGAGAGAGAGAGAGGGCAGGCCACAGCGGTAATCAGTCAACATACAAAAATGATGAATAAAAAACTCCAATGGCCACAGGGTGGCAGCCCTAACACATACATGTGTGCTCAGCTCCGTGGTGTGCCTGAAGAGATCCATGGCGTCCTCGCTCCCCACCATCTCTGCTATGAGAGCCTGTGAGAGCGGCATGAGTTACCCATGATAAACAAATAGAGGCTCACAGGCAGCTCTTAATGAAAGGTTGTATAACCACTGCTTTAGATAATCAAATAATGAGCTGAACAACAAAGGCTGGTAATGAGAGAAGTTGTGCCCACTGTACCTGTCCAATCCAGCAATTGACGTACAATGGCTCCAGAGACTGGGCAATCTTGAAGGCTTCATGAGAGAGCTGGGTGACAAAATTAGCAATCAAAACGAGCCTGCACAGCCTCTCCTCCCATTCATTCCTTCCTATACTATCTCCTGATTGTATTATATTGATGAACACATGATCTCACACAAATATACAAGCACGCACACACACACACACACACACACACACACACACACACAGTACCACAGTATCTAAACCGTATGCATCACTAAAAGGTATTATTTATGCAAGCAGTTTTCTATCCCAACAATTCAGGTCAGCCATGAGAACTCACCTCAATATTTCCCTTCTTTAGATACAAAGCGCCCAGGTTTGTCCAGGCTACAACATTCTGCAGAGAGGAGACAAATGTAGCCATGAAAATCAAGCTGCACACCGCGTGGCTCTGAGTTGAGGCTCATTGGGATTTACTTACGTTTGCTTCCATGTTCAGAGATTTAATAAATGAGTGCTGAGCAAGAGCAAAGTTTCCAATACCTGAAATGTGAATTTAAAAAATAGCAATCATAAATATGAAGTCAACAGTCTATAACCAACCTGGTCTTTAGGTTGTGACAGGTAATCAAAACAAGTATGTCTTAGGAAGTGACAGGTAAACAAAACAAATGCCATTGTCAAAGCATATATACACATGGCAATACAGCTGATTAATTTATTTTGAGCTCTTATCAGCTGTACTAATTATCAGAACTCCTTAACACTAGTTATGGACTTAACACTGGATTCAATCAGTTCTAGTTTTTAACACTGCCAATTCATCGCTCTGTAGCAACTCAAACACCTGCAGTCCGTCTGTGAGGGCTGTGCATTCTTCCACTACTGTAGCTGTGGTAGCTTTTCAGAACATGCACGTCTCCCCTCCCCCCCAACAACATAAAAATGATAAAAATCTATTAAGAATTCTGAGGCAATGCGGCGGGCTTAGTTTGGGCATTCCAAACTAGGGTGAAAATAATTTGGGGGGCAAAGTACCTCTGCTCATGGCCAGCACTCCAAGGGCGTTCCAGTAGCTATGTTTACTACTGTCTAGCATCACAGCCTTCTTCATGCACTGAGGAGGAAAGGTGTCATATAGATTAGACCCATAGATTCATCCACAGAAAAAACTATTGGTAACCCTTAACTTCATTTCAAAGCTCTCTGCCTGAGGACACACTACCTGCAGAGACTTCTCCAGCAGCAGGCCGGCTTCCCTCCCCTCCTCCAGATGTTGGGTTTGGTGGTAGTAGTTCAGGCCAAGGTTGTACCACAGATTACCAGCCTCAGTCATAAGCTTCAGAGCCTGGACATAGCACCTGCAGCCATGGCATGTATTCAGTTACTGTTCAAGCAAAATTATACTGTTGTTTCTAGAAGCAAAGACAGTTCTTTCAGTTTGCCTTCACTGCTAATTAGAATATTGCTTCATGATTTGAAATTTAAATCAAACTGTAGTGAGAAAATACAGTTTAATTACGATAACAGACCGTTTAGTCCATCTACGCTTGTCATTTTGTCTATAAAGTATCGAGCACTGTGTGGAGCCTGGTCTTGAACACCCCAAGGGTCTCCACTTCTACTAGAAGACCAGGTAAGTTATTCAATGCATTAACAACACTGTGGAAAAACTGACAACTGATATCAGGAACTTCCTATTAGGGGTGTGACGGTATACCACAACATTAAAATATGAAATAGTACTATGATAAACTTTATGTAATACCGTGATAGTAAATCCCGTGGCAAGAGCTATTTTTATGTGGGGAAAAAAATATTTCAACCGTTACCCTACTAAAATGTCTAAATAACCCATATTAAATAATATAATACTGGACCTGGAGTGTCTGCTAATGTAATTTAATCCCACCAGCTCTTTAGCTGTTCTTGCATTTTTCTTTGTTTACAACACAATTGCGGACGTGCAGACAGCTCCCTCGCATTTCCCAACTCTGGTAGGTAGCTGTTATTAGCTAGCTAGCTACACGGCATAAATCTGTTTGCAGTCCCTTATAAAACTTGCGATGTCCGATGCTGATTCCAATGCCGAGGTGGTCTGTAGTGACGAAACGTAATGTGGCATCCTTCACGTTATGCCACAATGGAAAAAGTGAGTAGCTAAATATAGTATTATATCCGATAAGCTGATAACGCAATAAAGCTCAATTAAAATGGTATAGAAATCTCCAAAGAGCCATACAATAAACAGATCGAGTTGTAAACTTCGTATGATACTTTTTTTAACTTAAAAACGGATTCCGTGATATACCAAAAACCGTAATATTGAGTAGTATGATTATCATACCGTGAAAATGTCATACCGTCACAGCCCTACTTCCTATATAATTTTCACCTATGCACCAAATTTCCTAGATTTATTTATCGACCTTTTATAACCAGATATGTCAACTTATAACTCATATTTAATTCACAGTGGTGCCCTGGGGAATCAATGTAGATAGGGCATGCAACGGATTGTGCAGCCAATATATATATTACATTTACTGTTTTTGCCAACACAACTTCAGACATTTTTAAACTTTACAACGAAATAGCTATGTTGACACAAAGTTCCGGGACAAATTGTTTCAGTACTCTCTCGCTTCATCTGTCAGTCAGTAATTACAGAGAGAGACAGTTTAGCTAAATTAGCTCTGCGTAGCTTGCTAGCTCATTGCATCTAGCTAGGTTTGTTGTTTTGATGTCACTCCTCAGTACTTGCACCCAATAAAACCCCATCTTGGTAATGTAATGGAAATTGCCCTCTGAGTCTGCCTAAAACTAAGCTATCATTAGCCAGTTCATCCTCTGGGAGCATACTGGTTAGCTAGTCATCAATCTTATCCAGCAGCAGACTGATGACTGAAAAGCCCCAAAACTCCAACCAAAAAAGACAGGAATATATAAAGTTAATGGACTTGGCAAGATTTATTGGTGTTGTTTTGTTGACTTTGAATAAGTCAAGTTATGTGCTTGGGAGTGGGAGGCCATTTATTTACATCAAGTTACTAGCTAGCGAAAAGCTAGCTAGCTTGCTAGTTGCCTGAAGTTAACGGCATGGAGTTCTGCGCTTGTGCGATTTTAGCACTGATCAAAAGTAAATT
Source organism: Aldrovandia affinis (assembly GCA_029706075.1). Classification (NCBI taxonomy): domain Eukaryota; kingdom Metazoa; phylum Chordata; class Actinopteri; order Notacanthiformes; family Halosauridae; genus Aldrovandia; species Aldrovandia affinis. Next base: position 7,947,084 of record JAINUG010000011.1, read on the forward strand.
TGGCAAATATGTTGAGTGGTCCAAAGGACAGATAATGTTGCTAGCCAGCTAGCTAGATTGATTGGTGATTTTCCTGACTAGCTTGCTGACCTTCCAAAACATTGCTGCTGCGTCATTGCAAGATCTGCCTGGTCCAGCGACACATGAGCAGCCAGGTTTCGTAAAGTATCTGAATTCTATGTGTTTACATGAGGTCAGAGGGTACAGAAGTAAATGTTTGTAAGAACTGAGTGTCTGTGACCATTGTAGTTATTGCTGTGGGAGACCCTGTTTGAAAAGTGCCAAACTCTCAGTAATGTATAGGTACGGGCTTATGCGCCGCTAACCTGTAACTGGCACACCTGTCATCCCAATAAAAAGTATATAAAATGAAGAATGACCTCTCTCCAAGCTTGAGGATTTCGACCTGGTTGAGGGTGTGTTTCTGGTTTGGGGGTTCCAGTCCAGCCAGCTGGCCCTGCACCAGTAACCTGGCTCTGTTGGGAGACACGGTGTGGGTCGACGTGCAGACATCTCCCAGCAGCTTCCACAGGCAGGACAGGTCCGGGCACAGCTGCACCGCTCTGTGCACACAGGGTCAAGCACAGGTCATGCAAGGCACTCACCCTCAGCTTCTAACAACTTTGTGCTTTTGCGGTCTAAACTAAAAAAATTACGTTCTTCATAACCGATTACAGTTGAGATGTGTTTTCATGTCTTGGTCCTACTTGGAGGCAAACTGGTAACTGCTGCCCAGTAAGCCCAAGAGGTTAGCAGCCAGTCTGACTTCATGGCTGCTTTTAAAAGACTGTTCATTGGTCTTCCCGGCTGCACATATATTTGTGACGTGCATATTATCGCGTAAACAAATATTTTGTATCATTGCTCCAATGACATTCTTTTGCCACATAAGCAAAGATCACAGGGTAATTTCAGTTGACAACTTTCATAGGAGACACAATAAAACATTAGCAGATGAGTTAATAGCATTACAATTAAAAGTTGTAATTGTAATAGTGAGAAATAAAACTGTGATATAAGAATGTGTTTAGCAACTGTACAAAACCTGTTTTGGCCTTGTGGCGAACTTTTACATTGCTTCCTATTTAACAGCAATTACTGCAGCTTTAAGACTCACACAACATAAATACTGGCCTGATCTGGCTCTGGGGGATCACGGCAGCATGTTTTAACAATGCTTTCACTCCCTCCATTAGAACAGCAGTGGAATAAAGAACAAAGAAAGCATTCCACATTGAGAGGCACAGGATGAGATTAGTTCCCTCATTCAAAGAAGGAAACAGCATCCTGCTTGAACGCAAGGTACTATTCAAGCTCTCACCTGAAGAGGTACTCTACAGCCAGCTGAATGAGGTCAACCGCCCGGCCATCCAGGTAGTCTGCCATTGCACTGTGGGCCAAGGCCAGGTGACACTCGCCCAGACCTGAGGAGAAGAACACGCAGGTAAGCAGCTAGCTAAAAGGAGGGATGGGTCTGAAGTATCCCAAGACAATGACAGCACTAACTAATGCACATCTCTAAACATATGAGAGTATATTTTGGTTGCATTTGGTAGTCTTTTTTTTCAGAAAGAGAAAAAACTAAAACCTTGAAAAATACATAGAATGATAAAGATCAGATCCTGTCCTCAATACATCGTGGAGAGAACATTACATTCACATTTATAGCATTTAGCAGATGCTCTTATCCAGAGCAACTTATAAAAAGTGCATTTAAACATGGTAAGATTAATCATGGTTAATGGAAGAGATCAGTGTAGTAACACTGCAATAGACAGGGAAAGAAAAGTTAGGGTGACCAAGTGCAGGAGGTCAGTCCACCACCGAGGGGGTCAGGACAGAGAAGAGGCGGGACCGTAAGGAATGGCTGCCGGGCGCGCAAAGGGCAGCCAAAAACAGTCAGTTTGCCAGAGGAGGCAGAGCAGAGGGGTCTGGCTGGGGTGTAGGGTGTGATGAGTGTCTGGAGGTAGGAGGAAGCGGCTCCCCCTATGGCCTGACACTCCAGCACCAGTGACTTAAATTTTATACGTGCTGCTATAGGGAGCCACTACTCCACTGGTGAGTAGTGGAGTGACATGCGTGAATTTGATATGAGATCAGCTCCTGACTGAGGAGGCTGCAAATAACATTCAGAAATGACAACCTACATGCAGCCAAATTGTGTTACCCATTTGTGTGTGGTGTGATTAATTAACTTAACCCCCTGAGGTCGACGGGAGCGGCGCCGCTCCCAGCAGCAATAAAAGTATATTACTATTTCTAATTTCGCGATATTTTATCATACACACGCGACAAAAACATTGACAGAAACCTTAGAATCGCGACTTTCCGATTTGAGCACTGGCAAATCAAATGGGATTTTTTAAATTAGGTTAATTAGACCAAAAGTAAACCTTGTTTTTTACTCTGTTTTTTACCTTTTAGTAACGTCCCCCTTCTATTGACATGGTAACTAGGTGCGAGTTTCGGGGAGGTGTGGGGAGGGCGTGGGGCCATGTGTGAAACGCCGGGCGTAAACAACACAAACTGTCCCGACAATTTGAAGCAAGATTTTATACAGACATACAATTTTATTCAAGATGGAAAGATTTTCTGCGCTGCAGTGTTTGAGAGCATCGATGGAAAGCGACGAAGACAATAACTGACGAAGAGTAAGTAACTATATTTGATTTGCCATGTTATCAAATACTCGTATTCAATATATGAATTCCGTGTGTGAAATTGCAGCGTAAGCAATGTCCCGACATTATATCGGATCTTGTCTGTGTTTACGGTTGCGAGCTGCCAGCAACAGACGGTGTATGCTGATATTTATTTGATTTACCATATTTTCAAATACTCGTGAAAATATATGAATTCGCGTCTTGTGACGCTATACGAAAAAATCAGAATCATTGCGGACTGCTGCGAATAATTAACGGGAGGATATTTAACCAGGGCGGCACGGTGGTGCAGTGGATAGCACTGTCGCCTCACAGCAAGAAGGTCTCGGGTTCGAATCCAGGCCGGGGGCCTTTCTGTGCGGAGTTTGCATGTTCTCCCCGTGTCCGCGTGGGTTTCCTCCGGGTACTCCGGTTTCCTCCCACAGTCCAAAGACATGCACGTTAGGCTAATTGGAGAGTCTAAATTGCCCGTAGGTATGAGTGTGTGAGTGAATGGTGTGTGTGCCCTGTGATGGATTGGCGACCTGTCCAGGGTGTATTCCTGCCTCTCGCCCGGAACGCATGCTGGGATAGGCTCCAGCACCCCCCCCGCGACCCTGACCAGGAATAAGCGGCTTAGACAATGGATGGATGGATGGATGGATATTTAACCAGCTGGCATTCTGTTTCGGCGCTTGGACATTATCTAGCTTAGCTTGATAATACCTATTGTGATTAATGTTTCTTGCCTCTCGAGAACTTGTTTGTGTGCTTATTGTGGTTTAGATTCCCAGCGTTTAGTTTATTCCGAGATTTTGGATACGTTTTTGTTTGTTCCTGATCGTTGGTTATTTTGTTTTGTCTTGTTTATGTCTTTCCGTGTCTTCGTAGACACGGATTTTGCTTTCGTTTTCCTACAGACGTTTAAAGATGAATATCTTAAACTTTTGATCATGTGCCTGTGCCCAATGCCAGACTTTGGATGTTGTCAAATGCGTAGGCTACTCTGCAAGATGTCTTTGTCTGATGGCCTTTGACCATGATCTTTCAGGTGTGGATCATGAATATTCAGTAAATTAGCATATAGCCCTCCCACAGCCTGAAATAAATGTGACCAGTTCTGATAAAAACAGGTTTTAGCTATTTAGATCTCATATGTGCTAAAACATTTTCACACCCTTACATAACCAAGACCTTGATGAACAAACGCACATTGGCAAAACAATTCGTCACTATAGTTTAGTGTGTGCTTTCACAACTTTTGTGACAGCAGAAAAATTAACTATTTTTAACTTGTGTGTTTGTAGATCTATTTACAAGCTGCATATGATACTGACCAAACTATTGATGGCATACAAATGTAGCTGTGATTGTCCTTCAAATAAAAATATTAAACACTTTGGAGTAAATGTGTGTTAAATTGATGAAATTGAGATAAATATCAGACCATGCCAAAATCAAAAAACATCGAAAAGCTTAGCACGGACCTCAGAGGGTTAACCAGACAAAGTAAAACAAACAAAAAATAATAATAATAAAATTAAAATTAAAAAAATTAAAAATTAAAATAATAATAAATACATAAATAAATACATAAATTACAAATTCCACATTGTTTCACTGAAACTCAAGGGATTGATATTTCCATTAGGATATCATTTTCAATGTGAGCATGACAGGGTTATCTCCATGTGACATTGTGGGCATGGTATACTATTTAGTATACCACAACAGCTAGTCAAAATAATATGATGATATGATAATATGATAAGTGGAGAAAATTATAACTTATGGTATGTTAGGAAAACACTTCAATTTGCTAGGGAGCATAAAGATTGGACTCTGGAGCAATGGAAGAAGGTCATGTGGTCTGATGGGTCCAGATTTACCCTGTTCCAGAGTGATGGGCGCATCAGGGTAAGAAGAGAGGCGGATGAAGTGATGCACCCATCATGCCTAGTGCCTACCATACAAGCCTGTGGGGGCAGTGTTATGATCTGGGGTTGCTGCAGTTGGTCAGGTCTAGGTTCAGCAACGTTATGTGCTCAAAGAATGAGGTCAGCTGACTACCTGAATATACTGAATGACCAGAATTTTCCATCAATGGATTTTTTCTTCCCTGATGGCACGTGCATATTCCAAGACTCATCGGGCTCAAATTGTGAAAGAGTGGTTCAGGGAGCATGAGACATCATTTTCACACATGGATTGGCCACCACAGAGTCCAGACCTTAACCCCATTGAGAATCTTTGGGATGTGCTGGAGAAGACTTTGCGCAGCGGTCCAACTCTCCCATCATCAACACAAGATCTTGGCAAAACATTTATGCAACTCTGGACGGAAATAAATGTTGTGACATTGCAGAAGCTTATCGAAACGATGCCACGGCGAATGCGTGCCGTAATCAAAGCTAAAGGCAGTCCAACTAAATATTAGTGTGTGACTAATGGCCTCAACATTTTTTTCCACAGAACTGAATCTACACCTCTGTGACCTAGCCTCAGCACAAACTGTACATCGTGAGCTTCACAAAGCTGGTATTTATTGTAGGGCTGCCATTCAGAATCCACTTTTAACTAAGGTTGAACAATTCATAACCTGGTGCAATGAGAACAAAACCAGAACTTCTGAGCAGTGGTAAGAAAGTAAAATGGTCTGATCAGTAGTCTTTTACTCTTTTTCTTACATCTAGATGGGTATATGTTTGGATAAGGCTTTGTATCTTATGGGGAATCATAGGGTTTGATTATTATTACGCTGCATGCTGCAGAATTATGGACAAGGAATATGAAGCCATTTTAGGCATCCAGGCGCACCCTATTGTGCAAACATTGTTTCTTCAATATATATATTCCAAGTTGATAACACCCCCATATACACACTGCTTAACGGATTCAATTGTGGTTTAATGAACACCAGGATGAAGTCAAACATCTTCCATGGCCTCCTTAATCACCAGATCAACCCATAATTGAACATTCATGGGAAGTTCTGGAAAGTACAGTGCGGAGTAGATTTCCACCACCTTTACCTCTGTTTCCATTATTTTGTCTCCCCCCTATTTGTAATACAAGGGAAATCAGTGAAATGCCACCTTTCATTTTGGCCAGGCCCTAATTAACCCACTTTAGTGAAGCAGCTCCCAAACTATGAACTGTGAAGGGTTGAGGTGAGTCACAGGATTATATTATATGTGGCAAAACAATGACCACATATTAGAACACTTAAAAGACATTCAATTCAAATTAAACACTGCAATTGCTACATTGTACGTGCAGTTGTTCTGGCATATATTAAAATATATAATCCCATGAAAAATATTTTTGGCTATAATTTAATAAGTCATTAAGTGTGGAACCGCTGCTCTAGTAAGACACACCCTCCCCTAGGGGCTCCTCCCCTAACTCCGCCCTCACCTTTTAGCGCCGGGACATAGTCCTCCCGGCTGATGATCTGCAGGTACTCTCCCAGAGCCTCCTTGAACTTCCCCAGGGTCTGCTTGATAGCCGCCATCTGGTAGAGACTATAGATGGAGTCCGGGTTGAGCTGGTGGGCCTTGGCGAAGGCCTTTAGTGCAGCCGTGAAGCTCCTCCTGTTCAGGTAGGCCTCTCCCAGACACTCCCAGCACACCCAGTCCTGAGGGTCAGCCCTGAGTGCTGCCTGCAAGCTACAGGGGAAGAGAGAAGTTAGTCAGCTAATCCAGAGGCAGATAGAAGCCTGGCTTTACTGCTGCTAAAAAAAAACACTTCAACACCAGACATGGCACTGAAGAGTTTTGGATAAAATCTTTTCAGAACATTGTTCTCTTAGAAGGTGCCACTGCTAGATTGAACAAAGCTCAACTCTCTACTGCCATGGATGGGACTTGCTTCTGCTATCAGACATATTTTTTAATGATAATAATATTATTTTTTTGTAATCTCCTCCATGTGTTGTATATTGAGTCATATTCCAGTCTGTTATTTGCAAAAATAATAAAAACCATTATCCCCAAAAAAAAAAGGAAGAAAGAAGCCAATAGGGCTGGATATTGGCAACGATATAAATCACAATACAGAGGTGACAATTCAATACGATGCGATTAGGGATGCACCAATATGAAAATTCTGGACCGATAATTCAAATACTGTGCTGTTATTGTTCATGTCTTACTTCTTATAAATGGCACAAACTGATACAAATTTGATATATTCAAATACTGTGCTACATGCTTGTAAATCAGATTTGATATATTCAAATCCTTGCTTAACTTGCCTCCTCTTGAAATCTCACTGGCGCATTTGTTACAAATAGCAAATCAGTTGTCTTTCTCCCGACACCTTGTAATGCGCCCACACAGCCATCATTTTCTTCGCTTGACAGTGTCAACAAAAACAGCACTTCTTAAAGCAATGAGAACAGCCAGCTTTAGAGCTTGGCAATAACCTAATTTTACACCGTAATTTTATCGTAATTTCAATTATCAACCACGGCAAATTTACAAATGTTGATGGTTGCGGTTTGGCTATAACATTGTTGCGTGGAGAATAATTCCTGCACTCATTTTGGCCTTTTTCCATCCGCAACACAACCAACACACAATACATCCAAGCACAGCCAGCCTTGATATGAAGCGCAACTTCACTGTAGTGAAGCCAGAGGGAAGAATCATCAAAACGCCAAATTTGGAGCTAGCGACGCAGGGAGTGAATTTGTTCAGTCAGTATATAGTCAGTCTAAACGTGACAACGAGATTGAAGACGAACCAACTTTAGTCCGTAAGAAAGGTTGCACATCAGTTGCCTGGGGTTACTTTGGTTACAAATTACAAAGACCAGAAAGGAGGCGGGTTCTGCAAGTACTGTAACAAAGTGGTCCCGGTAGCAGATGGAAATATGTTTAACCTGTTCCATCATTTGATAAATTATCACAAAAAGGAATATGAAGAATGTATGGAAAAAAAGAGGAAGCAAAAAATCATATGCAGATGCAAAAAGGCAGCCATATATACATATATATACATTTTTGTATTTGTTTACAAAGTGCAAACATTATACTTCAAATTATGCTTGAAAATGTACCGTACATACAAGCATTGAATGTTAAATAAAGTTGTGTTTGAATATCTGTATATACTCAGGCTTTTTCCGCATACAAATTATAGTTTCAACATCGTTATCAAAGTATTTGGTCAACATATCATGCTAATTATTTTTGCCATACCTCCCAGCTCTAATGTGTACTTTGTGCAAGACTACGTGGAGTGTCAGAGTGCTCATAATAGCTAGTCAATCACAGCATCATCAGAGGAGTAAATTAGGCGTGGTTTCAGTCAGTTTAGCTTTAAATAAAAGATTTATTAAATTTCCAGATTCTTATCAATTTGCCGGATAATTATCGGCCACTGCCATTTGCAGATCAACAAGGTCAACAAGGCAAATATCGGCCAATACCGATGGTCCACCGATATATCCCAGCCCCTAATTGCGATCCTATTAACATTGCAATATATTGCAATCTTATATGTTGAAAACTGAGAAAAGATATTATAGTATAAACAAAACACATCAATACACAAAAAATGTAAGTAAACAAATTTTACATTTTTAGTTTTTTTGTGCAATCTGAACAGAGCAGCATTCATATGTTTCAATAGAAAATAAAATGATTGCAGGAAATTGTTTTTTCAAAGATTTAAGCAACGACAGGTTTTTGCTTCTAACTTCCATTGACGGCTTACTTCAGTATGTCTGCGATATTCCCTCCGGTGTGGCTCTCATGCATGGTGCGTGTTTGCAGAACATGAGAAACCAGCTTCCACTCAGATGTTATGTAATGCGAAGTTACGGAAATGTATGATTCGGTGGCCCTCGATGTCCAGCCGTCGCATGTCAAGGTGACTCTTTCCGCTGAGTGATTCCAGCACTCACGTGCTCAAATTCGGCACATCGATGTCGGTGATGTGTCTAAGTGTGGGTATGGTGTAGCAAGGCTCCATTTTATTCAGCATATTTTGAAAGCCTGCGTTCTCCACAACACTATATGGTCTCAAATCTTTGCAAATGAAAATAACTATTGATTGAGTCATTTTAGTTGCGTGTTTTGATTGTAGTTGAAGTCGATGGAAACTTTGATGTACGGAGTTGATCAAGTGTGCATTGTGAGGGATCCACAGGCTTAACGTTAGCCATTTGCTGTATTTGACTAACTGTTAGATCAGGATGGTGCCTCAAGTAGGCTTCAAATTAGTTGTTTCCCTGTATTGAATTTTTGCATGGCAGTTTGCAAATGGCATTGCTGAAATCGTGATATTTAAGTGTATCAATTTTTTGTTACACACCTAGAAGCCAGTCAGCTCATCCAGAGAAAGAGAGAAACATTGTACAACAAACTACCAGGCTTGCATGTTCTTCCTAATTCCATAAATAAGATCACTCAAGTACCGTCTCTTCAGAAGGACTTTTTGACATGCACCAAACACAAACCTGTCGATGATGATCCCTGTGGCAGTGATTTGTGTTGTATTTCTAAAGTTAATGCATAACTTTGCCAAATTAAGTCATTGATAGCAAATTAAATAAAGCGCACATTCTGCCAGGCTCTTTGCCAGCAGACCTTGAGATATCACCAGATGGAAGGAGACTTCTATGGAGTTTTATAAGGGGGCTCTTACTCTGCTATGGCCTGGGGGTGGTGGCCAATCTTTAGGTGGTACAAACCGCGCCTCATCCAGGCCCACTTGGCCATGCCCGGCGTGGCCTTGTCTGTCACAGCCCTCAGGATCGCCAGCGCCGAGTCCTGGCAGGAAAATAACACACACACACACACACACATACATACACACACACACACACACACACGCGTACACACACACATAACCACACACATTGCAGAGTGAAGAGTAAGACACAGAACTGTACAGGATACAGTACACACGCACGGTACCTGGTTTTCAGGAAACACACACATTGTCTCAACATTGCAAACCATTTGAATAAGTTCAATTTGCCCTTAACTGTAAGGAATTTCCATTTAGGCAGGTAGCTGGTCAGGAAACTAGGGAGTTGTCTCAATGCACAAACCATTTAAAGTTTTTATTTTCAGTTTTTTTATTTAACCTTTATTTAACCAATGTGGCTTTTCTGGTTAAATAAAGGTTCAACTATTCCTTTTTTTAAACTACAAGCTGGCCACTGCTAAAACTCCCTGTTAAAGACCAGCTGTCTGCCTGTTGTGTTCTTGTCATTCAAACTAAGGAATTTCCCTGGGTTTAACTTTCAAATTCTTATTATATTTTTGCAAATAGCTAATGCCTGCTGTTGGCTCCAATTAGAAACATACTTAAATTATTGAAAGTACCATCGATATGCTTTTAGGCAACCCTGTATGCCTTTTAAAGATAATTGCTGGGAAGAGGTGCATGCTGGGAAACAGTCCTCCTCAGCGAGCTCAGAACGCACCATGTCTCCCTGCTCCATGCTGAGGTCCACGGTGGCAGCCCCGGACTCTGTGTCACTGTCATCCTGCTCAAACGCCCGCTTGTAGCAGCCTCTGGCCCTTCCCCGGTCTCGACCCACATCTCTATAATAGTGTCCCAGGTACCGGAACACCGATCCCAGGTGTGGGTCCAGCTTTGCAGCCTGACAAACCAAACCAAACCAAACAAACAGTAGCTCTGGGTCACTCTTCCACTTAATTTAATGCTTTTTGGATAAGAATGGCGGTGGTGCAGTCCGGTATTAATTGGTACAAGATTAAAACAACTCACACTGTGTATTAGGAGTGTCCATGGATTAAAACTTAAATGAAAAATAAGGTGTCACAACATTTTGAGAAAATAAAAGGCAATTGCAATGTGCAAACATAATATCAATCAATTTTATAACATCCTTTCTCAAACAAACATTTTTTTTTATGAACAATGAAAACAAAGAGATCTTGGTAGTGGACTCAAACTTTTGGACCCCACTGTATATTTCACTGCAATGCACAGTACTGTGCAAAAGTCTTAGGCCACTGTGAAAATTTCAAATGAAAGTTTCTCCTGTCCAAGTTATCCCACACAGCTTCAATTATGTTGAGGCCGGGGCTCTGAGGTGACAGATCTAATACTGTGAGTGTTCCATCTGCAAACTTCCACTCCAAGTAGATATTAATTGTGTTTGCAGTATGTTTGGGGTCGTTATCGCGCTGAAAGATAACGTTTTTTCAATCAGTCGTTTTCCCGAAGGTACAGCATGATGAATCAAGATCTGTTTATATTTATCAGCATTCATAATTCCATCGATTTTGACCAGATCCCCTACACCATTGGCTGAAATGCACCCCCAGATCATGACAGAGTCACCACAGTGCTTCACAGAAGGCTGCAGACAGTCATCAATGTACTTCTCACCAACTCTTCTTCTGACATACTGGCATCTTTTGGCTCACAAAATTTCAAATTGTACTTTGGTGCCAGATGACTCTGCCAGATGCTGAGTAAGCACTTCACTGGATTTCCTTCCATTTCTGTCACTCAAGGAAGTGACCTTTTAGTACTGTTTATCAGATGCAGACAGATTTTTGGGTCTTCCACTGCATTTTCTGTCTTCAAAATCTTTAAAATCTGATTAGGTGGGCTATTACTCGCTGAAAATTGCCTTGTTGATGCAAAACTATGATTTTATGTCTGTCAAACTGTGTTAGCTTAGCCATTTACAAATCACTCCTCAAGGCACCCCAGCCATTTCATGTATTTGTTCAATTCCACCACCAGCACACCTGGTCCCGCTAATCAATACCTCATTAAGTTGAATCAAGTGTGCTGGTGGTAGTTGAATTAAGTGTTCTTAATATATGCCATTTAGCATATCTGTGTTCTTCTAGCCATCTCACAAGATATCAATAACTTTTTTGAAAACAAAGACATTCTTGCCTTTTTATTGTATTAATGTTGTATTTATTCTAATGTTATAGTGTTACTAAACACTTCCTGCCCAGATAAATAGCTTTAAACATAATTTTCTTTGGTGGCCTAAAACCTTTGTACAGTACTGTACTTACACACACACACACACACACACACACACACACACACAAAAATACATACATACAGTGCCCCTTTAAAGTCTATACCCCATCTCAAAAAATGGTCAGACTTTTTCCACCTTTACCCTACCACCTTCAAGTGAAAAAAGAATTCTAAACATTTCTGCGACACGTTGGTGGTGATTGAGGTGAGTCACCCACCCTTCATAGTTATCTGCTTTGGGATCCATTAAAGGCACTACATAAATATAATCCCTCATCTGTCATCCATGGTCCCAGGGTGTGAGCGCAGACATGAATCACGCACTGACCTTCAGCAGGTGGGTGTGGGCCTTGGCCCGATCCCGCCGCGTCTCCTCCCCCATGTCCCAGTATAGCCGTCCCAGCAGAAAGAGGCACTCCGCCGAGTCTGGCCTGTGCTCCATAGCCTCCAGGAAACTTTGGGAGGGTGAGGAACACAACATGACTTAATACATATAATGCATTTCAATTTTTACATTAAGAAATAAAGGAAATTAAAATCATTTAGTTTTTCCAGATAATCTTTTTTTAATCGTAAATAATAAACTTTTCTGGAAAACATGAATAATTAGCTAATTCAATTAATTGACCCTTCGCTAAACCACGCCCCCCTTAGTTATTGTTGCTATGTACGTCAAGCTTTCGGAGCCAGCATGGCGCTCCCACTGTCACTAACTGCACTCCCTGGAGAAATATTGTCCAATTTTTGGAAAATAGAAAAAGCGATTTCATATAGAAGCAGAGAGAAGGGTATACAATATGCATTGAAGGTTATATTCAAGATATCACACTGACTCAGCAACAAAATGACGTAAAAAAAATTAAGATAGAAGCGAAAGCCTACAGATCAGAGTAAAACTGAACCACCGCATCACCGGGCGATTGAGACAGAGGACAACGACATTAAGTTACACTGTTCCTGTAAAGCTGGGTAGGTCTCTATTCACTATTACAATCATTAAAAAGCAAAAGCAGTAGGCCTATATAACGTTACATTCAGTAGTAAGTTAGCTAGCATTAGCTAACTAACGTAACATTAGTCGCCTATAGTGTGCTGTAACGACATTACTCTGGTTAGCTCCACAGGTAGCTCCATACCCTGGACCTCTGTAAAGCAAAAAAATATCAGCAGTGTGTCAGCCCAGTCTTCCACAAGATTTGGGTACTCGGGACTGGGCTTCCCATTTGACAAAGTGCTGAAATAGTAATGAAAAAATTGTATTACATTTTGACATCAAGGTAACGTTACCCACTTGGTTTTCTAGAGCTTGACTGTAACATCTTAACGTTAGCAAGCTGTCTGGATCACGAATAACAAAGCTAACATTTAGTCTAACTTTACCAACGTTGCAACCCGGAGCTGTATATCCAGACCGTAGCCACGTTAGCTTAGCTGGCTAACACTTTTCAGGATTTTATTTAGGTTTTATAAAGGGAAAAAAACATATATCTCCTTCAAACCTCTCTGGGTAACGAGTGTCACTCTTACACGTGCCCCAGGCACAACGTTTAACCATAATTTGCTAAAAATCCGCAAAACCAGCTCGAAAATAAAGAAAATTTCTAATTTTTGCGTGAAAGTGAATGGAAGGCAGCCAAACACTGTCGGAGGAACTGTCTGAGTATGTAAAACACGCCGCTGTGATTGGCCAGTTTGCGTTTTGGGGCGTGGTTTAGCGAAGGGTCAATTGTCTTGGTCTTCTCTGCTCTGTGGCCTGTGGGGAATTGTGGGTGCTGGGTGCTGGTTTTGGGGAGGGAGGAAGGGAGCATACTGCTCACCTCTGCTCGGCTAGCTGGAGTTGGTTCTGGGCAAACAGTGTCAGCCCCCTCAGAAGCAGCGCCTCCGCCTGACCAGGCTGGGCCACCAGGAGCTCTGAGGACACCTGCAGGAGGAAAGCGGAATGACATTCTGCGGTACTCTCTGTAAGTCGGATTTAATCAATACGAAACGTCAAGACTGCAAGACGAGCTGACCGTGCATTTTGGGAACCAGACGTTGAACAGTTTTTAATAATATAGAACTCCATTAAGAATCGCATAGGGAAAATGGACACTGAAGGAAATATTACTTTGTCTTTCTTAACTACATTTAATACGGCATAATAATGGAAACACCAAATAAAAAAGGACTCATATTTTGTAACTAAATCGCAATTACAAAGGAGTCTCCACGCGTTTCATGTTAATGTCAACATTCCAAGACAATAACGGCCCCATACACAATGCTAAACAGATTCAAGAGCGGTCAAGTCAAACACCTTCCATGGCCTCCCCAATCACCAGATGTAAATATCACTGAACCTTTATGGGAAGTTCTGGACAGCAGAGTGCGGAGTAGAGTTCCAAGGCCTTTCCATTACCGCATCCGACCTATCCTCCATAGTCATTGGCATGAAGACCTCAACCTGTGTCCTGGACCCCATCCCCTACACCCTAGTTAAGGTCGGTCTCCCCTCACTCTCTCCTCTTATCACCAAAGTTATAAACTCCTCCTTGTCCACTGTATACTTATTATTTATTTTCCCCCTGCCCTGAAAAAGCTCACTGCTGTCACCTTAAGGTCTGTCTCCCTCATACTTATCACCAAAATAAACTCCTCCTTGTCCACTCGACCCCAACACCACCAACAACTACCGGCCCATCTCCAACCTCCCCTTCCTGTCAAAAATCTTACAGCGAGCTGTTGCCTCCCATTTAAAATCACATCTGGGCTCCAATAACCTCTATGAACCTTTCCAATCCGGCTTCCGCTCCAGACACAGCACAGAAACTGTTCTACTAAAAGTCACCAATGACATTCTCCTCTCTGCCGACTCTGGTCTCTTCTCCATTATATAAATATCGATATGGAGGATCACTTATCAATAACAGGAAGTTATCAATAACTATCGATTTTTTGATAAATGTTCTCAGCCTTACTTCCTCCAAACACCATGAGGGCTGTCATATGCCTTTTACTCAGGGGTAGCTTCCATCTAGCCACTCTACCACAAAGGCCTGATTGATGGAGTGCTGCAGAGATGATTGTCCTTCTGGCAGGTTCTCCCATCACTGCAGAGGAACTCTGAAGCTCTCTTAGCGTTGCCATTAGGTTCTTGGTCAACTCCCTGACTAAGGCCCTTCTGGCCCGGTTACTGAGTTTGGCCAGACGGCCAAAGTTCTCCAAACTTCTTCCATTTCACAATGATGGAGCCAACTGTGCCCCTGGGAACTTTCAATGCTTTAGCAATATTTTTATACCCTTCCCCAGATCTCCCCCAGATCTAGGTCTATGGAGCGTTCCTTGGACTTCATGGCTTGGGTTTTTGCTCTGACATGCACTGTGAACTGTGGGACCTTATATAGACAGGTGTGTGCCTTTCTAAATCATGTCCAATCCATTGAATTTGCCACAGGTGGACTACAATCAAGTTCTCAAGGATGATCAAAGGAAACAGGATGCATCTGAGCTCAATTTGGAGTGTCATGGCAAAGGGCCCGAACACTTATGTAAATGGCATATTTTCACAGATTTGCAACAATTTCTAAAAACGTGTTTACGTTATGTCATTATGGAGTATTGTGTGTAGATTGATGGCAAAAAAAACAATTTAATCCATTTTAAATTAAGTCTACAACGCAACAAAGTGTGGAAAAAGTGAAGGGGCCTGAATACGTTCCGAAGCCACTGTATACGTCATGAACATCTGCACTTCAGCCTTAAGCATGTCAACTGTAATAGAAGAATGGAGGAAGAGAGGAGAGGGCTCATACCTGCAGCGCTTGGTCAACAAGTCCCTTTTGCAAATATGCTCTTCCTTTTAAGCACACCAGATCAGGGTCATTATCAGCATCGGTAAGCTGGAAAAAAAAACAGACAAAGGAGCTAATCAGTCCAACACTGCCCTAATGAAGATCATACTACAACAGCCAATGTAATGTTCCATTAAAAACAGAAGGCAAGAGGACCAGAGGAGTCGTTATTGCACGACAGGGTGGAGGAAACCCTGTCCACTGAAACCCTTGCATCCTTGGGTGAAGCTCTGGCCAAGTATGTGCCACTGCACCCAGGATTAGCGTTTTAGAGGGATGCGATGCTCAGCAATAGTCTTTTCCTGGGAATTTGCCCGCTTTCAAAAGCACAGACTGAGAGATCTCAATTGGTTGAGAAAGGAAACCTGCATCCATGTTTATCACGAGAAACTGATGTAAAAGAGGGTTCACGGCCGCCCTGAGAGTGCGAGTGCCGTACCTGTGCGAGAGTCTCCAGGGCCTCTTCTGCTTTCTGCTCTCCCCCACTTCTCACCAAAGCCTCCGCCTTGATCCGCAGGAGTCTCCTCCTCAACTCTTCCCCTCCAGCATCCTCAACAACCACCTTCAGTCCTGCCATGGAGGGGCAGCACAGGTCCAAAAACAATGAACCCTCTCTCAGTGGCCATAATTATCCAACACATGAACAGCAGGGACGTGCGTTTCTAATTCATTTAATGCCAAAATTGAATACTTGATTGATCTAACCCCTCTCAGTCCCATTGTTGGTTCTTTCTGTGTACATAATGACTTAGGAGATCCACAGAGATCCACATTCGAATCCACGCACGCACACACACGCTAATCATATCACTGCATTATAAACATTCTACCAGGAGACTTCTTAGTCAGCTTCATGAATATAAATAAGAAAGCCAGACTTTCCTTCATTTATTTTTACTCAAAAAGCTTCCATAAGAACATAACAATGTTTGATGATGGAAACAGGCCATTCAGCCCATCTAGGCTCAATATTTACCTAGTCTTACAAAAAACAAAAAACACGGGCCCAACGTTTTGGCCTATGCCTTTGTGAAGAGCTTATCTTTTACTTAAACACCATTATTGTACTAGCCTGTTCTATACGTGTCAAAATCAAATTAATTTGTTTTTTGCACCCAGTGAGTATTTTCACCTGTTGCTTTCTTCAATTCTGCCTTTTTGAGCCAACACACAGCTATGAAAGGGCAGAGAGGCCAGCATTAAGAGCGTGAGCAGCAGTGAGAGAGGTGTGGCAGCATACCTTGTCTACAGGACACGACGCTGTCCGGATATCTGTGCATTTTCAGCTGGGCCCGGGCCAGGCTGTGCCAGCCCACCAAGCTGGATCGCAGGCGCTTCAGCCCTACAGCAACACAGAACTGGTGAGGCCTTGGATGCAGGCAGCAAGAGCTTCAGTGTCCCTTTCAGACTAAATTCACATGGAGTCTGTGTTCTGGGCTATGGTCATGCTTGTGTTTCCAGCTGCTTGGAGTGGGAAAGCTAATTATTTTGTATGTGTGGTAGGAGATTTTTAGCTATTTGTTTTGGTTGGTGACAACAGCACCTTCAGATTTACCTGTCTCGGTACTCACCCACAGCCAGGCTTTTCACAGCCTCCTCGTACTTCCCCTCTTCCAGAGCCTTCACCCCCAGGCCAATATGGCCAGGCCCACTGTCTGCATCTGCCTCCAGGAGTCGCATGAAGCACTGGGCAGCCTCCTCACTACAGACATCTATCACAAACACAGTGCTCACCTTCTGACCCCAGTCACAAACACAGTGCTCACCTTCTGACCCCAGTCACAAACAAAGAACACACCACAGTGCTACCTTTTATCACAAAGCAGGATTAAGGAGTTACCTTCTGTTGGCTACCTTCTGACCCCAGTCACAAACAAAATATTTTTCAGTTACTGACTTTCGTAAATATTTTTGAGCTACTGACGCTTTCCTCCAATCGGAAATATCCTTTGTGAAATACCCCCAATGGGAACAAATTCGTAAACACATGACACACCTTCTGAGCTGGCTCCAGTCACAGACACAAGGGCACAGCAGGCTCCCACTCACCTGACTGCAGGTAGTGTGTGCTGAGCACCTCCAGTGGGAAGGTCAGTGCAGGATAGAGGGACAGCATGGACTCACAGGCCTCCTTCATCTTTTCCTCCTCATGCGGGAGCTGGGAGCACACAGAACAGGCTCAACTCCAAAGATCGCCGAGCCATAAGCAAATGTTTCTTTTGTGTGTTCTCACACTGGCATCATATTGTATGTATACCCCCCCTCCTTTCTGTGCTGTTGTTTTTTTTTTTGTTTTCTGTCCTTTCTGTGTTGTTGTGTTGGTGTTTACGGTACATAAACAGATGTGGTACGTGAAAAGAGTACTAACAGCCAAAATTAAGCTAAATATAGCCAAATAAATTAGCGCATTAATTAACTGAGTTTTAAGAATAAAATAAGCAGGTTTTGAAAAGGACAGATTTCCATATGTCAGTGGCTTTTATTTTTATTTTTTCTTTAAAGCTGAGGCATCGGACCAAACAGTAAAATTATATATGATTATGAATCCCGACTTACTTTCGATAAACACTTGATATAATTGGTTGAGAGCTTCTGATGGTCCTCAGATGGTGCATTGTTCACCAGAGACAAAGTCTTTTCGAAAGCATTGATTAGCTGCAATGGGAAAAGCATTGAATTAGACCTAAACTGACAATTGAAAATTGCCTATTCAAGAAGAGGCAAGACAACATTCCTTAATCTGCTGGCAACAAACACAATTATTTAGCTCAAGAGGTGCCTCCCCGCTTCTAATGGGGTTATCAAAATTAAAAAAACACTATATGGCATTCTACAGTGCTTGAGAAAATTGCAAGATGACCCTGTGAAAAAAAAAAAAGAAGTATGCATCATCAGCGGCCTTGCGGTGTGTGCATCCTACTGCGGGGGGGAATGGGTATTTACATGTGCAGCCATGCAATGACACATTGTGCTCCAACATTAGAGATAAACCGTTCAGCTAGTGTTCTATACGTCTTCGCACTGTTTACAAGCATTTTCTTAACAGAGATGTTGCAGCCAAAACAAGCTTTTTCACAAGGTTGTACTTGTACAGAAACGTCTATTGAGCATTTATTTTCAGGACCTAAATACTACACGAATGCTGAAGGACTAGTGGTGAAGAGATACATATGACAGTGAGAAGATACATAGTCACAAACAGGGTAGGCACATAACAAGTGGCATGTCCTCTGCAACCAAATTCTCAGGTGGCTTCAGATGGCACATGGGCCAATTCAGAGCTCGCCCACTCACATGTTGCTGGGTCTCATTGTCCTGCTCTTCCACGCTGTCGGACAAAAGCTGAGTCATCTGCTGCCACAGCTGCAGCAGCTCAACCTCGCCACGTCCCCCTCCTCCGCCTCCTCCCTCAGCTGGATCAGCTTACGCCATAACCTCGCCACCTGCCGGGCAGGGAAACACTGAGCTGTTACACTCTCCTCTGTGGTTCTGCTTCAGGTGCAAAGAACATCAGTACCCATAAGCCCCTGCTACAGAGGGGCTGACTTCCTATGAAAGACATGACTTCAAACACATAACCACTGGAAGTGGAATGATATCCAGCCTACCCCGTAAGACTGGAAATACTTCAGGCTTTGAAGGACAAATGGCAGCTGCAGTAAATCAACTACTATTGGTTCAAACAAATGTACTTCACACATTACAAGTTAAATGAATACATTCAATTAATAAGTGAAAGTTTAGTTAGTTTGAGGACAAGCCTTAGTTGGCTTGAAAAGGCCAAACACTAGTAACTGTATTAATAGTATTAGAAATTGTAATAGAATGGTTGTAGTTGTCATTATAATCTTAGTAGTAGCCTAGTAGTGGTAATAGTAACAGCAGTAGCAGAGTTAGTAGTGGTAGTGGTTGATGTGGTAGTAGTATTATCAGTTTTAGTAGTAGTAGTTGCTGCCCTGGTGGAAGTAAGCTAATAGTAGTAGCAGTTATTGTTGTTTCATAGGTTAGGGCATTCGTTTTCCCCAATCCTTCTTAGGAACCTGCAGTTCCATCCTCCAACACCAAGAGGTGGAGGACATTCTGAAGCTACTTGTTAAGCAACCAACACATTACGATCTCAAGTAATCATTCAATTACGACAAATGAGGTGCGTATTTTCAACCAAAAGTTTTTTTTGGAGTAAACAATAGTTCAGGCATATAACTATTCATGTGCATTGACAGTTTGGTTTAATGTGTTCTTGCTTCATTGCCTTTCAGGAATTTTTGGAGTTGCACTGCACTTTGACGTGCATCTGCAGTCGTACAAGTCAATGTTGTTGGCATGCTGGAAATGAAGCTAGCTAATGTTTGTTAGTTAGCTGCGCAAATTCCCACAGCAAGCCATCAAAGTAACGGCAGCTTAGCTAAATATTTGGGGTTTATTATTATGCCTAACTAGCTCGCTAGCTTTGTTTCCTTTTCTTTTTAATTAGCCATGCGTTTGCTTCATAAAAGGCAACAATTGGTACAGCCCTGGGTTTGAATGTTTAGCTTAGCTAGTCGTGTTTGCTAGCTGGCCAACTTGACAACTATTGGAATGTTGGGGATACAGTTAGTACAGAACTCACACACAATTTCAAAGTCTGAGCAAATGATACAACCAAAAATATCACAGGTTGCAGGCATTTTCAATGTAAAAGATAGGACAAGACTGCTTGCCTGCCCTTAAGCTGACTAATTTCATCTTGAAATATGCCACTGTGACATTTTAGCAAGTACGCAGTATCTTGTAGCTATAGTAGCCTCGTCACGTCACCAGCTGCAGATCGTTTACAGACTGTCACCCTCTACCAATGCAAGGCAACAGGATTTCTTTTTAACATAAAATCTATTGTCCAAGTTTGGTGAGCCTAGATCAAAAGCTGTATGAGAAGTGTATGTGTTCTTATAATAAGAAATAATTAGCAATTAAATACACTGGAACTTGGTACAAACCTGCAAATGATCCTTCTCGGTATGATAGATGTCGACCAACTTCCTGCCCACCTCGTAACATTTTACCTTGTCAGAACTATAAACAAAGACAGGAAAAATAAAAACATTAACATGGATCAACTATGTGCAAAATCCAGTTACACACCGAGTCATCTACTCTATGAAGTTAATGGAAAGAATTGATATCCATTCATTTGATTGTCACAGAGGACCTGAATGTCAGGAGGGATTGTCGTGGCTTACCTTTCATACAGCGTTACAAGTTTTTGGTAGACCTTTGGCAGTTCAGCTTTGAAATCTGTCTGGGTGCTTTTTTCATACAGGTTTGCTAGCCCCTACAACAGAAGCACACCAAGGAAATAACTATGTATTCTTTCATAAAAGCATTTTGTTTAGTTATCATTGCAGTGGCAAAATATTACTTACACTTAATGACATTTATAATTAATTATTTAGAAATAATGTTACCACAACATTATTGTTGGACAATTGATTGACCTTGTACACATACACAAGTGTCGCAGTCCCTGCTGACGAGAAACACCCCCATAACAGAATGCTGCCACCACCATGCTTTACAGTAGGCATGGTGTTCTTTGTGTGATGTGCTGTACTGGGTTTTCGCCAAACGTAACGTTTGGCATTTAGGCCAAAAATGTCTTGGTTTCATTGGACCACAAAAAATTAAAAAAATATTTGATTAATCAGATGCAAGTTTGTTTTTTTAAAGTTTCTTAGTCTGGCATTACATTTTATGAATTTACTCATTTCTAAACACTTAAAAATTATATTCCAAAGGGCAACATGTGTCGGAAGATATATAAATTACATATAGCACTCACAACTTTAAAAGTGCCAGCTATGTTTAAATAATGTTACGCCTATTGTATCAAAAGGCTTAGCTAAAAACCTCTGATGTTGAAAACGATGTCTATATCTTTTTAAGGAATGCTCAAAACGCTGCCATTCACACCTGCCATGCCAGGAGTTGCTCAGGCTCCAGTTCTGAAGCCTTCCTGTAGGCTGTCTGTGCCTGGTCTGGCTGCTCCAGCTCACTCGCTGCCACGCCAATGAACACCCAGGCATTGTAGTTGTTCTTCTCCAGCTTCAGGACTGCCTGAAAATTCCAAGGGTAGGAACACACTGAGCTATATGATGCAAGTGCCCCTCATGCATTCTCATAACTTTTCAACATAAAATTGGCTTATGCAAAAGCACTGATCAAATCAGATCATTATCATTCAATGGTTATTCAGTGACTGACCGTAAAATATGGGGAACTTATTTCAAAGCAACACTCTTTGAACTGGGGTGGCAAAGGGACTGTAGTCGAGGCTGTCGTTTCCTGCCTAGTCCAGACTGTCTACTGGCCATTTGATTCCCCCACAGGTCCCTAAACCTGCTTTGGGAAATGTGGACAACCAGCCTGTGCTTGCCCTCCCAAAGTCACATTTTCTCTGGATTTGAAATGCCTGTACCAGATACCTTTCACAGTCCAAACTCTGAACCTAATGCTACGCTTATTCATAATGTCTTTACACCTGTGCACACAACATGAAACAAACAGGAAGTGGACAAGAACAAGCAAACTCAACAATACGACGCGTCATGTACCTTGCAGTGTTTTAAGGCTTCTTTGTACTCCTTGTTTTTGATGGCTTCCCTTGCATTTTTCAACGTAGACTTCACCTCTTTGCTTGACATTTCTGCAAATCGATACACAATCATGCAGTAAGACACAATACAGTATATAGTGTCGGTGTAAAGCAAAATACACAAAGTCAATCTCATTTCGTCTAATCAAACGTGTGATAATTGTAGCTGCAATATAAAGTTACTGCGTTACTACCATTTTAATGTAACAGTTGTGTACAATTAGCTTGAGATGTGTACGAAAATAGACAGCCGATTGTAGCTGTAGACAATTGCCTGAATTTATAGAAACAAACTCTCCTTATC
Organism: Aldrovandia affinis; assembly: GCA_029706075.1. Lineage (NCBI taxonomy): Eukaryota > Metazoa > Chordata > Actinopteri > Notacanthiformes > Halosauridae > Aldrovandia > Aldrovandia affinis. The sequence goes on from JAINUG010000011.1 coordinate 7,969,484, forward strand.
GAGAACATGATTAGTTGATGATAAACTAGCTTGATGATAACATAGCCTATATGCTTTAACAGCAGGTAACCTTGCTAAGCGACTAAATTGTTAATGGACGCCTGTCATTTTAAATAAAACGCTTCTCTTGGAGGGTAAGGTTAGTTTGAGAGATGGAGGCTTCAGTCATTATTATGGTCTGGCCAGGTATGCTAGCCAATGTTATACTGTCGAGTTTGTAGTTAGGTGTAAACGGGCTTGCTGCTTGGTTTGAGCGTTACAATCCTTTAGCCAGCAAACAAGCAATCTTTCTGCTCTAAATTTGTGACGTGCACTTTAAAATTGTGTTGCGTAACTCGTATCTAAATTGGTGAACGTTAACGGTTTTGCATGTCTGTTTTTGCTCGAATGTCAGTTAGTTGTACTAGGTAAGCATAGCTACAGTAGCGAAGACTGAATACTTCGCTGGGTGAATAAGTTAACTTTGATAAGTTAACGTCACCATTTCATTTGGTAGCTAGCTAAATTAGCTAACATAGGTAGCATGGTAGCTAGCTGGTATTCAACTTTTTGTGCTTGTTGTGGGTCCTTGGCTAACGACATCATAACATCGGGTTTGAACATTTTATTCGATGGTACATGAAAGAACATATAAAAATCTAAATACATTTTACCTGTTCATTTGAGAGCTACAAGCCTTCGCCAGCTAGCTATCTTGACTGACTTCAGAAAACTACCACTGTCAATCCCATCATGCTCAGCAGTAGCCACACTCTCAGTCACATGACACCCCGGTTTGACGGATTCACTGATGTGTATACCATATGGATACTTCTGATCGCCGGTCCCCAAGAAAGGCCCATCCCAATCCTGAAAACACCGATTTGCGCAGCGCTCAAACTGAAGACCAGGAAAATGCAAAACGTCTGATAGGTGGCTCGGCGATAGAAAAAAATCATCAGATTGTTTTATTCACCTGCATTCCACAGCATTGGCTCTCAGGATTCATGCTGTATCTTTACATTGGGTGAATTACTGAAGTACAGTAGTACAAGGCCACGAATGTCCACATTATATATATATTTGTTAATATGCACAGCGCCTGTTTAAAACCGTCTATGAACCCATCTTGTATGAAAACTGCAGTGTTTGTGTGATGTTCTTGGCTAGCTAGTTGGCTATTAAAAAAGGCGACTGTTAACCTTTGCTACATAATTATTGTTCTAGTTCTGAAAATGCTTTACAATGTTTTTCCATTTCGTTGCAAGTATCGCAGAACACTGTACAATTGACATGTTAATGCATTTTGACAGCAAACTAGGCTAGCAATAAACTGGCAGCAAAACTATCAGCAGATAGCAAAACTATTAGCAGATCTGAAGCGTCCAAAATTAGCAAGATAGTTGACGTTTGTTATTTTTTGTTAACAGCACGGGAACAATATGGATTCGGTGTTCCCAGATTTTGCTTGCTAGCATTATTGATGGAACGAGCAGAAAATAACGTTTTAACGTTAAAGTTTAGTTCGTTTTTCGGCCGCATCAACACTTAGCTGAGAGGAAGTTATTTTCGGAAAACGAAGCTGCCATTATTCTCCTAAAACGTGAACATGATTCGTATTGAATTTTTATTCTTGCCAAACTGTATGTGTTGTCTCTGGGTTTTAATCGTACTGGAACGTTCAGACCAAACATTGTGATGGTGATGTCCGATGCATTTGTAAGTATAAACTCACTGTTTGGTCTGTGTTGCAAGTTTACTTCATGAAAATATTGATAAGAAGCTATATTAGTTCGTTGGTTATGTTTTTGGATGTCTGTAATTAATAAAGGCTGTTATGACATCAGGATACAGTGACTTCGTTTTTACGTGTAAGCTGTGTTGCTTTGCAACAGGAGATATTCAGGTCATACTAGCTATGTAGGAAGTACAGTTTTACATTTTATAGACTATTTGGATGGACAATAAAGTATTATGTTTTTACATTATCCTTTCCAAAAGGATGGAAGGCTGACCTTTGACCCTGGGAGTGCATTGGTTCAGCTCCCTTATACTGAGTACCTGAGGGAGCACGGGGCTGTTTTCATCAACTCCTACACCAACTCTCCCATCTGCTGTCCGTCCAGGGCAGGTACCACAAGAAAACTCCTTAACATAACCTATACATTTGAACTGAACCGTGCCGATTCTGAGGTTCATGAGTTCTCCCAGCCCATAAGGTTTAAATGTTAAACCGATTATTAAATAACTATAGAGGTGGATTAACATGCAGGAAACATTAAAGTTAGTATGCAGTGTTGTAATACAGTTTGATCACGATCAAGCTGTGGCTGATGGGCATGGCTGGTCAGGTCCACTTATAATAGATTGTATGGGTCCGCGAATTAGTGAATGCCTAAATACCAGTATAGGACATCTAGAATCCAATATGTTTACACATGAAAAAAAAATCTATTATTTCTTGTTATCAGTTACCGGTCAACTGGCAATGGGAGACTATGGTCCAAATAACTACAGTCCATTGCCATGTGTTTACTAACACTACCTCTCATGCAGTGATGTCAAATCACTTAGTACACCTTTAAATATAGATTATTTTGACACAATTGTAATCTCTTGTATTTTCTCCCAGCCATGTGGAGTGGTCGCTTTGTCCATCTAACTCAGTCATGGAACAATTACAAGTGTCTGGATGATAATGCCACCACGTGGATGGATGTTCTGCAGGAAAGTGGATATCACACCAGGAGTTTAGGAAAGCTGGACTTTACATCTGGAGGCCATTCTGTCAGGTAGGCGGGGCATGTGCTGTCTCAAATGTGTTCCCACAGTGAATTTAGTAGTATGCGAATGATCATATTTAAACATCGCTTCATGTTACGTCTTTGTAAATTTACTTCATGTTCAGATTAATTATACATAGTGTGTGTGTGCTGTGGGATCCAACTGGGAAACATTGCTTTTCATGTTTCCCAGTTGGACATGAAAATGTCATCCCTGAAGACAGTTTACTGGCTGTATTGTGATAGGTCAGATTCACCTAATTTTGTTGCTGTCTAATTAACAAATATAACTATTTTAGTTTACAGAGTGCTGTTGTAGATTAAAAATCTGCCTGTGTTGTGCTCAGCCTCACCATTTTGAGAAATTCACATTGACATAATTTACAGCAAGGAAATGCATTTGGGTGCAGATGTGTCTACTGAAATAAGCAGATGATTAAGATTTGAATGACAGTCTTTCAGTACTTTTATTTATATACTTTCATGTGCTTTTATAATGATCTAACGAAGGCAATGGCTCACAGCTGAGTTGATTGCTCATTAGCCGCAGATGAGCCTGCCTGTAAGTGAGGCCGCTGCTGTCCAAGGTCCTGTAGTCCTCTCCAGGCTGTGGTTGGGAACAGGAGCACCTGACAGCAGCCAAAAGGGAGGCATAGCCCTCTCAACTCCTCCCTCCACCTCCCCCAGTGTCACATAACAGTTTTCCACACACAAGGCTGTACCAATCTAACTCTGTGAGTGACTGTCACACTGACACACTGAGTATTTTTCAGTTCCCTTTTGGATAAGTTGACCGTGTACAGGACTGTTTAGCTGCCATCAAGGACTGGATGCCAGACAACTTCCTACAATTGAACTCGGATAAAACTGAGGTTCTTATTATTGGCCCTGACAGCCTAGCGTCCAAGGTGCAGCAGTGTATCGGCCTGCTGTCATCAAATATTAAGACCAATTAAAGAAACCTGGGTGTTATCTTCAACCAGCACATGAATTTCGAACAACATGTCAGGATGCTGACCAGCTCATGTATTTTCCAGCTGAGGAATATTACCAAATTAAGAACTGTAGTGTCTACTTCTCAGCTGTAAACTATTATCCATTATTTTATTTAGTCCCACCTGGACTATTGGAATGCCCTTTTTACCTGCCTCGGCAAGTCAGCATTGTATCCACTCCAGTTAGTCCAGAATGCCACTGCTAGGCTGTTGACTAGATCCTGTCAAAGGGCTCATATTACACCCATATTGGCCACACTTCATTGGCCACCAATTAAATTCAGGATTGATTTTAAAATATTGCTGACTACATACAGTGCCGTGAAAAAGTATTTGCCCCCTTCCTGATTTCTTCTTTTTTTGCATATTTGTCACACTTAAATGTTTCAGATCATCAAACACATTTTTATATTAGACAAAGATAACCTGAGTGAATAGAAAATGCAGTTTTTAAATGATGATTTCATTTATTAAGGGAAAAAAGCTATCCAACCCTACCTGGCCCTATGTGAAAAAGTAATTGCCCCCCTTAATAAATCAACTGCAATAAATAGATTAACCGCATTTAATAAAAAGCTGAGTTCAATTTCACAAGCCGCACCCAGGCCTGATTACTGCCAGACCTGTTGAATCTAGAAATCACTTAAATAGAACCTGTCTGACAAAGTGAAGTAGGCTAAAAGATCTCAAAAAGCAGCACATGATACCGCGATCTAAAGAAATTCAAAAACAGATGAGAAACAAAGTCATTGACATCTATCAGTACGGAAAGGGTTACAAAGCCATTTCTAAGGCTTTGGGACTCCAGCGAACCATGGTGAGAGCCATTATCTACAAATGGAGAAAATTGGAACAGTGGTGAACCTTCCTAGGAGTGGCCGGCCTACCAAAATTACTCCAAGAGCGCATCGACGACTCATCCAGGAGGTCACAAAAGACCCCAGACGAACATCTAAAGAACTGCAGGCCTTACTTGCCTCAGTTAATGTCAGTGTTCATGATTCCACAATAAGAAAGAGACTGGGCAAAAATGGCATCCATGGGAGAGTTCCAAGGCGAAAACCACTGCTGACCAAAAAGAACACAAAGGCTTGTCTCACATTTGCCAAAAAACATCTTGATGACCCCCAACACTTTTGGGAAAATATTCTGTGGACTGACGAGTCAAAAGTGGAACTTTTTGGAAGGTGTGGGTCCCGTTACATCTGGTGTAAAACTAACACAGCATTCTATAATAAAAACATCATACCAACAGTCAAACATGGAGGTGGTAGTGTGATGGTCTGGGGCTGCTTTGCTGCTTCAGGACCCGGACGACTTGCCGTAATTGATGGAACCATGAATTCTGCTCTCTACCAGAAAATCCTGAAGGAGAATGTCCGGCCATCAGTTGGTGACCTCAAGCTCAAGCGCACTTGGGTTATGCAGCAGGACAGTAATCCGAAACACACCAGCAAGTCCACCTCTGAATGGCTCAAGAAAAACAAAATGAAGGTTTTGGAGTGGCCTAGTCAAAGCCCAGACTTAAATCTGATTGAGATGCTGTGGCATGACCTTAAACAGGCAGTTCATGCTCGAAAACCCTCCAATGTGGCTGAATTAAAACAATTCTGCAAAGAAGAGTGGGCCAAAATTCCTCCACAGCGATGTAAAAGACTCATTGCCAGTTATCGCAAACGTTTGATTGCAGTTGTTGCCGCCAAGGGTGGCACAACCAGTTATTAAGTTCAGGGGGGCAATTACTTTTTCACATGGGTGATATGGGTGTTGGATAACTTTTTTCCTTCAATAAATGAAATAATCATTTAAAAACTGTATTTTGTGTTTACTTGGGTTCTCATTGTCTTATATTACATTTTGTATGAAGATCTGAAACCATTCAGTTTGACAAATATGCAAAAGTATAGGAAATCAGGAGGGGGGCAAATACTTTTTCACGGCACTGTATAAGGCTCTGCATGGTCAGGCACCTGCATATATAGGTGAACTGCTGTCCCCATATTCAACCGGTAGGTCTCTTAGGTCTTTGGATCAGGGGATGCTGGCTATTCCTCGGTCTAGACTGAAGATGAAGGGTGATCGTGCTTTTGCCACTGTGGCTCCCAGGCCACAGTGGCAAACCTTCCCTCTGATATTAGATCTGCCAACACTGTGGACATGTTTAAGCAGCGTCTAAAGACCAATTTGTTCAGACAAGCATCCAAATGACAGGTGTTATTTATTAATTTTATTAATTTGATTAATTTGATTAATTTGATTAATTTGATTAATTTGATTAATTTGATTAATTTTATTTTACATTTTTGTCACTGTACTGCCTGCTTTTAGTTTGTTTTTATGCCTTGCTGTTTTATGGATGTGTGTGTATTGTGTGTGTGTGTGTGTGTGTCTGTGTGTGTGTGTGTACTTTTAGCAGTTTATCCAAAGCGACTTACAGTAGTGAATGCATACATTTTTCAGTATATGTGGTCCCAGTGGGAATTGAACCCACAACCTAAGCGTTGCCAACGCCGTGCTCTGCACTTTGTTAAGCACTTTGTTACCACTGTTCTTGAAAAGTGCTATATAAATAAAGTTTACTCACTTACTTACAAAGTTTACTCATGATAAATTCCAGCAATCGTGTAGAGGCCTGGACGCGAGATGTGCCTTTCCTGCTACGACAGGAAGGCCGACCCATGACGGACCTGACAGGAGATGCATCTACAGTGAGGGTCATGACAAAGGACTGGAAAACCACAGATGGGGCTTCCCAGTGGATCCGCCACAGCGCCGCATCTCTGTCCCAGCCTTTTGCCCTCTACCTGGGTTTAAATCTGCCTCACCCCTATCGCACAGACTCCCTGGGACCCAAAGCTGGGGGGTCCACCTTCCGCACCTCCCCCTACTGGCTGAAAAAGGCAAATGCACCTTTATGCCTGATTTGATATTTGATTGAAATAAATAAGTACAATTATAATATGTATATTTACATGTCAGTCATTTTTTAATTATTTAATGATATTATTAAATGTTTTTTGTATTTGTTTTGTTTGAATGTTTTGATCATAATGCAACTGAAAATAAGTGGTTAAGTGGTTCTCAAATTTAGTCCTGGGAACTCCCTGTGTATGCTGGTTTTTGTTCCAACCATAATTGCAACCTATGAATCGTAACTAGCTGTTAATTATTAATTAATTATATTATATTAATATATATTATGTTAATTATAATTTGATATTATAATATATAATATAGTCTAAATTATAATTCAATGACAGAGCAATTGACAATGAGCCAAACCTGCTTGGTGTTAAAACTAGTTTAAGGAATGAGATTGGCTGTCACAAAAACCTGTATATACAGCGTGTCCCCAAGACCTAGTTTTGAGAACCACTGCTCTTGATATATGTAGTTCCATACCCAAATTAAATTCTGCCTCATTATGAGAATAATAAATGAATTGACAGCCGATTAAGATAGCACATATGTATACTTTTAACCTATTAAACAGAAAAGGCACCAATAGTGTATATTCTCTTCTGTAGCAAAGGTGTTTTGTCTGCCTGCAGGTGTCTCAACAGCACATCTCTGTGCCAAAATGGCTGCCCTTTTCAGAGATGCATCCTGTTGACTACTATTCTACCTTCACCAAGAACTGCAGCAGCAGCTTCACCGAGCAAGAGGTGAAGGACATCCGGGCCTTCTACTATGCCATGTGTGCAGAGGCCGACGCTATGCTGGGTGAGTGGCATGCAAAGGATGGTTATGTCCAAATAATAATGATAATGGATGGCATTTATATAGAACCATATTACATTACTTTATATTGCTATTATTAACATGATTTATTTAATAGCTTTAGCAGGTACCATTATCCATTTTTACATAATATCCTACTATTTACATAGCTGGATGTTTTACTAAAGTAACTCAGAGTACCTTACTCAAGGGTACTCTCGGGAAAGTGAGAATTTGTATCAAAATGTCTATTCCCTGAATCCAGTAGCCTTAACAGTAAAATGCCCTGTTTAGGGTTCAGCACTCTGAATACTGAACAGAAGTGGTATTACATGTTAAAACCCCTCACTTATCCTACATGTAAAATATATTTATTTGATTTAATATAATAATTATTACACAGGATGCCAATAATCAATGAAATCACTGAATTCTTAGATAGGCAGAGCAAACTATCAAAATTAAGAGCTGGTTTATTAAGTTACAAGACAAAGACAAAGTATTAAACGTCAAGTCTACAGATGTAGGTTTACTACCTTAGCAAACATTAGATGTTACATAAAAATGATATGTAACAATCACAAAAGAGATGAAATGGAAGAAAATGCAAAACACACACAGCCAGTAACAAAGCAGAACAAGCCCAACGTGTGAGCCAGAACCAGATCTCCCAAGAATGCAGAAATTATCCTCTCTTGGTGAGCATTGTGGTGACACCAAACATCTATATGGTCTGGGGAAAACAGCTTGCTTTATACAGAGCTGTTGGTTGAGCTGATATTTGAGGTAACATAATATGCTTGGGAAAAGAATATTTCTATCATATGACAAGGCAATTGTGACATGCGGACCTCTGCTTTTCTATGGTGTGGCTGACTCATAATTTCCAGCTCATAGGTAGAATCCCTAAATTGTGGTATGTGACAGTCCAATATGGACCACGCTGGTGCCAAAGCCACATACCCTAGTGGCCTGGTTTCATTCAAGCAGTAATACAACCTGTCAGTGATGGCACCGGGGAAGCCCAGGTCAATCAGTGTGTCAAGATAGAGATTTAGATTAGGCCAGGCCACATGCTGTTTGCCTGAACAGGATCATAAACTCCATAGAGCTCTCCGACAGTACAATGCCAGTGCCCCACCTGAGATTTGAACTTGTAGCATCCTTGCAAGAATTACAAGCCCAGTTCCTACTACATTGTAACTACATTACACCATTGTCCAAATATGATTTTATGGCCATAGCTGTTGGGCTAAGAACGATTTCATTCCTTCTTTTGAAGTGCGTTTTATAATGCACTGAAATGACGGTGACAGGTTTCTCCCATGCAAATAAAACACTGTTCAGAAACGTACAGCTGAATTTGCTCTGCCCTGTAGGTGAGGTGGTATCGGCCCTGCGGGACACTGGCCTGCTCTCCAGCACACTCTTGCTCTTCACCTCGGACCACGGTGATCTGGCCATGGAGCACCGGCAGTTCTACAAGATGTCCATGTTTGAGGGCAGCTCCCATGTTCCCCTGCTCCTGGCCGGACCCGGGGTGAAGGCCGGACTCAAGCTGCTCCAGCCTGTCTCTCTGGTGGACATCTACCCCACAGTTTTGGGTAAGAGGGGGCTGTGCTTAGCACATGTACCCCACAGCGTTGGGTAAGCTAGTCACAATGTAGAACATTGTGCTGGAAAAAAGGCTTAATTACAGTATAATCCTCTTTGTGTGTGCCCCATTTGTGGTCAATTCCATTTGAAATTCAATTAATTAATTGAAAAATCTGCATAGAATAATATGGACATTTTTTGTGTTTCTGTCTGTAGATCTGGCGGGAATCCCTGCCCCGGGCAGTCTGAGCGGTCACTCGCTGTTACCTCTTCTGTCCCAGAGCACCGCCCTGCTGAGTGATCCCCACCCTGACTGGGTACTCAGCGAGTACCATGGCTGCAATGCCAATGCCTCCACTTACATGCTGAGGATGGGCAAGTGGAAGTACATAGCCTACGCTGATGGGGCGAGTGTCCCTCCACAACTTTTTGGTGAGTTCCACAAACCGCAAAAACGTGATGGTGACGATTATTATTATTATTATGATGATGATGGATGATGGATCTCAAAGTGCTTTACAGTAAAGGGGGATTATTAATCTCAACCACCACCAATGTGCAGCACCCGCTTGGGTGATGAACAGCAGCCATTTTGTGGCAGAATGCTCACCACACATCAGCTGAGCTTTTGAGGTTTATGTAGCTCCATCTTGGTCTGTTCAATGAGATACTGTGCTTTGTATGTTTTGTTGTTTGATTATATTTTTGTAACATTTTCTGCTGCCTCTTGGCTACGTGTCCCATTATTATCTCAATGGAACTATTCCTGCTGAAATAAAAAAATAAGTGAATACATTTTTAAAATGACTCACAAAACCCAGCTGTAATAGTCAGATTCAGCTACAGGACCCAGCTATACAGGTATCCCGATTCCAACACCTGCCATTAGAGTACCACTGTGAGCACCAGGTGCTTGTGGTTTGCTAGGTTATTTTAGTGTGCAGTTCAAGAAAGTATAATATTTTCCTTTAAGCCCTGAATTGCTGATGATGGAGCAAGAGTGCAGTCCTAAATGTACCTAAATTTAGATGGAAAAACAGAAGTCGAGAAACAAGAAGTTGAAGTTGAATTTCAAGTCTTTATTTTCTGAAAATCAAGAAAGTATTGAGCTATTACAGATTAATTGCCACTCAAATTAACACCTGAATCCTTTCTCAAGAACGTTTTAATAAAATAGCAACTACAGTTATTACTGAGTATCTCACTCAAAGGCAACTGCCTAAACACTTTGAGTTAACACTTTGACACCTTTTATGTGCTAGTCCCTGGCCCTCATGAAAGTACAATTTAAATGGTATCGAGAAAGCCACCCCATTTCCAATAACCATATCATTTTAATGACCAAATTAATTCCAAAATCCTATTAGATTACATATATTTCCAAAAACCATAAACATACAGACTGTATATAAATATAAGGAACACATTGTTCCCATTGCCAATGTACTGTGAAACATATACAGCCTCGCCTGGAAGGCAGGCCTGACTCCCCAAAGAGCTCAGACGTTACGTCTTTGAATTCCACTCGGCGAAAGGCAACTTCAGTGATGAAATCCTGAAAGACGAGAATCTTGTGTCCCCCAGCATGGGGATCTATGCTCTCTCACCAATCTTAGCACTAAATCCTTGGTCTGGCAGCGATGAAATCAAACCAGCATGGCACGGAGACACTGTTCAGGTCCAGGCTTAGGTGTGAGGCTGCAGTGGACACTGTCAAGCTTGGGCGGTGAAGAAAGCTTTCAATTTAAAAAAATGAGATAGATGCCAGATGAGAGCCTTCAACTGATCATGGTACCCCCCTGTCTTCCAACTTGGTGAGTTCTCCCCAGAACATTTTTTGTTGGCTACCAATGTAGCACATGTAGCTTCCAGAGCCCTCCATCATATCTTTGAGTTCTCAAGCAAGACCATGCACTAGCATGTCTGTTTGTTGTGTTTTGATGCTATGTCTAAATCATGGTCAAGTGAGATTGCATCTATCCTACTCAATATCCGGTTCTCCAACTGGCTGTTAGGTAATAAAGTGTCTTTGTAGGCATCACAGGGTCACCTAAGTACATCTGTGCTCTCTGTCCTTTTTGGGTAGTCACACCTGTTTGTGAGGGGTCAGGCCTGGCATGCCTTGTTCTTATTGGCTCTGGGGCCTGGTTTCATTTGCTCTATCCAATGGGTGTGAGTTATCATCGCCAGCTGTGTGTTTGGTGGGGCCCAGTGCTCCTGAGGTCCAGCTATCTCAGACTCCGACAGTGAGGAGAAAAGGGGGTAAGGTGAGGCCCTCTTGATGTCTTAATAGGTTGCAGACCGTGGGACCCATACACACACAAGAACAGTGCCTTAACATGATGCAGACTGTGGGGCTCATCCACATACTAGAGCAGTGTCTTACAGCATGCAGACCGTGGGGCTCATCCACACAATATAACAGTGCCTTAACAAGACATGCCACCCAACAGCTCCACCGCCCCTAATCATCAGCCAAAAATGATTGGAATGACTTGGATTGGATTTTACTGTTTTTTTCATTTTCATCTAGATAGATAGAAAAGGTCTTATGATAGAAAAGGTCTTACAAGACAGTCTTGTTAAAAAGATCCATAGATGCATCCATCCATCCATCCATCCATTGTCTATGTTCACTAGTTTCAAACATGGACAAAAATCTTTGCAGCCAGCCGCTTATTCCTGGTCAGGGTCGCGGGGGTGCTGGAGCCTATCCCAGCATGCGTTCCGGGCGAGAGGCAGGAATACACCCTGGACAGGTCGCCAATCCATCGCAGGGCACACACACCATTCACTCACACACTCATACCTACGGGCAATTTAGACTCTCCAATTAGCCTAACGTGCATGTCTTTGGACTGTGGGAGGAAACCGGAGTACCCGGAGGAAACCCACGCGGACACGGGGAGAACATGCAAACTCCACACAGAAAGGCCCCGGCCTGGATTCGAACCCGAGACCTTCTTGCTGTGAGGCGACAGCGCTACCCACTGCACCACCGTGCCGCCCCATAGATGCATACTGTAGAAATTCTCAATTGATCAGCACAGAACTCAAACAGCAAATCATAAAGTAATTAAAGAATAACCAGAACCCATATCTGGTTAAGTCAAGTGTGATTATACATACTGAAAAAGGTTAAATACTAAAACGAATTGCTAGTGTTTGATTTAATGTATAGATGTGTATATATATATACACATATATTAACAGACATTTAGGCAATATGGACCTTGGGTAACCTTGGGTTATTATTGAATGAAGTAAGAGAATGGACAGATCAATCCAGAGGGATGTTCTTACAATGAATGATGGATGAGGAGAGGGTTCAGTGAGAGAGGAGTGGAGGTTTACCTTACCATGCCTCTTGACTAGCCTGAGTGGATTGAACATTCCCTGACATACTGCTTGCAAATCTACACTGAAAGGGAGGAGTTCCCTTCTTACCAAATCATGTAATAGGATTTTCAGCCATCCTTAAAGAACCTTGGGGTGTTTCGAAAAGCTTGGACTTGTTTTTTCACATTTCTGAGAATGGTGACTATTTCAGCATTTTGAATTGATTAAGACATGTTTAGTCTAAATCATTCATTTACATCCAACCAGACACTTTAGCAGAGGTTCAAATGCTTACTAGTTAACAGAAATGTTTTTATGAATTTTCCTCTTTCCTCTTTTCCCGTATTACTACCCTTGGTGCATTTTAAACCACTTTTTTTTTTCTTAACTGTACTCATTTGAGCTACGAAAGTGCATAGGTTTGTGCCTGATAAATACCTGTTACAATATCCTCCAATAAAATGGACTCTCTGAGTGTGTGGGTGTGGGTGCAGATGTTGGCTCATAACGTTACGGTATTATAAGTCATGATGTTGTGTAGGTGGGGTTCCATTGACCTAAACACCATAATGCTGACTAAAGGGTGCTAATGATATTGTTTATGGGGGGAGGAGATCATATCTATAATGTTATTATTACATTTGACATTTTAAGCATTTAGACACTCTTATCCAGAGCGACTTACAAGATATGCATGGTATGATCAATCCATTGTAATACATTTATTACATTTAAATATGGGACAATGTCCATGATTGCAGGGCATGGCAAAACGTGTCAAAATACGGGACTTTCCCACAGAATTCAGGTCACCCTAGAATGAATCTCCAGCATTCTGGAACGGGTCTTAAATGCAGATCACTGATCACAGCTCTCTGAACTGCGCTTGCACTCTACCTGTCTGTGCTCCTGTTCCAGACCTCTCCAGTGATGCAGAGGAGCTTCACAATGTGGCACGCCGGTTCCCGCAGTCTGCCAGCATCTGGACAAAGTTTTGCGCCAAGCCATCGACTATCCCGCCATCTCCAAAAAAGTGCAGCACTACAACAAGCAGCAGTTCAGTAGCTGGAGGCAGAGCCTGGGGGTCAATTACACCAGTGCCATTGCCAGCCTCCGCTGGTTCCTTGACTGGCAGAAGGAGCCTGAACATTATGAAAAAGCCATTGATGAGTGGCTTAAAGTTTCAGGATAGTCTGCCCTTCTTTGCTTCTCACCCATAGTTCAGTAGACAGATGTGCCTGAGAGATACTCTGCTCTGCATTCTGCTGTTCCTTGTGTAACATGTCGGCCATCATACACAAAACCATTTGAGCCAAGGCTTTTTTCCAGTTTGCATCATCATACTGGAACTGATTCAGTGTCAAATTCCTTGATTGACTATGTTCAAGAGGAGCTGGAGGCATGCATTACTTGGGACTCTTACATGCGAAGCAGGAGCTGTTCCTCTGAAACCCACAGCCCATTTATCTTTTTAAGTCCTTTTTTAATTCTTTTTTTAAAGTCCAGTTCTTTCCGAAGGTTCCGTTCTTTCTTCCCCCGTATCTACATTTGCTAAGGGTACACAGAATTTGCCTTTGGAGCTGCCTTTGGGTATTCTTAACATACTTTTTTTGTTTGCTGGTTTTAAAAAGATGAAGCTCAAGATGTTTTTCACTGACTAGTTGATGTAGCTTATTCTAGATGTAATGTTTATAGTGCTGATTGAGTGATTGATTGATTGATTGATTGATGTAGTTTAGATCGATTTCTTCCTCACATTGAAGAATTATCTGCCAAAGATGTATTTTTAAGCATTATTCGAGAGATTAACAGTCTTAACAGGCTTGTTAAATGTGTTTAATGAAAATTGATGCTAGACCTGGGCCAAAAACTGTTGAAAATATATATGAATACAACGCCAAATAGTTGAACTATTCAAATAAATATGGTCAACTAAAGCAAGTATTTGTTTTAATATTCAAATATTGATCCCACAAAAACAAATATTATATGAAAGTATTTATTGAAACGTATTTATTATTCGCAGCATATTCGTTAGCATACGCTGCTATTCAATTCATACTGATATGTGGAGATGCTCTGCTATAGCTGGTGAGATTAGTGATAGACATTTTCGAAAAATGGAAAGTAGTTTAAATACTACCGCCATCGTGTGGTATCTGATGGTTTTCCGCCCGTTTTTACTGCCTGTAAACCACGCGTTTTGAATTTCTGGCGTGTATGTGTATACAATGCAAAGCATCTTGACTACTTAGAGGAGGGCTTTATTCTTTAAGAAACACAATTCACCAATCAGAACGCCCCATCTTGACATTTACTTCAATCACAGATAAGCGGAAGTGACGCTGGGTTTGGTTGAACCTGTGTGCACATGTGAGTTTTATGTCAGCTCAGATGGCTCTTGAACCTACATCTTAAAGAGGGATATATAGGTATTTTATTGATTATTTATCTCAGAAAACAATGAAGAGAAAGACAAAGGAACAAACGACATCTAAACTGGACGTAGAGGTAAGAAGCTAACGTTAGTTGCGGACTAAGCGAATATTTAAAAACTGGAACGTTGGAAGTTTTGGCCTGCCGGCTAGTAAGCTATCAACTGGGTCTTTTCATTCACGTGATTTTTCAAAAACATCGTGGAGATCAATACACGTAGGCTATACTGTGACAAATCGTGTCATATCTTGATTCGCATAACTACCCATTGTTCGCTACATGTACAGCTACTCTAAACATTTCTCAGTGAAAGCTAGCTAGCACCCAAATCGTGTGTTTCTAATGGGAATAACATAATTACTAACTAGCCTGAATCGGATAGCATAACGTGAAGTCGTTTTTTTAAAACTTGTCTCACAGATGGATGAAGACGAATCCTCTCATAGCGAGGGAGAGGAGGAAGAGGGACCTAAGGGGACGAAGAGGATCATGAAGCAGGGGGTCTCTGAGGACGACGGGGTCCTGCGTCCCGTCAAGCTATCCCGGGGCGAGCTTTACAAACCACCCACTGCGGAGGAGCTGAACCAACTGAAGGAGTCCGAGAGCTTGTTCCACTGCAGCTTGCTTAAGATGCAGGTCAGTCAGCGAGTAGAGCTGGCCTGTCTTTGGTCGTGATGGCAATATGGCGCTGGACATTCATCTCATACCGTTTGCATGTGGTACCACTCGTTCTAATGGCAATATACACATTGAATCCTCACTGGGTTGATTCTTGTGAACAAGAGGTCTGTCTTTGTCTCTGTCTCTGTCTCTGTGTGTGTTGGTTGTGTCTTGTATGTTTTATTTATTTTGTACAGACCACATGAAGACTACTTTTACAGTATGTCAGCTTGTGACCGTGAAATAACTAATAACATGGCTGTTTTACACTGCAGTTGGACAAAGCTGCGGGACTGCCTGAGGTGGATACATTCCCCAGTGGTTCTGAATGTGAAGCTTAGAGTATTAAACACATTTTTTGTCCTCTCTCTTAGATGGAGGAGCTGCTGAAGGAAGTGGCCCTGAGTGAGAAGAAGAAGCGGCTGGTGGACTCCTTCGTGCTGAAGGTCACAGAGCTGCTCCACAGTGTGCCCCAGACGGCTGAGGTGGAGGTCAGCTCATCAGCTGGAGACATTGGTGGGGTGGGGGGATGGTGCAGTCATTTACATAGATGCATTTAAGAACTTTTGATGGCGAGAGCAGGCCAGTCACACCATCTTGGCATGTCATTTCTCCTCCGGAGGGCATTATTTTGCTGTAGCTTTGTCCAAAACGTCTTATGCTGCCTTTGTCCTTTCTTTGCCTGCCACTCATTCCCAGCTGAGTGACCAGTCCTCGCTCTTCAAGGACGTGAAGATCCCCTTCCTCCTGGTGCCCAAAGCTGCCAAGGGCAAGTTCCACATGGCGCCCCCTGCCTCCGTCTCCCTAGTTGGCAGCTACCCACTGGGCACCTGCACTAAACCACGAGTCTCTGTGGATCTGGCCATTACAATCCCTCCTGTAAGTACAGAGTCAGAATGTGTGAGAGAGGGACGCTCTAGCGGTGCATGCCCCTTTTCATCCTGATCTCTCCTGTTGTCTCCAGAGCGTCCTGCACCCAAAGGATGCCCTTAACCAGAGGTACCCGCGGAAGAGGGCCCTGTACCTGGCTGGACTGGCACAGCATCTCTCCTGTCCTGACATTGGAACGATGCGTTACTCCTGTCTCCATGGCAACCGCCTCCGTCCGCTGTTGCTGCTCACACCGCCTGGTACTGAAAGGGGTGGGGGGGCGGTAGAGAAAAGGACTAAATCGTTTGACATGTGAAATGGAAGGGGTGGGGATGGGAAGTGTGAGAAGGAGGAAGCAGGAAGAGTTGGAAAGTTGTATAACTGTCCCAGGACCAGTAGATGCAAAACCAAAGTGCCCTTCTTCAGACACCAAACCCACCACTGGTGTGCGTGGCCGATTGGAACAGGGTGTTATGGTCAGATAGACCAAAACTGAGATAATTAGGTTTTTTTTGTGTCGGAAGGACGCTTACGTTGAAAAGAATATCATATCTCAGATAACACTATAGAAGACGACTCTGTAGTATCAGGTTGGCAGTGTAGTGTAATGGTTAGGGAGCTGGGCTTGTAACTCAGAGGTTGCAGGTTCAATTCCCAGGTGGGGCACTGCTGGTGTACCCTTGAGCAAGGTACTTAACCTGAATTGCTTCTGTAAAATATCCAGCTGTATAAATGGATTGTATGTAAAGAAATGTAAAACTGTGTAAGTCACTCTGGATAAGAGCGTCTGCTAAATGCCTAAAATGTAAATGTAGTATCACCCTTCGAGGGTATGCACAAAGCACTGAAAACAAGTGTGAATAATTGTGACATTTTTTGGGCGGAAATACTACTACTTCAAAAAAGAATTCTCTGAGCAATCGTATACATATAAAATAATATAATTTTCCCATTTCTTGATCATACCATATAACTAATTACCTCTACTGTTTATTTCATACAGCCTTTTGGTTATCTTTATCAAGGGTGTGAATACTTTTAGGGTTGACTACCTTATATTAAAAACTGAGCAAGGAAATTTAGATAGTATGCTAATGACATTTCAAGTATCCTGTTGGCACGCTAGTCCGTCTGTACCTGTCAGTTTGTAGTGCGAGATCAGAACAGGCAGTGTTGACCTGGAGTGTCCTCCCGGCAGGTAAAGACTCCAGTAGCCTGACGCTGAGGCTCCACGTCTTCCCCCCGCCCGGATTCTTCAAGCCCAACCGCTTCCACCCACAGAGGAACAACGTACGCACGGGCTGGTACACAGGCCTCGCTGTCCCAGTGCCAGGTGAGATGGGCAGGGAGCAAGGACGAAGTGCTCGGACGGGGCACTATAACAATAACCAATGAAGAGGTTTCCTAATTTCCTAAGATGCAGACATCGGCTGAAATGCTCTTTGGGAGGCAGGTGACGGGAACTCGTCATAGCATGGACGGGAGATGGTGAAATTAGAGTTAAATAGAAAATCAAGAGGAAAGAGGGTGATGGAAAATGGTGCGGGATGGGATTTCTCTGTGACTGACGGTGTGCAATGTTTCTCCACCAGATGCCAGTGAACCTCCCACGCCTCACTACAACAGTACTCTGCTTGGCGACCTGCTTCCCCGGGTGCATCTGCAGTTCCTGTCTGCTTGTAGTGCTCAGTGCGCTGCCTTCGCGGACGCCGTGTCCCTGCTCAAGGTGTGGCTGAGGCAGAGGGAGCTGGACCAGGTATGCTTCTCTATGTCTGTTACACACTGTCTATAATAATAATAATAATAATATATGCCATTTAGCAGACGCTTTTATCCAAAGCGACTTACAGTAGTGAATGCATAAATTTTCAGTATATGTGGCCCCAGTGGGGATTGAACCCACAACCTAAGCGTTGCCAACGCCGTGCTCTACCCACTGAGCCACAGAGAGCCACTGTCTGTACTGACCTCTGCTTCAATACATTGTGTGGTGGCCTGTCTTTCCCTTGTAGTATGTGTTCCCGTGTGCGCGTGCGTGTGGTTGTCGTTGTGCATTTGTGTGCCGGCTTGTTCTAATGCAGCTCTTCCTCTCCAGGGCTCTGGTTGTTTCAGCGGGTTTATTGGCTCCATGCTGGTGGCCTACCTTCTCACCACTCACAGAGTCAGCAACACCATGACTGCGTACCAGCTGCTGCGGAACTGCCTTCACTTCCTGGGTAAGCGAGGAGGGAGGTCGAGAGAAGGATGGTGGACACCGAGGCAAATTTTCAGAAAAACTGAATTTGCAATGTTCCCTTAAAATTATGTGCTTGAGAGTAATTTGAACCTTTCTAGTAAAATACTGTTATTTTTCAAATGGAAAACCAGGGGAATTGTAGTTTTAGCGATGGTTCAATAAGTCAGCGTGGCCTCTCAAGGTGGATTTATAAATGCATGTTACAGTGCATACAATTTTTCAGTTTAAGCTACTTAAACTTTTACCCCTGCTTCAACAAGAGTGCACAAGTGTTCTAGAAATAAATAAATAATTTTATTTATAGAGCACTGTTAATGGCAGAGCAGTCTTGTCTATGTCGGACCCAATGACATTGGTTAGGGTAGGTTTGAGGTTGTGCAGGAAAACATTTGTATCAGGAGCAGAACTTCCACGGTGGTGTTCTTGGGAATGTTGCTGGTACCACTGGCTAGTAAAGGGAAGGGAAATTTGATATGGGGCACTGGGACTTTTCAAACGGGTGTCCTGTACAAGCACGATGGGGTACACCTGAACCAAAGGCGGTCAGCTTTAGGCCAGCGTATGCTTGGGGTAGTGGAGGAATATTTATAGTAGGGACTTGGGGGAGCAGGGATGGAAATTAATATTAGTACTGTTAAGTGTAGGGAAGGTACAGATTTCAAGAAGATATCAAGGTAAAGTATATGTTTCTTAGTTTCATGCTGTTTGAAGGATATCTGTTTAACTGGTGCAGTTGTTTCTTAGGTTCACGCTGTTTGTATGCCCCCTTCTATTTCTGTCTTAATCCACAGCCTCATCAGACCTGACCGAGAACGGCATAACCCTGGCGAGGGACCCAGACTCAACCGCGGTGAGACATTCCTAGGGGAACTGAGTGCAGGAAGGGATAGTTCTGCATGGTGTTCTGAATTCAGCATCTCTCTCTCTCTCTCTCTCTTTCCCTGTAGCCCTCTCTTTCAGAGTTCCACAGCGCCTTCCAAGTGGTTTTTGTGGATCCCTCTGGACACCTCAATCTGTGTGCGGACATGACAGCCAACACCTACAAACACGTGAGTAGGCTGACCTGCAGCGGGTGGGGTCTGTGCTGCTTGTTTTGGGGTGATTGTTTGATTCCCCCCTTCCTGTGTTCAGATTCAGCACGAGGCAGTGCTTTCCCTGCAGTTCTGGGACGACCCCACGTTGGACAGTTTCCAGGCCCTGCTGATGACCCCCAAACCCCTGATTAGGACGTGTGACCACCTTTTCCAGTGAGTGCACTCATCTCAAGCGCTGTTCCACACTGCCCCCAGAGGATGTTGTCTATACTACACTCACTCATTTCTCTCTCATTTTAGGCTGTGCAGCCTGGTGAAGCTCCAGGCCGCCTGTAAGAAGCTCAACCTACTCAGTGAACTCATGGACCACAGTGGGAACTATGTACTCACTGCGCTTCCCTTTATTCTGTCCCTCCTGCAACGAGGACTGGGAGAAAGAGTCTGCCTTCTGACACACTCCCTTTCCCCTGACCCAGAGGTGAGACCTTCATAAATAAAGGTCAAAGCTACAAATATCAGCGACTACATTGAAGTCATTCATTTTGGCAATTTAGCATTGGCATTCTGCTTTTTGAGGCTTGTCCATTGTTTGTTTTGTGTGCCAGTGATTTTAAAATGACTGTTAAGATGTTGATGGGTGTTGCATTTCCTAGTGGCTGGTGGACAGCGAACCCCCGAAACACAAGGATCAGCCTCCCCTGTCCTTCGGTCTCCTGCTGAATCCAGAGTTTGCTGCCTCTGTGCTGGAGAGGGGTCCCGAAGCCCACAGCCCCGAGGTAGACCTGGCTTCCTCCTTCCGTTTTGTGTATGGGTGTGTCTGTCAGAGCATGTGAGCGGAGTTGAGCCCGGTGAAATATCGCTCCGCTCTCAATCATCACTCTGCCCTCCACTCAAAACTGCTCACGACTCAAAAAAACAAGAAGGAAGCTGAGCGCAAGCATTTGAATTTTAAAGATGTAATTTACAGATTTAACACTAGAAGCGCAAGCATTCCCTCCTGCCTATAAAGGCCAAGCTGTCTTTAGAGCGGTTACATTATAAACGGTGTAATTACTCTGTAGAATACATTTAATCGCAAAAATAATGCATGAACATTTAAATATATTCTGATAATTGGTTGCTTTCTTAAGATAGCTGTGACTGTTCTGTTAAAATGTGACAATTTATGTTAATGTTGACAAACGCCCCAATCTAATTTTGAAACTGGTTAAGATTTGATTTTAAAGTAATAAAAACAGACCATATTTGTTTAATTGCAACAAGCAATTTAATAACCAGCAAGCATGATAACAACCAGCCTTCCAAGTTTTAAACAAAATGTTATGGGCATGTAATTTTCAATAATGCATCAATAACACCCATTGTAGAATAGGTCAGAACTAAGAAATGTTTAAAAAAATGTATGACACGTTATTTATTTTTAGCCCATTTAAAACTTTTCTTACGATGACCATTTGGCTGGCCAGCTACCCACATTTTGGTGGTTATACAAGTGGTTTTTGTGCTTCCTGGAAATGTCTTTTTAGATTCCAGAAGGAATCTTTACCAGTGGCAACAATATTGCTGCACTCTCTCCTGTTCTACGGTGGCCTCCAGAATTATTGGCACCCTTGGAAAAGATAAGCAAAAAAGGCTATGAATTTTTATATTTTTATTTTATATTTTTATTTTAATATATTTATAATATCCCATTTTCTCCCTCAATTAGACCCCCAATCCCCAGGTGTGTGTACACTTGCCCTCAGCTCTGTGTGTGTCTATCCCCAGGCTGTGGAGTTCCGGCAGTTGTGGGGGCCTCTTGTATAATGAGTCCTATAATACTTTCAGAGATGACCAGAGCGCTGAGTTTCAGGATGGCACAATCACCGAGGCGGTGCTGTGGGGGGCCACATCAGCCTGCCAGAAGAGGCTGATTCCCTGCCAGATCATCACTCACCTACTGCAGCTGTGAGTCCCACCTGTCGACTCTGTGTTTGTACTTCACAGCTGTCCTTTGTGAAGTGCATTCAGATATATTCATCTGTAAATTAATTTTACTAGTGCAATTAATTGTGCTAGGGCTGTCAAAGTTTTTTGACGCATTAACGCACGTTCTGTTATGATGACCGTTTGCCCGACCCGTAGTTCAGGAATCAGCTAGCAGTAACGTTAAGTCGGATGGCGATGGCAAGCAGCAATGGATAAAGAAAAAGGTATTTTGAATGGCAAGTTCAGCTACAAAGCCCTGCCAGATGGGTCTGTCAACAAGACCAAAGTTATTTGCAGTTACTGTCGATGTGAATTGAGTTACCACCGGAGTACATCTAGTCTCAAATACTATTTGCTAGCCAAGCACACAGCTAATGCAGACAGCCCCGTTAGCCCCAAAACATCTCGCTTGCAGCAGACCACGCTTGATAGTGTGCGAGGGAAACTTTATTTATTGTTTGTTTTATTTTGTATCATCCTGTTTTGATCCCACATAGTAGAAGGGGATGTTTTTGTGAGCCTTTATTTTCCCCATGTGAGGTTGGACACAATTACATTGTTTGATTTACTTTAGAAGTGCGAGGGATCCAGGGAATGATCTTAGAGTAATGGAAAATTTAGCTGACCAATGTACCTGTTGTACAATGTGTCTGTTGTTGCGATGCATTGAGGTCCATCATTTTGTGTTAATGCTTAAAAAAATGGGATGTTTTAGTGAACCTTTATAAGCGTAAAGTTGGACACTACATTGTGTGAGTAACTACTCATATTACTAAGTAATGTTAAATTCAA
This sequence comes from Aldrovandia affinis, assembly GCA_029706075.1. NCBI lineage: Eukaryota > Metazoa > Chordata > Actinopteri > Notacanthiformes > Halosauridae > Aldrovandia > Aldrovandia affinis. Next base: position 7,991,892 of record JAINUG010000011.1, read on the forward strand.
TTTAGCCCATCTGTTGTTGCCTGTTGGGCTTGAGTTTGCCATGTTATGATTTGAGCATATTTTTTCATGTTAAATGCAGTACCTTTGAGGGTTTCTGGACAATATTTGTCATTGTTTTGGGTTGTTAATTGATTTCCAGTAAACATATATTTGCATGAAGCAAGCATATTTGTCCACTCCCATGTTGATAAGAGTATTAAACACTTGAAAAATATCCCTTTAAGGTAAATTTTGAACAGATTAAAAATGTGCAATTAATTTGTGATTAATCACAATTAACCATGGACAATCATACGATTAATCGCAATTAAATATTTTAATCGCTTGACAGCCCTAGTTTGTACACGTGAGCATGAGTGTCAAGGCCTTCGTTTCTATAAGGGAGGGCATGTTCCACACTCACACTTTCCTCCTGTTTTCTCACCTGTAGTCATGCTGACATCCCAGAGTCTAGCGTACGATACACAGGAGGGCTGCTCGATGATGTCATCAAACGGGACGAGAGGTGAGTGCTGGCTCTGGAACACTTAAGTCACGGATACATGGAAGACAAACATTTTCAGTAGGTCGTTGGCTTGGTGTCTTTTGAATGGTAAGGCAACATTCGCTGTTTTGTTTTTAGGCCTGCAGCACAGGAGAGGAGGAGAGCCTGAAAGTGGTCCAGTCTTTCGATGACCTTAGTCGCAAGCTGTGGGGGCTGAAGGACCTTCCGCTGTCCATCACCGCAGTGCAGGGTGCCCACCCCTCCCTGAGATATACCCAGGTGACCACCCACACAAGCCCTCTCCACTGAGCCTAGGGTTGCCAGCAGTCCCGTATTACACATATGGATGTCCCATATTCAAGCCTTATTCTGTTTTTGGCTGGAATACCAGATGTCCCGGCTAATACGCGACTGTCGGCTGCCATAATTGGACACAGGGCACTGCGACATGATCTGTAACCACTGCCCTCCACCCCACCCAGGTGTTTCCGCCGGTGCCTGTGAAGCTGGACTACTTGTTTTTTGGGCGAGATAAGATTTCCCGTGCCCTGGTCCCAAAGGAGGGCAAGCCATGTCCCATATACCTCACCCCTGTGAAAGGTACCCATCTCAACATGCCACCTACATCCTCCTCCCTCCCTCTTCCTGTTGTTGTTGTCATGGCCAGCACGGGCTTGTCCTTCCAGCCTCAAGGCCCTCTCACGTTCCCTTGTGTTCCTGCACAAAGCAGGAGACCATTTGCACCACTTCATTTTCCTTTGACTTGTCGCCCTCCAAATCTGACACACCTCAAAACATCTGTTCTGTGTGGCTCAGTAGAGCCATGGTTACAATGCTTAGGGTTCGATTTCCATTATGGCACGCATATACTGAGAAATGTATGCATTCAGTACTGTAAGTTGCTTCGATTAATAGTGTCTGCTAAATGGCTTATATTGTATTATCTGGTTTGTTGGCGTAATAATAACAAGGTTTGACACGGTCCAATTTGTATCGTTAAACGTCCCAAAAGCTCCCAATTTAGACGATGGAAAAAATAGCCTAAGATGGAGTGAACAATTTACAGCCCAAATCCCTGTTTTGTCCTGTACTGCACTTTGAGTAGCTTATTTTCACTTCTGGATGCCCATGGCACCATGTAACTTTCTGTTTTAGAATATTCTGGCTCTCTTTCCTTGAACTGACTGTGCCTGTGTGATCCACTTGGCTTTATTATATGCTGATGACATTCAAAATGAGAAAGGAACTGAGAAATTAATTTTATGTAGGTTGTAAGGTTTTTGTTTGTTTTTTAACCTTCCTTACACAGTAGAGCCTGAAAAACTGCAATTATTTGGTTTTTAAAAGATTGTTATGACTGATGTTCAATATCAACTTTCACAAATGTGGTATTTGGATGCTCCTCTTTAAAAGTAGAGTTTTTACATTTAACAAGATGTCATTTAGATCAAGAATTGACAACCATTTGGCACTTTGGCACAATCTACAAAATGCATGTGTGCTTCAGAACTCTTCCAAACTTTTCACCAAATTGCATGGTAATGGTCAGAAACTTGGCACTACAGTGCCCTCCAGAATTATTGGAACCCTTGGTAAAGATGAGCAAAAAAAGGCAAAGACAAAATGTCTTTATTGTTCATCAGCTTGATCTTACACTCAAAATATGACTGAAATCCAACATTTAATTGAAGTAAAATTATTCAAAGAAAGAAAATCTCAAATATATAAACATCTTTTTCATAAACACGTGTCACAGTTATGGGCACCCTTAGAAATTCTTATGACCAATATCTAAATGAAGTATATTCACATATATAGTTTATTTTTTAAGTTCACCTGAGTCTTTAGGAACTCTTAAGTGGTCATCCATGATTTCCTATTTCACTGGGTTATAAATATGAGGTGAAACAGGCCAAACTCCCTCAGTTTAGTCCCCTTATCCATCAACATGGGGAAGATCAGAGAATACACAGATTAAATGAGTGTAAAAATCAGGCAATGGCTATAAAAAAATAGCCTGAAAACACCAATCTCCACTATTAGGGCAATAATTAAGACATTTAAAACAACTGGAGCTGTGATGAACCTGATGAGGCAAAAATGGTCGAATTGCAGAAGAACAGTTGAAGAATTGCAGAAGTTGGTTGCATCTTGGGGCCACCCTCCAAAACTACAATTAAATTTCACCTCCATGCCAACAAGCTATTTGGAAAGCTTGCCAGAAGAAAGCCTCTGCTGTCATCAAGCCACAAACGTAAGTTCATGGAGTTTGCTAAACGCCACTGGAACTTTGAGTGAAACCGGGTTCTATGGTCAGATGAGACAAGAATATAGTTTTTTGTCAACAAGCACCAGAGCTGGATTTGGTGTAAAAAGAGGGGTGGTCATACAGAAAATAACCTAATCCCCATGGTGAAGTATGGTGGTGGATCTGTGACGTTTCAGGGCTGTTTTACTTCCAAAGGCCCTGGGAACCTTGTTAGGATGCATGGCATCATGGGCTCCATGAAGTACCAGGAGATTTTAGATAACAATCTGGCTGCCTCTGTCAGGAGGCTAAAACTGGGTCGTGGTTGGATCTTCCAGCAGAACAATGGTCCAAAGCATTCCTCCAAATCCACAGAAAAATCTTTTTTTTAAAGATTAATCGATTAATTGTTTGTCAACGTAGGCGACAATCGATAAAGGAAATTTCTTAAAATTAGCTTCCCTAGTGCCAATAATTGCCACACTTTTGAGAAAAGGAATTATTTTTTGATAAGGACTTTTTTTCTTTGAATAATTTGACTTAAATTAAAGGTTATATTTAGCTCATATTTTGAGTGTAAGATCAAGCTGCTGAACAACAGACAATTTTTAATAGACACCATGTTCACCAATGGTGCCAATAATTCCGGAGGGCACTGTCACTGTCTGTATGCCGTTGAAATGTAACCATATTGAATGTATAACATTTGGATAGAGTAATGTATGCATTGCTGTCTTTCATATTAAATATAGATATTTAGGGTGTTAATGCTTATGTTTTGAATAATTGGCAGTTTGAGGGGGAAAAAACACTACAAAGAGGACACACAAAGGGTTGTGTGTGCATGTGTAGTGAGCATGCACTGCAGATCAGCCTCATCCTACTCTTGCTCATTGTGTTTTAGTCATCTGTCATATGGAGGGCAGTGGGAAGTGGCCTCATGACCGACTGGCCATCCGTCACATAAAGACCGCTTTCCATATCCGTCTGGGTGAGCTGCTGAAGAAGCACCATCGATACACCTGCCACGCCACTCCAAAACACCTGGATGTCTGGAAGGTAGCCCCCTCCCACCATACTTCTGCCTTGGCTAGCAAACGTTCAGGTTTCACTCTCTCCAAAACTTCTGGATGTCTTTCCTCTCTTACCCACATTAATTGTGATTGCAGAGCACTGATTAGGTTGTATGCTGTACACTGTTGATGTTGGTCTTCTGTGTGCACATGCACCCCTTTAAAGTCTACACCCCATCTCACCATTTGTTGTCTTACAGCCTGAAATTAAAACATATTAAATCAGACTTTTTCCACCTTTATTTGCACATTTTATCCTACAACTTCCAAATGAAAAATACATTCTCAATTTCTGAACATTAAAAATAAAAAACTAGAATAACTTTGATAAGTCTACACCCGACTGAGTACTTGGTAGAAGCACCCTTTGCTTGAATTACAGCCATGAATCTGTTTGGATAGGTCTGTACCAGCTTTGCATATTTGCTTTGCTTTGCCATTCAAATGACACGCATAATGTTACAGCCCTTTTCTTGGCTAACGTTACCTAACAGGATTGTCGGTTCGTACTAAGCCAATAGCCAGCTAGCTACAATCTAAAATAGATGGTTATGTGATAGCTAGCTAGATATTGATAACCATCTTTAGCTATATTGTAGTAGCATATTAATTGGTCAAAATCTAATTTAGCTGAGCTATGAATATTTCTGGGTCACATTTATTTTCAAACGAATTCAACCAATAGTGGAATGCGTATTATAAGCTTACGAAACGCGTTTGATAAGTATATTGAGCGTTTTTTTTTTTTTTTTGCTTTTTTAAGAATTTGTTTCTGATTTGATCCCTTTTTCTCCCAATTTAGTAGCCAATTACACCCTCTATTTGAAATGTCAATCCCCCCCCCCTCGTATTGCAAGTTTGCTTCGCCCGTAGATCGGCAGTGACCGAGGCAAAGTATCTTCTCCTCCAAGACGGCACTCGCTAAGCCTGTCAACTGTAACTCCGGTACTCTAGAGCCACTCCTATACACAGCGGACTCATGTCAGCTTCCTTCCCCCCTCCCTGGGGCGGACAGCCAATTGCCGCCCCCTAGTGCCACTCCTGGCCAGAGCCGACTCTGGACGGCCGGTGGAATCGAACCCCGGTCGCAGTAGCCAGCATCGAATGTTGTAACCACTGGATCACCCGGGAGACTATATTGAGCACTTTTGATATGCTTATATGTTTGATGAAGGTGCAAACACATTTGATATTATGAGCCATTTGGCCAACCATATATGTGCTGTATTGGGTTTTCATCAAATGTAACGTTTTGCATTTAGCCCAACAATTTCTATCTTGGTTTTTATCTGACCCAACACCTTTTGCCAAATGGCTTCAGAATCTTCAGTGTTTTTTTGCATATCTCACACGGGACTGAATGTGGACTTCTGAGTCTTTTTGAGTAGTGGCTTCCTCCTTGCCACCCTACCATACAGACTAGAATTGTGGAGAGCTTTCTGTATTGTTGACACATGCACACATTGACCACTCCTTGCAGTAAAGTCCTGTAGCTTCTTCATAGTTGCCATTGGCCTCTTGGTGGCCTCTCTGATCAGTCTCCTTCTCCCTTGGTCATCCAGCATGGACAGACAGCCTGATCTAGGCAAGGTCCTTGTAGTGCCATGCACCTTCCACTTCTTAATTCTGGTCTTGACCGTGCTCCAAGGGATATTTAAGCTTCGGCCAATTAGCTTTGTGTGTGATCTGGAAGGTGGTTGGTTACCACTGAGCTAGTTTAAAATCTTTACGATGGATTTATCTATCCAAGTTATCCAATTTCTTAACTTTCCAATTTCTTGCAGCCCTCCAGGACCAAGGTTGAAAACCACTGATCTAGAGCAGGGTTACTCAAATCATGGTCCTCATGTGCCAAGCACTGCTGTTTTTCCATCCTCCCTTCACCTGGCAGTCAGGTGTGAAGACACTCCAATTAATTGCACTAATTTTTCAAATAACGACCTGAGAGAAAGGAAAACCAGGACCGAATTTGGATTTGTGGGCCAGATTTGAGTAACCATGGTCTAGATCAGTGGTTTTCAACCCTGGTCCTGTAGGGCCACAGGGCCTGCAGGTTTTTGTTTTCACCTTAAAATCAGCAACCAATTTAAACACAAGAAATCAGGTGAGGTGAACCGTTTTAATTGATCAATTAAGTGCTGAGTAACAATGAAAACCAGCACACCCTGCGGCCCTCCAGGACCAGAGTTGAGAACCAGTGCTATAAAGCAACAAATGGTGATTTTTTTTCTGTAGACTTTAAATGCGCACTGTATCTGTGCTTGTGCATGCTTGCGTGTGTGCATCATATGTGAGTGTGTGCGAGCTTTACAGTGTGTGCTAAGTGCCACTCTCCGTGTGCAGGATGGGCTGGTGTTTCGTGTCCAAGTGGCCTATCACCGCGAGCCCCAGGTCCTGAGGGAGAGCATCAGCCCTGAGGGAATGCTGCGCTACCGTGACAACCTAGAGGCCCGGGCACTGGAGCTGGAGACCCTGCACAGACCTTACCTCACCAGCACACTGCACGGGTACAGCATCCCCCCCGTGCGCGAAGCAAAGGGCCTGTTTCCTGACCCCTGACCTTTCACATTTTCACTCACCCAGCCCCGGCTATGCCTGTGTCTCCACCTCCCAGACTCCAGCAGCAGCACCCATCCTTCGGGGGCGTGTGCCGTCTGGCCAAGCGCTGGCTGGGGGCCCAGCTGTTCAGTGCGGATGTGAGCGAGGATGCAGCTGATCTCCTGGTGGCCTCACTGTTCCTGCACCCTGCTCCGTTTACTCCTCCTAGGTAATCTTTCTCTCTCCTCTCTGTCCTTTCTCTCTCATATCCAGGTGTGCTAGATATGAGATATGTGTGCAAAGGCTGACAGGGCTGGCCTTTTTCTGCTTTGATGCGTAAGGAAACATATTTATTTAAGGACATTTATTTAAAATACAATGTTTTATGACAATATGACAATTAATGTCTTATTCATATAAGCAAATTGATAGATGGTATACCTTACAGTGAGTGTGTCCACCCTGTCCCTTCAAAGACATTTTCCACTTTCAAATCATTCTGAAATAAACTGTTGTGGAATGGTATTCCACACTTCTTCCAGGACCTTTTCTTCCTCTGCCCCTCTCCCTCCCTCCCCCCACTCTCTTTCTTTGTCCTTCTTCCATCCACCCTTATTTCCAAAACATCCACCCATCCACTCTTTACATCCCTCCACAAAGCCTAAACATTGAACTCCATTTAATTCCCCATCCCATTCTGTGAGCGTCCTCACCATCTCCCTCTCCTCAGTTCTCCCCAGGTGGGCCTCCTGCGCTTTCTGCACCTGCTCTCCACCTTTGACTGGAAAAACAGCCCCCTGGTGGTGAACTTGAATGGCCAGCTCACAGGTGACTGTTCAACACACTCAGATCCTGTGACACTCCTGTCTGTGTCTGTCTGTCTGTGTGTGTGTGCATATCTACACACATAATTTTTAAAATGTTTCTCACTCCCCTGCCCTCCTCAGCACCCGATTACATTGAGATTAAAAATGATTTCATCACACTGAGGGAAACTCTGCCGATCATGTTTATCGCCACGCCCAAAGATAAGAAACTCTCCATCTGGACCAAGGAAGGCCCGTCAGTGCAGGTTAGTGCTGAAGAGTGTTTTCATTTTACAGATTCAAATGGACTTTGTGTTTGCAGTCACCCTGAATCTACAGTATCCGTGCTTCCACTAAACTTCCGCTAAAAACACAAGTTTTATTTATTTGGACTTTGAGTCACAGGCACATGGGAAAGTACATTGTTCTGCTCACCACTAATTTACCCAGCTGCATGACAGCGCTGGGTTCACACCCAGTAATATCACAAATAAGAGACGTGTATGTGAAACACAAATAGTGTGAAGATACCTTTATGGAAGTGTCCTTGAACGGATCGTCTCTAGAGATGATGTTAGACCAGATGTCTGTTCAGTGATGGCTGCAGGTTTGAGTTTCATGTACGACTGGCCAAAGGAACAAGTTGCAAAATGTGAACATACAACGGTGGCGTCCTCTTTTATACAGTATAGGCACTTGCATGAATTTGCCCTAGGATGTGGGGCAGTTGCCTGATTGGATCTGGAGGATGGCTGCCACGCTGTTTTTGAGACGCCGTCAGATTTCCTCGACATAATAAAATGACATTCTCACACCTCCCTGCAGCTGCTGCAACGCCTCATTGTGGTGGCAGCTGAGAGCCTGCGGGTGCTGGAAGCACAGTTGATGGACCCCAGTCAGACGCAGGATGTTCGGGTCAGTGCCATAGTGCCCCCCCACACTTCCAATTCTGTCCACTCTGAGCCAGCAGCCCTAATGACCCGCACTGCACAAACCTCTCTTTGCTGTTTGTGTCACATTGTTTTGCTATTGTGTGCCGGTGTGTAGGGCAATGGTGCAGGTCAGTTGTCTGTTACTGACATTCTCCCTCTCCTTCTCCCTCCTCTCTCCTCTGTCACTGTTTCGCTGTCTATCACTTGTTTTTATTGGTCTTTCACCATCTCTCATGTCCATCTGACTGTCTCTCTCTTTCTTGGTCCATCTCTTGTTTCTCTCTCTCCCCTCCTTCTCTCCCTGTTCCTGATCTGTACGTAGGTGGCTATGCGGCCCCCTCTGGACGCATATGATGTCCTCATCCACCTCAACCCCAAGCAGGTGCCCCTGTTGGCCCAGGCAGTGGACCCCCCCCACGCCACCTTCACCCGGGGCACTGTGCCTGGCAGTATCGCCAGCACTGGAGGGGCCCTCCCTGTCATTGACTTCGACCCTGTCATCCACTACCTGGCTGATCTCAGAGTGAGTGCGCGGCTCTGCACATGAATGCACAGCTCTGTGCGTGAGTGCACAGCTCTTACGTTTTTGCGTAAATGAAATCCACATGCAGAGATCTGTCTGTACTGCTTCTCTGCATGAGCCGAGTGGTCTTTTCAGTTGGCCCCTGAACAAAGAGCTTTACTGTGTTCTCCCATTGACATGTTTGTAAGTTGAAAGCCCAGATCTTTTGTTTATGTTTGCATAGGTAAGTACTGCTAATTTGCTGCCTCAGCGTAAATCCCCAGAAAGGGGCAGCGGCCTCTCTTATTACTGGTGCTAATAGGCAAGCCCTAAATCAAAACAAATGACACTTTCCATTTTCATTTTATCAATATGAATGGGAAAACAATGTTGAGCTGTTGGACAGTGAGTACGAGACAGAAAATGACCCAGTATGGGCACCAACACCAGGGCAGTGTATGCCTTACACATTTTAGCCGTGTTTCTCATACGCTGACTGAAATGCCGATTTGGGTCCAGATATTGATCTTTTCGCAGATCCCAGTCGCCTCACCAACACAGACTACAAAGTATACAAGCTAGCTAATGTGATGTGCCAATTGGCAAACCCATTGGGTATCTATAGTGTTTTTATTTAGCAAATTTACATGACAGTTTAGAGCTGAAGAGAGGTTGACCATACCGTTGTTAGTCAGCTCTGTTGTAAGTAATTTAGTGAGTGAGTGTAGCAAGCTAGCTAGCTACGTCACTGAGTGAGAATAATTAGCTAGCTAACAAACAAACACAAAATAAAAATCATGGTGTACTTTACAGGAATTTATCGATTAAGAATAATGATAATGATTTAAGACAAGCTATTCCATACTTCCCTGTGGTATTTTTGTTTATTTTGCTAATCGCCTAACGTTAGTTGCCCACAGAGTGGAAAATGGTAGCCTTAGCCTTCCAGGCTATGAGAAAAATACACCAAAACGACTTGGATTAAATAATAATGATTGTACTTGTCTTGTTATTGATGGGGAACCTGTGGACCTCATCCCCTTTTCCTTACTTGCCACATTAGAGCAGCCAGCCACAACACATCTACACACCATTTTAATGGCATTTTCCACAATTATTCTCTATCTTGTATTGGATCCCATTAACTTTGTCCTCAGCGAATACCTGACTCTGTTATGGAACGTTGGCAAAAATATAACACATTTAAAATGGTTTACAAATACTGTTATGTTTTTTGGTGTATTTGTCATATTTCAGAAACGTTATGGGCACTTTTCTTCTGCGAAGTTGTTACTAGCATGTCAGGTACCATTTAAAATCGCTGCTTATGTTAGCTGACTGGACAAAAGATTGCTGATACTGGACACAGAAAAATAGATTTCATTTAAATCAGTAATAACAGTCATAAGATTAGAAAGTTTGAAAAACGAATTTTCAAAGCTTAAAAATGGCGATATTTGTTTTCATAAGACATCAGTTTGGATGGAGGGATGAAGGGATAGATGGAATGACAGATATAGAGTAGGGTTTCCTAGTGGTTATACTTGTGTGTAGTGATAGAGTATTTGTTTTGGGATGGTATTATGACAGCCATGCAGTTTTAAGGCTTTAATAACAGCAGCTGGATTTCGGGATGAAGGTATGGAATGATAGGTAGAGGACGAGGTAGCTTTTTGGCTTTACATTTGTATAGATTTACAGTATGCAGACCTACCAACCTGTACGCATTTTGCGTAAAAAGCACGCAACAAAGCACCCCGGCAGCTATTTTTTGACAGAACATTAACGAAACCTACGCCACTGGTTGTACTCAAAAAAATTCCCAAGGTTGGCAGGTCTGAGTATGTATTGTTATTCAGACTTATAATAAAGTTGAGCTTTTTTGGCATTGTATATTTTACAATGCATATTGCCAAACCTTGTATAGTTGTCCAAAAAACTATTGTCATGACCGTTAAAAGAAAATAACAATAGTATATATGTTTTGACTTGAACCAGGCTTACGATATTATATTGTTCTGGGGCGGCGATTGGCTGTCCGCTCCAGGGGAAGGGGGGAGGGAGAGCCGGCACAAGCTTGCCGAGAAGCACAGAGGGCATTCCTGTAAGACAGGTGGGGGAGTTCCGTCTCGGAGGAGCTGGATCATTGCTGGCCTCAGGGTGTTGGCATATCGTGGGCTCGTGGGGGAGGCTGAATTGAAGTAATGGAGAGTACAATTGGCCACCAAATTGGGAGAAAAACGGGGAAAATCTGAAATAAATTATTATAAAAAAGTATTCTCTGCTTCACCTTGTGGTGAGAAAGTTACGGTCGAGGCTTCTCCCAGAGCACGTCAACATGTTGGTGTTCCTGAATAAAAGTCTGCACACGTATGTGTATCGGTTTATTTAAGTAGGCTATAGGGTAGGTAGTCTGATAAACAATTAGTCATTGTGTTTTTTTCTGAATTGAACACGTTATATTCATTACAGTAACGCTAACCTCATTTCTTGTCTTTATTACGTTTCATTGTGTTGCTCGCAAAGGAAAACGCTTACTGAGTGAAAATGTTGGCGAGTATGCTAACAGGCAAAAACATTTTAACTTAACCATATGGGCTAACATTTTTTTTGGTAGGTATTTTTTTTATACTTGTTTGACAACTTGTGCTCAACAGTTGTACTTCATTAGGCTAACCTAACCTTCGACTTGTGTGTGGACTAATAGACTTAATTCTTTGTCTAATTTTTTTTTTCATTAATAGGCTAATCGATATAAGCATTAATATTATGCCTTGAGATTTGTTTCTGTAGTTTTTAATCTATCTTATTGGTACTGTAGGGCCATTGAAGCTTTTACTGTGACTGTTATTATTACTAGCCTACCATTATTTTACCTAATTATGTGGAAATCTGTTTGCATGGAACATATTATGCCTCAAATAAAATATGAAAGTGTATTTATTTTTATTTTTTAATCATTGATAGTGTGACTTTTTCCTCATGGCAGATAAAATTCCCCTCTAGCCATCATAAACAGTAAGACAATATTCTGCATTGTTAATTTACGTGGAGGTGTGTCTTAGCAAACGGGGCTGTTTTTTATTGGTAAATCATTTAGAAAAAGCTTTAAAGTATTTCTTCCACTTTGACATTATTTAGTATTTTGTTTCAATCAGTAGCAAGAAATCCCAATTCAATCAACTTTGATTCCAAGTTGTAACAAAATACTACACTATGTATATACTATATAAACTATGATAGTGTATTTTAGAGTGTCTTGCCCGTAAGGTTATTATGAGGTAAACCGTCACAAAGAATTTCAATGGTTGTGTCATCTCGCATGTGTCATCTCACAGGATGCCTTTGGAGACCTGGCGCTGTTTTTCTGCGATCCTTATGGCGGAACAGTGATTGCAGTGCTGTGGAAACCACAGGCCTTCAGCCCACTGCATTTCAAGGTAAGAACATGACATGCTTGGACATGATTGAGCTGATTGGTATGAATAAGAAGAACATAAGAATACATAATGACGAGAACAGACTATTCGGCCCATCTAGACTCGTCATTTCCTTGTCTAAAGAATATCCGGTATTCCATCAAGCCTGGACGTGAATGAGTTTCTCCGGGAAATGTTGATCCGTTCATTACTTGACCTGGCAAGCTGTTCCACACATTGAATAGTCTCTATTAAATTTAAAAAAAGGTTCCTGACATCCGTGCAGAATATTCCTTTAACTAATTTCCCCCTGCTTGTTCTGCTAACTGAACTCAATTTAAATGTGGTAATCTATAAGGAAACGCATGCCATAATTATGTCTTGGAGACACATGTAATTGCTATTAATTGTGTATTGGTGCTATAGACAACGGCATACATTCCTCCAAATCCATACATCATGTTATTGACGATTACAGCATCTAAACACAGAATTCTAACAACTACAATTTGGTGACCATGATTTACTTTGTCACAGAGGCTGTGAATTAATCTCTGTAATTCCATTGTTACATGAGGACCTCTTCATTGACAGCCTGGGTGGCTCATGCATTTGCTGGCATTGATACCCAAGTGCTCTTCATTTTTAGGGTTAGAGTTTCCACAGGTCCTTGAAAACCTTGAAGGGGCTTGATTTTCTGTTGGTGTGCATTTTACCAAACTAACATATACTGTTGTGAATTCACTTAAATTCATTGGCAATGACCAAAATAAAAATGGTTTATTGTGTGAAGCCAACATTTTCTATTTAAAGTCCATAATTGGATCATTCCTTTTAAAATCCTTGAACATTTTGGAGATGATAATTGAATGCCCTTGACATGTCCTAATTATGCATTAGAAATAAAGTAGTAAACATATTTAATGTACTTTATTGTCACAAAGATACATTTGTTGTGAACATTTGAGTGCAGCTGTGCATATAAGGCATTTAACCTGATGCCATGTGAACTGGCATAATTCACAATTCATAAATATGAATTGTAATTGTTATTTACATTATTTTTCCTCGATGTCATTGCTTTAAAAATGGTTTGACTCTGGGAATATTGTTATACCAATCCATAATGTTTATGATCATAAAACTGCGGGGCATTAACCCCCCCCCTATTACTTATTGCACCCAAATACACATGCTAAACTTTACTCTCGTATAAACTGTCCCATCACCGATGGTTGTAAATTGTCTTTGCTTTAAAAAAAATCACGCTCCATTTAATCTAAAATTTATTTATTTATTTAACCTTTATTTAACCAGGCAAGCCATTAAGAACAAGTTCTTATTTACAATGGCGGCCTGGGATGTACATACACCATTCACTCACACACTCACACCTAAGAAGATTGCATTCAAATGTCTCAGGGATGCATACAATATATATCATTTGTTTTTCTCATGCCTTCTCACTGTGTTTATGTTCAACTTACTTCCTCACTGTGTTTGAGGCAGTCTCGTAGAAAAAAAGTTTCTTCCCCATACACTGTATTCCATGAGATTTCGACTAACACACCGAAGCACTAACAAGGCACCAGCATCCAGCCACCAAACGTGGGCTCTGGGGTTTATCATCTGAATAGCTATTGGTTGGTTGTATATCAAAGTTGTGGTTAGATAGTTCAGGTTTTAAGCTTTCAAAAGAGCTATAACTGACTTCTCGCTGTCACTGTTGCGCTGAGATATCAATGCGTATATGACCAGTCCAGTTCCACTGAAAATCATTGAAGCGCTGCGTATGCATGTGAGAACTGGGGGCACACCCCACTTCTGGGTTAAATTTAAACTAAAGTAAAATTAGTCATCGTTTATACTTCATGATCACAGCAAGATACCATTATTTTAGTTTCAGAGATTAGGTTTTTGAAGACACATATGCTGGCTTGTTTTCGGAGGGTGATTCTTCTGCCTTTAGAGTCGACTCAGATGATGCATATGATGCTCTGGTTGAATAGGTTTGTACAACAGAACTGATTTATAATATGTTTTGGAAACTTGGATACACAATTATTTCATGTAGAAACCACACAAAAATATTTTTAACCAATTATTTTCCAAGTACAAGTGATTTTAAAAAGAAAAGAAAATCCCATACAGTATGGCTTGTGACTGACTAAAAACATGGACCCACTTTGGATAGATTATGGGACACCAAGGGACACCTGGGTCCTGTTTTTAGAATCAACACTTTTAGAATTTCCCACTTTAAGGTGAACTTATATTAGGTATAGTGTAGTAGTAATGAAAAACTGGGGGAAATAGACATTTTTAGACCTTGACAAGAATAAAATAAATCATTAATTTAAAATAACATTTTTCCTCCTCTGACCCTTCCCTGACAGACCTCACAGATGAGTGCTCGACGGTTGCAGGTAACGGGAGAGGAGGTCCATGCCACCCCAAATGTGGAGGCCATCTTGGAGGACTTCTGCATCATGGGGGAGGGACTTGTTAAAAAGGTTGAGCCAAGGACTGAGAGGTGGGTTGTCTAAGGACACACCCCCTCTGTACCCATCACCACTGTCCCTCTTCCAAAGAAAGGGAGACAACTGCTCACTCAGTGCTTTGATGGATTTTCTTCTTGTTTTTCTTTGCAAGGATTTTATGTTTTATCATTTTCTGTAATAATCTCCCAAATGTATTGTGTGGTTTAATGTGAAAGCACCCATTATCCCCTAAACTCAACAGGTCCATAGTGTTGGATCTATGCAGTTTGTAACAAAATTAAAAAACAAAAGAAACCATGACAAAAAATGCCAGTGGGAGTGGAAATAAATATTAATCAGTGAAAAGTTTAATATTTAAAATATATGTGCGTTTTTTTTATTCGCGGTTTGGTGTCTTACAATGGAAAATGTGAAACTAAATCGGTTTTGGGTTTAGCTGGAGTCAACGCCTGCATTTTTTATGTCATGGCATATTCTACCTCCTGAGTGAAATTCTGCAGTGAGATTCGGACCCTTTGCAGCTGCTCCTGTGAAACATGCTGCTACGGTCTTCAAAGGTGGTGTTCTTTAGATTGAAAGGCTGTGGTGTCGCAGCTAATCTTTGTTCACGACTTTGTTTGCTCTGCTCGCCTACAGGTACAGAGCTGGGTCACTGCGGTTATGTTGTGGACACAGTAACTGGATTTACACCTAGTAATACCATACGTTTTAGGATCGGTATCATAAATAACATTAGCCAGGTAATACTGGGCTAAATGGGGTCTGTATCTCCTACTGACTAAATGTTGTGTTTAAGATTCTTGCTCACACTGACCTGGGATATGCTCACAATATAAGTAGGAGTTACATTTGAAGTTGAAATTTTGGGCTCAAAGATTGTTTTGGATGCCACGGGGTAACCAGCCATACCAATCTTCATTGGAACTCTGTTGCAAATGAAAAAGATTATGCCATTATGGTTCCTCATGTTAAAGCACAGTGGATCCTGTGTATCACAGTCACTTAGTTGTGGATCCTAGCGGCGCGATAAAACAAGGCATTAGGGGTGTGAACGGTAAAACATTTAACCGAAATTGGGTTGTTAAGGAAAAATTACCAAACAAAACCGGTAGCCTGTTTTATTTTTTTCTTCTTCCACGAAATTAAAATCATAAACTAATCTACAACTAATAGTTCCCGATCATCATCAAAAGGAAAAATACAAATGTGAATATGTGGTTTTTTTCCTCAATTGAACATGTTATATTAATTACGGTAATGCTAGCCTAATTTCTTCCTCCTGTCATACAGGGAGGTGTAAAAGCATCAAAGCCCTTAACTGGAGCTTTCTGCATCAACATGCTGAGGAAAGTGTACTTGCATGTTGATTTCTAAACATTTTTATTCAATATCTGGACATATTTAAGGCTATATGCCTACTCTGCACAAGCCAACTGCACACACACACACACACCTACTGTACTGTCTACAGGCTGTTTTTTAAGATAGGGTGGGTCACAGAAAATATTTTAACTTGGTGAGTCATACATTTGTTTAGGGCATCCAGCTGGCATCTATTAGTATCCCAGCAGATGGTGCCATTCTGGTATGGTCAAATTATGCTACTTGTCAGGAATTGTTTACGGTGTATACAGTGGGTCAATGACAACATGCGACACTGGCCACGGCGACCGGGGTTCGATTCCCCGTCGCGCAAGAGTCTGCTCTGGCCGGGAGTGCCACCAGGGGCGGCGATTGGCTGTCTTTGCCCTTATCACTACCGGTCGCAGGACTACAGCAGCGAACTCACATTACTAGGGGGATTGGCTACTAAATTGGGAGAAAATCAGAAACAAAATCTTTTAAAAAAAAGAAAATAATAGGCCATGGCCTTATGTCATGTGGTGCGACTGACTTATCTTACAATATATTTGCTTAGCATTTTAACAAGGTATCAATGATCGATTAAAAGTGTGCATTTCTTTTGAGTTTCTGTAAATCATGATCTCATATTTACGGTCTATAACGGCACTGTCTCCCTCTTTATTTAGTTAACAGACCTGTTTCCTGTAAAACCCATAAAACTAATGAAAAATGTATACAGATAGTATCCACTTAAGCATACTGGTGTGATTAATGTTTCAGCCACAGAAATTAGAATAAATATAAAAAATTATATTTTTTTAATTTAAAGTTATAGAATTTTTTAATTTAAATAAAGCCATTATTGGCTCCCAATGATGAGAAGACGCATGTGGTTAAAAATCTATTAAAAAAGGTTATTCCATGCCTCCCGCGTGGTCCAGTGGTTACAACGTTCGACGCTGGCCACGGCGACCGGGGTTCGATTCCCTGTCGCGCCAGAGTTGGCTCTGGCCGGGAGTGCCACCGGGGGCGGCGATTGGCTGTCCGGGAGGGAAGCCGACAGGATGTTCCCTGTGCACAGGAGTGGCTCTGTAGTACTGGAGTTACGGTCGATGTCATTTCTTGTCCTTGAATTGTTTTCAACATAAATGTCCCAAAATTGTATTTTCTTGATGGCCGCGCCATCTTCGGACAACATTAGTTGGTATTATGATGGAAATATAAATGCAAATGCTTTGCCCACCACCTGAAGCTGAACCTGGGGAAGACAGAGCTGCTCTTCCTCCCAGCGAAGGGCTCCCCGATGATTGATCCGGCAATCACCGTGGAAGGCTCCATAGTGTCTCCTTCTGCCAGGAGTCTTGGAGTGACCCTGGACAACCATCTGTGCTTCTCGGGCCACATTGCAGCAAGTCTGGACTACTGCAATTCATTGCTGGCAGGCCTGCCGGCCTGTGCCATCGAGCCACTGCAACTAGTCCAGAATGCTGCTGCTCGTCTGGTGTTCAACCAGCCGAAGTTCACCCACGTCACCGCTCTACTCTGGCTCCCCATCGCAGCATGCATCAGATTCAAATCACTGGTGCTTGCTTTTCAAGCGGCTAGAGGTACTGCTCCCCCATACCTCCAGTCACTCATCACTCCCTATACCCCAGCCAGACCCCTCCGCTCAGCCTCCTCTGGCAAACTGACTGCCGCATCCCTCCGGGCGCCTGGCAGCCGCTCCTCGCGGTCTCGTCTCTTCTCTGTCCTTCCGCACGACCTTCCGCAATCGGTCAGGACCGCGGAATCACTTGCGATCTTCCGCAAGAGACTCAAAACCCACCTTTTCAGACTCCACTACCACTGAATTCTGTACACCGAGCTAATTTTCATCACCACTGCCTACTTGCTCAACACTATATACCCCTGCTTACTCATTTAATTTAAAAAAAAAATATATATATATTACTAACCTTTTCCTTCCCAGTGTTACAGGTATGGTACGCAGCTGCCTGCAATGATGTCTATCGCTGTATTACTGCATTGATCTCTTGCGCGAACTATGATTGTTCCTACCATCTATTTATGCACATCAAGTCGCTCTTGATAAGAGCGTCTGCTAAATGCTTAAAATGTAAATGTAAATGTAGGTAAGAACAGTAAACTGTTAGGAGTAGAGTTTATGCATTGTGACATCAGCCATCAGCAGCTTGGTCATTGTTGCTATGCTAGTTAGCAAGGAGCTAACAGGATAATTGTTCAAATGTTGAATATTAGAAAGTATTTTTAACAGAAATGTGTAAAAGCACAAGCTGGATATACAAGCATAAATGAAGTCTTTCGCAATGTTCCAGCCTTATGAATTCAGTAAGTTGGGCCTCCAGCAGCCAACTTAATAATACAATTTTTTTCATCAGAACAAGAAAACATTTTAGTGCTTGGCCAAAAAGAAGAATCATATCCAAACCCTATTTTGTTTTCTGCAATTGATGACTAATTTGCATATAAGTCAACTAAGCAGCTGTATAACTATAGCCGGTTACTCTAGATAAGGAAAACAAAACAAAGAATTACTACAAAATGTCATTTTCACTGAGTTTCAGGTAAGTATTCCTGACCAGGATTTCAGGACAGATTTCTAAAATCAGATTTAGTTTAAAATACCCATTTTATATAGAAAATGAGACAAAACAGTTAATTGCAGAGGAAGAAGCCTCTTGATTTCCCAAAATGATTATGACTACACTCCTGTAATGTTGTGCAGGAAACATCAGGAAATGGTAAACCCCTGCACTGTATTACAGGAACTAGCCCATGAGTCAGAAATTGACTACCAGTAAGTGAGTGTTTCAGTGATGGCTGGTGACCAAATTGTTGGTGAAGCAACCACCCAAGCAACAACATCATTTAGCAGATAAATCCAGCATATTATGTCCATGAACTTTTATTCAAAAGACATGTAACTGAGATAACAATCTCTTTGCTGTAGGCATTTCTATTTGATGCAAAACTTTAAAAAATAAACAGACATTTCAGGTTAATGGACAAGGAGTTACTTGGACTTCTGACAGCATAGAATATTCTGACAGGGAGGAGGGCAGAGGGAAGGGTATGTTGGTCTTCTGGTGCTTAGAGTGGGGAAGCAGGAATGTGCTGCAAACCATACATTACTTCAAGTGAACAAATACTCAAGTTAGATTTGAAGCATAATAAAATAAATCTGAAACAATAATATTTACCAATGGTAAGAGCTGTTGGTTCTCTGACAGGATAATGCTGAGAGAAATGGAAGGGGACTACAGGAGGGCTGACCTGGACTTGAGAGAGCTTGGCATAACAGAGCAGGGCTGAGATGAACTTGAGAGCTTGGCATGACAGAGCAGGGCTGAGCTGAACTTGACTTTGCTGCAAATAGCAGAGGAGGCCTGAGCTGGATTTGACTGCTGAAAACTACAGAGGAGGCCTGAGCTGGATTTGACTGTGCTGAAAACTACAGAGGAGGGCTTGGCTGGACTTGACTGTGCTCCAAATAGCAGAACAAATCCAATATACACCGTCTTCCTTCCCTGTGCTATTCTCTTTCCAATCCTGATACTGTCTCATCTCCTGGTGTCATCCTTTCTCACTGATGTCTTATTTACTACAAAATGCAAAATACAGAAAAAATATCATCAATACACTAATAACTAAGCCAACCAAGCAAGTCTCAACTGACCTGAAACACACCTATAGGAAATGTTTCAGTTCAGTTCTCATTTAACTTGTTTTAGCTAACTGCACTCATCAAAACTCAGGTAATTGTAGTGTTTATTTTAAATAAATTCATTCTTATCAACAAATACAAAATCAGAATAAGATACAAGCAGTCATACAAAATCTTGTAAATTAATTCACCTTGTAAATTAATTCTGCCCTCCTGTTTTTCTTGCTAAAACTGTCTTCACTCGTTTTTATTCTCATAGGATAAGGTGTGAAATTATTCCTGTAGGATGCAGTCAACGATGTTTGCAGTTGCATCCATAATTATTCTTGCAAAAATTGTTCCCTTAATACATAGCTAACTAAAATAGTATGGTAATGTATGACTATTGTGGTCCCAAACTTGAACTAGCTGGCTGGACCAATGTGTCATTTAGCAACCAAAATTCACCAGCCTGAGTTTTCAAAATACTTTCTGCTAGCCATAGTATCAGATGGATTTTTCATTTATCTCATACAATCAGAAGGCTTAGCATTTCTAAAAAACACATAATATATAAACAGACGCCTAATTGTAGCTAGCTAGTAGGATGCATTGGCAGACAGGTTGTAATGTTAGCCAAAAGAGCAATCAAAATATTCCCTGTAGCTTGCACAGCTAGAGAGTTAGCCTATCTATCTAACAAGCTAATCAAAGTAGCTAACTGTTTAGAGTTAGTTTTATCTCTTATAACAATTACAAATATTGATAAAAGTGCAGATCAGTTATCAAAAACAATATTAGAACATGTAAAAAAGAAAACATATAATATATAAACGAACACCTAAATGTAGCTAGCTAGTAAGATGCATTTACAGACAGGTTGTAATGTTAGCCAGAATAGCAATCCAAGTTTTTCCCTCTAGCTGCCTCAACTAGAGAGTTAGCCTATCTATCTAACCAGCTAATCTAAATAGCTGGCTAGTTTAGTTCATTTTACTTCTGATTCCAATTACAAATATTGATTGGCTATCAAATTGGGAGAAAAACGGGGTAAAATCAGAAAAATACATTTAGAAAAAAAGAAAAAACCACTTCTTTTTGGCTGATGTGGAGTGCCACTTTGAATGCAACTGTTTGCTAGCAAGCTAATATTAGCTAACGCAAGCTACTTATCTAACATTGTCTGAGGAGGATTTGACATTAATAAAGTTAAATAAAGAAAATGTAAGCCTATATAATTTTCACCTCAGGGAAAAGCTAGGTCTGGCTTTGCCTTCAAATCTCATTGTTTAATGTTACTCAGCTTGCTCCACAGGCATAAAAAATTCATCTCACAGGTGTTTTATCAAAACAATAAAACTCCTAAAGGTAAATTATTGTTATATTGCGTTGTATTGAGTTGTATTAGCTTAGTGAGGCAGAGAGCATATCTGCTTCACTGAAGTACATTTTAATAACCTAATCATGCCAATTCAAGTTCGTGGAGCCTATACACAGAAGATTAGGGTTGTATTTCAAATGATGCCATTAGGTTTATAAATGAACCCATATTTAAAATTCTACTATTAAACCCAATTCCAGCTAAATTTGAAAAGTACCTGCACCAGCCTCCCCTGCAGTTACATGTTTTTTTGTAAAGTGAGCAGTATGGACACACCTTTAACTTTAAATTTACTTTGAATTGTGACGATGATGGCAAAATAAGATGTTTAGCTGCCTTCCTGGGTGCCTGTGCAGATCCAGAGTCGATCCAGGAATGGATCATTGGGCCAGGGTGCCTTGGCTCATTTTCTAATATAAGGAGTTTTAATTACTTCCCAAGAATTATCCTTGCTTTAGTGGTTTTTGTGTATGCTGGATTGCTGGATTGTCAACATTGGGGGGACATTTAAAAAAAAAAAAACTGTGACCATTAATTGGGGGGATAGTCCCCCAAATACACTGTGCCATTAATTTAGCAAATACCCTGAGTGCCTGCGTAGATGCAAAGTGGATCCAGGAATGGATCATTGGCCAAGGGTGCCTTGGCTCATTTTCTAATACAACAAGTTTTAATTACTTCCCAAGAATTGGCCTTGCTTTAGTGGTTTTTGTGCATGCTGCATTGACTACACTGTGCCATTAATTTAGCAAATACCTGGAAAAATATATTTTCTTTTCCACAAGGCTTATTAATCAACAGACCTCCGTATGCTCTATACTTTATTTCTTTAAGTAACCTTTGTTCCATATGTGCCAAATGACTTGAAGTAACCCTTATATGTAATAACACAGCAAAGCTTTAATGCATGGCTGATTATGCCACAGGGATGATGAGTTTCTTATTGGGAAATATTAGATGTTGGAGCCTGCATTGCTGGAGGCCCTGCTTGATCAGAGATGATTAACAACAGATTACACTGGTTGCTCTTCTTGATGTTTGGCAGATTGCATTGAACAATGGTGATACGATCTTGCCTCAATATAAATTGGACAATAAATTATTGGAATCAGTGGTGCAACCAAGTTTAGAATGGGTCCAGTGGTTTACACAACATAGACAATTATTCAACTTAAGTTCAAGTTAAAGCAGGAGTCAGAAGCCGTGTCAAAGTATTCTTGCAAAATTGCCCACCCTATATAGATAACCTGCTTATGTAGAGCACCCCCTCCACATAATGTGTGAACAATTAAGTGAAAAATAATTTTTTGGAAGACTTTGAGATAAGGGACATAGAAGTACTAGAAAAACAACAAAAACGTAAAGAACTTGGGGAAATTATATACAGTATAAACCATTAATAGATATTTTTATGCAATCCATAAACACTGGAGAAATACCAGATGTGTCACATTCCCTTTGTTCCTGCCTTGTCTTTTCCTTGGTCTTGTTTCCCCTGTGTGATTGTTTGTTAATTGTTTTATTATTTTCCATCATTCAATTATCATCCCTCATTACTCCTCATCATGTTCACCTGTTGCCAATTCCGTCGTCTGTTCCGGCACACCAGCCTCCCATCATTATCATCAGCCCTGCAGTGTATATCTACCCCGGTTTCTCCTTCATTCCTGGTCAGATCGTTGTTTTCCCTTCCTGGCTCATTCCTTGTCTGTCTCTCTGCTTCAGTGGTTTTCTTCTCGCCTGTGTTTTGTTCGCTTATTCGTTTGCCATCCTGCCTGCCCACGGACCAGCCAGCCCCCTCCCTTGCCTGCCAGCTTCCCTGCTTCCCTGCCTACAAGCAAGCTTCCCTGCCTACAAGCAAGCTTCCCTGCTTCCCTGCCTACAAGCCAGCTTCCTTGCTCGCCTGCCTACAAGCCAGCTTGCTTGCCTGCCAGCCAGCTTCCCGGCCTGCCCGCTTCCGTGCCTGCCTGCCTGCCCACTTCCTTGCCTGCCTCCTTCGTCTGCCATTTCCATTGTTCCCCTGTGCCAGTCATTGTGTATATATAATAAATACCCTCACCTTATCTCATCCCCTGTGTCAGTGTCCTGCGTTTGGGTCCAGCCCGTGTATCATTCATAACAAGATGACTGGAAGCAGGGTAATATAATTAATACAATAACATATAAGAAGGAACCATACTGACCCAGGGAACTATAGGCCTGTCAGTTTAACTTACATCTCATGTAAAATACTGGAATGTATTATTAGGGACAAGTTGGAATCATTCTTGTATTTTAATTTTCTTAAGGGGAGGTCATGCCTAACAAACATCCTGGACCTTTTTGAAAAAGTTACAAAGTGTTTTGATTTGAACCAGGCTTATGATATTATATTTTGTTTATTATATATCATGGCTAAAATCAACCCAATCATGTACTCATTACACAAGCATTTAAATTACATAAGCATTTAGCAAATGCTCTTATCCAGAGTGACTTACAAGATGTGCATTAATACAAGGTAGGAACAATCATAGTTAGCGCATGAGATCAGTGCAGTAATACAGCAATAGACATCATTGCAGGCAGCTGCATACCATACCTGTAACACTGGGAAGGAAAAGGTTAGTGTGTTTTTTGGGGGGGGTGGAGTAAGGAGGGGTATATAGTGTTGAACAAGTAAACAGTGGTGAAGACATTTTAGCTAGATGGACAGAGTTCAGTGGTAGTGGAGTCTGAAAAGGTGGGTTTTGAGTTTCTTTCGGAATATCGGAAGTGATTCCGCGGTCCTGACCGATTGCAGAAGGTCGTTCCACCAGCGAGGGATCAGGACAGAGAAGAGGCGAGACCGCGAGGAGCAGCTGCCAGGCGCCCGGAGGGATGGGGCAGTCAGTTTGCCAGAGGAGGCGGAGCGGAGGGGTCTGGGAGGGGTGTAGGGAGTGATGAGTGACTGGAGGTATGGGGGAGCAGTACCTCTGGCCACTTGAAAAGCAAGCACCAGTGATTTGAATCTAATGCGTGCTGCGATGGGGAGCCAGTGCAGAGAGGAGAGTAGAGGGGTGACGTGGGTGAACTTCGGCTGGTTGAACACCAGACGAGCGGCAGCGTTCTGGACTAGTTGCAGTGGTTTGATGGTAGTTTTTATACTACAGTGTTAATTTTCTTAACTAAAAAAGTTTTGATTTCAGATTTTCTCCCATTTTTTTCCCAATTTAGTAGCCAATTACACCCTCTGTTTTTCATGTCAATCCCCCCCCCTCATATTGTGAGTTTGCTGCCATAGCCCTGAGACCGCCAGTGACAAATTTGAAGTACCATCTCTTCCGAGCCGGCACTCGCCAAGTCGTTGACTGCAACTCCTGTACTCCAGAGCCACTCCTATATGCAGCGAACTCATGTCGGCTTCCCTCCCCCCTCCCTGGGGCAGACATCCAATTGCCGCCCCCTAGTGGCACTCCCGGCAATTCCTGGAATTGAACCCCAGTCAAACGTTGTAACCACTAGACCACCTGGGAGGCCCTGATGCGTAAAGTTTTTGATCCACTTAGCCAACCATAAATAAATAATAAATAAGTAAATAATGTCCGTGAATAATACGGTGAGAAACTGTTAAATAGCAACAGTAAAATACTGTAAAATCTAAAACAATATATCACTGTAACAGTTACATTGAATTACTGTAAAGAGAGGTACAAGCTGCAACTATCATTTTTGCAGCAAAAATATGTACTCTTTTGCTGTTAAAATATGTATTTGTTGTACAAATAATGGTTTACAACGACCATTATAAGGCAAACAACATTTTACCTTAAAAATTACATTACCGAGCTGTTTAAAGTATTGTTTTTCCTGATGTCAAGTGTAGAATTTACTGTAAAACACTGTTGAATGTAAAACAAAATATACCTTCATTTTTACTGAAAAAATTGTTGAAAATACGTTTTGTTTACGTTATTTTCAGTTACGTTTATAGTCAAACAGTCTTATTGTAAACAACAATTTGCCCTAATTTGTACAGACCCTCTGGTTAAAAATATTCATGGTCTTACACTTACTGTGCGACTTTAGGTGGAAAACCATAACACAATTAATAGGAATATAAATAATTTGTGTGGAGGCAATTTAATCATTTATGTTACTTAAAATTGTATTGTATTTATCAAGATAATGACTGAAAGAGTCACAATGCAAAAGAAAGTGTGAATGGGTGTTAATTTAACACTATTACGGAGTAATTTTGTGTTTGCCACTGTAAATTATTATCATGATTATTTTAGAAAGTATCGAAAGGCTTCTTTTTTTTACCAAAGAGGATAGAGCTTTTTTTCTTTTACTCTACATTTCTCCATAAGAAACGTGATAATAAACTACATTCAAATTTAAAAGTAGCCATTTGAACTGAGATGTTTTTCTCTGTTTCCTGCCCGGAGACTACAGATGTAAATTAGCTTTGTAGCTAACTCTGGTACAGCTAAGAAGCTGTGCACTGTCAAATAAATAAATAAATAATAAATATTTGGACTTTCAAAAAGCATTTGACAAGGTACCACATGAGAGGCTTATTGTTAAAATGAATTCAGTAGGAATTACAGGAGTTGTTTCAGAGTGGGTTCATAATTGGCTGCAAGGGCGAATACAAAGAGTAACAGTAGGTGGGGTCGTACCTGACCCGCAGGGATTGGTGCTGGGACCTCTGCTCTTCCTTATTTACATAAATGATCTTGATAGGGATGTTAGTAGCCTAGTTACATTTGCAGATGATACAAAACGTGGGGGTTTAGCAAACAGTTTGGAATCGACTAAGGTAATCCAAGATGATTTAAACAAAATCCAAGAATGCGAAGAAACATGGCAGATGTCATTCAATATTGCTAAATGTAAAGTTATGCATGTTAGGCGGCTGCATATATGGAGAAAAAACACCTTACCCAAAAAAAATTGTAATAAACTGTTTCTCAACTGTTTTTTGTAGTATTAGGTGTCCTTAATAACATACTAAAAGTCTACCAAAGTCTGACCACTAGAAAGGTGTAATTTTCAAGATGGCGTCCAAGATGGCCAAAAATTCCTTAAAATACTCCTTCATTATATAAAAGTAATTTTTGTGTCTAACCCTATGTTCTTGGGGCCTAGCAATCCATTGGACTTGTCCAAATTGCAGAGATACAATTACATAATTGTGAAATCCAATATTTTGTGTGACTATTAAAACCCTCTGAAAGGGTCACCCGTTTCAAGTTAACTAAGTTAATTCATATGTAATAAATACCATCTAGTTATTTTTTTACTGGAATAAGGCTTCATGATATCCTCAAAAACAGCTAAACACAACAAAACTAATTGTCACAATTTTCAGCAATTCAGAAGGTGGTGGCAGAGAATATTGGCAGTTGATAGATAGTATTGCTTGCATTATTGAAAAGTTGTGGATAGCTCTATGGATCAAATTAGGCTCAAACTAAATTCATCTTTGACTATACACCCCACCCCTCCCCTTCCTTGGGAAAAAATATTTTCTCGCAGTATGAACCAATCCCTCTGCTACCCTCCCCCTACCCACCCCACGGGTACTTCATAACTCCTCCCCTACATACACAATAACTTTTCTTTTTCTCGCAGACAAGCACAGTGTCATCTTGTAGGGGCGCGGCATGAACAACATTAAATAGATTTTCGAACAACTTTCTAACACATTAGGAAGGCTAACAGTGCGAGTGTGCAAAGAGGGGGTGACAGTAATTTCAGCTGGTGGAAAAGGCACACTCAAAATGGTAGCCTGACCATGAGTGCTGGTGTCATAAACCAAGAGACTGCCATGAAGAATTAGGAGATGCTTCTGATGTGGTTGAAGTTTGTCAGAAGGGAGCTGCTGGAATCACCAATGCAAGTGTGCAAAGAGGGGATGACATAGTCATTTCAGCTGGTGAAAAAGTACACTCAAAATGTCGAAAGCAGTACATCAATCTAGAAGACATAAAAAGCCAACAAAAAAAGAAAGTTGAGCCACCAAAGAGAAGTGCCAGAGTAGCAACTAGTCCTTTCAACAGCCAAACCGATTGTCTATTCTGTGGGACTACAGTAACACCTGGAAGTGCAGACTGTAGTTATGTAAAGACCGATACGTTTGTGAAGTCCATTCTTGAGTGTTGTGACAATCGTTCAGATGAATGGGCCTTCACCGTGAAAGGCAGGATTGAATATTATTGCTGTGATCTACATGCTGCAGATGTCACGGTTTTACCTTGTTCAACCGCTGGAGGGCGCTTGACCATGTGATGGTCTGTTTTCTTTTGTTTTGTGTGAGGAATCATTGTAATTTCCACTTTCCTAATATGGTCTTTTGTTGGTGTGTTTTCCGATCACGGCCAGCTGTGGATTATCAGTGTTTATTCCGCCTACTATTTAAGATCTGCGTTTTCCTCATACAAACGCTTCTGTGTAAACCATTATTATGCTCTAGCCGGTACTTCTAACTAAGGGTTAGTTTTCCACTCTGTGGTCTCTCAGTTAAAGAGAGAAGGTACTTCGTATTATTCCAAACAAAGGGTTAGCTTACCACCCTGTGGTTCTCTCAGTTAAAGAGAGAAGGGTCTTATTTAGTTATCTCTACTCTTTGGGACTATTGTTCCCCAGAGCTAAAGTCTACAGCTATTTGTTTTCCACGCACCTCGTTGAGGAGCGTTCGCCCTACTAGGATTGTTTCTGTTGGGTTTATTCCCGTGGAGTTTGTCCCAGGGTTTTCTTTTGTTTCCCCGCTCCCTAGTCTGTTTTGAGATTTAGTGGCTGGCCGCTTGCGTCCAGCTTTTAGATACCCGTGAAATCTGCGTGTGGCTCTTCCACCTTCGACCCACACTACAGCGGACTGTATTTACCATCACACATGCAGTGTTAATTTCCGTAATGGGCGTCACGTACCACTACAGTTCCAGAAAGTCCCAGAGGCAAAGCACAGAAAGTCTGGCCGGCCCAAAAACAAAGATCAGGAGCAGGCATTCATGAAGGTTTGCTCTTACCTTGAGAATAATCATGAGGAACAGTTGACAGTTACACATTTACGAGATAAAATGAAGGAATTTCTGACAAATACAGATTCTGAACCAATCGGAAAGGCCTACCTCAAGACAAAACTAAAAGAAAAGTATGGGGACAGTGTACATTTTGCTGAAGGGGAAGGCCTCCCAGACATAGTGACAATGAGGGAAAGGACTTGCAGTGCAGGCACATCATTTGTATCGGTCACAATTCCTTGTGGATACCCTTCATGGGATGGGATTTAGTTCATCTTATAAAGAAGTCGTTTTGAAAAGAATGCAGCAGCTTCAGTTGCCCCAGATATGTTAGGGGATGACATAGATTTGCTGGACATGGCTCTTCTTTTTGCTGGTGACAATGTTGACCACAATATCCTTACTATCGATGGCAGGGGGACATTCCACGGAATGGGTATCATAGCAGCACTCACCCCAGGGCGAAAGAAGGATCGTGTCATTCCAAGGAGACACGTTACCAACCTGGATTTTTCACTGCAAAGTAAAATTCCAATCACCAAACATCGCTTTGCGAAACATGTGCGCCAAACCATTGTGTTCAAACAACTCCCGGCATTGATCAACTGTGATAGGACAGTTGATGTACTGTGGGAGCTCTCACTAAACTTCAAACAAGAAACCCCTGGGTGGCAAGGAATGATGCATATCATTCATCAAGGATTAGAACACCCAGGCCAATCATCTGTTGTGTTCTTGCCTATGATTGACTTGTACTCTGGGGACAAGACATGCATTCTGTCCACGCTGAATTTCATTTGTGATCTCGCTATCAAACACCATGTTCCGCCCATTATTACGTTCGATCAGCCACTGTATTGGAAAGCTGCAGAGATCATCATGGATGCATCACAGAGTAGCCAGCTGAAAAGCATTGTGTTGATGCTTGGATGTTTTCATACATTCATGAACCTATTTGGTGCAATAGGAACACCGATGGAAGGCACAGGACTCAGGAACATTATGGAAGTCGTCTATGGCTCAAATGCCGTCCAGCATATGATGACTGGAAAATCAGTACAAAGAGCTTTCCGTGGACATCTGCTGGTGGACAGATGTCTCAATCACCTGGTTGTGTCGGATCTGCTGGAGTTCAAACCCACAGTTTGAGTCATTGGTGGATGGGGCAGGAGAAATGTACTCATCCTTGGTAGCGAAAGAAACTACTTTGGAGAGTGCTGTAGCATCGGATATGTTGAGCCAAATCAAAGAAAAGATTGACACAAAGAAGGCAGAACTTAGCACAAGTGCTGATCAATGTGTTTCTGCTCCCAAATCAAGCAAACAATGTCATAGAGGACCTTGGGAGCAAGGCGATGGCGGTTATATTTGGTGGCAAGAATACTGATTCACTTGCATCTTTGCCCTACAATCTTCTTAGCAAGAAAATTGTGTCTGCCAAGTCATTTGTTACCCCAGAACATCTCCCTCCTACAGAGTCCTAGACTAAATATCATTGCCAAAGAGTTTATTACCAGATCATGGTGTGTATTGAAATGGAGAGTGACATGAATCCGGTGGATTGGGGATGGAAATTGGAGGACAATCGGTTTGTGCCAGTTATGGCCAATAAAGCTGCTGCCCCAGAAAGCCTCCTGCAGATGGTCCACTGTAATTGCACAACTGCCTGCTGAACACAACGGTGTAGTTGCAGAGGATACAGACTACCATGCATGCCTGCTTGTGGACCATGTCAAGTCGAAAATTGAGAGAATCCACATAATCAACCTTTATGGGAGGAAGAGTGTGACGACTAATTGTGAATCTGGTGCGGATCAAAGAAAAAAGAAAATAATAAAAAAAAGAAAAAAAGAAAAGCTTAAAAAAAAAAAGGGGTTAGCAGTACTGAGCCTTCATGTGGCGGCCCTGTTTTGACTAATTTCACAGTACCACACAGTAATAATTAATTTATTCCTTATTGGTATCAAAAGAAATCTCCTGAAAGCTTCAACAGAATGTGAATTATAAGTTAAATCACCATTATGCATTATGGCATGTGGAAAAAGGAGAAATGTCCAATTTTCTTCACTTTTAACATAAATATGCTTATAACCAATTGCTTTAATATATAATTGTACTTGTAATCACTTCACTATAATTTATATATGCTAATTGGATTCCTAGATCACCAAAACATAGGGTTAGGCACCAAAATTACTTGTCTAGGATGAATAATGAAGGAGTAATGGTCTTTTAAGCAACTGGCGGCGGCCATCTTGAAAATTAGACCTTTCTAGTTGTCAGATTTTGGTAGACTTTTGATATGTTATTAAGTACACCTGATACTATAATAAACCATTGAGAAACCTTTTGTTACAATTTTTTTAGGGTCAAACCATATTTGCAGCTGACTATGTGGGAAATAGAAATATAAAACAGGAGTATTTTATGGGAGGAGAAAAAATAGTAAGTGTTCAGTTTGAAAAACACTTATGAATTGTACTTAATCAAAGTCTATCTGCATCTAAGCAGTGTACTACAGCAGTGAAAAAAGCCAACAGGATGCTGGAATGCATAGCAAAAAGTATTGAGTATAAATCAAAGGAAGTTATATTAATGTTATATAATGCCTTTGTCAGACCTCATTTAGAGTACTCTGTGCAGTTCCAGGCACCGCACTACAAGAAAGATATAGAAGCTCTTACATTTTAGGCACTCAATCTATTCAAGCTTAGCAAACGGAGACTGAGGGGGGATTTGATTGAGGTTTTTAAATTCCTAAAAGGGATTAACAAAGTGAACTAGACTGCCAAAGATTTTTCAAGATAAGTTTGGTTAGCAGAACAAGAGGCCATAGGTGGAAATTAGTTAAAGGCAAATTCTGCGTGGATATTCTGTTTTAGTGTTACACAGAGAGTTGTCAATGCCTGGAACAACTTGTCAGGTCAGGAAGTAGAGGCAGAAAAACTTGGGCTATTCAAGTCCAGGCTAGATGCAGTACTAGATACTCTTTAGATTAGGACATGACGAGCCTAGATGGGCTGAACGGCCCATTCTCATCATTATGTATTCTTATGTTCTTAATACACGTTAACACACACAAGTACTTAAACATGTACAAATTACTTTGCTTACAGGTGGGATGAAATTGATAAGCTTATTAACAGCTAATGTATGCGATACATCTTACTTAATGTATATCTATCATGCAAATCACCAATTTTGAACATGTTCAGGTTTCAATGAGAGGTGTTTAAAATATTTTTATATAAGTAATGGGCAATGAGTTATGACTGATTTCAGGTAAACCTCTTATATATATATATATTTGAATAAATATATTTTGAATGACGTAGAATAAGGTAATGTTGTTAACAATAGTTGTTTCCTTCTTTCCTAATCATGAATTAAAATCTTGTTATGAAAAGTTAATACCCTGGATATCAAATCAAGCTACAAGACAACAAAACCTAAAGAAAAAAAAGAATTACACATTATAATTTCACAATAAATTATTCTCCACTGATGTGGACCTCTTAGCTGTGTGCTGTCATGTGCAGGACAGGAAGCATTTCCTGAGCTGCATACACCATATGTGTAGTAACATGGGGTTCTTCATAACACAATACTAGGAGTCTGTATTGTGTTTAACTAATTTAATAATAATAACGGTATCAGGTGCATACAACATACAGGCAGCATGCCACTTCTATACTCTATACTCAAGTGTTGATTCTGATATTAGAATATGACCCCATAACTTCTAGCCGCCAATGGCTGTAGCGCCCTCTTGGGATTACTCCAGTAAGTACATAGTAAGTATTTCACAATTCAATATGTAGCTATGTCAGGATACTACAGTATGCGACCACACTGGTGATTGGGGTATCTTCAGCATCATGTGAGAGTTCCTTCTCCTCACGCCCTTCCGTCGCACTATGCTCCATGAGAGAAAAAGAATTAGGTGATTTTGGCTCATGAAAAATCAATAACCAAGGGCCTAGATATGGAGGAGTTTGTTAGGGTTTTGGCAAGAGAACCAGTTGACCCATGCTGTGAAGTGGCCGCTTTGTCTTTGCATAAGGCATGGTAGTTTTTTCCCTGTCTAAAAGACAAATTGAGAGGATTTAATCAATAAAGTTCAAGTGAAGAAAAAAAAGCTTAATGAAAAAAAATTGTCAAGGCAGTAAGCTTACAAATTATCTTGATCACAGAGATTACAGGTTTATACAGAGATATTGGTTGAGCTGCTATGTGTGGAGAAACATAATATGCTTAATATCACCACCAAGTGACAAGGCCAATCGTGACACGCGGACCTCCGCTTTTCTGTGGTAAAGGTCTGACCCATAATTTCCAACATAGTGCTCATAGATAGAATATTGTAGTGTGTGGCATGGTGCGCTGATCCAATATGGACCACGCTGGTGCCAAAGCCACATACCTTAGTGCCCTGGTTTCATTCAAGAAGTGATAAAACCTGTCAGTGATGACACCAAGGAAGCCCATGTTTCTTTATGGGCATTAATTCAATCAGTGTGGATCATAAAATGCATAGAACTACCCCGACAGCATTTATACCAGGGGTATTCAAATCCAGGCCTCGAGGGCTGCAGTGTCTGCAGGTATTTGCTGCAACCACACACTACACCACCTGATTTGACTAATTAGCTCACTTCCTGGACCAAGAAGGTAAAGTAATTATTCGAAATCAGGTGGTGTTGTGCGTGGTTGGAGAAAATACCTGCAGACACTGTGGACCTCGATGCCTGGATTTGAATACCCCCAATTTACACCGACAGAGATCTAAAGGAGAAATACATGCTGATGGCAACTATAGTGACATATCAATTCAAATATAACATCTTCACAGTTGGGGAGCATTTTCTGTGTGCAATGTATGTCCACTCAGAACAATAAGTAAATAAAATGGTGAACAAAGGGAAACTTGCACATTTTAATGTAGCAATCAGTAATTGAATTTGAAATTATGAAAATTATACATTATTTTGTTCTGTGTTTACATTTTATAACCCATTACCAGTTTCTTAATAACCCGCATATGGTTCCAGCAGGCGAGCATGCAAATACACTCAAGTACTACAAATATGGCTCACCTATAAGCCTAGGTTTGCCCGCCACTACTTTAAAGAAAGACAGAGTGTGTGTGCATGTGTGTGTGCTTCTGTAAGAATGTGTATCTGGGAAAATCTCTATTCCACCCCAGTATTGCAGGTGTATTGCTAAGGTGTGGCTCTCTCATCTCCCTTTACAGATCGCTTACTCGTTTGTGTTGTCAGCTGGCATCTCTCTCTCCTCGCACTGTGCTATCCACATTGAATTGGATGTGAAGACACCCATGAAGTTGGGTATGTTGGCACTTTTTATTAGGGGTTTACATAGGCTATTCAAAAAGCATCTTCGTAAAAAACATTTTCAGGGTGTGTATACAAAAACAGTTGTTCTTGAAGGTCCATGCAGAATTTGGGGAAAAAATATTTTATTTAATTGGTTAGACACCATTGAAGTTGAGTAAATTGGCCCTATCCTATTATGTATTTACATAGGATATAAAAAAAACGTGTAAAAAAATATTCCACAGTAAATTTATATCATAATCCGTGTGTGTATACATTAGTAGTAGTTCTTCAGGGATCATGCAGAATTTGAAGAAACAAAAAAATGAATTGCCAATGTCAGAGATGCTTGAAATTTGGTATATTGGCATTATGCCAATAAGCATTTAAATACTGGGTCATTCAATAGGCAATTTGTTCCAATTTCCACTGTAAAATTGTCTATATACCTTTGTAATTAGTGTTTATAATCTCTTACAATTGTGTTTCATTATAAATGGTCTGACTAAATTCCAGTATTTAAATTAATTAATAAATATTTATATATGTATTATATATAAGTGAATGACAAGTGAAAAATAATATGCCCCATGCATCTTCATGAATACATTTTAGGGGTGTAACAACTGAACCATTATCTGTTAAACCGGAAAGGCAAAAAAGGAAAGAAGTCCACGTAAATGAACAATGCAGAATATTGTCCTACTGCTTATGACGGCTAGTGGACAATTACGTTTTATCTACCGCATGGCCATTGTATGAGACAAAGTCACACTATCAATGATTAATGAGAAGAAAAAAAATGTTCATACTTTATTTGAGGCCAGCTTAATATGTTCCATGCAAACAGATTTCAACATAATGAAGAACAATAATAGTAGGCTCATAATAATAACAGTCACAGTAAACAGATAAGATATCAATTCAAAACAAGAGACACAAAAGACAAACCTCAGGGCATAATATATATATTATAAGGCTTATATCAATTAGCTTATTAATTCAACTAAAGTTAAAGATGAATAATTAGGTATATTAGTCTACATACAAGTCGACGGTTAGGTCAGTCTAATTAATTAAGTGCAACTGTCGAGCATAAGTTGTCAAACAAGTTAAAAAAATAACATAACATTTAAAACCAGTTCCTGTTAGCATACTCGCCAACATTTTCACTCAGTGAGAATTTCCTTGTGAGCAACCCTATGAAATGTAATAAAGACAAGAAATTAGGCTAGTGTTACTGTAATGAATATAACGTGTTCAATTGAGAAAAAAAACAAGGACTAATTGTTTATTAGCCTACCTATCCTATAGCCTACTTATACACGTACGTGTGCAGATTTTTATTCAGGAATACCAACATGTTGATGTGCTCTGGGAGAAGCCTCTGCCGTAACTTGCCCACCACAAGGCCCGAAGCAGAGAATACTCTTTCTGATGTTACTGATGCCACCGGGATTCATGGCTATACAGTATCTTCAAGCCAGTCTTTTGTGACCACGGTAAACTCTTATTTGTGTGCTTTCCACCACACAAACAGGTCAGAGTCGAGGTGGGCAGCTAGTTGCATTAGCACTCTCCAGCTCAGATCCCTCTGTTATCCTGCCTGTTGTATGTTGACCCAATAAAACTGTGCAACAGATATTTGAAAGATGTGAACAGTGTTGCGTTGGTTGGGTATTACTATTTTTTCATTTGTATTTTCCCCTTTGATTATGATCGGGAACTATTAGTCATAGCTCAGTTTATGATTTTAATTTCCTGGAAGAAAAAAAAATAGGCTACCGTTTTTTAGGTAGTAATGTTTCCTTAACGTTAACCTTTGCATTTTGGTCATCCTGCACAGGAAAACAGAATGTGGCCCAGCCTAACCTAAATTCACATAAACAAACATGGTGCCATCATTGACAGGTTTATTACTCTGTGAATGAAACCAGGGCACTAACGTATGTAGCTTTGGCAGCCAGAAGAGTCCATATTAGATCAGTGTACCAAACTTATAAACCAAGCCTATGTCACAAACCACAATTTCAGGATTCTACCTATGGGCTGGAAATTATGGGTCAGGGAGAAAAGAATTATGGATGGCCAGAAATAAGCGGATGTCAACATGGTATGATTGGCCTTGTCACATGGCAGCAATATTCTTTGACTTTGCCAGATATCAGCTTTGTATAAACCAAGCTGTTATCCCCAGTCCCTATGCTTGGCATCACCATGATTGTAATCATGAGAGGATAACCTTATCGGATATTTTGAAAATATATCTTGTGGTAGTAAATGACCCAAAACAAAAATATAAAAACGGGTCTGGACCTGGCTTGCGCGTAGCTTTCCTCCAAATTGTAAACTAATCATGCCTGAGCTAAGGAGGGAGGGAGCAAACCCCCCCTTCCCCCTCCACCAAAAACATATAGCGTTTTTCCACTGGAGAGTGCGGTATGGCACGGCACGGTTACCAATCTATGCTCCCAGGTTTTGTCACTTTTTCCACCGCCAAGCAACCCATACCGAACCTAAGTACCCGTGCTGAATTTATCTACTGCTCTGTTTAGGTACTACCAAGCCGAACAGGGACCTAAGGGTGGAGCTAGCAAAACTGCAGACCACTGTTTGGTCAACCGCAATCGTCACAGAATCGTCACGCTAAATCTCAGACCGGCTCAGACACAACCGCCATTTTTTTTTTAGCTTCACGTCAATTATTGGTAGGCTATTTATTATTCAAAGAGTATTATAAAGATTCTGGCATTATTGTCAGGTTTGTGTGATTCTACGAGTTAGGTTTGTGTTACGAAAACTGAAATAAACACGTTTTCTTTGAAAGGACAAAGTATAGTATTGTTATTTTCATTCACGCAATTAGAATGATTCACTTCGATGCATTCTGATGCTCGAGCTAAACCCAGGCCTTTGAAACAAAAGGATCTGGACTGCACAGTGTCAATATGACAAAGTGTTTGAACAATCTTGCAAATTCATAAATCGCCACTCACATAAAAAATGTTTTAGCTTGTAGCTAGGGCTAGGGCAAAATTTCATATTGCGATAATCTTGCTACATATTGCGATTGCGATATAGCACGCATTGTAACAAAACACATGGGTGGAAAATTGATCATTGATATATGTGTTCCAGACATCATAGAATAGGCATTATATTACGTGAATTAAGGGAACGCAAATAATAACATTTTCCCCAATGTTAGTTTAGCCTACTGAAATGTTTAAAAAAAGTATTCAACTGTTTCTGTTGGACTTCTTAATCACATTATTGAATGAACAAAGCTGTTCTACTGTTTCTTTCACTGTTGTGCCTTTGAGAGTTTTTTTTTGTAAGGCGTTTTCAAATGCACCAAGATTGGTGCTTGCTTTGACTGGGACTGAGTCTGGGATGTGATTTTGGTAAATTAGTTCTGGGGAGACAAAGCTAGTCTGTGAGTATGTGTGGGAAACAAATGTAAGACAAAACATGCCCAGTGTTGAGCGTTGCTATAGACTTATATCCCAAACTTTGGCGATATGATATTGCAAATGTTCATACCGGAATAGCGATCAGAATACGATATATCGTTCACTACTACTTGTAGCTCGTGCTGGATATATTTTTTGCAGCGACAAACTACTAAAAGCACAGATGTAAACACAAATATAGTTAATGTTTTCATTTTTATAATAAAAAAAATGTAGGCTACAGTAATATGAGGTATGAAATGTGATCTTGCAAATTTCTAAATTGCAATTCATTGGAGGACCAATGACAAATAATAAATATGAAAGATTATATAACCTAGTTTGAAGTCACTGCATGATAGCTCCGCTCGCTGCCCCCGGCACGACTCCCAAACGCCTAGGGTAGAAAATTGTAGCTAATGTTAAAGGAAAGCAGTGGTCTGCTTTTGTGAATTTGAGCTGGAATGTTTACAATGTCAATGCTAATGTCACCACAGCGGTCACATTTTTTCACTCCACCTAACTTGTCTCCTGTACTGTTGACTCTTGAGACCTTATAGGCTGGGGTAGATGGCAGGGGTTACTGTGCTGCCCTGCTGCACTCCTGGCAGATCTTCGAAGTCTCCCCGTGACAGGGGACTCCCATACATCTGCTTCATTACCAGGAGTACATGGAGTCAGGAACTGTATCCGACCCGGCATCCGTTTCTGCTTCTGGGGAACTTTCGTTGTCACTTCCAGCCCTCTCCAAGATGAGCACCCCTGGAACTTACGGGCCATCCTCATCATCCGCCAGCTCTCCATCACTCTCCTGGTTTGCAGTGTGTTGATCTTGGCTCCCTTCATCAGCACCACCTGGCACTCTCCTCAGCTCGGTCCGATGCACTCATCCTGGTTGGCGGGAGCAATGGAGTAAACAGTGCCCTGTTCATCTGGCTGACACGCCACGTGATATGGGGTGGAGTCCCATGCATCCTGGATCCTGTTTCGTCCCTTCACAGTATGGTTTCTTGTATAAACCAGTTGGCCTTCTCTTAACTCTGGGTCTCACACCTGGCTCTGTTGTTTCTGATCAGGCTGCCTCTGCCTGATAGTCAAGAGTGGTTCTGTGTGGCTCAGTAGGTAGAGCATGGCATTGGCAAAGCTTAGGTTGTGGGTTCAATTCCCACTGGGACCAAATATACTGAAAAATGTATGCATTCACTGCTGTAAGTCGCTTTGGATAAAAGCATCTGCTAAATGGCATATATATATCAGTGGCGGGCCGTGCATTTCACACCTAGGCCTTCAGTAGTGCTCCGTCTGAATCAATCCACCCCTCAATAACTATTTTATGGCTATAAAAGCCATCTTATTGTTATGTTTTGAGTGTCTGTTCGGTTTGTTTTTGCACTTTGTTTATTTATCTTTCTTCAGTCATGTTTCATTCTCGTTCTGTCATGCACTTCGGGAAATTCTATGTTTCGGTTTTTCCGTCTTCGTTTCTAATCTCGTTTGACTTCCTTCTTACTTTCTAATTACACTTTGTATATATTAGTTAGATGTATATAGTACTAACCAACTAATCTACTAACATTAGGGATTTAGATTAAGTTACTAACACTACTAATCACTAATTATCTCACACTTCTAACTATCTCTAACTACTAACTATTCTCTCTTGTCTCTATCGCTGTCATTCTCTCTCATGAAACATGACTGAAGAAAGATAAATAAACAAACTGCAAAAACAAACCGAACAGACACCCGTTGCCGTTGCATCGCAGATAGATAACTCGTGTATCCAGAATAAATGCCTTTACTGAAGAAACAAACCCGGGGTGCTACAGCTGCGACATACATAAAAAAGCATCAATAATAATAACCTCATAAAATTGCAATATTATTTAGGAAAATAGCAACATTTTACTCACCAAAAATCCTTATTATTTGTACACAAAATCCATCCTCCTTTCTTTCCTCAAAAAGAGTTCAATTACTCTGTCGTACAGATTATCCGTGTGTTTCAGTTCCATCAAGAAGTCCTTTTCTATCACCATCGAAGCTATTGCTGAAAGTCGAGCCTGCCCTGTCGTATTTCTGGCATAAGTTTGAATTCGCTTTAGGGCTGAAAATGTCCGCTCAAATGTCTGAATCACAGACTGATGTTAATTATATTTTGTCCATGAATACTTATTAAATAATCCCAAATGGTCTGTTCGCTTCCTTTCATAGCTGTTCCCCTGGTTGCGCTGCATCCAGACGTGTATTTTCATATTAAAGCATTTAACCAATCACATTACATCATAGTCAGACACTCTCTGACTATCCAATCAAAGGGTGTGAATACGCTGACGTTATCTAGGCCTTCTAGAAGGCCTTCGTGTCCCCAACTCAAAATCTGATTGGTTGAAGCAACAGTTTGATCAACACTTATTTTATGCTACAGGGCCTGCAGAACTGATTGTGAAGGCCTCCAGGCAGATTTCTTCGACCCTGGCAACAAATGATGGCTGAAATGTGATTGGTTAAATGCTTTAATATGAAAATACACGCGTCTGGATGCTGCATCACCAGGGGAACAGCTATGAAAGGAAGCGAACAGACCATTTGGAATTATTTAATAAGTATTCATGGACAAAATATAATTAACATCAGTCTGTGATTCAGATATTTTTTAGGCCAGCAGAGAAGGCCTTGCAGGCCCTGACGGCCCACCACTGATATATATATATATAAAAGTTGCTGCTGCACATGGTTATAAGCCGCTTCTAAGGACATGGGTTACACGCGTTTTTAGTTAAAAACTGTGTTCGGGGTATTGTCAACAGAAAAGTAATAATTTATGACTGTTAAAGCAAAAGTGGTATTGTGTGGCTCAGTGGGTATTAGCCACACATGGGTTGTGGTTTTGATTCCCACTGGGACCCCATATACTGAAAAATGTGTGCATTCACTACTGTCAGTCGCTTTGGATAAAAGCATCTGCTAAATGGCGTATATAAAAGTGGTGGGAACAAAATTGGCCCTTTCAAAAAGTGACAGAGACATGTCTCCATTATTCCCCCTTAGAGTCTATGCCCCCTGCTCCCCACGACAATTTTAATTTAGGCACTTCATGGTTACTAATGCACCACTTACCGTTATAGGCGATTATAGGCCGCCTCCTGCTATTACTGAAACTGTCTCCAGTCAGAGGCTTTCTAATTTAAATAATTATGAAATCCTAATTGGGGACTTAAATTGGGACTGGTTAAGTGATAAATCTGTCCTTGGTCTAGGAATGTGCTGCAAGTCAAATGCTAGAGTCTCATTTCACTGACCGATTTGAAACAAAAGTTATTGGGCATTCTCACTGTCAAACTGCTCCTGTTTCAGGTTATTAATATTATATATATATGCATGTTGTATGTATCACTATGAGGGATTTTGTTGTGTGTGCGTTGTAATGCCTATAGGTTCGATAATAGTTTTTTCTGTACTAATGTCTTGTGATGTTAGTTGCTTTTATCGTGCCGTCTCCTGACCAGGTCTCCCTTGCAAAATAGATTTTTTAAATCACAATTGGACTTTCCTGGTAAAATAAAGATTAAATCGATAAAATAAAAAATAAAATGAACCACAGAATCTGTGGTAGCCTGTCTGATCAACTACTGAAAAGTAGTATACCACTGCCAACTTCTCTGTCCCATCCATCATTCCTCTGCATTTATTTTAGAGTTTGTTTGGTGTTAAAGCAACACAGTTGGAGTATGTTTTACTCTTATAGAGTGCATTTGATCCAGACTGTTATAGTTGAATTAACATTGAACAGTTAACTGTATTTCCAAGAGGGGTATTTTTTCAGTTTCCTGAATTGGTTGGCACTGTACCATTGCAGCTTATCATTACAAAGAGGAGTTCTACTGTATAAAATAAGCTGTGGTTTTAGACAAGGTAAAACAGGCATCAAAGCACATAATTGTAATAGAATCAGTCCGCAGAGGCTCATGTTGTGCTGTTTCATCCTGTTGTTCATAATACAAGTTTGTTTATGACAGAGGATTGATGCAAGGAACCAGGAAGACAGACAAATATTAATTTGGCACCAGCGCTTGACAGACAACTTCCTGTAACTGGCAGGTTTTGCAATGCTTTACTCCCATCAAAAAAACACACACCATTAAGATAAATTATTTGAAACCCCGTAATTGGTGACAACTAAGCTGGCACTAATTTACAGGGTTTGAAACACCAAGTTCAAAGTATTTTATTGATCAAAAATCTGTGGGGTTTCGTAAAGCAAATTAAATTTTACCCTGTCAGAACAGGTGTATGGTGAAAGGTGTCATGATTTACATGTTCAGAAGTAATTAATATTTTTTCAGGCGATTCACTGGACACATTTTAGTAAGGAAAATGATAAAATACAAATTAGCTTTCCTTTTTCTTCTAGGCATACAGTGGGTATAAAAAGTATTCACCCCTATGGCATTGTTCACATTTTATTTTCTTACTTCATGGAATCAAAATTGATTTAATTGGGATTTCTCATCACTGATCAACACAAAATACTCTATAATGTCAAACAAAACATCAAGTTTTTTGTTAATTATTTACAAATAAAAAACAGAAAATAATTGATTGCATAAGTATTCATCCAAAAAGAAAGCCATTGTTGAAGAAAGCTCACATGAAATCTCTAGAGTTTGCCAGAACTTTCATGATGAAAAAAATGAGTTGAACCATTTTGGACTGAGTCTGGAAGGTGCTGCTGCCAAGCCATGAATACCTTTTATGTGGTTAACATTTTAGAAAGGAATCTCTGTGTGGCCATACATACTGAGTTACCAGTTCTGACACAGATTTATTTATTTGACTTCATCCCTTTTTTAACCAGATAAGTTGATTAAGAATGTATTCTCTTTTTCATCAACAACAACACCTGGCCAACAGACACAGTGAATTCTACACCCGGTCTCAAAAATGTCACCTTTTGTTGCCTTACAGCCTGAAATTAAAACATATTCAATCAGAATTTTTCCACACAATTTACCCTACAACTTCCAAGTGAAAGGGAGGCCACACACAATACTGACTTGTTTTAAAAACACCAGAAAGTTTTGTTACTTTTCATTGTGTTAATATTTATTTGCGTCTACTTCAATCTTATATAGTGTTTTTTCAACCAAATCAACACTTACTGCTCATGGCTTTAATTCAAATTTTCCAGTGGCCTGACTTTTGCATAGTACTGTATTATGTATTCTAAGAGGCCCAGTGAATGCAAGTATGTACAATAAGATAGCACAATAATATAACACAGGTCTGGACCATGATGATACCCTCTGTGAGTCCCATTGAAGGAAGCATAATAGCATAATGACCATAACATTAGCCTGGGAGGGAGGGATGGCAGCACATCCCCCGGTCAGTTGGGCACATGCAGTCTCCTGCAGCAGCTGCATCAGCTGCACAGTCCTCCAGCGCAGTACCTGTGATAGCTCAACTGGCAGGCAGCAGAGTGGACAATGATCAACAATGATATATGCCATTTAGCAGACACTTTTATCCAAAGCGATTTACAGTAGTTAATGCATCCATTTTTCAGTATATGTGGTCCCAATGGGAATCAAACCCACAACCTAAGCACTGCCAATGCCATTCTCTACCTACAGAGCCACACAGAACCACAAGAAGTGGTCAGCTGACTTCTTACATTTCATTTCTGAGGATGTGTCCCCCTCCCCCACCCCCCCGAGCAAAGATGTGGTAACAAAGGGACATGCCTACAGCTGAGATTGGGAATTCCATATTGGAGTGAAAATGCCCGGAATAAAAAAAACAAAAATACGTTCTATAACACATAAAGGAGACTGTAATTGTCCTTGTGGTTGTACGGTTCACAGACTGTAAAATATGTTTTTTGGCAAATAAAGTGTCTTTGTCTGATCGCATATGCAGACACCTGCTGTCAATGACGAGTGTCCCCTGAGTAATGGTGATTCACTCTTGTCTCCCTCGTCATCTTCACCACCTCAGCTAGTGAATCACATCAACAGTGAAAAACCTAAATAATAAACAGGCTGTTGAGCAAGATTTGCTTTTGCTGGTGCAAGACTAAATATGCCGTAAAAGTTTCAATCAACACTATGTACCTGGAGGAGTTGCCATAAAAATCAACCCTCTTCCTCTACAAGAGAGGTGCAACACTGTAATTTAGACATCAGAATCCCTGTCACTGCAGTTGCTAGGGGACCACATAACTCTACAGAAAAAGCCTGCATACTCATAGCTCCTACAAAACATATTGAATTATAAATAGGGTGACATTGTGATCGATGTTAGATTTTTGTCAGG
Organism: Aldrovandia affinis; assembly: GCA_029706075.1. NCBI lineage: Eukaryota > Metazoa > Chordata > Actinopteri > Notacanthiformes > Halosauridae > Aldrovandia > Aldrovandia affinis. The sequence continues at coordinate 8,034,876 of JAINUG010000011.1, forward strand.
TAGCAATATGAAGCACACAGGACAGGCAGAGGGATAGATTTATGTGCACTATAATTACAGTCTGCAGACACAGATAACAGCTCCACTTTGTACACATGTAATTGTATATAGTTCTGGGTATCACTATTGCAATCTGACCACTCTGTCATCCCCTTATGGTAACTGTAAATCTGTGTCATTCTTGCTAATGAGGATTCCTTTTCTTAGGAAATTTCTTAGGAAACATCTGGAGGTGCTTTTTCTCAAATCCCCATACAAAAGACTTGGCATGAGCTCCTCAGTGGCCCAGCCTGCAAATGGGCTTGCTCCAAGGAAAAGTCAGGGCTATGTCATTAGTCAACTATGACCAGGAGTCCACAGCAGCAAGACACAATTGGCTTCAGCAGGTTGAAGAGCAGGGTGGGTATAAGTGGGCTGGGGATTCTCTGGTTACCTCTGCACAACAACCCCCTAGTTACATACATGTTGTCTATAGGTTACCAATTGTCATTAGTGAGAGATTGTGTGGCTGTTGTGTGGAAAGCAGTGTACCCTGTGTGGGTGGTATAGTGGTGCCACGAAAAGGGAAGGAAATAAAACAAATAATTAAGCCATTTGAACGTACACTTTTCAGTGTGTGTGTGGGGAGGGGGGGGCAATAGAGAAAATATACATGTATTGATTCCAACACCTTGTGATTTTGACACTAATTTTTATGCTCCTAAAATTTTGATACACATTTTTCTCAGGTGTCTTCAGAATGCCTTGAGCTAAGGCTATGGTTAGGTTGGAGACCCACTAGAACATGGAACATCAATTCCGTAATCAAAGAAATGAAATACCCTCATTCTGAAACAATATGGCACACATACACATCCAGGTCACAAATGAAATGTGCCAAGAAATGGATATGGAGCAGCGAGGGAACCATGAGAAAAATAACTTAAATATGCAGATCAGGAAACGAGAAAAGAAAAACATTCCTACAACATGGTCCAAATGAGGAAAGAATATTAGAATAAGAATAACGAATAGAAACAGATACATTTGTGATGGGATACAGTCACAGAGCGTCTGAAAGTAAAACTGTATTCACGATTCATTCTATACCCTCCTGACCACATATGCACAGTAAGATAATTGTTCAAATTCAGAACTGCATTTTAATACTGACTCCTACCTGATGACAAATTGGTCAATAGAATTCCTGTGTCCTTTCAAATAATTTATATTTCAAGTTCTAGTAAATAATATGTATGCTATACGTATATAATATATATTTAAAATTCTGACTTAATTGTGTGTGGATAATGAAAATAAATCTGTCGGTACTTTGCAACAACATGTGTGATTATTTGTTTTTCATCGCTGGGACAGCACAATACAAAATGGGAATTGTGAAATACTGTACCTACCCTGTACTGTACCTATCAGCTCTCATAAAATACTGCCTGGTTTCAAAGGTTCTTAAAAATCTCACACAAAGAGCAGAGTCGCAATTAAGCCATGCTTTAGGAAATCAGATGGATATACTTAATTGACCTAATTTACTAAATGTCCACCCTGTTTTAGTGTGCTCACCACATGTATACATATGCATGAACAGATTTAACTATTCATCTGAAAGGAAAGTTGCTAAACTACTTAACCCCGGCAAATTACATTACTAATAGCAATTTTACCCCTTGCAACCGCTTAGCATATCTGACGTAGCTATTTTGACAGTGTAGTAAATATGCAATCCTTTACTAAGTCTGGCCCTTAATCTATTCAACCTTAGCAAAAGGAGACTAAGTGGGGATTTGATTGAGGTTTTTAAACATTTAAATGTTTCAAAGGAAACTACCAAAGATTCAAAGTGTGGAACAGCTTGCCAGGTCAGGTAGTGGAGGCAGAAACAAGTCCAAGCTTGACGCAGTACTGGATATTCTTTAGATTAGGAAATGACGAGCCTAGATGTTCTCTAGTTTCTAGTTTTCTTCCATTGTATTTGCATTTCTAGGAGAAATGAATGCATTTTACTTAGTAACATGTAAAACAACAAAGAGAGGTGGCAGGTGGAGGTCAATAACAGGAAATCAGTCCAGGGAACACAGAGAGGAGCAGGGCAGGAACCACGAGGAGCACAAACAGGAGGATCAGGAACAAGACTGAACACGGAAGCACGGGTAAACAAAGAGACCGCTGGAAAGTTGTCTAGGCATAGGCAAAGCACAAGACAATCTGGCAATGAACATAGGAAAACACACAGCTTAAATACATTTAGACATAACGAGAAACAATCAGGAATAAACATGAATGCAGCTGACTGCAATCAGACACATGAGGAATTAAGTGAAAACGATAATACAATAACGAGACAATCAGGAAATGAACATGGGAAACGAACAGCTAACTACATCAGACATAACGAGAAACAATCAGGAATTAACAGGAATGCAGCTAACTGCAATCAGACACATGAGGAACAGGTGAAAACGATAATACAATGACAAGACTGGGAACAGGTAAGTGAAAGTGAAAACACGGACCAGACAACCAGGAAAACATGGAATAAATGAAAACACCTAATTACGGGGAACACGAACACGAGACGTGACAGCTTGTTACAAATCCATAATGCATTAAATCATATCTGGCAAATATGCCACAGTTTCACACTCATAGCCTTTGCTCCACTAGCCTACAGCTAACAACACTGTTTTGAGCCTGATCAGCTCTTCCTCCAGCTCAAGGCAATATAAAGCATGACCAACCCCTCCAAATGCATTTATATCCTTGAGTTTCAGCTGCAGCTGGCTGCAGTAAAATTACATTACTTTTGAATAATTATTGTATAAGCCCTCAAATTTGTTAGCCCCATCTGATAAAAAAAAGATATGATGTTTGCAGGAATGATTCACCCATACGGATGAGTTTGATTTTATAAAGTAAAAAACATGGCTATTATGAATCTTTATCATTTTATTTTGATAATTTCTTGTTAATTTCTTGATATTCAAACACCCACAAGGGTCTTCCTAGGCCATCACTGTGCCATTGCAAAGGAAACCACTGCCTCATGCTGCACTGCTGTTGGTTACACACTAGATTGGAGCTTTGATTGACAAATGTTGGATTGAGGGTTTCATTTTTTTTTTTAATGTTTTCTCTCTCTCACAGCTCCTACTTTACGCTCAGCTATAGCTATGCGTGTCCCCAGTATATGAGTGTAAGATAACACTGACAGACTGGGACAAAATCTATGGCCATATATTTAGCAAGCCATATAACTGGCTAGCTTGTTATCTAGCTAGATGCTAACTGATGTATTTACATAAGATAATGGAAAGGCAACAGTATTGAATCGGATGTAAGTAAAAAAGATGACTGTATGTTATAATCTTAAATAAGGCCATATATAATCACAAAGGTAAAACCAGTATTGTATAAAAACTGCAAACACAATTCTCATGCTACGATTACAGATTCACTTTTTTGCCTTCAACTCTTGCTTGCCTTTTTGCAAATCAGGCTTTAAAAGTTTTTGGATCGTTTATTTACATACATACTTTTGACAGTCATGTTGCACCCCTTAAACAGCAAAATTCATAATGCCAGCTGTAAGCTAGTAGAACTGCATGAAGCTAGCAGCCGTAAGGAGACTTCCGGTTTTCAAATAAAACTTTTTCAACATTAAGTTGAATTTTTAATTAAGGGGGGGATCAATACCAGAGTATCAATACTGGCAATTCCAGCCAAGTATCAAAATGAACAATATGTAAAAGTATTGCATACATTTCATTACATTTCTTGGGGAAAATAAATGTACAATTCCAAGCTTATTTTGTTTGACTCCACGACACAACATGTGGTGATGTTTCTAAATTGTGTTTTTCCCCTGTATTTTGTATGTTATACAGTGCTCCCCTCTATACTGCCCCCCGTTATTCAACTACCGCCAATGTTTTTAATATGTCTAATACTCCCATATAAATAATTATTTGTATCCCCCGCTATACCACCATTATTTGTATTCCCCTGTTATACCGCCACCCCCACTTACTGACACTTTTTCCATCCCTTGACTGGTAGTTTATCGAGGGAGCACTGTCAGTGTCATTCCTGAAAAAGCTATGGAAACGAAGCGCAGCCTGGGAATCTTTTATTAAAGAGAATTTAATTAAAAGTCATCTGTAATATTTTCTCAGATAAAATCCAGCATTTGGGCAATATGAGCAGCATGTTCAAGCATGTTCAAACATCTGAATGGATATGCCCAAGTCAAGGCTAAAAGAGAGCGAGAGCATAATGTTACCAGACGTGCAAGCCAAGGACCCACCCCCCCAACAAGTGCCCCAACGTGAGTCAAGCCCGCAGGTATATATACAGTGCATCCGGAAAGTATTCACATCGCTTCACTTTTTCCACATTTTGTTATGTTACAGCCTTATTCCAAAATTGATTAAATTCTTTTTTTCTCAGAATTCTGCACACAATACCCAATAATGACAAAGTGAAAAAAGTTTTTTAGAAATTTTTGCAAATGTATTAAAAATAAAAAAATGAAATATCACATGTACATAAGTATTCACGCCGTTTGCTATGACACTCAAAATTGAGCTCAGGTGCATCCTGTTTCCACTGATCATCCTTGATCCAACTTCATTGGAGTCCACCTGTGGTAAATTCAATTGATTGGACATGATTTGGAAAGGCACACACCTGTCTATATAAGGTCCAAACTGTAAACCCGCTGGAATGCTACATTTTGTATGTTGGAAAGAATTGTGAAGCAAAACGAAGCCATCACCACTACACAATGCCTGTCAGGTAAAAAAAACCATGTTTTGATGGATGTGAACTAAATGAAATTAAGAAGGCTGATGCTGTCCTCCAGCCATTCAAGATAGCAACAATTTAGTCTGAGAAATACGTCTCCATCTCAAAGATCATCCTGGTCGCATCGCTACTCATGAAGTTGTCTGCAGCCCTTGAGCGACAGAGAAATGTGCTTGCCACCAGTATGGTCCAGCAGTGCCAGATGTTTTCACAACATTGAGCACACATTTCCACTTACTGCTGGAACGTGCTAGACCCAAGATTTAAGGGCCTCACCTGTTGATAGTGCCAGCATTGTCACAAAAGGTATGTGCAATGTAGACAACATTCCTAACTGCAGCACCTGCGCCTCCACCCAGTGCCTTTTGAGGCAATGCTAATTTTACCTTACCTTAATGTATTCATATTTACATTATCAACACTGTCTCCCCAACATTCAAATGAAACATATGCCCTTGGGTCCAGCCATATGATTTAGATCACAGCAGACAAACAATCCCCCAGAGTGGAATTTAGTTTTTAATTTGAATGGTTAATTAAGTTTATTAATCTATCCATTTTGTTCCATCAGGTTACGTGTTGAAATCTATCTCTGGCCTTTTTTTGTAGTGATGGGCTTTGCAAACAAATATCAGCCATTCCAAATGTGAGAAAAATAGATGATAAAACTATGTTGGAAAACATTGTGTACTGTGAATGTTTAAGATAAAGACAGGGGTGCACTGTGCATGTTTAAGATAAAGATAGGGGTGCACTGTGCATGTTTAAGATAAAGATAGGGGTGCACTGTGCATGTTTAAGATAATGACAGGGGTGCACTGTGCATGTTTAAGATAAAGATAGGGGTGCACTGTGCATGTTTAAAATAAAGATAGGGGTGCACTGTGTATGTTTAAGATAATGATAGGGGTACACTGTGTATGTTTAAGATAAAGATAGGGGTGCACTGTGTATGTTTAAGATAAAGATAGGGGTACACTGTGCATGTTTAAGATAAAGATAGGGGTACACTGTGCATGTTTAAGATGATGATAGGGGTGCACTGTGCATGTTTAAGATAAAGATAGGGGTACACTGTGCATGTTTAAGATAATGATAGGGGTACACTGTGCATGTTTAAGATAATGATAGGGGTGCACTGTGCATGTTTAAGATAAAGATAGGGGTACACTGTGCATGTTTAAGATAAAGATAGGGGTACACTGGGCATGTTTAAGATAAAGATAGGGGTACACTGTGCATGTTTAAGATAAAGATAGGGGTGCACTGTGTATGTTTAAGATAAAGATAGGGGTACACTGTGCATGTTTAAGATAATGATAGGGTGCACTGTGCATGTTTAAGATAAAGATAGGGTACACTGTGCATGTTTAAGATAAAGATAGGGGTACACTGTGCATGTTTAAGATAAAGATAGGGGTACACTGTGTATGTTTAAGATAAAGATAGGGGTACACTGTGCATGTTTAAGATAAAGATAGGGGTACACTGTGCATGTTTAAGATAAAGATAGGGGTGCACTGTGCATGTTTAAGATAAAGATAGGGGTACACTGTGCATGTTTAAGATAAAGATAGGGGTACACTGTGCATGTTTAAGATAAAGATAGGGGTGCACTGTGCATGTTTAAGATAAAGATAGGGGTACACTGTGCATGTTTAAGATAAAGATAGGGTACACTGTGCATGTTTAAGATAAAGATAGGGGTACACTGCATGTTTAAGATAAAGATAGGGGTACACTGTGTATGTTTAAGATAAAGATAGGGGTGCTATGTTTAAGATAAAGATAGGGGTGCACTGTGCATGTTTAAGATAAAGATAGGGTGCACTGTGCATGTTTAAGATAAAGATACACTGTGCATGTTTAAGATAAAGATAGGGGTGCACTGTGCATGTTTAAGATAAAGATAGGGGTGCACTGTGTATGTTTAAGATAAAGATAGGGGTGCACTGTGTATGTTTAAGATAAAGATAGGGGTACACTGTGCATGTTTAAGATAAAGATAGGGGTGCACTGTATGTTTAAGATAAAGATAGGGGTGCACTGTGTATGTTTAAGATAAAGATAGGGGCACTGTGCATGTTTAAGATAAAGATAGGGGTACACTGTGTATGTTTAAGATAAAGATAGGGGTGCACTGTGCATGTTTAAGATAAAGATAGGGTACACTGTGCATGTTTAAGATAAAGATAGGGGTGCACTGTGCATGTTTAAGATAAAGATAGGGGTACACTGTGTATGTTTAAGATAAAGATAGGGGTGCACTGTGTATGTTTAAGATAAAGATAGGGGTGCACTGTGTATGTTTAAGATAAAGATAGGGGTACACTGTGCATGTTTAAGATAAAGATAGGGGTGCACTGTGCATGTTTAAGATAGATGATAGTATGTTTAAGATACTGTGTATGTTTAAGATAAAGATAGGGGTGCACTGTGCATGTTTAAGATAAAGATAGGGGTGCACTGTGTATGTTTAAGATAGGGTTAAAGAGAGCCTGCTCTAATGTAAATAGTACCACAACAGCAATTTTGGTGTCATCAGTCTGTGGTGTGAATGGGTACAAGAGGGTGAAGCCAGCTTTTGAATTAAATGAAAAATCATTGCCATCGAACCCCGGCAGGCATGTACACAGGATGGCCACACCTGGTACACACGTGAGTCAGCCTGTATTTATCATTCACTGAAACTCGGCTTCTGCTGTTTGGTGACACCCAGTTCTACATGCGGTGCAGTCCGACTGCCCTTGGCTCCTCCCACTGACTTAAATTTTAGTTCAATGGTTCTCAGAATTAAAGGAACTGGTCAGGCCGGCTAGTGAACAACCCCCTTCCCCTCCTCCTTCTCCTCCTGTCCCCACCTAGCTGGGTGTATGGACAGAAAACACCACTTTCATCATAGACCGTATGCCTGCAACAGGATTTATGCCTATTAATACTACATGCGGCAGCCTGTTATTTTTCCGTCACATGTTGTCTTTATTGTTGTTTGGGTTAAATGTACCTTTTTGCCCAAGCCATGTTGGTGAATGCAGGTCTGTGGGTGTAACACTTTAAATGTTTTCACTTGGCCGACAACTGGTACGTTCGAGTCGGAGAAATCAGCTCACTGAATGAGGAAGAAGAGGATTTCTCTAGGGTGTGGAATATCATACTATACATTGCTCAACGCCCCTACAACAGAAATCTTTTGTTCTCTTTTTATTCGGAAGGGACCGCACATTCCCTCTATAACCAAAATAAGGAAGAATTGGGACTTCTGCTTAGTTGATTCTGCTTTATTTGGACAAATAAAGCGTAATATGGCTTTAACTGTATTTCATGACATTGATGTGTGTCCCTCTTATATAGACTGTTCTGTCAGGTTATGAGTGATATGACCAGGTGGGCAAGCATCAACTATTACTACAGAGTGTCAGTTTTTCAGAGATGACCACTGTCTGTTGTAGGGTGGCTTTCAGGATTTGTGATCTATTTTAGGATTGCATCGAGTGTTGACAGCTGGCCGCTTGCTAAGCAGGTATTAATGTGAACATTCTTGAGCAGAGGTGGCTGTTGAGGGTTTATGAGAGATTATTACAGTTAAATCATACTCATATGGATCCAGGGGTTACTTTATGGGATTTGCACATAAGCCAGTTGTGGTCGCTAAGCATACAGTTGTGGCCGTGGTTGAATAAACCCAAACCAAACAGAAAGTCACAGATGGGTATACATTAAAGATCATATGTGAAGATGATAGTGAAGATAATAGTGTCATTATATTGCCTTTATTTTGATTCTGTTATTTTACAATCAGTAGTTTTTGTAATTGTCTTTTTATAGTTTTGTTATAGTTTATTTATTTGCACACTGGTTTAAAAACAGAGGAAATAATAGAAAAATAACAAATATAATCACATAAACAGTACAGGATGGGGCTAGAAACCCAGAGGGGCTTATATGGCATACCCTCATCAGTGAAAACAAAGCAAACAGGTAAACAAAATTTAAAAAGCAACTACCAACAAAAAACTAAAAACAAACAGACAAATAAGAAAAGTGACAAATGGACCAGTATGGGATGCAGCCTATTTGAGAAAATAAACATGCTTTCACTATCCCTGCTATTGCTGAGTGTTGTGTCATTAACATGAATATTGATCTTTGTGACAATGCACATTGACATACTGCATTCAGGCTGTGTATTCAATAGATACAAACCCCTGAGTAATTATAAAAAACAATCGATATAATATGCATGTGAAAAAGGTAAAATTGTATAGCTGAGAATCTGTTCAACTTCAGACCAGGGGCAAACAGATTAATGGAGAAATACAGGTACAATACTGATATACAGGATCTGAAGTGTACATTCATTCTGGTATTTAGGTTTTCTGAATGAACACAGACTCTGGTGGGTCTTGATTACGTGCTCGCCACATTGAAGCCCTACCTTAAATTCGCAGAAGAGCAGCTTTTTTTGCGTCATTGAGCTCAGAGGAAATGTTACGCAACCTGGCAAGATGACTCACGGTGTCTCCAGGCTTTACCGTGGCACTGGGTAAATTTCCTTTATGTTTAGGACACCACACAGTTGTTTTGGGATTACTTTACCAATTCCTATTAAAGCCACGAACGGTTACGGACTCAAGCGGTCTCGGCAGGCGTTAACTCTCTACTTGGCTGTAACTCTGGCTATAGCAGTCCGTCCTCAGTGACCTTTTCCACAAAGTGAACAGCTATGCAATGCCGTTCCCTCACCTATCAGAGTCAGTGCCTTGCATACATCAGTACTAAAACCATCTCTGCTGCAACTGCGCTGAAACTCTGTGGATTATATTTATGGGTATTTACAATATGTGTGCAGAATGTATGAATTAATTATGTGAACATGACAATATTTTATATAATTGTACACCATTTCAACATTGATTGCTCTCGTAGGCATGTCCATCTTTTTCACAAGGTAGTAATAATCATTAAGAAAAAAGCGTTTTTATATATGCAACAAACAATCAAGCTCACTTCGAAGCTTCACTTTTAAAGTATTCAGAGGAAGCACTTGGATCTCACCTCTATTGCACGTCTATTCTCACTGTTCTCACGAAACAAAACAATAGGTGGGAAAAAGTTTCTAAGCTCATGTAAAGACCGTGGGATGAAAAAAAGAAGCAAAGAAAACAGAAAAGAATAGAAAAGGGAATCTGCAGTGCTAGAGAGAGTGAGCCAGATAAAAAAGAGGCAGAGAGAAGGGTGTGTTTTTTGGGAAGGTGAAACACGCATTAGGGTATGGCCAGGGAAGGAGAAGGCGGGTGTTGTTGGTGAGGGCAGACGGGACAATGT